>JAWHQI010000126.1:6357500-6957500 GCA_033032865.1 Dactylorhiza incarnata | reverse complement strand
ACAACGAGGCGGCCAGTACCCGGCGAGTTCATCAACACGCTCTACAACGGGGAACTCGCCATCCCCCTGGCCCATTTCCAGGTGGGGTTGAGGCTGCCCCTATGGCATGAGGTGCGCCAGGTCCTCCGATACTTCGGGATGATCCCTGTGCAGGTCAATCCCAACGCGATCAGTGTCTTGGTCGCCTATGCTTGCTACCTGCGCGAGGAGAAGATCGAGTTCAACCTCTCTACTTTCTGCAAGGTCCTAACCCTGAAGGCGACCAGCGAAGACACCCTGTTTTTCACCAGCGTGTGCGTCAAGGTCGCCGAGACGCTCAACAAGGTCCATCACTGGACCGATAAATTTGTCCTAGTGCGAGGCGACTTCGGGAACCTTCCCTTTGCCCCAATACAGAAGACAGAGACGGAGTACAAACCGCCTCGCCTGAAGGGGGAGGTGTTGTACTTGTACCTTTTCCTGAAGGACAAGCTCATGGATGTGGTATTCCTGCGGCGAGGCGTGGATCAGCTCGCCTTCGTGAATCTGGGAGCGGGTAAGTCCTGGGTAGTACTCGTCGCGCACCCCTGATCATCCACTCTTGGTTGGGATCGCAGCTAATAGTCATATTTTCTTGCAGGTGAGCGCGCCATCCCCACCCGCCTCCCTTGCGACGCCTCGCGACATCGATCAAGCGAACCCCACTCCGAGGGGGTCCTCGAAGGGGCGGTGGTTCCGGTAGACAGCGGGATGCCCCTGCCAACGGACAAGGGGAAAGGTCGAGTTGACCCCGAGACCGCCCCAGCAAGCGAGATCCTCCTCTCACCCTCCGACGAGCCCGCCTCCAGAACCCTCAACCCACATGAATTTTTGGTTGGGGATGAGGAGCGAGGACTCTAAACGTAACCCGCTGCTGAAATGGGACCAGAGGCGAATAGGGTCCTGGTGAGATCGCTCCTCCCCTCCTGGGAGGATTTCGAGGAGGTAGGCGACCAGGCGTATAACCTGCTCTACGGGTTATATGGTCGTGAAGATGCCGAAGTGCTCGCGGAGTATCCCATCCGCGAGCTAGCCAACCTCACCAGCCGCTCCGCCCTCCGCACAGCCGAGCTGGCTCACCAGACTGCGCGGCGGGGGGGGGGGGGGGGGGGGGGGGGGGGGGTCAATTGATCAGGCGGCTTCGCGAGCTGGGCGACGCCATAGGGAGCTGGAGAAGAGTGTTATTGTTTTGTTTCAGCATAAAAACTGAACTAGGTATTACATTGATTTTAGGAGTAGAAACTTTTCAAGTCGTCTCCACTCCAAGTGTTTCCCAGGAGTTCTCCCTCAACATTCTGCAGGCGGTATCCGGCTGTTTTTAATACTTCGAAGACAATGTAGGGGCCCTCCCAATTGGTGTGGAGTTTACCTACCGTTGCGGATCTCCCTGCGGCGTCCACCTTTTTGAGAACTAAGTCTCCTTTATCGAATTGCTCGACTCAGACATGCTTGTCGAAGTGCTTTGCCATCCTCCGCTTGATCTCCTCCTGGCGGATCGTGGCCCGGTCGCGAAGCTCTTCCATGAAATCTAAGGCAAGTTGTTGCGCATTTTCGTTCTCGAGTCTCCACCCCTCATCTCCATCTTCCGCTGCCACCACCCTAGGGCTTCGAAACTTGAACTCTATCGGGATGAGAGCCTCTGAGCTGTGTGATAGATTGAATGGTGTTTCGTCAGTCGCTGTGGTGGGAGTGGTCCTCAGGGCCTAAAGGACCGAAGGGAGCTGCTCCACCCAGTTTTCCTTTAGATTCTCCACCTTCTTTTTGAGCAGGATGATGATGACTTTGTTGGCTGCCTCGACTTGACCGTTGCTCCTTGGATGATGAACTGAGGTGAAGCGGAAGTCGATGCCGAGTTGGCTGCAAAAGTTTGTGAGCTCGAGACTGGCGAATTGCGGACCGTTGTCGGTGAAGATTGCGAGGGGTAGGTCGTGCCTACATATGATCTCTCCCCAAATGAAGTTCTTCTCTATTAGGGAGGTTTTCTTGGCCAGGGCCTTGACTTCCATCCACTTGGAGAAGTAATCGATCATCACCATGAGATACTTTCTTTGCCCACTTGCCGGAGGGAACGACCCTACCGGGTCTATTCCCCAAATGGCGAAGGGCCAGGGGGTGGTGATCGATCGGAGGCGCTGGGCTGGTTGTAGTTGGAGTGGGGCATAAAGTTGACACTTCGAGCACCTCTTTGCGAACTCGTCTGCATCTTTTCTTATGGTGGACCAAAAATACCCCGCTCTCAGCACCCATTTCTCCATGGTCCGGCTCCCCGAGTTGCTTCCACACTCGCCTGCGTGGATTTATTCCACGACCTGGGAGGCTTCTTCTTCGGATAGGAACCTCACAAGGGGACCAGATAGAGTCTTCCTGTAAAGTACCCAGTCATTTAGTAAATAGTAAGCTGATTTATACCTGAACCGACGCTTGTCATGAACCTCTAAAGGCAAACTGCCTGTGGTCAAGAAGGTGACCAGGGGGTCCATCCACGAGGAGGGCTGGTCGATATCCATCACCTCTCCTTCGTCGATCGAGGGTCGGAACAGCTCAGTGACTGTCCCCCCGACCAGGGGGCCATACTTGGCCAGCCGATCTGCTTGGACATTCTCCTCCCTCGGGACGTGCTGTATGGAGAAGGACTTGAAGGCGCCCACCAAGCTTTTGACTTTTACCAGGTAGCGTTGCAGTACCGGCTCCCTTGCTTCGAACTCTCCTCAGACCTGGGAGGCGACCACCATTGAGTCGGAGTGGACTCTAATGTCATGGACTCCCAATTCCTTGGCTAGGTGGAGCCTTGCGATCACGACCTCATACTCTGCCTGGTTGTTGGTGACCAGGAAGTGGAGGCTAACGACCTGCTCAATCCTGGTGCCATGGGGACTAATCAGGATGATGCCTCCCCCATAAGAATTCTTCCCCGACACTCCATCCACAAACATTTCCCAAGCCACTCGCTGGGGTGATTTCTCCTCACCTACCTCCACGTTGTAGTCGACCAGGAAGTCCGCCACAGCTTGGGCCTTCATGGCTAGTCGAGGGATGTAGGTGATGTCGAACTCGCTGAGCTCCACTGACCACTTGGCCAGTCTTCTTGAATGCTCCACTCCTTCCAGAATGCCATGGAGAGGGTGGTCGGTCACTACCTTGATCGGATGAGCTTGAAAATAGGGTTGGAGACTCCGAGCCGAGACTATCAAGGCAAACGCCAGTTTTTCCAAGATGGGGGTAGCGTAGTTCGGCCTTCCACAGGACTCGACTCACGTAGTAGATAGGGAGATGCCGCTTCCCTTCCTCGCGGACCAAGACCGAACTCACTGCTTCGTCCCCTACCCCAACGTACAAGAAGAGGTCCTCCCCCTCTCTAGGTCCTTGCAACAAGGGTGCATGCGCCAGCTGGAGTTTCAGGCTCTTGAAGGCACCTTGACACTCCACTGACCACTCCAATGTCTTGTCATCTCGGAGGGTTTTGAAGAACAGCGAGCACTTTTCTTCTGCCCTCGAGAGGAATCGACTCAGCCCTGCCAAATGACCCGTCAGACGCTGAACTTCCTTGACATTCCTGGGTGCTTCCATTTCCATGATTGCCTTAACCTTGTCGAGGTTCGGTTCCACTCCTGTCAGGGTCATGAGGTGACCCAAGAACTTCCCCCTTCCTGCTCCGAAAAAGCACTTAGACGGATTCAACCTCATTTTATATTTTTGGAGTGTGGTGAAGGTTTCTCCCAGGTCACGGAGGTGCTCTTCTACACTCCTGCTCTTCACCATGAGGTCGTCTACATACACCTCCAAATTTCTTCCCTTCTGCTCCTTGAACACCCTGTCCATCGTTCGCTGATAAGTGGCTCCTGCATTTTTGAGCCCAAAGGGAATCATTTTATAACAATAACATCCATCGTTGGTAATGAAGGACACGTGCTTTACGTTGGGAGGGTGCTTGTAGATTTGATGATAACCAGAAAAAGTATCTAAAAACTCATGATAGGGAATCCGATGGGCGAATCTACTAGCTCGTCGATTCTAGGCAAGGGGTAGCAATCCTTGGGGCAAGCTTTATTAAGAATAGAAAAGTCGATACACATACGCCACTTCCCCTCCCCTTTTTCACCATTACAACATTGGAGACCCAGCCTGGGTACTGGATCTCTGATACAAACCCTGCCTCTAGTAGCTTTTGGACCTCCTCCCTGATGGGCTCGGCCAGAGCAGTGGCGGTCATTCTCTTCTTCTGATGGATGGGGTGGACTCCCTTGTCCAAGTTGAGATGGTGGCAGGAGACGTCAGCGTTAATGCCTGGCACATTGGCTGCGCTCCACGCAAAGATGTCTGCATTCTTCTGGATGCAGGACATGATATTCTCCTTGTCTTCCTCTTCCAGCTCCCCGCTGATCTTCACCTTACTCGGCCTCCCGCCTTCAGATTGGATCTCCTTCTCCTCCACTTCCTCGACTTCCTACAGCCTCGCCATCTCATCCATCACCTGGTCTACCACCTCGGCCTCCTCCTTCCAACTGATCGTGTTGACTGCGTTGAGGTAGCACTGCCTCGCTATTTTGGGGTCGCTCCGGATCCTGATCTGCAGCCCTCCTTGATTATACTTAAGGCACTGATGATAGGATTAGGGCACGCACTTGTAGGCACTGATAAGAGGTCTGCTGAAGATGGTATTCTAGCTGCTAGGGGCGTTAACAATGACGAACCTGCAGCACCTGGTGGTTCCCCCCAACGTCACAACCAGCTCGACTCCTCCTTCTACCTCCTTTCTTTCTCCGGAGAAGCCGAAGAGGGGTCTCTCCGTCGCGGTGACCCTCTTCTCCTCCACCTTCATTGCGTCGAACGCCTTCAGGAAGACTACATTGACAGAACTTTCGTTATCCACAAGGATGCGGGAGACCGTATATTTTTCCATCGCGGCTTTGATCACTACTGCGTCATGAAAGGGGGTTCTCGTTCCCCAACATATTTTCCTCTAAGAAAGTGATTTCACCTGATGGTGGTGGAGTCTGGAAGGTGGAGGCCACACCCCTCTGGTACACGACATTAAGGCTCCCCTTCCGGGTTGCCTCTAACCCTGCTCCTCCGTGTATGACGCCTATCCCTCCATGGGCTCCAAGATCTCCCCGATCCTCACACCTCCTTGGGGCGGGAATTCCTCCCCCCTCGATCCTCAACGGTCCTCCTCCTTCTCGCTCCTGACGCCCCTCCTGGGCTCCTCCCGCTCCTCTGCACAGCTCCAAGAATTCGGGGCACGTGGCCATCACATGGCCCTCCACCTGGTGGAAGATGCAGTAAGGCTTTGCCCGACGCACCTCTCCACCTCGAGGCTATCGCGGCCTTGCTCTGTGCCCACGTCCTCGCCCTCTCCTGATCACATTCGCTTCCCTGGGCGGCGCTTGATTTTGCATCCACTGCCCCTGCCTCCGATCAGGCGAATGACAGCGGTCCCTTCGCTCTGGGGAGAACCTTCTCCCTTGTCTTCCTTGATAGCCTCCTCCTGCGGGTCTCCAGGCCAGCCTATTTGGCGGGGCATGGAACCTTCTCTCCTGTTCTCTCAGAACTCCCTTTCCTCTCGCCTCCTCGGCTCGTCCTTCTTCTTGGCCTCTCACCGGCCGCTTCCATCTTCTTCCTTCTCTCCTCCCTCCAACCTAGCCAACTTGGCCATGAACTCCAGGCTGATTGCCTCCCCCCTCGATTTTCCTCGCGGCCCGATCGATCAGTTCCTCGAATGACAGGGGAGGATTGCGGGTGATCTCCATCTTGAAGAACCCTGGCTGCAGTCCATGCTTTAATGCCAAAATCAGTGTGTGCCCTGGGACCTCCTGTACTAGGAGGATCTCCTCCTGGAAGCGATCAAGGTATGACCCGAGCATCTCCTGGGGTCTTTGGTTGATAAGGAAAAGGTCCTTCGAGCCCTTCTTCCTCTTCTTGGAAGTAGAGAAGTAAAACAGAAAACTTCTGCGCAGGTCCTCAAAGCCATAGATACTTCCCACAGACATCTGGTGGAACCAGTCTCGGGCCTTTTCTTGGAAGTTTATGGCGAACAACCGGCACTTGAAGGCATCTGTCATCTGCTTGATGGAGACCATATCCTCGAACCATTGCAGGTGCTTGATGGGGTCATCTTTTCCGGAGTAGAAACTCATGGCGGGTTCTGTGAACCCTATAGGAACGGGGTCGGTCAGTACCAACTCGCAGAATGGACTAGGTGGGGCGAGCTGGCGAATGGGATGAACTCGGTCGTCCTCGCCCTCCGACTGGCGAGTCTCCGTCAGGATGATGAAGAGCACCCGCGCGCGGAGCGGCTGGTCTTCATCTTCGGGGAATACCTCCTTGCCGAGGCGCTAACTTGGTCCAGCCTCGGTAGGCGAGGTGGCCGCGACATGGGAAGGTGCTCCCGCCTCGATGCGTGGCGCGAGTAGCGCCCTGATGGTATCTTCCATCGACTTCATGTGCTACTCGAAGTAGCTCTTGGTCATGAACTCGCCCAAAGGCAGCGAGTTCCCCTGGCCGGTCACCAACTCCCTATGTTCAGCCATGGGATCGTCAGATGAGATTTTCTTCTCTTGCTACAGTCCACGCTCAGCGCACCAAAAATGTTGGAACCTGGATACCGGTCCAACTATGTTCGAGACTTGGGGAGTAGCTTGAGTTATTTCTCTCTTCGTCGGACCCCTAGGTCTAAGTATTTCAAGCTGAGGACCTGCCCTCACAAATTGGTGGTGGATGGATAGAAGAGGACCCAAAGGCTGCAGCGAGGAGGTCCCGCCACTAACCCAGAAGTCTTACTTGACTTCCTCTCCTAGAAACCAGAGGCTGGGCTTGTCTCAGGTTGCACAAGGAAGAAAGCGCAGGCTCTCACAGGGGGGTGGATCCATGCTGATCTGAGACTTAATGGGTCCTATTTATAGGCAAACTCTTCAAAGGGTAAAATGGTCCTAAAGGCCTGTGGATAGCTTCCTCCGCCTTAACCAAATTACTATATGCAGACCAAAATGGTCTGTGAACAGCTCCTCGCGCCTTTTCGCATACAATAACCGCACCCACTGCTGTTCTGCGGATAGTGAGGGAGGACTGATGAGTTGGGTTGACCCGTACTCGCCTCGCTCCCTCCCTGAGATTGCGGCTGAGGCGACTAGGTCCAGTCCTACTCGCCAAGTGCAAGTTCTCTTGAAGCGAACTCGCCTGAGACCAGGTCAGCTCGCCTCGCCCCGGGTAGGATGGAGCTTGACATGCAGGATACGGTAGGGAAGGGTGTACTTGCTTCTTCTTCCTTGGGCGACTAAGACCTTCATGGATCTACTCGCTAAAGGGTGTTGGTCTACTCGCCGGGCCCTACTGGTCTACTCGCCGAATATGGGTTGTACACTAACCTTCTCCACTTAAGGCCCAAATCTGGACTACCAGAACAACCTCAATTAACAATAACTAATGTGAAACAAACCACTCAAACATCACTAATTACCAAATATAAATATAGAGGGGATTAGAAAGAGTTCTGGAGAAAAACACAAGCAAAGGGGGAAAAAGCAAACCACCACTTGTCTTTACTCGAATCACTGAAAAACGGCCTCTCAAGCCCTCCACGCCAAGGATCGGCTCACCCACGGCCTAAGAACTAAGAATCTACGAAGATCGAACAAAAAGAGGGTTAGGGCCGCTAACCCTAGAGACAAAAAAGTTACGAAATGGACAAAACTTACCACGCACGCGAAGAGCACGACGGGAGCTTTCCAAATCTATGCTCCGACAAATATTTCGAGCACCGGAGCTCCGTCGGCGACGGTCTAAAAGCTCAGGAAACCCCTCTCAATCTCTCTTTCTCTCTCTCGAAACCTCTGGCTCGGTTCAAGAATTTAGGAAGAAGAAATAATGGAGAAGAAGAATAGTAGATTAATATATATATATAGTGGATAGTTAATGGATGACAGCTCATTCACATCAAAAATAATAATAATAATAATAATAATAAGGAAAGAAGGCCGAACTAACGGTCGCCGATTCTAACGAAAATCGCACCAAAGACAAACGTCGGCACTATGAATCCAACGGAGAAGTCGAAATCAAATTCCGACGAGCCAAACTCAAGATATAAATTTTTGAAGTTTACGCCGAACTATAAATATATAAATCTTTGGAAAATCACCGGGGCTCTAAAACGCTCGGATCGCAATGAAACTTTGACGAGCTAATCTAAAATTAATTAATTTAATTTCCTAACGTAAAATTTTCCAAATTCGGCACACTCCAAAATTTGGTCGAATTGATCGAACGAACGCGAAAACACGCAAACGACGGCGCACTGCTAACTTCGCACTAACGTAACGCCCTTACGTCAAAATGACGTCAAAGAAGGATTGAATTAATACTTTGAAATTCAAGGGCGTTACAACTATTTTCTAAGAACACAAATGAACATCTCGTCAAAACTTAGCTAAAAGTTAGGATTACTTAACTCAAAACAAAACAAACATGTGTAGACACTTGCTCTTGCTACTACCTTGTTTTAGGATTTTGTATGAATGATGCTATGATTTAACTTATGATGATATATCATCGTCCCTTGACTCCTGTGCATATAACATGAATGCATAAATGCTTAAAATCTTAATTTTAAATCATGTGTGTACGAGTGTCATCATGTAGGTCTTAACTTGACATATGTGCTAATGCTATGTTATGCAATGCATGTTGTGCAATGCATTCTAATAAAAGCTTTAATGCATGTCATGAGCGGCGTACACATGAAATATTATGCATCTCATACTACATAATATCGCATGTAACGAAAAATAAAATCTAGCGAGCATCCATGTGATTAATGTTATGCATCTCATACTACATAACATTCACATGTTGTTATGCCTATGAGAATCCATATACAAACACATATTATGCATCTCACACTACATAATATTCCTCGCATACTTCTGTCATGCTTATGAGTGTAGTGTTCATGCTTCAGCCAAGACATGTTGATGACCCTTCAGGGTGTGTATGTAATGAAACAAAATTCTGAAACATATGGTTGTTCGACTAACCTGCCTAACAACCAACTAACCCACCTCTGACACCAACTGTCACAACCCATATTTTCTCAATATATAAATATATCATCAGAGTAAGAGAAAACACACGTCATGATGCCAAGGCGTGCATGAGACAACTACAGACGCTCATGCAGTTCTATCTTTACACTTTTCTTTATAAAAGACATAAACTTTGTGTTTATAACAATAATTAAGTTTAAAGTTTCCAAACACCGTGTCCCTCGGTTTAGTGGATCATATAGTCCACAACCAAGAAAGTATAAATATACGCAGAGGAAAAATACTTATTTCACTTTAAGTTGTCCTACATGAGCATGAGAACTTAACCCACATTCTAATGATATGGACCTTCTAAGTTTAGTGTAAGTAAAAAAGAACTTTGACGAGCTTCAAAATAGAGTAATAATAGTTTAAAAGAAATGTCCTGTATGAGGGAATATGCAGATCTGTATATAAAATATCTGTCATGCAACCCAACATAAATCTTTCCCAGAGAGCATTTGCATTAACAGTAAGGTAACGGTAGTAGCATAAATAACAACTCACAGTCTAACACATAAGAAACATACTATGAGAGACAACAAACTGACATGAATCCATAACATTAATAAATCCAGAAAAGTTAAACAAACTACCTCTCAAAATGAGAGTGAAGAAAACAGCTACCGAAGGTCTGGAAGAACCAAACTTGGTCAGCTCAAACTGCTACTGGTCCAAACCTGAGGCATTCAAAAGAAAAGAATGCTTCAACACAAAGGCGCAAAAGGCAGCTTGCACATAGAGTAAAAAGAACTTAACAAGTTCGAGAGGGTTACCAACCCAACAAGAAGTAATTTGAGAAGCAACAACAATCAAAGTAAAGAAATTTAGTACCCAAAAGGGAAAGACTTGCACAAAGTGCAGTCAAAGTTTTATATTAACATCCAAGTAGAAAAGGTGCCGGAATGGCTCAAGAAGTGAATCAATACCCCAGTCATAAAATGGTACGAAGGCAGTGGCTATCCTCCCAACAAAAACCATCAGACCAACACATCCAAGGAACAAAAGCACTATGGTGGTGGTTACGGTCCACACAACCAACAATCTATACGTCCAAGGAAGAAAATAGGCACTGGGGTGGTGGCCCCTTGTCCAACTCAACCAACAGTCCAAAACAACCAACTGGGTATAGGGATTCACAACATCTTGATCAAACGTGGCATCACAGACAAACCAAGAAAATTCCAATAACAATCCACACGACAAATTCGTCGAGACCACCGTAAGGAAATTTGACTGAACAATCGACGAATTAGTCAAAAGGACTCGACAAATTTTTGATAACACTCGACGAATCTCACTCGACGAATTCACTACACTCGATGAATTCATCGCATATACTCGACGAATCCAAAGAACACTCGACGAATTCTATCTGATACTCGATGAATCCTCACTTAGCTACACGACGGATTTCTGCTAAGCCACTCGGCGAATTTCTAACACTTGGTGAATTACACATGAACACTCGACGAATTACGAGAATACTCAACGAATTTACCTTAACATACTCGACGAAAGTTAATTGAGCTACGCTAGAATACTAGACGAATTCTGCTATATTAACCGAAATTTTCAGAGTAAATTTTATCTAAAAAAATAATAAAGGAGGGGGAGAGTAAATTGAAGGAAAAAAATATGGCAAGGGGGAATGGTCCACCACTTTCCTCAAACCTTCCGACCACCGGCCTCCCGAGCACTCTACGACAAGGATTGGCCGAAGGAAAAATCTAAACAAGCTATTTCTGAAAGATTAGGACGAAAACAAGGTTTAAGGTCAAACACCCCAACGCCAAAAATCCAAGAAATCTAAAATACTCACCGCACACACTCGAAGATCTCGGTGAGAGCTTTCTAAAACTATGCTCCGTCAAGGATTTCACACATTAGATCTCTCATGACGGCCGACGGAAACTCCACGAAATTGACGACTTCACTTGGCTCGCGC
Organism: Dactylorhiza incarnata; assembly: GCA_033032865.1. Lineage (NCBI taxonomy): Eukaryota > Viridiplantae > Streptophyta > Magnoliopsida > Asparagales > Orchidaceae > Dactylorhiza > Dactylorhiza incarnata. The sequence goes on along the minus strand of JAWHQI010000126.1, from coordinate 6,946,457 downwards.
GACTCTGGTTCGGCGGAAATGGGAAGAAGAAAGGTTTTAGAAACCTAATTTCATAAATTGCCCTTTTTATATGAAACTTTTTATGTAACAAATATTTATTTAATAACTTCATAAAGGGTTTTAAATTTTAAATTGACAATTTGGACTAAGACCAACTCCGTTTTCAACGAAATTTGCCCCCAAGGCAAATACCGGTCCTCCGAAACCAACAACGAAGTCGAAATCAGAGTTCGACGAGCCGATTACGAGTTACAATTTAATTTACACAATTTATGATCACGAAACTTGACAATTTCGCTTAAAATAAATTATTTTAAATTTTCTAATCTCTGAAATCCTGCACTCTGGCAAGCACCGTTAACTTCGTGTAAACGTAACGTCCTTACGTCATTGTTGTGCCAAAATTATTATTTAATTAAGTTATTGGAAATTCAGGGGCATTACAACATCTGCTGTGAAACTGTATCTCTTAACATTTGGTCAAGAATGTACACTACTTACATCGTTTCTTATTTCGGAACAAATTATTATTTTTATATATATATATACACAGTGCTAATTAGCTATTGTTATAGGGATTCAAATAGCAGATAATCTTTCTATGCTAACGGGATCCGCTAACACCGCGGAATTCATAAGGAAGAACACACCAAGACTTCTTGGAATCATGACTATGATGAAACAAGAACATGAAATAAAAAACGGTATATAATAAATTTCCGCATTTCAGTCGTATTTCCATTTAGTTCATAGTTTCATTGTGCGTGTTCTTTATTTGATTAATTGTTTAATTAGAAAAATAAATTGTTGCATAAACTCTGATTGTAGATCTATAACTTTTGGTTAAGAAGATCCTAGGAGCTTCATTAGTCGCTACATTTCTTTGAATTTTGATTAAATAAAATTCGTTGTAGCGACTTACACTCCAACTTTGTTATAACAGTTGGTATTAGAGATAGGTTAATTCAAAACTATAAATCTCATACATTATTTTGGAGTGAATTATTTTTCCAATTAATTCAATTAAAGAACGTAATATTTCAAAATTCATTAAGCGAATTAGAGAGAAACAAATATTAGGATTGAAACTAAAAGTGCTTTCATTATTCAATCCCCGACAAAAGCCTTTTGTTTTCTTTAGACGATTAATAGCCCACGCGTCTTTAAGCAAAAGAAACACGACGTTAATTTTATGGCAATATTGAGATATTCCAGTGTGAAAGAGTCTCGTAGATTAATAAGCATTGTAGCCGCCAAAGTGGTTTTTCGAGTCAGTTTGTGAGATTACAGTTTTACGTGTTTTAGGGAGTTCTTTGAGTCTAGTGCGCAATTATTCACCCAAATGTGGCCCTTGCGCAATAGTTCAGAGGGACACACACAGATATTTGGACGGTAGTGTGGGGTTCTAGTAATCTATTCGCCCAAAGGTGGTAGATCTATGAATAGCACAAGTGTAATTGTTGCTCGTTCTTGTGTTGAGAATCACTAATTGAGTGGCGCATAGTCTACCCAAAGGTGTTGCGTGCTGACGCATTTGAATTCTTTACCTAGTGTGTTATTTAGGGTTTTATATCCACTGTTGCTCTATCTTCTTTGATATTTTCTTTTCTTTCTTTACAACCATCTTTACAGTGCACAATAATATGATAACCATTGAGAAACTCACTGGATCAAACTTTAAGAAGTGGAAGTCTGACATCATGTTTGCTCTAGAGATGATGGATATTGAGATGACCATGAATACCGACTAGCCTACAGCCCTCATAGCGACCATCACCCAAGCTGAAAAGGATCATTTTGGTGCATGTAATAAGTCAAACAAGATCTGCTTGTTTACTATAGAGCGTTCCATTACAGAGCACATACTAAGTGGTCTTCCTGACATGACCGTCGCTAAGGATTTTCTTATTGCCATTGGGCATAGATACAAGGTGTCTTCTAATGCTGAGATAGGGACACTGATTCCGGATCTTTTCTCCATGAGGTATTTGGGAGGAGGCGGTGTCCGCGACTACATACTAAAAATGGTCTATTTCTAGACCATATGTCATGAGATGTAGATTACTCTCCCTGAAGCCTTAATAGTCCATCAACCACTCAATACTCTCTCTGCAAATTTCATCATTCTCAAGGCCACCTACAATTCCCAGGATGAGGTATGTAAGATAAATGATCTGATTACCCGCTGCATTGCTGAGGAGAAAAACTTAAGAATGAGAAGACACACACTGCACTGCTTGTCTCCAATCCCTCTTTTAAGAGAAATAAGAAGTACAAAGATCCTTACAAGGCTCAGGTTGGACACAATTAGGGGACCAAGGACGTTGTTGGAAAGAAATCTCTTAGCTGCTTGTGCGAGAAGAAGGGGCGTGAAGAGCGAGTGCCTCAAGTTTAAATCTTGGATGGAGAAACATGGCTTCACACCTAAAGGTAACCCTTTAGCTCTTATCCTTAGTGTATTCAATTTAATAGAAGGCCCATCTAGTTCTTGATGGCTCGATAGTATAATAACTAATTATGTTGCCTACACATTGATGTGGTTCATTAAAAGGAGGAGGCAAGAAAGGGTGAGTGCAGACTCAAGGTTGGCAACAACGCTAAGGTGGAGGTGGAGTTCATAGGAGATGTTTGTTTAGTTATTTATTCTGGATTTGAAATTTTATTAATTGACATTTTCTTTATTCTTTCGTTTAGAAGGAACTTGATTTCTGTATCTGTTTTACATAAGTTTCATTATGACTTTAACATTCATGATGGTTCTAATAATATTTGTTATGAATCACAAGTTATAGGTCAATGCTCATTATCTAACGGATTATATAGTTTATGTCTAGCACATACAAACATTTATGCTACCTCATATGATATTAAAAATATTGCCACTAAAAAACCTCTAATTAAGGAACAGTCCTCCATGCCATGGAATTAAAGATTAGGTCATATTTTTATGAAAAGAGTAGAGAGATTAATTAAGCAAAATATTCTTTTTACTCTAGACTTCAGTGACATACTGACATGTGTGGACTGCTGCAGAGGCAAAATGACCAAGATTAAAAAGAAAGACTCAACTCGTAGTTCAAATTATTAGAGATTATTTATACAGACACCAGTGACCCTTATTCCACTACCCTATGTAAGAGCACTTACTTCATTACCTTCATTGATGACTACTCCTATTTTGGTTATTTATACTTGATTAAGAAGATGTCTGAGTGTCTTGACAAGTTCAAGATTTTCAAGATTAAGTTGAAAAGCAAATAGGAAAAGTCATTAAGATAAGAAGGTATGACAGAAGTGATGAGTATTTTGGTAGACATGATCCCTCTGGGCAACATAAAGGTCTGTTTTCCAGATACTTGAAGAGTTGTGACAACGTCGCCCAATACTCCACGTTGGGTAGTCCTGAGCAAAATGGTGTAGCCGAAAGGCATAATCACACCCTTAAGTAATGATGAGGAGTATGATGAGTAGGACAAATCTTCCTGAGTTTTTGTGGGGTAAGTCGCTTAAGACTGCGGTGTACATCCTTAATAGAGTACATTCAAAGTTAGTACCCAAAACACATATCAAGTTACGGGCTGGTAGACGATCCAGGCTTAATCATTTGCGCATTTGGGGTTGTCCTGCAGAAGTCTGTTTATACAATCCATCGGAAAATAAAATAGCCACTAGGTATTGTCGTTGCCATTGTTGGAACATGGTTTTCCACATCCCTTTGATTTGAGAATAACAAATCCTACTTGAATTTGATCTTGTTGCCATTGTGTTTTTAGCATGCAGGTTTAGATAGTTATGACACCAGGTTGCTGAAACAATGGTCTGACACTAACCACAAGCTGAAGGATTGACAGTTGGTTAACGCCAGGCTTTAAGCTTAATGTTGGGCGTTAGTGCTAGACGAAATCGGCGTTCGACGAAATGCATACCACGACGTTCGATGAAATGTGCTCGACGAAATTTTTGTTCGACGAACTAGAAGCTGCGATCGACGAAATGAAGCCGCTGAGAACGGAAGCTGGGTTCGACGAAATAGAAACTGCGTTCGACGATCTTGCGTTCGACGAAATTTTGGTCGACGAATGATGAATCTCGTTCGACGAAATGTGTTCGATGAAATTATCTGTTCGACAAATTGGGGTGCCAGCTGATTAAAAATGAAACTTAACGCCAGACGTTAGATCTTAACGTCGGGCGCTATCCGTTCGACGAAAATGGCATTCGACGAAGATGTTGTTCAGAGAAGATGGTATGCCATCTGATTAAAGAAAGAATCTCAACGCCAGGTGTTAGTCTTAACGCCAGGCGCTATCCGATCGATGATTTTGGCAAGGAGAAAGCAGCCGTGATTGCAGGAGGAACATTAGGAATGATTTGCCCAACGCGCCACATTAGCCTTAATGCCAGCGTTGATATTGCCTAAAATAAAACATTCCTAAAGTTCAGAATCTCCTTCCTCTTCTGAAGATACGAGTCATTAATATATTGCTATACATGGTCAATGCCAGGCGTTAGGAGTTAACGCCGGTGTTAACTCAAATTCTATAAATCAGAGGATTTTGTCTTCTCCGACGACTGATTGCCAAGAGCCCTATTCCAGCACTTCAGAAACTTTGTGAGGGCCGTATTTCTAGAGAAACACATCTCCCACTCATATTTTAAAAGGAGGAATCAAAGGAGGCTTGGATCAACAGGCTAACTCAACGTGAAGAACGCACGCTTGGACTTCAACGATCTTCAACGATTCTTGGGCGTCTCCTTCAGATTACCTCATAGAGATTTTTATATTTATGTTTTGTATTTTTCCTTTATTTCATCTTTGTAATTGGTTCATGAATTCGCCTCGTGTTGGCGACTAGGTCTAGGTAGGACTTAGGGAGAAATTTGCCTCGTGTTGGCGACTGGGTCTACGGAGTAGATCTAGGGGGTGCTCGAGGCCTTTCTGGTGATAGATTGGCTAGAGCGGCTTGAGGCCGTATCTGGGGAGAGACCGGCTAAAGCCAACCGGTTCGTGGGGATACGAGTCGGTATAGAAAATAAAAAGGGTTTTCATATTATTCGCTTCGATTTCTAGCGTCATTGAAATCAGATTTTGTAATCAATTTTATAATTGATAATCATGTCTTTTCTTGTTTAATAAAATTGATTTCATTTCTAATTTCATTATCTCTTTACTTTTGATTTAACTTCGACCAAAATATCAAAAGTTTTCTATTAAAGTTTAAAGTTTTTAAAACCCTTATTCACCCCCCCCCCCCCCCTCTAAGGGCGCCTACAGATCCAACAAGTGATATCAGAGGCAGGTTATTCCAAATCGGCTTAAAAACCAGGAATAATGGCGTCTCATGATCTCGCTTCTATTAGTGGGGGGAATTTTTATGAAGAAGAAAAATCTCTTGCACCACCCTTATTCGAAGGAAGAAATTATAAAAGGTGGAAATTGTTAATGGAAAGGTTTATTAAAACATTAGATATCAACGCATGGGATATAGCAATAACAAGACCAGCGGACGAATCAAATAAACAAGAGCGTCACCTAAATGCAAAAGCTATGAACTATATTTTCTGTGCTTTATCTCAAGATAACTTCAAATTAATATATTGTTTTTCTAGTGCATACAAAGTATGGAAATTTCTTGAAGAAATGTATGATTTTCCTCTTACAGGAGTGGAACAAACACAAGAATTGGAGAACATACAAGCTTGCGCAAATTTTCAAGAATGCTCCTCTCATGATGGATCAATGGAGCACACATCAAATAAAAGAGAAGAAGAAGTACTGTCTTCGGAAGAGGAGTGCCAAAAAGATGTCAAAGAAATTATGTGTTCAAATCGTGCCTCTCCTGAAAGCAATGTAAGAAAATAAAATCCCATTTTCTGTACTTCTATTTCTACATTACAATTGCTTCAGACAACAAAGCGCAAAATTAAGAAATTAAAAAATGCCAATAAACAGTTGCGCTTAGAAAATAAAAATTTAAAGGCAAAAATCAATGAAGAATCAAATTCTACTTCTACCCATGGCTCTTTAGTTAAAAACATTACACCTTGTGTAGAATATAATGAATTAAAAGAAAAACACAAGAAACTTGAAAATGGACTTCTTTCTATAAAAGAACAAAATGAAAGATTATGTCTAGAAAATTCATCCTTGAAAAATGATTGTGCTAAGTGTAAGGACTATAAAATTGAAATTAAAGAGATGGATGAAACATTTGATGAATATAAAAATAACTATCAAAATCATATTGATTCAATTGTTTCCACTCTTAAAAATAGCACAATCGCTTATAATAAAGCTAGACATAATTTGAAATTGAAGAATGATGAATTAAAATCAAAAATCAACTTGCTTATGAAAATGGTAAATACAAATTCACAATATCAAACTATATCTAAAAACAAGTTGAATATGAATATGAACATCTTACCTAAGTTTAAAAATGGGAGTAAGGAACATAAAGGATTTGTAAATCAAAATCAAAATCACCATAATTTACAATATCATGTTTCTCCCAACCTAAAATTAAATGCAAACAAATTTCCTTCAAATTATAAATTCAAAAACCTTTTTGATCCAAATATTCAAGTAAATGATTATGGAAATTTGAAAACTAAAAATAATGTTTTGAAAAATCATCATGGAAATTTGACAAATAGAAATAATATTAAACCAAGGTTTGAATGAAGGCCCAACGTTAAAGATGAAACGCTAACTCCACTCAAAAAGGCACATTCGACCATATCTCCTCAAAAGAAAACACGATGTATTTGGGTACCTAAAGGAACTGTCACACCCGGTCCTCTTTGGATACCTAAATCTCCCATTCATTAGTTTCTAATCATTTGCATGAAGTAGAAATCAACAAAATATAAAATATCAATTATTCTACTTCATGATATGCTTTAATGTCTTTCTATTTTTTGTTTTCTTATTTTTTTAAGCTATCATGTTATGGTCATCTTATATATTATAGGAAATATGATCTTATCTCTTAAAACTTAATGAGTTTATAAATCAAATTAACCAAAATTCAAAATCATATTTTATTTTGACGACCTATCTATTATTCTTATATTCATTACCTATATATATCATATAGTATTCATATAAAATTGAATTATAAATTTGCTATAAGATATGATAATCAAGATTAGGCTATTAAGCTCTATAGCCCACATCAACCAAATTAAAGAAATAACATGATCTAAAAGAAAGATCAAGATCTACAAGAAAGCTCAATTATCAATATGTTTTTTTGCTTGAATTATATGATTACATATCATGGTTGGTGTATTATCTACATACTGTGTTTTATGTCAAGTTTATACCTTAGAATCATCTTGATATCAACAAGATCAAATCGAATAGAACATTCACTTCATTCTAGGTTTATAAGTTGAAACACTATCAAACTTTGGCATAACATTAATCATATCTTCTTTGTTTGCATATCCTATAATAATTAAGCTTAAATGGTTGTGCAAAACTCAAGAATTAAGGTTTAATGAATATGGAGTATTAATGAATATGAAATCCATGTACTAAAATTTTAACTTCCGCAACTTTTTGCGATTTCTTCTCGTTTCTTCACTCCATTAGACATACCTTACATTGCACAAACATAATTAAGAAAAATCGGAAGCAAAATCGAAGAAAATCTAGTCTATTTGGTTAAAATAAGCACTCTCTGTGAGCTAACGCATGCGCTAGTACCTAACGTCGGCGCTAGCTCAAGTCTTAGATTTTCTATCATTTTAAAATTCTGAAAAATCAATAAAAATATATGTATTTGTTTAATATTCAAAAACCAAAGAGAAAATTTACAAAACTCTTCAAAATATAAATATTTTCTCATTTTCACTATTCACCTTACAACATTTCTATTTAATAATTTGAAAAGGTTGAATATGAATTTTCTTTAATAATACCTCATGTACATTATCATGAATAATTAATTACGAGTAATTAATCACTATGAATTAATATTAATGATCATATATAATAATCATGCAAAATCATATGACCTTTTTAAGTCAAACATCAAATATAACTACAAAATATTTTATTCCTTCCAAACATATAGTCTGTGATCATAATTATTATATGAATCTATTATGTTTAGCATGTATCACACTTATTTTTAGACCATATAATCAACTCTATATCTATATGAATAAATAAATTAGAATCTTCACTTTATTCTATGTCTAAAATTTGAATCACTATTGTTAAATACATGCAACATTATATCAATTAACCTTATGTGATAACACTACATTCAAACTCATCACATCTAGCATTATCAACTAACAAATTTTATCATCCTTGCTAGATATCTTATTATTGCCATAATGAATCAATCTTAAATAAGAACAATTGAAAGTTAAAACTCATAATAACTATGTTTCTTTAATATCAAATATAATAAGAAATTAATCACGCATAAAAGTCATAGTTTATAAATTGATTCCATAATAAGATCAAATATAAAAAGAACAAAATGCTAAGGATGTCCATGATCGTTCTCCCACATTATGTGTCTCACCATAGCGGGGCTTGCGTGTAGACATATAGTTAGGGAATTATAAGCTAGGACATACCTATATCATATATATTGCATACACTCTTTATGATTATATTATCCATGCATTCTTGCTTTTGATCGAACATGCTTATTTTGTGTTTTGCATATTTTATCATTTTTGAGCTCTAATGATCTTGTAAAACACAAATATATGAAAACCACATAAAACATAAAAACCATTTTTGAACAAATAAAAACATGCTTGAATTACCTTCTAACCATTTTCAACGTCTCTGAAATTTCTACCCTAAGAAGGTCTATATATATACTATCTATGCCAAAAGGAAAATTTTCAAAAATTCTCAAAAATCGAGTACTATTTTGGCGTTAACTACTTAACGCAGGGCATTAGCTACTTTGGCCAAATTGAATTTCTGATTTTTCCAAAATATTTCTAATATTTTTCTGATCACTTTTCTCTGTTTATTTTCTCATATTTGAAATTATTGTGTTATTAATTTAGTTGTTTTTATTTCAAAATACAAAAAAAATTCAAATAATTCAAAATGACCAAAAATATGTTATTTGTTATTTGTTTTGCTTTAACTCTTTATAAAATTATAGTTTGACTATAAAATTTCACAAGAGCAAACATCTTAGTTATTTTTATTTCAAAAGGTCAGAATTGTTTTTCGCATACACTTAAAGATAGCCTTCAATGTCTAATTTTAATTTCAAATTTCCTAAACATTGTTTTATCTTCATGCCTTGACCTTAATTTGCTTATGTGCAATGAAATAGTCTATAGATAATTGTGTATAATTGCCTAGCATGCCTTTAAGTATGAGTAATGCTTTATGTTAATCAATGAATTATATACTCACTATTTTGGTAATCTACATGTGCTCATAATCTTAGTCTTGCATGATTGTGTAGTGTAATAGTTTTAACATATTAAGTTGTATGTCTAAATTACCTACACCATCTTAAAAAAATAAATTTCATGCACAATATAGAAGTGTTGTTTCAATAATATAGATGTTTGCAACAACAAGTGAATTCAGAGACCTTTGGCCCAAAATAAAAATCTGAAATAAAAAGCCAAAGATAACTCCACCAAACACTACTCACCCTCCTGATAAGTCTTAATGAGCATTGTGAGATTGAGCACCTTGGAAAGAATTGTAAAGTGTCTTGTGCAAACATATTTCTTTCTATCACTTCTATTTGTACACCAGATCACTAAAAATAAAAATCAATAAAATTGCTTATGTGATCCCCCAAGCACTACTTCGCTCCCTGATAAGTCTTAATGAGCATTTTGTGGGCGAAGCACCTTGGTAGTTGTACATATGTTATGTGCTTTGAAATTTTATTCTAGATATGATGTGTGAAAGTAATTTCATGATTACAATCTTATTGTTGTTGTTACTATTTCACTACATATCTCATGTGTTCTGATTATTTCACTTGTATACTTTTATCAAAACACCTAATGCACACATCATTAATTTTCATGAAGCTTCCACTCATGAGAATTGGATCCTAATGCAAAATTACATAATTCTCTAAAAACTCAAGTAAAAGCACTAGATTGCATTGCATGAGTTCTACAATGTTTTCTTTACTTGAAATACGAATTGGTTACATTGTAGTTATTATCTTTTTGAATATGTTAATTCATGCTTGCCTATTTGTTATGAAAATTTTCAAAGTTAAAATGCTCAAATGTGAAAAGTCTAGACATATTGTTGGAATGGTCAAACTATAACAAAAATACTACTCTTATTTGTTTTTTTCTGCATTTATCTATCTAATCATGTATATTTATATCATGTGTTATCATGTTTATATCAAGTCTTAAATAACTCTGATTTATTAATGGACTTCAAAATAGTTATGTGAGTTGTGTGTTTAAAAAAATTCAAATAAAAATATAATTCCATAGACTATGTACCTCTCATTAGATTTAAAATGCTTAAATGTTTCCAATAATTATTACCCATGACTTCATATTTCACCATAGCGGGGGCGTAGAGTTGTAGACATTAGATTACCTGACCTCTAAGTCATGTCTTGTCCTTAACCGGGGAGAGTTCCAGTGGGGCCTTGCGAGGCACTGGGGGGAAAGAGTGCTAGGGTGAGTTTTTGTCTAGTGTTTGCATATGGGACTAACACCCCAACCTACGACATGTTTGCAGCTCCTCATGCTCATCCTTCACGTAGTACGGGGCTAGGGTATAGACATATTGTCTGGGTAGATTGGTTACTTGGAAATCATTACCTTTTTTATGCTTAAAACTATTATAAGGGCAAGTGATTATTTCATTAATGTTCTTTCACGCTTATCATATATTGTTTCTGCTGTGCTACTCTCTCCCTTAGCTCGATCATGACTTACTTTATGTTTACACAAAACTCTTAATCCTCTCTTAGTTATGTCCCAACTTTTGTCTTCTTTATGCTAGTTTTGTTTCACTCCACCCTCTTTTGCTAATAACAAAGGGGGAGAATAAAATGCTAAATCATATTGATTAATGGAGTAGGATTCACTTGATTAAGGGGGAGCATGTATCTAGTTTATGGGAGTATACACTAAGGGGGAGCATTTTTGAAGGGGGAGCACAATGTTCAATGAAACTATAATTCTTATCATTATCTTATAAATTGCTTATGTCAAATATCCTTTTAAAAACACAAATTCTTTATATATGAATCTGATTTATCTCTATTGGATTTGCTATTATCAAAAGGGGGAGATTGTTCGAACATGGTTTTCCGCATCCCTTTGATTGGAGAATAATAAATCCTACTTGTATTTGATCTTGTTTCCATTGTGTTTTTAGCATGCAGGTTTGGACAGTTATGACACCAGGTTGCTGAAACAATGGTCTGGCACTAACCACAAGTTGAAGGATTGAAAGCTGGTTAACGCCAGGCGTTAAGCTTAACGCTGGGCATTAGCGCTAGACGAAATTGGCGTTCGACGAAATGCATACCACGACGTTCGACGAAATGTGCTCGATGAAATTTTCGTTCGACGAACTAGAAGCTGCGATCGACGAAATGAAGCCGCTGAGAACGGAAGCTGGCTTCGACGAAATAGAAATTGCGTTCGACGATCTTGCGTTCGACAAAATTTCGGTCGACGAATGATTAAGCCCGTTCGACGAAATGTGTTCGACGAAATTATCTGTTCGACGAATTGGGGTGACAGCTAATTAAAAATGAAACTTAACGCCAGGCATTAGATCTTAACGTCGGGCGCTATCCGTTCGACGAAAATGGCATTCGACGAAGATGCTATTCGGAGAAGATGGCGTGTCGTCTGATTAAAGAAAGAATCTCAACGCCAGGCATTAGTCTTAACGCTAGGCGCTATCCGAACGACGATTTTGGCAAGGAGAAAGCAGCTGTGATTGCAGGAGGAATATTAGGAATGATTTGCCCAATGCGACGCGTTAGCCTTAACGCCAGCGTTGATATTGCCTAAAATAAAACATTCCTAAAGTGCAGAATCTCCTTCCTCTTCTGAAGATCCAGGCCATTAATATATTGCTATATATGGTCAACGCCAGGCGTTAGGACTTAACGTCGGTGTTAGCTCAAATTCTATAAATCGGAGGATTTTGTCTTCTCCGACGACTGATTGCCAAGAGCCCTATTCCAGCACTTCAGAAACTTTGTGAGAGCCGTATTTCCAGAGAAACACATCTCCCACTCATATTTCAAAAGGAGGAATCAAAGGAGGCTTGGATCAACACGCTAACTCAACGCGAAGAACGCACGCTTGGACTTCAATGATCTTCAGCGATTCTTCGGCATCTCCTTCAGATTACCTCATAGGGAGTTTTATATTTGTGTTTTGTATTTTTCCTTTATTTCATCTTTGTAATTGGTTCGTGAATTCGCCTCGTGTTGGCGACTAGGTCTAGGTAGGACTTAGGGAGGAATTTGCCTCGTGTTGGCGACTAGGTCTAGGGAGTAGATCTAGGGGGTGCTCGAGGCCTTTCTGGTGATAGATTGGCTAGAGCGGCTTGAGACCGTATCTGGGGAGAGATCGGCTAAAGCCAACCGGTTCATGGGGATACGAGTCGGTATAGAAAACAAAAAGGGTTTTCATATTATTCGCTTCGATTTCTAGCGTCATTGAAATCAGATTTTGTAATCAATTTTATAAATGATAATCATGTCTTTTCTTGTTTAATAAAATTGATTCCATTTCTAATTTCATTATCTCTTTACTTTTGATTTAACTTCGACCAAAATATCAAAAGTTTTCTATTAAAGTTTAAAGTTTTTAAAACCTGTTTTCACCCCCCTCTAAGGGCGCCTACAGATCCAACAGCCATTTCATAGGCTACCCAGATCACTCCAAGGGGTTTAAGTTCTATTCCCCTTCAGGAGGGCCCAGAATTATTGAGTCTCAAACTGCTAAAGTTTTAGAGTTTGATGTCATTGACGAATCAAGTTGCTCTCGTACTATTAGTGAAGTCGAGAAAATCGTGCCTATTAATTTATCTATGCCCTCGGTATGAAATCTTTTGATGCCTGAACCCGTGATAAAATAAGTGGAGGATGTGGATCCGGTCTTACCACCAATCTTAGTTGAGCTTACTCCGCACGTTTACGAGGTTCATCCACCTGTTAGGAGATCCATTAGACAAAGAAGGCTTGTGATTTCCTTAGACTATGAAGTATATCTAGCGAGAGAGATTTTGACATTAGTCATGTTGTTGAGCCAATAACTTTTGAGGATGTTGTGTCTGGACCTCAAACTGATCTATAGTGGGATGCGATGAAAGATGAGATGGAGTCTATGAAGCTAAATAAAGTTTGGGAGCTAGTTGAGTTACTCAAAGGTTGTAAGCCCATTGGCTCTAAATGGGCGCTTAAGACCAAGAAGGACTCCAAAGGAATGGTCGAGCAGTTTAAGGCAAGACTGGTTGTCAAGGGATTTATGTAGAGAGAAAGGACTGATTATAACGAAAGCTTCTCTCTCGTTTTCCCTAAAGACTCTTTCATATTGATAATGTCACTTATAGCTCATTATGATTTGGAGCTACACCAGATAGATGTAAAAAATCACATTTCTGAATGAGGGCCTTACCGAAGAAGTATATATGTTGCAGCCCGAGGGATTCAAGTCTGGTCATTCTGACCAACTTGTGTGTAAACTTAATAAATCCCTATATGGTCTAAAGCAAGCTCCTAGACAATGGTATCTGAAATTTGATGAGGTAGTTACCTCTTTTGGTTTTGTGGAGAATAAGATAGATCGTTAAATTTATCTAAGATCAGTGGGAGCAGATATATCTTCTTAATTCTGTATGTAGATGGTATCTTGCTTGCGAGTGGCGATTTGACATTATTGCATGAATCTAAGCAATTTCTGTCTAAGCACTTTGATATGAAAGATCTTGGAGAGACATCCTTCATTTTAGGAATTGAGATCATTAGGGATCAGTCTCACTATTCCTTAGCACTCTCCCAGAAAGCATATGTCGACCGTGTACTTAAGAGATTTAACATGCTTGATTGTAAGTCTGGTGACGTACCTGTGATTAAGGGTGATAAAGTTAGCTTAGCATAATGCCCCAGGAATGATACCGAGAGAGAGAGAGAGAGAGAGATAATATGAAGAATATACCTTATGCTAGTGCAATATGCAGCTTAACGTATGCCCAAGTCTGTACCAGATCGGATATTGTCTTCGAGTAGAACTTTTAGGCAGATATCAGTCAAACTCAGGACCTGCTCATTTGGTGTCTGCTAAGAAAGTATTAAGTTATTTGAAAGGAACTAAGGATGCTAAACTGGTCTACCATAGAGTACAAAACCTTGAGTTAGTGGGGTATACAAATTTTGTCAGGTGTGAGGATGATAGGAAGTCTACCTCGGAATATATTTTTATATTTACTGGTGGGGTCATTTCGTGGAAGAGTGTCAAACAGACACATCACTTCATCCACAATGCATGCAGAGTTTTTTGCTCTGTTTAGCACTTTTACTCACGAAATGTGGCTTAAGAATTTCATTATGGAGTTAAAGGTCGTCAATTCTATAGTTGGACCCATTCAATTGTACTGTGATAATATTTCTGCATTTATGTGTCTCAGAGAATCAATTTGGATTCATGCCAGGGAGGTCAACCATGGAAGCTATACATCTCTTGAGGAGACTCATTGACAACTATCAGGAAAGACAAAAAGATTTGCATACGTTGTTTATTGATCTGGAGAAGGCTTATGATAAGGTTCCAAGAGAGGTCTTGTGGAGAGTCTTAGAAAAGAAAGGTGTAAATGTATCATACATTTACGTAATCAAAGATATGTATACAAATTCAGTGACTAGGGTGAGGACATCTGGAGGATTAACACATGAATTCCCTAACGCCGTTGGCTTACATCAAGGGTCAACTTTAAGCCCTTATCTCTTTACCATTATCTTAGATGAGCTCGCCGAACATATCCAACAAGCACTACCTTTGTGTTTATTATTTGCAGATGATATTGTTTTGGTCGATGAGACACTCGAGGGTGTAAACGTGAAACTTGAATCTTGGTGAGACACTTTAGAAAAGAAGGGTTTTAGGTTGAGTAGGACAAAGACGAAGTATATAGAGCTTAAATTTAGTAGTGCAAGAAGGTTGGATGAGTCCATCATTAAATTGGGTGACCAAGATATTTCTCGCAGTGAGTGCTTTAAATATCTAGGATCCATAATTAAAAAAGATGGAGGTGTAGATAAAGATGTGATACATAGAATCTAAGCAGGTTGGTTGAAGTGGAGAGGCGTGTCTGGGATCTTATGTGATCGTAAACTACCATTAAAACTTAAAGACAAGTTTTACCATACTGCAATTAGGCCAGCAATGCTCTACGGTTCTGAGTGTTGGGCAGTGAATGTGTACATGAGCAAAAAATGGGAGTTGTGGAGATGAGAATGCTTATGTGGACGTGTGGTCACACGAGACTGGATAAAACTAGGAATGAATGTATCAGGGATAAGACAGGAGTGGCGCCAATTGTAGAGAAGGTGCGAGAAGCTCGTTTAAGATGGTTCGGACATGTACATAAGAGACCATTAGAGGCACTTGTTAGGCGTTGTGAGAGTTTAGTCACTAGACATGTTAAACGGGGGAGGGGTAGACCAAAAAGAATTGGAATGAAACTATAAGGAAAGATATGATGTACTTAGGTATTAATGAGGCTATGCTTAAAGATAGGGCGCAATGGCAACAAAGGATCCATATAGCCGACCCCACTACGGTGGGATAAATGCTTGAGTGTTGTTGTTATGTTCCCGATGAACAATAAAAGTATCACTGGGTCTAAGCATATGAAAATTAAATTTTTGACCGTTAAGGAATTGGTCAAGAAGGGTGGCATTACAATGGAGCATTTAGGGACATATGCCATATTAGTCAATCCACTTACTAAAGGACTTCACCCCAATATATTTTAAAATCATGAATTTGATATGAGGCTTAAGGAGTCAATTGAAGTATTAGATTGGTGTGAGGCTTCATGAAGCTCCGTTTCATTTATCTATCATTTTATTACACTTTATTTAATTCTTAAAATTTTTAGAATATTCATTTAGGAATATCATTAAGTTTTGATATTCGTGAAAATTTATGTGACACGTCATAGTTTATTTAAAAGTCTCATGACCTGTGTCAGTCGGAGCGTAAGGCCCGGGACACTTCATTTGAATTATGACATATTGTATGTTTTTTGACACATGAAGTTAAAATCTTAAGATTAGACATACTTGCTCTTTTGAATACTTGAGAATTTATCGCAGCATGATTTAGTGCATTCATTTGAGAAGTTTGGTTGACCACCAAGTAGAATAGTCTTTATGTGCACATTTTCATTATGTTGTTCTAGCTTTATATATCCGCGTTTTGTCCATATCGATTGAATTCATAAGCTGTTGTGACCATTGAAGGTCCCGTGTCGCTCAATGATGTGGTTGCCGCCATGATTTGGAGTGAAAGATTTGGTTGGGCTGGATTAACGTGGGAGCTGACTCTTAATATCACATTTTCTAATGGTACCTTTAAGTTTAGTAAAGATTTTATACGGAACGTCATAAATTACGATAAATTCAAGTGCAAGTGGGAGAATGTTGGAATTTTTTCATTGAGTGGACTAGATTCATCGAGACGTCCTGATAGAGTCGTACGCGAAAATTAGAATCTATATATTCAGACTCCTACGTGCGTGCATTAGTACAGTCGTGCGAATGATCGAAACCTGTGATAGGTTAGCCAGATCGTCTCATAAATTCAGGACGCGAACCCGATCTCACTCTTGACAAAAAATGGGAATGATTATTAGGTTCCAATTAATTTTATGGGATTTAATAATTTTGGTTCTTAATGGGAGAATAATTAATGAGGATTTATTAAACTCATACTTAACCTCCATGGGCTTCCTATTAAGTGTAAGTGTATATTCAAACGAATAACGAGCTCGGGGGCTATGCGTGTGGAAACCCTGGGTATTCTACTATATATACCTAGCTGGAGGAAACGGAGAGATAGTTCCACCTTGACTTTCCTCCGGATGTTTCGAGCAACCCCTCTACATTCTCGAAACACGCCTTAGGGTTCACTCCCGTCGTCCGGAAGTTGCCGCTCGATCGCGCCTTTCCTGCAGCCGCCGTCGTTCATGAAGGAAGGAGATCGACGAAGCAGGTAGGCCGCTGCTGCTAGCCATCATCGATCGTGCTTCCAGTCGCATTCCCCATCGCGGATCTTTCTTCCGCCGATGCTGCCGTTCGCGTGCGGCGTCTGCCGTTCGAGAAGAAGATCGCGATCCCGTCCTTCCCCGGAGCCCTCGTTCTCGCGTCTTCGCCGCTGCTGCTGCCGTTTGCCTGGAGGAAGAAGCTCCAGATCTGCTTCAGCCGGTGTCCTAGATCTGCGAAGAAGACGAGCCGCTGCTTGCAAAGGAGGAGTTCGCGCACGACCGCTGATCGTGCGCTCTTCAGCAGCCAGTTCCCGCACGACCACTGATCGTGCGCTCAGCAGTTCATGCACGATCACTGACCGTGCGCTCTTCAGCATCAGTGCCCGTGCACCCCTGTTCTCCAGTGCCTCCAGATCCCCCTCAGCCGCCTTCCGCCTCTTCCCGCCGCCGCCGTCTCCAAGCACAATGATGAAGGGGAACAACTTCTCGACCCCCGTTCCGATGATAAAGCTGGAGAAGTTCACAGTGACTGAGTTCAACACCTGGAAGTTGAACACTCAGTTCGGGATGAAGTTTCTGAACGTGTTCTACACAGTTCAGTCTGATGGTGCTGAGGTCGTTGGGACTGCTGATGAGGCTCAGTGGTTTTCAGATGAAGACTTCTGCAGGGACTACCTGCTGAACTGTTTGTCTTCTAGCCTGGCCCAGACCTACATGAAGATGAGCACCGCAAAGGAGATCTGGGATGCGCTGCAGGAGCACTTCAAGCAGGAGGAGGACATGTCCAAGACGCACCTAGTGGACAAGTTTCACTCTTTCAGCTTCGACGAGGAGAAAGCCATTCTCCCTCAGGTATCAGAGTTTGAAATTTTAATTGATTCTTTGCATAGTGAGTCCATCAGTCTGCCCGAAAGTTTTGTTGCGGGCACGATTGTGTATAAATTGCCCTCCTCGTGGTACAATTTCAAAACGGAAATGTATCGCAAGAAGATGCAGGTTGGTCTGAACGACCTCAAGCGTTTCATATGCATTGAGGATGAGAACAGGAGGACGAAGAACGCTTTGGAAGCTGTTGGCAAACAGAAGGCTGCTGCCAACATGATTTCAAGCTCCAAGCGGCCCCCGCCCCCTCCCAAGACCAAAACGTCTCATAGTAGCCCCCAGGTTGCAGGCCCGAGTAAACCCTCTAAGAAATTTAAGGGTAAATATTATAACTGCAATAAGTGGGGACACTGCGCATCTGACTGCAAGCAACCGAGGAAAGAGAGAACCCGGGCACCACAAGAAGGCAACCAAGCCCATTTGGTCCGCCAAGCTGAGCCATCCAACTTTGTTGCCATGGCCGGACACGCGCAGGCCAGCACGGAGTGGTACCTGGATTCTGGGGCAACATGCCACGTTTGCAACAATGCTAATCTTCTGACAGAGCTGAAGGATGCAAAGGAATCAGTTACTGTGGCAAATGGAGGCACAACTGACGTGTTGAAGGTGGGGAATGCAACTCTGCTGCTCTCCTCAGGTAAGTCTTTATTTTTAAAGAATGTTAAATTTATTCCTTCTCTAGCTGCTAACTTAGTGTCTATTAGTTTGTTATGTGATGCGGGTATGTCGCTTAGCTTCTGTAGCGGCAAGGTGACTTTGTCAGTTAACTCGCACTATTTTGGATGTGCTTATGTCCAAAATAGGATGTACCGTCTGAGTCTAGCAAGTGAGGTAGTCCAACAAGTTCAATTGAACTTAGTTAGCCCTAGGACTTTACACGAGAGACTAGGACACGTCAACTACAGGAAAATGTTCCAAGTAGCTAGAACTCACAAGATCACATTAGACACTAAGTCTCCACTTGAAAAATGCGAAGTGTGCGCTCAGACTAAGATCACTAGGAAACCTTTTGGGACGGTTACTAGGAGCACAACACCTCTTGAGCTTATACATTCCGATATTTATGACTTTAAAAGTTTTGTCACCAGAGGTGGGAGGAAGTATATGATCACGTTCATAGATGACTGCACTAGATTCTGTCATATCTCGTTGCTTAAAACTAAAGATGAAGCGTTTGAAAAGTTTTGTCTTTTCAAAACCAGGATAGAAAACCAACTAAGCATAAAAATAAAACGTTTTAGGAGTGATGGAGGAGGAGAATATATGTCCAGTGAGTTCAGATGCTTCCTTGCTTCACAGGGCATCATAGCAGAAACCACTGCTCCTTACTCCCCCCAATCTAACGGCATAGCCGAGCGCAAGAATAGAACGTTAACAGAGATGTTGAACTCTATGATGCTCACTGCAGGCATGCCTTCCGCCTATTGGGGTGAAGCGGTCTTGACCGCGAATCACATTCTGAATAAAGTCCCTCATGCTAAGTTAGAGGTTACTCCCTACGAGCTTTGGTTTAAGAGACCCCCGTCTTTTACTCGACTTAAGACTTGGGGTTGTATAGCCTATGTCAGGGTTCCTGACCCTAGAAGGCCTAAAGTTGGACCTAGGACCAATACTTGTGTCTACTTAGGTTGTGCTGAGGATAGTGCTGCAGATAGGTTCCTTGATATTTCTAATAATATCATAATAGAATCTAGGGATGCGGTGTTCTTCGAGGATAAGTTCCTCAAAGATAAGAACTTAACAATCCCAGGTATGCAAGTAACTATTACTGAAGAAGATCCTACTTCAGTACCGAGCACCTCATATTCCGTTCCGGTAGATAACTCTGGCCTAGAGTCTAGTAGAACTTCTGTGAGAGAGCGAATTCCACGAACCTTTGGTAGTGACTTTGTGACTTACCACGTTGAGGTCGATCCATCCACCTATAAGGAAGCGATGAGATCCAGGGATTCACTACTCTGGAAAGAAGCTATAGATGAAGAGATGAGTTCGCTTCTTCAGAATAACACCTGGACGTTGGTTGATAAGCCAATAGGGGCTAAAATTGTAGGGTGTAAGTGGGTTCTGAAAAAGAAGTTGAATCCTGATGGTAGCGTAGCTAAGTATAAAGCACGCCTTGTGGCTAAAGGTTTTACACAAGTCAGCGGAGTAGATTACTTTGATGTCTACTCACCCGTGTGCCACTTGGCAACCATTCGGGTTCTCCTTGCTATTGCATCTATTGAGCACTTTGTTATTCATCAGTTGGATGTTAAGACTGCGTTCTTGAACGGAGATCTGACCGAAGAGATCTATATGAGTCAACCTGAAGGTTTCATTGTAGACAGTCACGAAACGAAAGTCTGTAAACTTCTTAAGTCTTTATACGGACTAAAGCAAGCACCGAAATTATGGCATGAGAAGTTCGACTATAGTGTAAAGAATATGAGATTCATGTCGAGTCTTTAGGATAAATGTCTTTACATACGTAATAGATCGGATAAAGTCGCCATAATATGCTTTTACGTGGATGATATGCTTATTCTGGGGTCTGATCAATCCGAAGTGGATGACGTTAAGTCAAATCTCATAAAAGAATTTAGCATTAAAGACCTAGGTGTAGCTAACACTATACTAGGCATGCAAGTGAGCTTTGGGAAAAATGGTATTTCCCTAAGTCAAAGCCACTACATAAAGTCCTTATTGGACACGTGGGGATACAGTGCCAGTAGGGCATCTGAGACACCATATGACTACACTAACCGCCTAAAGCCCAATGAAGGAGCTATGGTTAGACAGTTAGATTATTCTAAACTGCGTGGTAGCCTCATGTATGTCATGGTCTGCACTAGACCTGACATAGCCTTTACGGTCGGCATGTTGTGCAGATTCACTAGTAATCCGGGTAAAGACCATTGGAACGCCTTGGGTAGGCTCATGCGATACTTAAAGCACACTCAAAAGTATGCTTTAGTTTACACTGGTCAACCTTCAGTTCTTGAATGTTATTCTGATGCATCATGGTGCTCAGAATTAAACGACAGCAAGTCCACTAGTGGTTTTGTGTTTACTCTAGGAGGAGCAGCTGTAGCCTGGAAGTCTAAAAGGCAATCCTATATTGCTCTCTCTTCTATGGAATCCGAACTCTACGCTCTTGCGTCAGCAGGAGAAGAGGCCGAATGGCTGAGAGATTTGGTGATGGACATTCCTTTGTCGAGCCTGAAAATGAGTCCTGTTGTAGTTTACTGCGACAATCAGGATACTAAAACGATTGCTACGAACACTTTGTTCAATGGCAAAAGAAGGCATCTCAGGCTGAAACAATCCTGGTTGACCTCTCTCACAAGTCAAGGGATTATGTCCCTTATTGATGTGATATCGAAAGATAATGTTGCAGACCCTTTGACCAAAGGATTGAATAGAGCTCTCACAATCAAAACATCGGGGGAAATGAGATTAAAGTTCATAGAAATATGAAACTTTCCTCCGCAGTTTATGTTTTAACAGTGAGAACCTATAGTCGCAATATTCAAGCATCTAAAAACAGACTAAAAACCCAAATAATTTCTTGATGAAAACCCAAGATGGTCTGGTGCCGGTTATTCCACATTTGATAACCAAGCAACTTTCTCATTGTAAGTTGATTCAAGAGTTATTCAACTGGAAATTGAAAGTCGTTGTAAATATTAATCTAAACATTATTGGTCACAACACATTATTCCACATTTGATAATGTTGCACGTGATGTGTGCCCACATGTGTTGGTGAGGCACATAGTGATCAGTAATGAGTAAGATAACGGGTCTAGTCCTAGTTAGACTGGATGAGATGCTGACAGAGTTACTTCACCATTGCTAGAAGTGCTAAGCTCATTTAGTAAGAGCTAGTTTACTTTAAACGTTACTGCATATGATTATGAATTCATAGAGTCTGACTCGTGAAATTCCTTGCAGGCTACAATGGAGATTATGGAGGAGATGTAGACATGGACATGGATGACGATGATCTACTAGACGAGTAGAATCATCAAACGTTTAATTTCATGTTATGTTTTGTAATAATTATTCAGACTATTTTTTGGGATATAATCTGTGGTTTTCTGACTTGCCGTTTAGGCAAAAACTTTTTCATATGTTGATTAGTATGATCTATCCTAAATGCTTTGTTTAGTTTGTTTATTATTTTGTCTACTCTCCAGCACCCCGAAACGTTACGTTATTTGTCACGAATATAGGAGGAGATTGTAAGTGTATATTCGGACGAATAACGAGCTCGGGGGCTATGCGTGTGGAAACCCTAGGTATTCTACTATATATACCTAGCTGGAGGCAACGGAGAGATAGTTCCACCTTGACTTTCCTCCGGATGTTTCGAGCAACACCTCTACATTAAGTCCAATTGAACCAAATTCATTTGGCCCTAAGAATGAACAAGGTGTGAAAATCCCAAGCCTCTATCATCGCCATTTCGGTAACTATTGAAACTTCATCCTCTTCCTCTTGTATTGTCGGCAAAGGCTTCTGATCTCTCTTCTACAACCGCCGACCAAGGGTTTAGCTCTCTTTCAGATTTTGAGAGAAGAGCAAATTCCACGCTTTCTTTATCCTTTGAACGCAAGTAGGTTGCGCAATCGATCGCTACTCCTTCCTCCATTCGGTTCTCTGAAGAAGAGGGTATCACATCACAGATCACTAGAGAATACCTGCAACTGGCTGTGGATCTTCTACTCCAGCGAGATTGCTGCAAGGATCTGGTGTCATCTCCTCCTCTAGGCTCATGATTCGAGGTGTTCCAGATCTGCTATGATCAGATTTTTGGAGAAGAGAACACCTAGATGCGACAAGAATCTCTGCCCTTTGAGGAACATCAAGGTTGCTGAATTTCTAGATCACCATTGCTGTGAGCTTTTGATCTAAACTCCAGGTACTCAATTCATGATTTCATTTTTAGGTAGATTGTGAATGATCTAATCTAAACTCCAGAAATTCCTTTTGTTAATCTGAGATCTAGACCTTCATTTTTGCAAGTTGTTATTTCAGTTTTAACAAAAGATTTATAAAGGTGTATTTGTTATAGATAATATCTCCCGTGAAACTGTATCTCTTAATATTTGGTCAAGAATGTACAGTACCTACATCGCTTCCTGTTTCAGAACAAATTATTTATATTTATATATATACAGTGCTAATAGCCTCTTGTTGTAGAGATTCAAATAACATATAATCTTTGTATGCTAACAAGATCCGCTAACGCTACAGGATTCATAAGGAAGAACACGTCAAGACTTCTCGGAATCGCAGCAATGATGAAACACGAACATGAAGCAAAAAACGGTATACAATAAATTTCCGCATTTCAGTCATATTTCCATTTAGTTCATAGTTCCATTGTGCATGTTCTTTATTTGATTAATTGTTTAATTAGAAAAATAAATTGTTGCATAAACTCCGATTGAAGATCTATAGATTTTGATTAAGACGATCTTAGGAGCGTCATTAATCGCTACATTCATTTGAATTTCGATTAAATAAAATTCGCCGTAGCGACTTACACTCCAAAAATTTTATAACAATTCCTCCTCGATCCTCTCTCTCATCATTTGCCTCTACAACTCCACGCCATTCAAAATAATATTCCGACCCAATGTGCTCTTAATCGTTTTCTTTGATATCAGGGGCTAACTTTTTGCAAGCGAAATCGATCTCTTGTTATCATAAGATATACCTATTAAAAGATTCCATCTTTTATTACTTATCCATGATCAGTAGCATGCAAGCCTTGAACCCTAAGGTGGAAAGGTGGGGGGAGATTGATTAAGGAAACAGTAATGTTCCAAATGCTTTGGGACTTATAAAATGCATCAAGGCATGAGATTCCAATGTGTGAGTGTCCACTAAGATGAGGAGGAACATTTTCTTCTCCCTTCAATTTTCATATTATCAACTGCTTATATAAATAAGGGCCATTTATCGGGACCTCCACTCTAACTTTGCTAAATTACTGAGAGCACCCCTCTTATTTTTAAAATTACAAAAAACTCCCCTATAAGTTAGCATAATTACAAAAACTTCTCATGAAGTTTTAATTTCATTACAAAAAACCCCCATCCGTGTACAATTTCATTACAAGAAAATCCTGAATTTTTGTTCATGATGTTATGAAATGAAAAGTTTAGGGGAGGTTTTTGTAATTTCGAAAATAAGAGGGGTGCTCTCAGTAATTATGCTAACTTACGGGGAAGTGTGGATAATTATTTCTATATATAAATAAAATCAACATAATAATAAAACCTTAGAAAACTCTACTTACAAAGATGAATATGATTCTAATACTTTATAACAATATTCAAATATATTATTAATCATCACAATAGATTATCATATATCAAATATTTAGAGTCATCTAATGAAATCAAATTTTATATTTATATTAGGGTTAATTATCAGGACCTCCCCTGGGAGTTTGCATAATTATAGGTTGCGCCCCTCTATCTTGCGAAATTACATTTACCTCCCCTCTAAGTTTCTCAAGTTTTCAAAAATGCTCCTTCAATTATAATATGGATGGAAAATGATAAAATCAGCCAAATTATTTTATGATATTTCTATTTATTCTTTATAATGATTCTTGATTCACTAGAAAAATAATATGTAATG
This sequence comes from Dactylorhiza incarnata, assembly GCA_033032865.1. Taxonomy (NCBI): domain Eukaryota; kingdom Viridiplantae; phylum Streptophyta; class Magnoliopsida; order Asparagales; family Orchidaceae; genus Dactylorhiza; species Dactylorhiza incarnata. Next base: position 6,921,716 of record JAWHQI010000126.1, on the reverse strand, counting down.
CACCATTTTCAACGTAGAATTATTACAAAAAGTAAAATTGGAATTTCAAAAAATACTTTTTGACATTTTATCACTTTCCAATCTATATTTAAGAAGGAAAAGGTCCCCCTTTTAATGTATTACAACGGGTAAAATTGAATATCATAAAATAATTTGACTGATTTTATTTGCAACAGCTGACCAGAGTCGAACCTTCAAACCTCCTACATGGGAAATGAATTTGAATCGCCACGCCAAAGATGTTACGGTTCAAACCCGATTAGATCGGTCGGACCCATTAGACCTCGAGTCTTTCTTTTCTCCTGCTCTATATTCGGCCAGTTTTCAAATCCTTGATATCAAGCCTATATTCTCATTCTTAAGAATAATAGATCTAAGGACAGAGGTAGTTAAAACCCACTATACATAAGTATTTCTTTATCATCAGATGAGCCCGATAAACAATTAACTTTTTAGAATTGACATCTGAGAGTAGAAATTCAATTTTAGCGTTCGGCGTGACGAAATTTACGCAGATATTAATTTTCTTGTGAAAACTTATGACTCTGAACTAAAAAGTCAAATCGTCAATTCTTACCTCCGTCCATAGGTTTTCCACATAATCGAGTGTTTTCGCCTGAGCGCGCGTTTTTCAGCCCGGACGACCGTTTTTTCGCCGGGCACATATTTTTTCGCGCTGCCACGCATTTTCCCACCAGATGCGCATTTTTTGGCTAGACGCGTGTTTATCGACCCGGGCGGACGTTTTTCGCGCGGGCGAGACTTATTCGCGCGAGCGAGCCTTATTCGCGCGGGCTCGCATTTTTCGTCTGTGCGTGCATATTTCGGCCCAGGATCGTGTATTTCGCTCTGGCGAGCATTTTCACCCCTGAACGCGTTTTTCGCCCGGGCGCGCATATTTATCCTGACACGCGTTTTTCACTAGTGCGACGTTTTTTGGCAACGACGTACATTTTTCGGCCCGCGCGCGTGTTTTCAGCACGAGCGCGAATTTTTCGGCCTTGACGCATAGTTTTCTCCCTTAGCGCGTTTTTCCCCCGGACGCGCGTTATTAAGCCCGGGTGCGCATTTTTACGCCCGGGAGTGTGCTTTTTCGCATGGGCGTGGTTTTTCGCCCTGCCGGGTGTATTTTTGCCCGGTCGTGGGTTTTTCACGCGGCAACACGTTTTTTGCCCATGCGCGCGTATTTCGGCCTGGGATCCCGTTTTTCACCCGTGCGCTCATTTTTCGCCTGGGGGCGCGTTTTTCTCCCATCGCGTGTTTTTCCCCCGAGCGCGCATTTTCGCCCGGGCGCACGTTTTTCGCTCGGGCTCGACTTTTTCGCCAGTGCTCCCATTTTTCGGCCCGGGATCGTGTTTTTCGCGTGGACGCACGTTTTTTCCCCGCGAGTGCGTTTTTCGCCCGGTTGCTCATTTTTCGACCGTGCACTCATTTTTCTCCTCAAGGCGCGTTTTGCCCGGGCGCGCATATTTCGGCCCGGGCACGCATTTTTCGGCCATGGAGGACGTATTTCGGTCCTGGAGCGCGTTTTCGGCCCGGGTCGCGTTTTTGGCAGAAGCGCGAGTTTTTTGGCCCGGGCGTGTATTTTTTGGCTCGGGCGCGCGTTTTTTTCTGGCCGCGCTTTTTTCTCCTAGTCCGTGTATTTTAGTCAGGGAGCGCGTTTTTCTCCCGATCACGAATTTTTCACCCAGGCGCGAGTTTTTTCCTCAGGCGCGCATATTTCTCCCGGGCGTGCGTTTTTCGCCCGAACGCGTGTTTTTCTCCCGATTACCCATTTTTGCCCGAGACGAAAAAACACACACTTGGGCCGAAAAACATGCGCTCGGGCGAAATTGCGCACTCGGACTGAAAAACACGCATTCGATCAAAAAATGCACCTCTGGGCAAAACGAGTGACCGGACAAAAAATGTGCTCCCATGCCGAAAAACGCACTCTCGACCGAAGAACTGGCGATTTGGCGAAAAACGCTGTCCCGATTTGAAAAACGCGCACTCAGGCGAAAAACATGCGTCCGGGAGAAAAATGCACGTCCGGGCGAAAAATGAGAGCTTGGTCGAAAAACACGCGTATTAAAACATCTTTTGCAGTTAAATGCGTTCTGTTTGTATTTATAAAATTATTATATAACGTCAATTCCAATACTAATTATATCATTCAGTCGAACAGCTTGTGCGCTTCAATTATAATTCTGTTAACAGAATTCAACCATACAGCCGAACAATATAATTGAAATTATGCATAAAGTCAATTCCTGCAGATATTGGTTTTCGTCGAAAAATCAATTCCTAAAAGTCAATTCCGTCCAAACGAACGAGCCCTTAGTAATATCACCCCCACAAAATTGAATATCATTTATTCAATATTTATTCTACCAAATTGAAGTCCTCTATCTTCTAAATAATATCTCAAGTGCTCTAAATCTTCACTTAGCTCAATAGACATGTCATCAATTAAAATCATGTCATATACAAAATATACACCAATGCGCCTCCTTTGGACAAGAGATATTTAGATACGGGTAACGCATAGTTCTCATGACGCAGCAACGATCCGTGATCTTACGGTGATTTTTTTTTTGCAAAAATACTGCCGTAGTACGATCGTATTTTCGATCAATCGCACTTAAAAAATCATGCTTGCAGAAAACGACGATTTGATAGTGTATCCACTGTGATCAACATGCATTTTGTCTCAACAAGCATTAAATTAAATCTCATGGTCCATACAAGATTAATAAATCAAATGAAGTTCTTTTTATGTAATGCAAAAAAAACCGTATTATATCTTAATGAAACCATGGTTTCACTAAAACTAATGTATTTTGTCTGATCTAAATTTAATTCATCTATAATTAACACAATCTTAAATCTCTTTCATTCTTAAATTCATGCCCTACATTGAAGTCTTCCCTTTTCATCTATAATTAACGCAATCTTAAATCTCTTTCATTCTTAAATTCATGCCCTGCATCAAAGTCTTCCCTTTTTCGGTTGGGCTCAAGGCGACTTGTAGATACAACAACAACCTGGTTCAAAACTTCAGAGTTGTTATCGAAGTCAAAGTCAAAACTACTCCTCTTGGTCTTAATCTCGCTCTCAACTCTAGAGAACGGTCGTGCAATGGCGAAGTTGGGATCCTGTGTCCTTTTTCAGACACCCTCCGGTCACAATAGACTCATTAGCCGACATCTTCGTTCTCAATGAGTCTTTCAATCTATACTCTTGGTCCTTTGTGTATAGGGAACCCAACTCCATTGGTGAAGCAAAAGCCTCCTCGGCAAAGAGAGACCTTGCCTTTTCGTCCAAACAAGAATTTTCTTTGGTGTTGGTTTGTATTTTGGCAGCTAAGGATGCACATCTTTCTCATTAATCTCATTTACATCGTTTCATTAAAGGGGGGAAAAGTAATTTACACTTTGTGTGGAATGATATCCGAGCATTCAAATACTCAGGTTTTTCGATCTTTTTCGAGTGGGAACACGAAACACCGTCTACCCCAATTCAGACCGTGCCCGCCGTGGCAGAATAGATTAAAAATCCATGTTTTCATCAATCTAAATTTCCCTGAAACATAACATGATAGATTGGATGCATAGAATGGGGCCATTTGGTGTGTGTGTGTGGGATGAGGGGAGGGGATGGCACCTCTATAAGAATCACACTGCTACACAGTATATTACATTTTTTTTCTTTCTTTACACAATATATACAATAATATAAAGTGCCTCTTTACACAATATATACAATAATATACAGTCCCCCTGATTCTTACAACAATAGATCCAAGCCCAAAAAACCTGAAGAAAAATGAAGAATATGGATCTTGAGAAGAATATAGATCTTGAGAAGAAACTGGATCTTGAGAAGAATATGGACCTTCAGCAGTCACTTGGCACTAGCTTTCCATTCTGTTATGGCAAAATGAAGCGATAGAAACGATAAAAGTTTTTTAGATTCGTAACCTGGGACTCTTGCGCTCAGTACGGAAACAAATCTCGATCGACTTGTGATCATAATGTGTACGGAGGCAAGTAACGCCCGGGTCTTCCATCACCTCCTGCTCAGCATATACCAGTTTAGATTGTCCAAAATATGAAAAAGGAAAATGAGAAAGACCAAATTGCTCGAAAAATCTGATATGATTTTGGCTCGAATCTAGCCCAGATCAAAGTCGACTAGCTCAAGATAGATATAAATGCATAGACAGTTATTCATGCACATATATTTTGCATGGATGTTTACATGCATTTATATGTAAGGTCATTTACTAGGACCTCCCTTTTAACTTTGGACAATTACAGGGACCTTCCCTCTACTTTTATTAAAATCATCAGTCAACAATGTAAGCTGTCTTGGTAATTTTTAAAGGTAGAGGGGAGGTCCTTATAATTATGTAAAATCGTGGGGCAGTTTTTCGTAATTATGTCTATAGGGATCACATCAAATGACTATGGGTGGATCTGATCATTAAAGATCAAAATTGTCATTAAATGACTGCTCTCTTGAGACAATTATAGTCGCGAAAAGAATAATCACCTGGCAATCTGACATTTGAAATGCTTTGGTGGCGCAACCCGGTTCTTAGGTGCCGAGTAGCTGTCCTTGTTTATGGAGCGTAAAAGACAATCCAGCACTGGAAGAACATGATCCTTCAGGTCAGGCCGGTCCTTCCGTCTTAGCTCGGAGCAACTTAGTCCCAAACGAGCCAATTCATGCGCCGGTCCTTCAGGCCATTTCCCGGCCTTAGGATCCAAAATCTCCATCAAGTTGCCGTCCTCCATTGCCCTCTCCACTGTGTGAGCGAGGCCCATAGGAAATTTTGCCGTCAACAATTGCAAGATCACCACCCCAAAGGCATACATATCTGACTTCGGCGATACCAGGCCAGTCCTCTGGTATTCCGGGTCTATGTAGAAGAATGTTCCGACTGGAGCCGTGTCCTTGCACGATGTGTTCATCGAGAAACTCGTTGAGGGGAGTACGGTGGACAAGCCTACGTCGCCGATCTTGCTCACGAAATTCACATCGAGCAATATGTTGGCAGGCTTAAGATCACGATGAACAATAGGCACCGGCTTTGCATGATGAAGAAATAGAAGAGCGGAAGCAACCTCCCGAGCTATGCGGAAACGGTGCCGCCATGGGAGCGGTGGAGTGTTGTTCTTGCAGTGCAATCGGTCGTCGAGGCTCCCATTTTCCATGTATTCGTACACGAGGCAGCCCCTACTCATACAGGCGCCGAGTAGGGTCAGTAGGTGGGGGTGGTGAAGTTTACTCAAAATTTCAAGCTGGAATGAATGTAGGTGTTAGAAACACAAAAAAATAGAGTGTTGGTGTAAGAAACTCATATTGTATGCAATTTTCTTCAATTGTTTTTCTTCAGCCTTTTCTTGGTATGAGTTATTCTGCTTTTATGGTCAGGATAATAGAAACAAGTTGTTTCATGGTTGAAAACAACATTTCTATTCCGAAAGAAAAGCGGCTTTCTACAGTAACGTATGAGAAAACCATGGAAATTATATTGTATGTAATTTTCCTACATTTATTGCTCTTTAAGCTTAATTCGTTATGAGTTGTTACAGATTTTATGGTCAGAATTGTATGAAAAAGTTGTAATATGGGTCAGAAATTACAATTTCTATTCTCCGAGAAAAGCAGCTTTCCAAAGCAACTTATGAGAAAAGCATGGAAAAGAACTCATATTGTATGTAATTTTCCTACGTTTATTCCTCTTTAAACTTAATTTGGTATGATTTATTCTGCTTTCATGTTTAGAATGACTGGAAAAAGTTGTTTTATAAGTTACAAATTACAATTTCTATTCTGCCAACTTATAAGAAAAGCAAGAAAACTCCAATGAAGCAGAGCCTAGTTTTGTCAATGTTTCATGTCAGTATGATACGACCCCTTCTCCAGGGCGGGCCCATCGTCACATCGCCTAACCACAATTCCTTGGTCGGGTCGCACTAGGACTGCAGCCCGTACACCCCAACCAGCTCTCTGCACCCATTTAATCATGCGGTAGGTTGTTGAGGCCGGACTTCGAACACAAGACTCTCTTGATGAGAAGAACTTCCATGATCTCTGCAGCTCAGTTAGTAATGAGAGATCATGGAAGTTCTTCTCATCAAGGGTGTCTTGGGTTCGAAGCCCGGCTTCAACAACCTACCACATGATTAAATGAGTGTGGAGAGCTGGTTGGGGTGTACGGGCTGCAGTCCTGGTGCGACCCGGCGAAGGAATTGGAATCAGGCGATGTGCCGATGAGCTCGCCCTGGAGAAGTGATCGTACCACAGTATAACTACTTGAGGAGCATCTGCATACCTCTTGCTTGAGTTGCTTGGTTCCATATTCCTCATTTGAGTTGAGAATTTTTACAGCTGTAATTGTGTGAGTGAAGGTCCCCTTGTAGACCGTTCCATTTGCTCCCGCTCCGAGCTTTAGTTCTTGAGAAAATGATGAGGTCGCAGATTCTATCTCTTCCCATGTATAGGCAATGTATTGATTTTCATTGATGGACGGTGCCTTTTCCAAAGTTCGCTTCTAACCAACAAGTAATTGAACTAAACAATAAGAAAATAAGGCCAATTACTGGGACGCCCCCGCTAACTTAGCATAATTTTAGAGACCACCCTCTATCTTTCAAAATTACCAAAACCTCACCTCTAATTTTACATTGTTAACATACACCCAGGGGTTTATTTTTTGTACATGCATGTTAACAATGTAAACTTAGTGGAGAGGTTTGGGTAATTTTGAAAGATAGATGGAAGGTCCCTAAAATTATGCAAAGTTAGGGAGACATTGTTCATAGTTATTCCTAAGTATGAATGACTATAGTATCTCTGTAATCGAACAATTAGACACACCTGTTGGGACACATCATCTGATGCATTTTCTGCAATTTCATAATTTCCATAATCATGCCTTGACACAGATTTCTGTTTTTCAAGCTCAGAATCATCCTAAAAACATGTAATATTTCAATATATATAAATGCATAGTTCAAATACTAACAAGACTAAAATTTTAGTTCAGTTACCTGATTCTCAGGGTATGAACATTCCAACAATTCGTCTGACAATGGGCAGAATTCAGAGCTGCATGATTTGAATTTTGGCTGGTAGTTTCTGTAACTGGTAATTTTGCTTTTTCCAGAATGCCCTTTTGGAATGGGAGAGTTGAGAGCACCGTAACTATCCTCACTGTTTGAGGACTCGCTTCTATTGTGGAGAGTGCTACAAGGGCTACTGGTGTCGCCAGATTTGTGATCATTGATGGTAAGAGTTTCGTCACACTGGATTTCAAGAGAGAAATTCTGAGGAAGCAAGGATTTTTCTAGTGTCTCAGCACTCATTGGATCTGAAAGGAATATAGAATATAGCATGAGAAATGTGAGGACCTGACTTTAAGATGCGCATTAACTTTTTAACAATATAATCAAAGAATGATGATTACATGAATTGAGAGAGAGGGCTATTAAGTTTGCTAGGAGATTGAAGATCATTAAAAAATAGGATGGTATTTTCAACTAAATGTAGCCAAAGCTATCGTATCCATGAGCTGGAAGCTCGGATCAGTCTTCATTTAGATCCGATTTTGAGCTGAGCATGGATCAAGTCAAGAGGTCTGCCTTTTCGACGGTCGGATCGGCAGTATAATTGTTTTCAAGTGGGTTTCTCCAAGGGGATTTTAAGCCAAGTCGAATCGATATTTATAAGCATAAAAAAGCAACCCGGTGCACAAAGCATCCCAGCGCAACGAGGGTCCGGGAAAGGGTCCCACCACAAGGGTGAAATGTAGGCAAACCTTACCCTGTATTTTTGGAAGAGGCTGCTTCCAGGACTGGAACCCGTGACCCCAAGGTCACACGGCAACACCTTAACTAGGGCGCCAAGGCTCCCCTTCTAAGCATTAATTAAATAATAATAATTCTCCCATTCTAAGCAGCCCGCCTCGATCACAGCACGACTTTGCGATGGTCAGATCGGCGGTTTAATGGTTCCAGTTTTCTCTTAAGGGGATTTTAAGCCAGATCCGATCGGCTCGGTGTCCAGATCATGGTCTGACCAGTCCAACTGGCGGTTCATGTTTGGTTTACAAAATGGTGTATACTAACATGTATATACTCGTGTATTTTAATCTTTTATAAGTGAAACTGATTGTTTGGATCTTGATTTGTCCATAGAGTGTTAGACAAGTATTACTCACCTCCAAGTTATTCAAGCAAGAAAAAACAAAGAGAAGAAGAAAGTAGTTATATTACAGAACGTAGGACCCAAAATTGACTCAAAAGTGTGCAAAACTCCACCTATGTGAACCAAAGATTGCAAACAAGGCAACATGAAAGAGGGGATGAGAGTGTTGGGTTCCCAATCTTTCTTTGCCCTTACTACTATTTTTAGGGTCATTAACTAGTCCGTTGAGAGAGCTGCCTAACCGCGTAGTTTACTGAGCCGATTTAGAATGCATCATTGGGCATAAAAGTGGTCTTCCTTAAAAATTGACTCACCTTTATGAGCGCCTCTTTGATTGAACTTCACGGAATAACTCTGTGGATTAACTTATCCAAATAGAACTTCACGGGATTGTTCCAAGTGAATATGACAGCAGTTTGGCCTCTCCGGCTAGGTATCCTACTCTTCAGATGAATTTGCTTAGGATGCCCATTCGGGCTTGTCGCCAGATGTCCCATCATAGCCTATCAACTTGGCATGCATTGCTGATGTGGTATTAAGAGGACATTATAGGATATCCAGACAACTCCATGGTCAATGCTTAGTTTCTGCTCGTGTTCGGGTGCTTGAGGAGCAGGATTTTTTTATTTATTCAAGCTTTCCTTTACATGCAGAAGTTTAATCTTGCATTCACTACTCAAAGTTGTATTGTACAAGCTTAACTTAAACAAATGAATCTTCTTCACTATAGTACAAGCTTAATTTAAACAAATGAATCTGCTTCGCTATAGAATAAGCTTAACTTAAACAAATAAATCTTCTTCACCATACCCGCAAGAATGGTGAAATTGGCTTAGGCCTTCGTTTCGTTGGAATTGGAGAGTTGAAATTGGAATTCAATTCAGAATTCCAATTCCAACGTTCGTTTGGCTCAAATTCACAACGGAATCGAAATTCAATAGGATTCCCACGGGAATTTAAGACTTAAGGAATAGGCGCTGCCCAAATCAGACCTATCGAGCTCTTCTTTCGCGATTCTGTCCGCTCCTAGCGTCCCTCCCAGCGCCTTTTCTCCTAGCGCGATTACTCCCACGATCGATCTCCGGCGATCTCCGACTCTACTCAGGCGGCGGCAGATCATTCCCCTCCTTCCTCCACCCTCTTCTCAGGCGGCGACTGAGTGTCGTTCTCTCTACCGCCGCCGTGCGCTCTACCTCCGCCATTCACTCTACCGCAGTTAATAGAGTTCTATTCTGCATCTGAGTAGAAGACAGCACATAGGCATCGAATCTCACATCTTCTGTGCATCTAGGGCATCCATTTTTGGCGACCTAGTTGGAGAACCGTGCTCTACATCTTCTGTGCATTTTTCCGGTTGGATTTAGGGATAGTTGGTTGGAACTTCACCTTCAGGTGATCTCTCCATTAGCAGGCAATGATTTTTTTCTGGTTGAATTGCTATTGTAATAGGCAATGATTTTTTTCTTCTGCCTTTGAAGGTAACATACAATAATTTTATTAGCATACTCTAGGCAACGAAGGGCAACAATGAACTTTTTCCTCCAATTTAAGAACATGCAATGGATTTTATTAGCATACTTAAGCTGCAAATTTTTTTCCTCCATTAATTTTTTCCCATCATCAGAAGAACATGTACATAGGAGACCATTAGAGGCACCTGTTAGGCGTTGTGAGAGTTTAGTCACTAGACATGTTAAACGGGGGAGGGGTAGACCAAAAAAGACTTGGAATGAAACTATAAGGAAAGATATGATGTACTTAGGTATTAATGAGTCTATGATTAAAGATAGGGCGCAATGGCGACAAAGGATCCATATAGCCGACCCCACTATGGTGGGATAAAGGCTTGAGTGTTGTTGTTGTTGTATCAGAAGAAGAACATGCAATAATTTTTTCCTCCAATTTAAGAACATGCAATGGATTTTATTAGCAATGGATTTTGTACAAATTGGATTCTTCCTCCATGCAATTGATTCTATAAATTAGGATACTTGATTCTATAACAACGAAGCATACTTAAGCTGCAGCATTCTTATTGCATATATGTTGCCGGCATGTTCCCTAGTGGATTGCTGGCATGTTCCCTATTGGCCTCCTTATGTTTTGTATTTTTGTTGATGGAATGTGGTATTCCAGATTAGACAAACAATTGTGTTTGGATTGCTGGCATGTTCCGTAGTGTAATGTGGTTGTTGTTTTTGTTGTTTTTTACAGTGCACCAAGAAGATTATGTCTTTGTTTGAAAGGGGTGGGACAATTCTGTTTGTGTGTTCTACGTAATTAATTATTATTGCATATATGTTTATATGTATATGGATGAAATAAAGAAGCGTCGTAGACCTAGGAGAGCCGCAATGACAGCAACTCTTGCTGCAGCCACTGTTGTTTTGATGACACACAGGATTGCAAGGGAACTTGTAGAGACCAATGCTAAGAGAATTTTAAGGAGGACATTGTTTGCTCGATTACATAGTGGGACTGATGTCAACTTTTTAATCAACTGCGTATGAATAAAAGCTCCTTCGAAACTCTATGCAACATTTTAATTGGGAGAGGATTGCTAAGAGCCACACAAAACGTTTCAGTTAGAGAGTCTGTTAGTACTTTTTTATATGTTTTAGCACACAATAAGAAATTTCGGGTTGTCGGTGAAACGTTTTTACGTTCAATTGATACAGTTAGCAGACATTTCAACATTGTATTATGGGCAATTCTAACGTTAGCCCCTGACTTTATCAAGCTCCCTGATGCATCTTTGGGTTGTTGATGCATCAGGGAGCTTGATAAAGTCAGGGGCTAACTTTAGAATTGCCCCTAATACAATGTTGAAATGTCTGCTAACTGTATCAATTGAACATAAAAACGTTCCATCGACAGCCCGAAATTTCTTATTGTGTGCTAAAACATATAAAAAAGTATTAACAGACTCTCTAACTGAAATGTTGTGTGTCTCTTAGCAATCCTCTCCCAATTAAAATGTTACATAGAGTTTCGAAGGAGCTTTAGTGGCGGGGCATTTGTGACCACCTTATGACGAACTGAATTTGGTCACTAAATGCCTTTAGTGACCAAAATTCAACTTTTAGTGACGAAAAGTTTCGTCACTAAAAGTCACTTTTCTAGTAGTGATGTGAAGAAACATGGTAAGTCGGATGTGAAGAAACATGATCCAGAAAGTCCGCTGCAAAGGTTTGAAACCTTCTTACATGCATAAAAATATAGGAGTTTGATTGTTTCAGCCGGAAAAGATTGTCGATAATGTCATATGTCGTCATCTTGGTATAGATTCCTCGCTTAGGTCCGGGTGCCATGACACGTGAGTAACGCCCTAAAGATAGGCATAATGACGGTTCAATTGATTGCTAGAGCAAGGCAAGCAACCGAGCGTTTATCTTGTCTCAATTTTCCTGATCAATTTTAGTGACCTAATCAATCTCTTTCATGATATGCTCTTTCTGGCCCTGACCCATGAACCAGATCTGAATAGCAGCTGATCAGGAGAGGTAGTTCCTATCGTTTAGTTTCTCTATTGTAATGGCATGAGGATGACTTTAGAGAGAAGGGGGCTTAGACAAGGTCTCGATTGAGGTGACCAGTGCAACAGAGGAATCTGTAGATATATTGACTAAATTCACGCCGCAGTGTTGTGGTGATGATTTTGGGAAGTACCAGGACTAACCTTGATAGATTGGTTGTCGACGAAGGGCAAAAAGGAAGAGTTGAGGAAGCCCTTAGAACGTAGCGAAGGGCCTGAAGGAGATGTTTAGAATCCCCGAGTGACATGGATGTTAAATCTAACTTTGAAGGAGACCCGGGATGCGTGAATCGAACGTCCAGAAGGCCTCAAATGCTTCAGTAGAAGTCGACGAGGCCTAAAAATACGGGTATCGAAAATCGACAAATCCTGGATCCTGGATCAAGAGATGCATCGGAGAACGACGAAGCTGGAAGGTTCGTATCGAAGTCCAGAAGGACTCAGATGGTTGAGGCGAAATCAGAGGTTGTTGAGTCAGAAATCGACGAGTCGGAGATCGACAGAAGTTGGAAGGCTCATATTGAAGTCATAGGATGCTTGAATCAAAGTATCAGGCATATGGGATGAACGCCTCATGGATCAGAGATCTATTTGAACAATATCCCGTTCAAATACCCTGTGAATTGGATAGAAAGTCTTGCATATTATTTCGAGAGGGGGCATTGCCATATATATAATTATATACACACCAGATTAAGGTTATGGTTTATATAGTGACTATTGTACCCATTATGAAATATCAATTATTTTTAAACGTATTTACATCTAACAGATCTAGCCTCTTTTAAATAAAAGGGGAAAAACATTATTTCTCAGAGGTTCTATATCATTATGTTTCTCTCACTCAAATACTTTCTATATAAAACTTTCGTCTTATCATTTTTCTATCTTTGAAAATTTCACCAGATTTTCTCTAGAAATCTCTCTTGAGAATTTTATCTCACTTGAATTCTCCCACTAAAAGATTTTTAAATTTTTTTCTCTAGCAAATTTTTAAAACAAATTCTCATTAAGATTTCTCTCTAAAAATTTATTTCTCGATAATTTTTCTTTCTCACTTCACGTGATTTTAATACGCTCGAATTTCTCAATTCCTTTCTTTTGAGGTAAGAATTGTGCAATCGAGTTGTAGCACAATTTCAATTATCAAGAAAATGGCTAGAAATTCCAAATTTGGTCAAGCAACCGAACGAAGGAATTGAAATTGGATCTCAATTCCAATTCTTGAGCTCAAATCCATCCAACTAAATAGACCTTAAAAGAGATTTCTAGCACCTCTCTCCTGTCGAAGGAGCTCCGCATAAGGCAGACAATGGTTCCTAGTTGTAATCTCATTATGGATCATAACACACCTCCAAGCAAGTATGTTATGGGTCTACTTGGAGGTTGTCGGAGGAGTGGCCGGAGGTGGAGATGTTGGGGAAGAGATACTACGGAGCCTTGACCGCGGCTGCCTAAGCGGGGCGTGCTCGAGAGAGAGAGAGAGCTTCCAAGAACTCTTTTAGGGTTGGGGAAATAGATTTTTTTCATTCATACCAATACAAGACCCGCTGGTCCTTTAAATAGGACTTACAATCAACACAAAAAGGAAAGAACGCCAAAGAAAATAACGACAGACTTGGACATGCGGCCAAAAAGGACACCTCATAAAGACACGACATAAATAACGCCGCCCTATAAGGACGCGTCTCTAAGACAAAATAAAAGCATATTAAGAAATAATTAATACTAAATAAAGCAATAAAAGGACCCAGAACATCTCTCCCGCCTTGCAAAACAAGCTTGTTCTCAAGCTCGAGGGAGATCAATGGTGTCTGCGTCAGCCGACACCCACGTCATCAGAGTCCTCGACGTGCAGATAGAAAAGTCATTTGCACCTATGGCCGCGAGTGTACTGCTCGTCGCAGTTGAAACAAGCTCTTGGCGCACCGTTCCATCATCTCGTCCCGAGATAGTTTCCGGACTGGTGGGGATGGATGTCCCTCTGAATGACCCGGCTGAATGCCCGTGTCGGTGGGCAAATAAACCTCATGTGCCAGTTGGAGGAGACGGTCACATATCTTAGCCAGACTCATAGCAATCACTAAATCTGGAGGAGCCTCAAATTCGACATTGAGTCGTAGGCATTCACGAAGTCCGGCGGTGAAGATGGCGACCTGCATCTCTGGAGAAAGTTAGACGTATGCCAGAAGAAGTTGAAACTGATCCAAATAATCGTCCACGAATGGCGAAGTATTGTGAGGGCACCGAGGGGGTTGCTGCGGATTGGAGGGCCGAAACGTAGGTTACAAAATCGCTTGAAGTCGTCTCACGTCAAACCCGGCTGATCAGTGAGGAGGAGACGAGTGGCCCAAAGCAAGGCCGAGTCGAGAAGGTGGAAGGAGGCCACAGGAAGTTGTTCAGTTGCCGGAGTTTGTTGATGACCAAAGAATTGTTCGCACTTGGTGAACCAACCCAAGGGATCTGTTTTTCCATCGTAGGTGGGGAACTCCAACCGGGTATATCGCGGCAGAATGGCAGCCTCAGGGCGTAAGAGGGTCTGCGGTGGCGGCTCATGGCGGATGATCGGCGGTAGCAGAACTTGACTGCTGCTGACGTGATCTGTGGGTGTAGTAGCAACGGAAAGGGAGGTGGTTAGCTCATTAAGCTTGGCAGTGATAGTGGCCATGTCGTCCCGATGCCGGGTTTCGGCATCCCGAAAGCGTGCTTCCATGGCGGTCATGACAGTCTGTAGCACGTCCTGGAGAGCAGACGTAAGATCTTGCGAGTCCCCCATCGGCTGACGTGCTTGCCGAGAGAAGGAGCGAGCTGGATGTCTGGGGTCGTCAGAAGCGGCTGAAGTTGTGTTGCCGCGAGTGTCGCGTCATCTCCCAATGGTGGCAGCGCAAATCTTAATTAATTCAATTAAGAATTAATAAGAAATAAATTCTTGAATGCATAATAAATTCCTAGGCTCAAACAAGAATAATCCTACACGCGTGTGTTTACTGTCGACAGAGGGGGATTAGACGCGGGGCTTTAATACGCTGGCAACAGCGCTTAATTGCGCGGAAAATTACACCCCAGAAGGAAGGTCCCTATCGAGCGGACGCAGAAGCCGTGTTGCACGCAGACACGGGTCGAAGACCAAGGGCGGCGGCTGCTTGCGGGAACCCTAGTCTTCGAGGAGGCGGGGAAACGAGTAGCGTCGGCTGTCTGAGCTGTTGACTGGAGTGGCGCAGGCGGCGATGCGATCGATTGAGAGTAGCGATCAACTGGACGAAGGGCGCCGATGCTGGTAGAGCTTGATCGTTGTTGCTGGTCGAGGAGAAAACCGGAGACACGGCCGAAGCTGCGGACGTCGACTTGCTCGAGCGGAACAGACGTCGAAGGCTGGGAAATGTCTGTCGGAAGAAGCCGACTGGGAAGATACGGGCAGCAGTTGCACTCGCCGAAGATGGAAGCTGTGTCGTCTCTTTCGAATCACAACGAAAGTATCGATCGAGGATGGAGAGGCTGCGGGGTTTCGGAAGGCCCGACGAGGGTTGACGATCTTCATCGATGCTTACAATGCGAACACAGGAAATGGAGGTAGGATGACTCTGATACCAAGTTGTTATGGGTCTACATGGATGTTGTCAGAGGAGTGGCCGGAGGTGGAGATGTCGGGGAAAGAGATACATTGGAGCCTTGACCGCGACTACCTAAGCGGGGGGTGCTCGAGAGAGAGCTCCAAGATCTCTTTTAGGGTTGGGGAAATAGACTTTCTTCATTCATACCAATACAAGACCCACTGGTCTTTTAAATAGGACTTACAATTGACACAAAAAGGAAATAATTTCAAAGGAAATAACGACAGACATGGACCTGCAACTAAAAAGGACACCTCATAAAAACACGACATAAATAACGGCGCCCTATAAGGACGCGTCTCTAAGACAGAATAAAAGCATATTAAGAAATAATTAATACTAAATAATGCCATAAAAGGACCCGTAACAAAGTATGACCCAGATCATCGTGTCGCATTGTCTACCACTTGCATGAACTTAGGTGAGGGTCTATGCTTTCTTTCACATTCCCTAAGTTCCAACTCTGTATAAAGAGGAGCGTGAAGGATCTATTTTGTTACATGCTATGTAACTTTTGACTCTTCTCATCACCAGTCCACCCATTCCCTTAGAATTTACAAAACTTACCCTTGCTCTCCCTCTAAAGGTCAGTATATTGAAGTTTTCAGAAATGAAATTTTCCCTGGAACCAACACTAAATATATAGTCAGTCCACCATTTAGTAGCAATAATATTAAGCATCCCCCAAAAAACATGTTTCAACTCAGCCACAAGATTCTTCCATATTTGAAGAAACTCATGCGGTCATGCTCAATCTATTAATAAGGGGATGCAAACCTCAAAGTTTATATCCAGTCTAAAATACAAGATGTTTTGAGACGAATATATTGAGTGAAAACAAATTTATTGCCTCATTTTTTCCAAGCAGTTTTCAGTTTAGAACTTCAGTAACTTTTCCTTGATACTTCAACTGCTATTGAAGGAAAAAAAGACCTGCACTGATAAGCCCCAATTACTACAAAGGAGAAGCCAAGCTTAAGATTTTCTAATTGAATATACAAAAGCTTTTTGTTCTGTTTCTAGATAAGTGAGATGAAACTCACAGAAATCTTACGATAAGAAAAAAGAATAGTTGAAATATACCACCGGGTATTAAGGAGACGCTCCAATGCTTTTAAACCAGTATAAATTCATTTTCATTCATCAAACAATTGAAGCTCATAAAATGTTCCTTTTTAACATCTGCTACTCTACTGTCATTATGCATCTATTGTTTATTAAAAATTTATTACCTGAACCTGAGATCGAAGAACCGCAAGAAGAATTAGAGATTCCCTCATTCTTGGAGCTTTCATCCATCCCAGAGCGCACAGCACAGAGTTTTCCATTCTTAATAACAAAAACAGTACAGAAGCTTGGGGAACACTCGGATATCTTCGTGGACATTTTCATGCCTTTAAGTTTCCTACAAAAATAATTTATGCCATTGAACATCTTATTTCTTTCAGCAAATTTATGTCATATTATTATAGGAAAAAGTGCTCTGTTATTGGATGCAGCACCCTTAGTGTTAAAATAAAAATCCATTCAATATGGAAGTAAGTGGCTTCAAGAGCGAAATACAATAAACATAAAGTACACACAAAAGGAGTCGAGCACCACATGGAACACTGATATTCACGTGGTTTGACCTCAAAAGAGATCTTTGTCCATGGGAGGCGAGAGATGATCAATCCACTAAAATAGAAGTCAGCACAACCAATGTACAAATAAAGATCATTCACAATCCCTTCCCAAAACCCAAGCATACCCACTCTCAACAAAAGAGAAACCTCAAAGAATTTAAGAGAACTACAATAGAGAATGACACAACAGACATGATAAACAAAGAGAACTAAACAAGCACAAAAAATTGCCCACTTCAAAATCACCTCAAAAAAGTACCAATGTACACCTCTAATGAATATCCTCGTAATTTCATAAAAAATAACTTCCTTTGGTCAAGATGATGCACAGTACTCCGAATTTTTTCTTGAATTCCTTCCTATTGTTTATTGTCTTTGTAGAAGAGGACGAAACTTGTAGAAGAATCTGTTGTATTGATGTATCTTATACAAAGAGAGAGTACATATTTATAGGAGAGAGAAGTGAGAGAGAAACCCTATACACAATGTGGGACTAAAGAGATAAGAGAAGAAACTGGGCCACTAAATGGGCCAAACACATGGGCTATTTCAACAGTCTTTAAGTTGTCTTCCTATTTAATTGTATTCCAAGCCTGCCGTTAATTTCTTATTTAATTGCATTCCAAGCCTGTCGTTTTATTTCTATTAAGAGTCAGTTGTACTTCTATTTAAAAAACCTCTTGGGTCTTGTATTGGTATGGAAGAATAAATCTGTTTTACTTTCTTTTGTTTGGTGAGATATTGGTCCCTCTCTCCTCTAATGAGCAAGCTCCGCTTAGGCAACTGCGGTTCCGGATCCACAGTATCCTCCTCCACCGTCGTCATCTTCGCCTCTGGCACTTCCTCTGGCTAGGCCCATAACAACTTGGTATCAGAGATCTCGGTCCTCTTCCGCCGACGCCTTTCCCCCTCGGTCGAAATCTCCTCCAACTTGTCAATCGCTCCTCGAGTCGTCTTTTCAGCTCGCACACCCTGCCTCGTCGGCCTTCCCACAGCAACCTCGGTTTGCCTTTTTCCAGATCTGCTCGGCGTCATCAACAACGAAGGCCGCATCGCTCCGTATGTGTCTTCTTCTTTGTCCAGCAAGGAGAACATACCGGAAAATCGACGACAGAATCGCCAGGAGAACTCGACGTAACGCGTTTTCCTCCGCCCAAATCGACGACGGAATCGTCATACCCGATCAATCCCCTTGCGGGATCATTGCCTCCATTCAGTCAACGAACTCCCGCAGCATCGTCGAGCCCAACAATCAAACCATGCGCCCTTCTGCGACGTCAAACCATGCGCCCTTCTGCTTCTGCGCCGCCTTCTGCAAGCGCAGATTTGTCGGTGTCTTTGCGTGTATTCCCCACGACTGAGGCCAACACAACCTGTCGATCCTCTGTCCTTCCCCGTCGGTGGTCGGCGAGCGCTCTACACCTGCAAGTTCTTTTTTCCCATCAGCATCCTGCGAGGATGCCGACGGAACAGCACGCGCCGTAACCGCAAAAGGCAACGTCGCCTCCGTCTCCGCTTTTTCTATCAGACGCGTGCCTTCCTGTTTTGACCGGCCCTCACCCGTGGGGCTACATATGAATTAATTTTTTCCTATTCTAGCCAGGCCCTGGGAATTAAATCATTTCTTCCTATTCTGTCCTGCTGCAACTTCCATCTCGAGCCGCAAGCTTGCCTTTCTTTCTTGAGCCCGGTGCTACGACATATCATTTATGACTTAAGTTTTAATTGATTAATTATTTCTTGATTAATTAATTATTAATTCAATTCTTCTTGCTGATTAATTTCTTAATTGAATTATTTAAGTAATCAAATTTGTGTCGCCGCCATTGGGAGACGACGCGGCACTCGCGGCAACACAAATTCAGCCGCCTCCGACAACTCCAAACGTCCAATCACCCGCTCCATCCATTGGCAAGCAAGTCAACCGATGGGGGACTCACAAGTTTTCAGGACTACTCTCAAGGACGTGCTGTAGACTATCATGAACTCCATGGAATCACGCTTTCGGGACGCCGAAACCCGACATCGGGACGACATGGCCACCATCACCGCTAGGCTTAATGAGTTGGTCGCCTCCCTTCCCATTGTTACTACTTCGCCTACGGATCACGCCAGAAGCAGTCAAGCATTGCACCCGCCACTCATCCGCCACCAGCCATCGTACGTCCTGATGCAGTTCCTCTACCACGCTACCCCAGGTAGGATTTCCCGGCTTATGATGGGAGGACGAACCCATTGGGTTGGCTCACCAAGTGCGAATAATTTTTCTCCCACCAACAAGTACCAGCAACAGATCAGATATCTTTCGCCTCCTTCCACCTCCTCGACTCAGCTCTTCTTTGGGCCACTCGCCTCCTCGCCGACCAACCGGGTCTGACATGGGACGACTTCAAGCAATTCTGCAATTTGCGCTTCGGTCCTCCCACCCGTAACAACCCCATGGGGGAGCTCACGACTTTACGACAGACGGGCTTCATCGACGATTATCTGGAAGAGTTTCAGCTTCTCCTAGCACACATCCTGATTTCCCTTGGCATGCAGGTCTCCATTTTCACTGTGGGACTTCGCGACTGACTATGGCTGGATGCCAAGTTTGAGGCTCCTCGCGACTTAATACTGTCATGAGCTTGGCTAGGATTTGCGACCGTCGCCTACAGTTGGCACAAGAGGCTTACGTTTTCGCTGACACAGGAGCCCCACTGGGACGTACTGAGGGTCATTCAGGCGCTCCAATTCGTCGACTCTCTCGTGCCGAGATAATGTACTGGAGAGCGCAAGGCTTATGCTATAACTGCGACGAGCAGTATACTCGCGGATATCGGTGCAAAAACTTTTCTTTTTGCAAGTCGAAAACTCAGACGATGATGACGGTGTCGGATAAAGCGGACACCATTGATCTCCCTCGAGCTTGAGGTCAATCTCTTTTTCAAGAAGGGAGAGACGTTATGATCCCTACTATGATGATATTTATTATATTGTTTACTATCTTTAAGTCGTCTTCCAATTTAGTCGTATTCCAAGTCTGTTGTTAGTTTCCTATTTAATTGCATTCTAAGTCTGTCGTTTTAATTCCATTAAGAGTCAATTGTACATATATTTAAAAGACCTCTTGGATCTTGTATTGGTATGAAGAATAAATTTGTTTTCCTTTCTTTTGTTTGGTGAGATATTGGTCGCTCTCTCCTCTAACGAGCAAGCCCCGCTTAGACAGTCGCGGTTCCGGCTCCACAGTATCCTCCTCCACCGTCGTCATCTTCGCCTCCGGCACTTCCTCCGGCTAGGCCCATAACACAGTTCGTAAATATAGTTCCAAAAAAGATGAACACCTCAGCTCAACTTGAGTTGAAGATCTCACGGATACTGAAGCATAAAGGAGCAATCACTGTGAAAACAAGAAAAATAATAAGAATGTATTATTTATTATTCATTAAAGAACTAACAATGAATTTTTTGAGAAAATCACAAAAACAACCTTGTCAAAGATGATTCTTCGACGGTCTCATTTAAATTAAACATGAGAGTTTTAGGTTCAAAATTTTAGTTAGTAAACTGATAACAAAACCATTTTTAATCAATTGAAACAGATTCTCATTGGTTCGGTTTTGATTTGGTTCCACATTGATCAAAATCAAACCGCTTGCACCCTTAGATGAAGCTAGATTAGTAGGTAGCAACGGGAAGTGGAGTCACATGCAATGGAGAGGTAGTGTTGGACAATGGTAGTATCTACATGGAACAAAATTGACCCTACGGGAATGAAGAGGGGTGCTTTTGTCGGTGGTGCTTTGGGGACGATGGGCGCAGGAGAGGTGAAGTTTCCGGGGAAGGATGATTGGTTTTCCGCCGGAATTAAGGGCGTTGGGGCCGAAGTGGTCGGCAATGATGTTTATGTACCTAGAACAATTGAGGTTGGGAGTGTTGGGACTTGGGTGCTTGTTTGCAGTAGGCCACAATGTGGCAGGGGTAGTGAAAGAGAGTAGATGTGGATTAGTTGTTGTAGGGAACGATGGGAAAGGTTTTGGGTTGGTAAATGCTCGTGATATGAAAAGGGTATTAGTAGGTCATTGGAGTTGGGGTGGGTGAGAAGAGAGATGTAGGGGTGTCGAACTATGGAGCCGGTTTTGAGGTTGGAATGGTGAGAGGTGACTGTAATAGAGACTTGATGGTGGATGATGGCAATAGAAGGGGTGGGCAGTTGTTGGTGGCGGAGCTGTCATGGAGGATCGATTTGGGGAAGAAAGATGGTGAGGATGGGGGTTGAGGGAAAGTGGGGGAGGGTGTATGATACGAACTCTCAATTGAGATCTCGTACGCGGACGCTCGACGGAGAAGTCGTGAAGGGGATTGAAGTTCGCTTCTTAGATCCCCGGGAACCTACGACAGAGAAGAGATGATCGGCAGTCGCAGGGAGAGGCTTCGTCGACGGCGGGTAGCGAGCGTACGGACGATCGGCGGTTGTGGGTAGGGCGCAGTTGTGGTAGGGTGTGAATCGGGAACGAGAGAGAGAGCGAGCGAGAGAGAGAGATTTGTAATTAATTATTGCATAACTTTCACACTGCCATGCAAAAACTTCAGAAGGTCACCCGATAATCAACATTATCATTAATAATAATATACACATCCATGCAACAACTAATCGAGTTTTATAATAAAAGAACCCGGAACTTCTAGTCACAAGTCAATTCAACTCATAATAATAAACAGTATAGCTTGGATGAACATTACATGAAATTACTTTCTGACAACATTTGTTAATAACAATAATAAATGCAATCAACTTAAACCAGATATTATTATATATATAGAATTATAGATGTTAAAATTTGATGCAAAGTTTACTGAACATGCTCTTTGAATCTACTTAGTATTTCAAACTTTACTGAACATAATAAGTTTACTGAGCATGCTCTATGAATAGTCTTATTGCATGAATGGTAATAAGCTTCCAACAGGCGATGAGGAAATTACAAAACCTCGGAAACATAGAGAATAACAATAAGCTTAAACGTGGTAACAGAAGTGCTCAAGGATCTGTAAAGAAAAAACTACTAAAAATTGTACATATACTAAATTAAAATTTTGAAAACAGAAGGAAACTATGAAACCAAATAGTTTATTGAACCTAGCGCCGAAAGAAATAGAGAGAGGAAGAGCTTCACGCGAGCGAGAGGAGGAGCTTCGCATGAGCGACAGGAGGAGCTTCACGCGAGCGAGAGGAAGAGCTTCACGCGAGCGAGAGGAGCTTCACGCGAGCGAGAGGAGGAGCTTCACGTGAATGAGAGGAGGAGCTTCACGCGAGCGAGAGGAGGAGCTTCACACGGGCAAGAGGAGGAGCTTCACAAGGGCGAAAGCTTCATGATCGGGAGGGGCTTCACAATCGGTGAGGAGTTTTGACGACGGGCGAGAGGGATAGATAACGAGCGGAGCGGAAGAGAGGACCGGGCTTACGGTATGTATAGAAAAAACCTTAAAATGTTAATAAACAACTTTCATCACGTTAGGCGCGCCTGGGCCATCTCGCCCGCTTCTGCCTAGCGGAGGCGTGACCCCTTGCGCCTGGTGCACCTGGCATCTGAGGCGCATCTTTAACAACGTAGGTGATATGGGGTCCATGTTGCAGAGGTTTGACAATACGGGCGGCGCTTCAGCCACACCGACAGGAGGAGCTTCACGCGAGCGAAAGGAGGAGCTTCACGCGAGCGAAAGGAGGAGCTTCACGCGAGCGAGAGGAGATTCATGCGAGCGAGAGGAGGAGCTTCACGTGAATGATAGGAGGAGCTTCACGTGAGCGAGAGGAGCTTCACACGGGTGAAAGCTTCATGATCGGGAGTGGCTTCACAATCGGTGAGGAGTTTTGACGACGGGCGAGAGGGAGAGATAACGAGCGAAGCGGAAGAGAGGAGCGGGCTTACGGTATCTATAGAAAAGACCCTAAAATGTTAATAAACAACTTTCATCACGTGAAGACTAAAAGGGGCGCCTGGACCATCTCGCCCGCTTCTGCCTAGCAGAGGCGTGACCCCTTGCGCCTGGTGCACCTGGCACCTGAGGCTCGTCTTTAACAACGTAGGTGATATGGGGTCCATGTTGCAGAGGTTTGACAATACGGGCGGCGCTTCAGCCACACCCACTCTCCCGAAGCAAAGAACAGCTTGTGATGTCCCAGATTGTAAGAAATCTCTATACGCGTCTGGGCCTGAAGGAGGCACTCCAGTGCGAGGGATAGAATCTGATCCTGGATTTGAAGGTCGTTGTCCATGGTATACATGTGGGCGAAGCTGCCCTCTACGACAATAGGCGGGGCAGATCCCTATCGTAGGTAAGGCGGAAAGGCATAGTCTGCATAGAAGAATGATAGGATGTGTTGTAGCAATACTCCACTAATGGGAGTCAGTGAGCCCAATCCTTAGGGCGATCCCCTGTGATGCAACACAAGTACATCTCTACGGTTCGATGACAACCTCAGTCTGTCCATCTGACTGTGGGTGGTACGTCGAAGAGAATGCAAGCTTGATGTCATAGAGTGTGAAAAGCTCCCTCCATAAGTGGCTAGTAAACACATTGTCCCTATCCAATACAATGACCTCAGAAAGGCCAATACACGGGAGACCTCCGCGAAGAAGGCTCGAGCAACTCCCTTCGCTGCAGCGGCCAGCTCAGTTCTATAAAGTAAGCTCCCTTCGAGAAACGGTCCACCACAACCAGGAGGATGGACTTCCCCTTGAACGTAGGGACCTCCTTAATGAAATCCATAGATATGTCGGCCCAAATTTGTGTGGGAACCGGAAGTGGCTGATAGAAGGCCCATTGGAAGAAGATGCTCCGCCTTGTGGAGCTGACAAACTGAGGAAGCAACAATGAAATCTTGTACGCATCGCCTCAATCCCTTCCAAAAGAAATCGGCGTGAATGCGTTGGAGAGTTCTGTACACTCCCTCGTGGCCCAAAATGTGGTTGTTGTCCACTATATCAGTGATGAGGGAAGAGGTGGGAAGCAAATACACTCGTTCCCTGTGCCGAACCAATCCGTCCCGCACCGTCCAGTGGGCGGGAAGCTGCCCCTCATCAATCCATCGGCCGAGTGCCACGAGAACGGGAGAACCATGTGTCTATAGATGCAGTCAAGTGAGGATCTCAGGGGTGGGGAGGAAGATGGAGAAGAGGCACCCGTCCTCATAGTCCCGACAAGAGAGTGCGTCGGGTGAGCAATTCAAGGTGCCGACCTTGTACTCAGCTCTGAAATTGAAGCCCAAACGCTTGCTCACCAAACGCTATTGGGGGATTGTGCTAAAAGGCTGCTCCAATAAGTACTTGCGACTGAAATGGTTTGTACAGATCAGAAAGGACTACCCCCATAATTATGGTCGCAATGTTGCACCGCCTTGGCCAGACAAATCAGCTCCAGCTCGTAAGCAGATAACTTCTGATGGTGAGCGGCAATCTTCCGGCAGTAATAGGAGATCGGACGCCCCCCTGTTATAGCAATGCGCCACATTTGTGCCTGATGCGTCACACTCAACAAAGAACTCCTGAGTGAAGTCAGGCAGATGGAGGACTTGGGCAGTGATCAAGACCTGCTAGAGGGCCTTAAAGGCCTTGGTGGCAATGTCACTCCATAAGAAGTCGTTCTTCTTAAGCAATGCCACCAGGGGTTCCACAATCGTGTTATAAATCCCTGCAGCTCGGGTCATTCTTCTTCAGCAATGGCACCAGAAGGACTGGGGCAGTGCTATAAATCCCTTAAAGTCCTTGGATGAAATGACGGAGGAAGCACGTCAGGCTTAGAAATCCCTGCAACTCTCGGGGGGATTGAGGAACCGACCATTCGTCACCCCCCCCGGATCTTCTCTGCATCCGCTGAAATGTCGGTCCTAAAGGAGCATCTATCCCTCTTAAAGAAATGCGGGTGTTGTCGGAAGAGTATTAATACACTTTGAAGATGTTGCAGGTGTTCCTCCCATGTCTTGCTATACACCAAAATGTTGTAAAAAAAGACGAACATAACGACGCAAAAGCTCGTGAAATACCTCATTTATCCGGGCCTGGGAGGTGGATGGTGCATCGGTGAGCACAAAGAGCATCACCAGGAACTCAAAGTGCCCATGATGAGTCTGAAAGAATGTCTTCTCCACGTCATATGGGGTCATGCACACCTAATGGTAGCCAGAGCAAAGGTCAAATTTGGAGAATAATTTAGCTCCATGGAGCTCATCCAACATCTCCTCCGCCACTGGCATTGGAAATGTCCTTCACAGTCTTGGCGTTCAGCTCTCGATAGTCAACACAAAACCTCCAGGTGTCGTCCTTCTTGTGTACCAAGAGAACGGGTGAGGAAAACGGGGAGACATTATAGCGAATGATGCCCTGTTGTAGTATGGGGTTGCACTGACATTCAATCTCATCCATTTGGTGGAAGGGGTAGGCGACCGCACCACAAAGGGGAGCAGTGTTCGGTAGGAGGCATATACGGTGGTCCAAGCGGGGCGAACCGTGTGGTGGAGGCAATCCTTGAAGCAGAACCAAGGTGTCCTCAAACTCATGTAATAAGTGATCAAGTATTGCATGTGTGCCCCTCTCGAGGGATAAGCAGAAATCCCGGTGTGACTTTCCCATAAGAAAGTTCTGCCATACAGTTCCCTCACCTTTCTGCTGCCATGACGGTGAGGTGATCAAAATCTCAAGTTGAGGGGCCCAGGGTGTTGCAACCATCAGACACCCAATACAACCTCAAAGCTTTGGAGGGCAATCACCAAAAGGTCCATCGTCCAACGGTACACCTCCACTACTATCGGTATGGCGTGATAGATACTCGGGCACTCAATAGAACTCCCATTGACCACAACTATGCTGAGGCGGGCGCAGCTCGTCACTGCAAGATGGAGCCATCTGGCGGCATCCTCGCTAATGAACTTGTGTGTGCTCCATGTGTCCATGAGGGCGACCAAGAGGTGATTAGCAACGAGAATCAGCTTCTGAAGGGTCTCCCTAAAGTGTGGCCCATCGATGTCATGGACTGAAATCTCAAGGTCCCCAGGGTCATCCTTTTTTCCCCCTCTGATGGGTAGACAGCCTCCAAAAAGAACAGGTGTTTGCACTTGTGGCTGCGAGTATGGCTCATCGCTGTTGAAACATATCCTCGTTGACCGTTGAAAGGTCAATCCATCAATAAGTGTTTCTCGCAGACTCGTGCGAGGCTCATAGCAGTGGTAAGGTCCGTAGGTGTCTGAAACTCCACGCCGAGGTGAAGACGCTCATGGGGCCCCACTGTAAAAATGGGCACCTAGTGTGCTGGGGAACTGACGGAGCTCGTGCTAAGAGAACCTTGAATCTCACCAAATACTTATAGAGGGAGCCCATCTGCTTGAGGGAAACAAGGTCTCCAATGGGATTGCCTCAGAGAGGCGGTCCGAAGCGGAGGTTTAAGCTACTCTTGAACTCTTCCCATGTCAGATGTGATCTCTCCCGTTGTAATTACGAAAACCATAGTTGGGTGGATCCCATTAGATGGAAGGATGCTACATTGATCCAGTCTTCCCACGGTGTCTGTTGGTTCGTAAAGAAATGCTCACGGTGTGTTGGCCATGTTAAGGGATCTTCGCAGTCATCGAAGATAAAAAAATCCATCTTTATGTAACGGGGTACACCGCTACCTTCGGAACGACGACTATGAAAGCTCGGTCATTGATGATCCGGCAATCCCTCATGAGAGGAATCCGATGGGGCTCGTGATGGCAGTGAGGGATTGCAATCGATGCACGTCGTGAGGGATTCTAGGGCATTTGAATGCTTCTTCATCATTTTCTCGAACATCTCCATCACTTGGGTCATGGAGAGGTGTCGGCTCTCCGTGGAGAGAGTCGTCGGCGAGGGTGAAATGTTGCGAGGAGTAGGGAGGAGTCTCGAACTACTTGGAAGGAGTGCAGAGTCCAAAATAAACCCCGGAAGGAGTTCAAGAGAGGCCCGACTATTCGATGGAATCTGCGCGCCGATCGACCCGATCGGCGCCTGTAGGTAACGTATGACCTCGGTTTCGGTGGGGGTTGGTTGCACAACGGTCGGAGGGCGAGAGGAATCCTCGGTAGAGGCTTCGAGCTCTGATACCAAGTTGATACAAACTCTCGATTGAGATCGCGTAAGCGGACGCTCGACGGAGAAGTATTGAAGGAGGTTGAAATTCGTCTTCTTGGATCCCTAGGAACCTATAGCGGAGAAGAGGATGATCGGCAGTGGCGGGGAGAGGCTTCGTCGATGGCGGGTTACGCCCATGCGGACGATCTGCTGTTGCGGGTAAGGTGTGGTTACGGTAGGGTGTGAATTGGGAACAAGAGGAGAGAGAGAGAGAGAGAGAGAATTTTGTAATTAATTCATGCATAACTCTCAAACTCCCTTTTTCCTTCCCTAAGTAAGAAGGAAAAGTAATACAAGTAGATGTTCCCAAAAGGCCCCTCACTAAGGAGGCATACACGAGTAATATTGCTAGAACTAATATGTGCACACGAAAATGAAATAAAGCTACAGAAGAAAGAAAAGGACACTCTCCTAGTCCTTGATGCGGCAGCAATGATAAGTCGCGCCCCAGCGCGAGTCCGTAACAGTGTAGTGCAGTCCTGTAGTGTGTGTACCATTGCGAGGATGTTGTTATGAGGGTGGGCATGTTGCCGAAGTGAACAATGTAAGGGTGGGATTTTGGAATTCTAGGTGGTGAAAAGCGGTCGAGGTGGCATCGGAGTTGGAGATGGGCAAAATCCCAGCGGCCGAAAGAGATGGTTGGCAGAAAAGGCAAGTCAGGACGATCATTAGAATTGAGGATCCGGAAAAGGAAAATGCAGGAACTTGACTAGGAAATATGAAGAAGAAAATATATAAATGGGATGGAAGGAGTGGAGCACGAAATCCCCTTGCATATGTTTAATACTCAATTAAACTTTTATTATGATGATAGAACTGCAAAAGATAGGGCGCAATGGAGACAAAGGATCCATATAGCCGACCCCAGTATGGTGGGATAATGGCGTGAGTGTTGTTGTTGATAGAACTGCAAAAGTAACCTAATGGCATCCACAAAAAGGAACTAGATGTTACCAAGCCCTCGAGATAATTAAGTTATGATAAAATTACCAAAAACAATGTAGCTACAATTATATGGATCAAAACTGAGGCACATATGCATAACTTATTTTATAATTCTACGAAGGGTATACATATTGATTTAGAATGAAGAGAAGTACATTCACATGTAAACCAAGTTTGTTAGTCAAAGTGTCGATTCTATGTGGCACATGTTTGATAGTTGTAGTTTATAAATGCTATACGGAATTGAGTGTTGGGTAACCAAAAAGTCATTGATAGCTAAATTGCGTGTGAAAGAATGAGAATAAGATGTGAGATAAAAAATTAGGAGGAAAATTGAGAAATACTTATATTAAGTCTGATGGTGAGAGTGATAGGGGGATGAAACAAAGAATAGAATACGCCAAGGTCAGCTAAGTAGAACTAATGTTGAATGAATTAGGAAGAAATTAAATAGAACAAAGATAATGTAGAAAACTACTGTGTAAAATTATTGGCATAGGGTCAATTTAAAATTTCATGTAGCACTGACTATGTATTCACGGAGGAAGATTCATAAAGCCAAGCCCAAACAGATGAGATAATGCTAATGATAATGAAGATATCATAATAAATGTACCATATCTGCAGCAGCTCTTTCATCAATCATGTGTGTTGCAGGTCTTCCTCAACTATCCCATATAGGTGCATTTTGGTATGGGGTAAGGATTGGTGTTTGTCAAGAAGTAAATTAAATGTGCTCATGCTGGAACGCTAATAGACTGGGTGACCATGTTTAAACTGAAATAACTCTACATGTTGAAACTGAAAGCTATCTACATTGCTAATTAAAAAAAATGTCATTCACGCAGAAAGCTGAAGGTTCTAACAAAAGTTTCTCTGACTTCTTCCCGGCAATTTAAAAACCGAATGTGAACATTTGAACAAATTTTTTTCACACATTGTCACCTTATTCTTTTAAGAAGCTCCATTATACAACAAAAAATTACCATACAAAGTTTACTAGATATTAGGTGTCATAAAGAAACAGCTCATCTACATAATTAACTTGAAAGATATTATATACTGTTAATTAGAAAAAAAAAGGTGTCATCCAAGGAGAAAGCTTCAGATTCACGTAAAATTTTCTTTGAATTCTTCCTGACAATTTCAAAAAGGGAACTTTAACATTTTGAATAAATTTTCTTCACACAATGTTACTTTATTCTTTTAAGAAGCTTTTCCAAATCTGACATACCTTGTAATCATATTTCTAGAAGAAGCGCCAATTACAAGCTTGCTGATATTAAATTTGCCAACCTCCTCTGCAATTGCTTCTGCTACATCATCAGCTTCCTTCATAATTATTTCTGCATCTACCTGCAAACTAGACAAAAAAGTTGAGAAACTCCACTCCACCGAATAAGTTAAAAAAGATGATATGGTTAAAATAGTATAAACAGCAGATGTGCACCTTTCTACGCTTACAAATTTCCTTATAAGGCAGAATCATGGCTTGTATTTGCCATTCTACATCTTTTCGGTATGCAGATACTACATCATCCCGCACTTGACAAATAGGAATATAGTTCCCCACTGTAGTCAACATCACAGCATTTAGAACCTTGAGGAAGCAGAAATTCATCTTAATGTAGAGCATGTCATGGTTTATGAAAGTGTAATATGTCATTCAAGATATCCCATTTTAGTGCTAAAGATAGTACATTATATATTCATGCCTCTAGCGGCACTTCCACATATTACTATTACTGCACTTAAGGCCCCATTTGGGAACCCGACAACCTTAATGCCGAACAGTTGAGGTAGAGGAGTTGGGCTAAGAAAGACATTAGTGTTGAAGAACGCACCTTTAGGTTACGAAGTTCTCCTATCATTGTAATAATACACCAAGCAAGAGATTGTCACCCCCCCCCCCCCCCCCGATGAGACCAAAGTAGCTTGACTTTCAACCCCCCCCCCCCCCCCTCAAGGTAACACCATAAGCATACATCATTCCAAGCCCGAGAGAGTACGTGTGAAGGGTTTTACCGAAAACAGTTTTAGTGAACATATCAGCAAGTTGGTCCCCAGATGGCACAAGCACAATAACAATGGTTTGATTCTTAATTTTCTCCCGCACAAAATGACAATCGATCTTGATATGTTTAGTCCTCTCATAAAAGACAGGGTTGTTGGCAATGTGGATAACAACTTGATTATCACAGTGTAAGTTTATAGCCTCCGGGACAGGAAACCCCATATCACCCAAAATAAATTTAACCCATATCAACTCACATGTCGTAATGACAATTGCTCAATATTCTGCTTCATCAGAAGATCGAGCAACAACATTCTGCTTCTTACTCCTCCAGGAAATGAGATTGTCACCCACGAAAATAGAATATCCACTTGTAGATCTTCTATCGGTGAAGGAACCAGCCTAATCAGCATCACAATATTCGTGAACTTTATGATGACCATGATTTTGATAAATGGTGCCTTTTCCAGAGTCCTTTTTAGATACTTAAGGATCTGAAGAGCAACATGATAGTGATAAACATTAGGATTGTGCATAAATTGGCTTATCAACCAACCCGCAAATGAGATGTTGGGTCTGATGATAATCAAGTAAATTAACCTCCCCACAAGACGTTGAAAGTTCAACTTTCTTTCAAGATTAGGAGAATCATCCTTGTGGATATCATAATTAGCATCCACAGGACTATCCACGGGTTTTACTCTCAAATATCTAGTGTCACTGAGAAGATCTAAGACGTATTTGCGTTGAGAGATCATAATCTTCCCAAAAGATTTAGCCAACTCAATTCCAAGAAAATATCGAAGAAGACCAAAATCTTTAATTTCAAAAGTAGAGGTCAATTTTCTTTTAATAAGGCAACGTGTTGAACATCAGATCCGGTGATAATGATATCATCCACATAGACAATAAGAATAATGGTATATTGCTCCTTCCCGTAGATGAAGACTGAGTGATCATAAGTACAATGAGAGAACTACAGACTTAAGAGCTTGACACTTAACTTTTCAAACCAGGCCCGAGGTGATTGTTTAAGGTCATACAACACCTTAAGATGGCATTCATGTCATTTAGGTACTTCCATGCTAGGTGGGGGAATCATGTAGATTTCTTCCTTTAATTCACCGTGGAGAAATGCATTTTTCACATCAAGTTGATACAAAGGTCAAGACTTGTGAGCAACTATAAATAGCAGAATTCTAACCGAGTTGAGTTTAGCAACAAGCGCAAACATCTCATGGAAGTCAAACTCATCAATTTGAGTGAAGCCATTAGGGACAAATCTTGATTTATATCTATCAAGTGTGTCATCCTAAAGGTATTTGATAGTATATATCCATTTACATCCGACAGTATGACGCCCATGAGGGATAAGAATAATTTCCCAAGTATTTTGATGTTGGAGAGCATTCATCTCCACCTCTATAGATTTCTTACAGTGAGGATTAGACATAGAATCTGAAAAATTGTTGGGGAAAGAAATAAAGGAAACTGATGCAAGATAAGATTTCAATGATGGAGAGATAGAGTGATACCCAACATATTTATCAATAAGGTATCTGGTACGACCACTATGAATTTGGAGAGGAGAAAGTGTATTTACATGGTTGTTCTCGGCGTTCAGATCTGACAGAGTGGTGGTGAGTGGTGGAACATGAGTATGACACTCTTGCTCAGTTCTTCTTACACGCTTCCTTTGGTTGACTTGAAGATTCTTCCTTCTATTGTAGACACGCAGATCATTTGTAGACACTTCCTTTCAACTGGAACATTCGAGCTACAAGGAGATAGAATATCCACTAGAGCTAGGAGAGGTGGCATCATAGAACCATCATCTTCATACTTCTCTTGATATGTAACATTTTCCATTCTTTCGAATAATATGGAGTGTGTTCAAAGAATGTAACATATTTAGATATAATCCTTCTATGCAACGAAGGTGAGTAACACTTATACCCCTTTTGGTTAGCAATGCATCCAACAAAAACACATTTAATAGCTTGAGGACCCAATTTATCCTTATGCGGTCCCACAATATGCAAACGCAACAAAACCAAAAACTTTAGGAGGGAGATTAAATAACGAATGAATTGGACAGAGAAGTTTTAGAGGATACTTCCCCTCCAAAGTATCAGACGACATCCGATTGAGTAGTTAGACAGAAGAAATAACTTCATCCCATAGTCCCTTAGGGACATGCATCTCTTGTAATAAACAACGAGTAGTTTCTATAATATGGTGATTTTTTCTTTCTGCTACTCCATTCTGTTAAGAAGTCTCAGGGCATGAAGTTTGAAAAATAATGTCATGATCATCCAGGAACCTCAGAAGTTCCCCACCTGTAAATTCACCTCAATCGTCACTATTAAGAATTTTAATTTGAGTACTAAATTGGGTCTGCACATGGTTATAAAATAACCAAAATATATCACACACTTTATTTTCTTTTTCATAAGAAAAACTCAAGTAAAACGAGAGTAATCGTCAATTAAAGAAATAAAATAGCGAAATCCATGCATGGAGCAAATAGGAGAGGTCCAAACATCAGAATGTATCAAATCAAGATACTTAGCTCTCTGACTACTGCTAGGAGCATAATTGATTTTACAATGTTTTCCAAATTCACAAGATTGACAGTCAATCCTGGTTTCAACCACATCAAAAGAGTTAGGGAAAGCAGACTTCACAGTCTTCAAACTGGCATGCCCAAAACTTGTGTCACGGCATTAATCGATCAGTACTTGAGGATTTCTGAGCACCAAATGCAAGACTAGTGTCCATAACATAAACATCACCTGACTTATGTCCACCACCAATCGTCTTCTCATTCATCAGATCCTGGAAAACACAATGAGAAGAGAAGAAGGTAATAGCGCAATTTAGTTGTTTAGTTAAATTACTCACATAAAACAAGTTGGTAGGAAATGAAGGGCAAGAACTATAGATTTGAGGGAGATATTAGGTGCGATTTGGATAATCCCTTTACCAGTCACTGATGCAGAAGACACATCAACAAGTTTAACACCGCCAGTTGCAACAGAGACATAAGTAATCCCACTAGAAGATCCTGTCTTATGATCAGAAGATTATGTCATGATCAGAAGCTCCGAATCATGATCCAGGGTATAGTCGGCTTCATGGAAGATACAGAAGTAGTTTAAAAATGAGCAGGGGTACCAGACATGTCTGTAACAGAAGGTCCCAACACTGGCCTTTAGGGCATTTAACTCCCTAATTAAACTCATTTTCCGCCATAATCTCCAATGTGTCGTACTTAGCCGTTAGTGATCGCATATACCTCCCATCAGTGCCACGGCTCCAACCCGAAGGAACCAAGTTGGGATGCAAGTCCCAACACTTATCCTTCTCGTGTCCCTTCTTCACACAGTAAGGACACTTCATCTTACTCTTATCTTCATGTTTTATGTTTCTAGAATTCCACTTTCTTTGTTCAGCTACAACGGCCGATTTCTCATATCCCACATGAACATCAGCACGAAGAGAGTTTATACGACTAGCTTCTCCTCGAATGTAATGGGCAACGGTCTCCAAATAAGGAACAAAATCTCTTCCTAACATCTAAGCTCTTTGGAATTCAAGTTCTGAAGGAAAGCCAGAGAGAATTTCAAATACCCTTCGTTGCATAAGTTCAATCTTGTAATCTTCAATGGTCTGAATAGCCGAGTACTGATCAATTTCTGCCCACTTATGAGTCAGTTTACTATAATACTCCTCGAAGTCATTCATACCCGTCATATGTATTTGTTTAGTTTGACGTTGATAGATCCTTGCCAAGTCCTTTTTCTTTGAATAATTTCGTTCACTTAATTCCCACATTTTCTTAGCAGTCTGACAGAATAAGAATTGGCTAGCAATCTTGGTTCCATAGAGTTAACAAGTCATTGATCACGGTAAGATTCTCACCTTCTCATTCCTCATAAGAGGGGCCGGCCTTGCTTGGAGCAGGTTTAAATTCAGTAATAAACTCAAGTCTTCGACGACTCCCAATGAATATCCGCATGGACTGGGCCTATATGAGCTAGTTTTTCCCATTCAGTTTGATGTGAGTCACGCCATGAGTGAAATCCACATTTGAACTTCCTCCACCATAATATTTAGGTTTATCAACAACCCCTTCGGGGACATTAACACTCTTTGATTTGTCCTCCATAAGAACACGGGAAGAAGAACACTCTTCAGGAAGCTCAGGGCCCAAGCAGCTGGAAGCGGCAGCAAAAACTAGAAGAACAGAGCAGGCGGATCCCGTATATGGATCCTAAATGCACACGACCTATTGAAGCGGAGAGTTGGGAAGCAGGAAGATCCTTCGGCGGGAAAATGAGCGGAGGGAGAACAACGACAGCAGGACGTCGACTGCAGTAGGCAGTCGATCCCAACAAAAGGACGGAACAAGAAGCCCCACCCCATGAAAGACTGGAACGAGCGCGAAACATCGTCGACGAAGAGGCGCAGAGATCGATCGAACGAAACAAACGCATAGATCGATCGAACGCAGAGAGCGATCGAGGAGGACAGAGAACCATGGGCATTGCCAAACGAACGAAATAGCACAGGCTGCGATATCGAGCCTTCATGTCGACGTCGACGGGGGATTTACCGCCTTTGATACCATGTTGAAGAACGCACCTTTAGGTTATGAAGTTCTCCTCGTTCTCCTCTTTTCTGATAGACTTCGCATTTTAATAATACACCAAAGCCTAGGAAGCACCGGTACGGGTATGAGTACCGGGTACGATACGTATCCGGTACGGCGGTACGCCAAAATTTAAATAAAAAATTTATACGGGTGCGGCGGGATACGTTGTATTAAATATAATAAATCTATATGTATAATCTCACAAATGTAATTAAAAGTTCTCAAAATAATAAAACATCAAACATAATTGCTTAAATCACCAATTGAAGTACAAATTCATAGTTAATGCAGTATAATATGAAGTTCTCAAACAAAAAATATTCATAATCATTTCAAATTTAAGGATGTTTATCAATCATTTCAAATTTAAGGATATTTATCAATCATTTTCTTCATTTTCTTCGTCATTATTGGAGATCAACACATCTTCAACTTCTGGTTCGTCTAAAGACAAGTTATCAAAATATTAAACATAGAAAAATTCATGTTGAACAAGTAGAAACAGTACAATCTGAAACATCTAATCTTTAAATATATAGTAAAAAACAAAATGATAAAATTTAAATCAAATTTTTTATAGTTTAAACGAAAAAAGATACTTAAATCTGAAGTACATTTTGTTAATATAATAATTAAGCATCGCTTGTTGCATTTCTGTGTAATTTTTCTTTTCTAAAAGACACGCAGAAGTCTTTTGTTTACTTCAGAATAACATACTCTTATTACAATATGCAGAACAATCTACCAAGTCCAAATGTATCTACAGACTAGAATAACAAGTGTATCCGTTAGTATCGGGTACGTACCGGTATCGGATACGTATCCGGTACGGGTACGTGACCCTCAAGGAAGTATTGGTGCTTCATAGACCAAAGCAAGAGATATAGTCCCCTCCCCCCTCCATTGAGACTAAGGTAGCTTGACTTTCAACAATTAGTTCCGCAAAAATTGGCCTAGTGGAACGTGCTATCGTTTGAGAAAACTCTGGTGGCATTCGCAGGGCACCGCACCGACATCCCTACGCTTTCTAAAACGGGCGGAATATTTGGGAACGAAACCCGGACGAAATTTTTTTTCGTGCGGGGGATCTCCTAGGATGCTGACTTCCCCTCTCTCCGGCCCCACGCGCAAAATGTGTATGCCACACGTCCCCTCGTGATTGATCGAGGACGGGAATTTGGAAACAGAACTCGGATGGAAAAATTTATCCTCAAACGGAGACCAAGTTTGTAACTCATTCTTTATGAATATAAAACATCACCCCCAATAGACTGGGGAAGTTTATCTGTACACCATCAATGCTAAACTGCATAATTTCAGAATATTCCATAATTTAGTACATAAATGGGAAGCCCTCGTGGTAAAATTAACGGACCATAAGCTTCATGACAGATAACCTTCAGATGCCTTCCAGATAGAAATTGTCATCCATTGCCTATATCTATATTATCGTTAAAGCATACCTTACCATATAGATAAAGTATACGCAAGCTTTATTTAAACATAACTTAGCAAAATGATAAGTATTATATTGTAGAAGTAACAATTTAATCTCCCATGTTATATAGATATTTCTTTCCAATGGCTTGCTAAGAGGAAACTTTTTCTGGTGAACCAGCATACATGTGCCATTAGATTTACGAGAAACTAGATAAAATTAATTTCAAGACCAGGCTTTGTTTGAGACTGTGGAAAAATGTGAGAAAACTTATATATATATATATATAATTCATCTATTACAACGAGTATTTGTACACTTATATAGGAAAAGAGAGAGGAGAGGAAATCTCATTCTAAGATGTGAGAGTAAAAGAACTGCAAAGAGAGTGGGCCTAGCTGGGCCTTCATTATTGGGTCTTTTTACATGATTTTTTTAACACTCTCCCGCAAGCTGGAGCATACAAATCGTAGGCACCAAGCTTGGACAAGAACTGATAATATAGTGGACGCGGTAGAGCCTTTGTGAGAATGTCAGCAACTTGCCCGGCAGCAGGAACATGTTTTAACTCCAGTTTCCTCAGTTGTACCTTCTCCCGGATGAAGTGACAGTCAACTTCGATGTGTTTGGTACGTTCATGAAAAACAAGATTTTTGGCAATATGTATAGCAGCTTGACTGTCACAATAGAGAGTGGCTGGTGAGGGAAATTTTACAGCAAGGTCACTAAGAAGACTTTCCAACCAGGTGAGCTCGGACACAATAAAAGACATTGCCCGATACTCAGCTTCGGCGGACGAGCGAGCAACCACGACCTGCTTCTTGCTACGCCAGATAAGGTGTCCACCAAAGTATGTACAATATCCACTTGTGGAACGACGATCATCCAATGAGTCAACATAATCAGCATCAGAGTATACAGTAAGAGATAAGGTAGATGAAGAAGTCTTGTATACAAGTCCTTGTCTAGGAGCTGTCTTTAAGTATCGAAGGATGCGCTCAACCGCCTAAAGATGAGAGATGCGTGGAGCATGCATAAATCGACTGACAACACCAACAGCAAATGATATATCAGGCCTTGTAACAGTGAGATATATCAGTTTCCCTACAAGGCGTCGATAGTACTCCGAATTTGGAAGCAGTAGATCGGAGTCTGAGGTATGAGCACAGAGCTTTTGATTGGCATCCATATGAGTGTCAGCAGGCTTGCAACCAAAGTAGCCAGCATCACGAAGTAAATCAAAGCAGTATTTTCGTTGAGACAGAATAAAACCATCAGAACGTCGAGCTACTTCGATACCAAGAAAGTACCAAAGGTTTCTCAGGTCTTTAGTTTGAAAAACCGAAGCCAAATGTTGCTTGATCATAAGTATTCCATAGAGATCATCTCTTGTTATCAAAATATCATCAACATATACCAGGAGAATCACAGTGCATGTCGTTCTATGCTGAGTGAATAGAGAGAAGTCAGCCGAGCTTCGAGTGAACCCAACATCACGAACAACCTGACTGAACTTGTCAAACCATGCTCGGGGAGACTGTTCGAGACCATAAAGAGGTTTCTTTAGACGACATACAAGAGACTCCCCCGTGGTCTCAAACCCGGGAGGTTGTTGCATGTAGACAGTTTTCTGTAAATCGTCATTGAGAAAAGTATTCTTAACATCCAATTGATGCAGCGGCCAGTGTCGATGAACTGCAAGAGAGATTATAACACGAACAGTGTTCAGCTTGGTAACAGGAGAGAAAATTTCATCATAATCCAGGTCTTGTTGCTGAGTAAAGTCACGAACAAAAAAACGAGCCTTGAGACGTTGAATTATCCCATCAGAACCATGCTTGATGGCAAAGACCCACTTACATCCCACACAAGTCTGACCAGGAGGAAGAGGGACAAGATCCCAAGTGTGATTTGCCCAAAGAGCCGACATTTCCTCATCCATGGCTGCCCGCCATCCTGAATGTTGAAAAGCCTCCTGCAAAGAGTTAGGGGTGGAGATAGAGGAGAGAGAAGTTGCAAATTCGCGGAGTCCCGGAGAGAGGCAATGTAAGGATGCATAGTTTACCAGGGGGTGAGCCGTGAAAGCAGGTGTCGGATCTTCGGACTGCAAGCTATCATTGGTAGAGGGCACCTGTTTCAGAGCATCCGACATAGGAGAGCGACGAGTGTAGACATGAAGAAGAGGTGGTTTGGTGGTGATGGAAGCTGGTGTGGGAAGTAGTGGTGGTAGTAGAGACGTAACGGGAACAGTAGGACGAGGGATGGTGGGAGGTGTTGGAAGAATAGTAGGTGTAGAGTGATATGGCTGCTCTTCGAGGAAAGTGACATCGGCAGAAGTAACAACCTTCCGATCAATAGGAGAATAGCAGACATAACCTTTCTGAGTGCGACAGTAACCGACAAACATATATTTAGTAGCGCGAGGAGCAAGCTTGTCTGTGGATGGTCCAAGATTGTGAACATAGCAAGTGCAGCCGAAGACACGAGGTGTGATAGTGAAGGGAGGGATGAAGGGAAATAGAAGGCTAAAGGGGGTTGCAAAGTTGAGAAGAGAGGAGGGCATACGGTTGATGAGGTAACAAGTTGTGGACACCGCGAAATGCCAATAAACTTTGAGAACCTGCATATTGAAACATCATGGAGCGAGCGACCTCAAGGAGTTGACGATTTTCTGTTCAACAACCCCATTTTGTTGTGGGGTATACGCACGTGCGGTTTGGTGGATAATCTCAAACTCATCACATAGATTGGAAAACATGTTTCCTGTGTATTCTCGCGCATTGTCGGTTCTTATAGTTTTAACGGTGGTGGAGAATTGGTTGCGGGTTTCAGTAATAAATGCACGAAAAACACGAGTTATGTCAGAACGATCATGAAGTAAATATAACCATGTCATGCGAGAGTAATCATCAATAAACGTAATGAAATAACGACACTCAGAGCTACTAGTTACTTTATAAGGTCCCCAAATGTCCGAATGAACTAACATAAAAGGAGCACTCGCTCCGAGCAGAATGAGGAGAAAAAGAAGAGCGATGTTGTTTGTCGAAGATGCATGACTCGTAGGTGAAGTCTGTTGGGAAATAACCCTCAATGTTCCCTTGATTTGAAGAGGCCTCACACTCAATGCTAAGTACAAGTTGTATTTGATAAACCCTATTTCTATCTCATGACAATGCAGGACTAGGACATACCAAGGTGTGATGTATGATCAGTTGGTTTACTGTCAAAACCGCTGAGACGAGCTCTCAGTCTCAGCTGAACCGCTGAGACAAGGCCAGGAGCCGCTGAGAAGGTGTCTAGGCAAGCTGAGTTGTAGATAGAAGAAAACCGCTGAGACAACTGTCTGTCTCAGCGGATCCGCTGGGACGGGACAGACAGAACCGCTGAGACGGCTGGCCATCTCAGCCCAACCGCTGAGACAGATTCAAAAGTGATATGGCGGGTTCTGCGTTTGGCGCAAGCTGCAGAAAGGCATTGTGGGGTCCACCAATCACTCACATATCTGTCAGAAGGATGGCTGAGAGACGTTGAAGATCAATGGAGTATAAAAGGAATAAGTTGAGGTTAAGCAAAGCACCTTTGCTATTGATCTTACTCTCCAGCACACAAGCAAGTAGCAGAATACAGTTTCATTATCGGCAGCCAAGAACTGAGCTTACACAAGGCTGCAAGGAGAGAAGAGATTGCTTATCTTGATTTATCTTAAGAAAGAGCAAGTAGATCCAGTCCATCATCTGAAGGGCTGATCAAGAAGAATATGGTTGGAGCTGCACTTCTCCTCCCTGGTTCAAGTCTGCAACAACAGCAGTTAAGAAGAAGAAGAAGAAGACCAAGCTTGACCTCCTCTTCCTTCTATTTGTAATTCCCTATTGTATCATCTGTAGGAACTTGTGTGTTCTGAGACTGTAGGGCTTTATTGCCTGAGTGTGTAAGGTTGATTGGCCTGAGTTGTAGAGCTGAGAGGTCAGCTTGAGGTAGGATCAGTGTGTGATCTGAGGTAGGGCTATTGTGCCTGAGGTAGGGTTGCTGTGCCTGAGGTAGGGTTTGGAAAAACCTGAGAGATCCTGTGGGATCTGTGTTGTAGGCTCTTGGAGCTGAGTTTGGAGAAGTTGGCCTTATCTAACTCATTGTTAGAAAGGGGAAGGGGGAAAGAGGACTACTCAAGACACCCTGTCTTGAGGAACCTCTATAAATCTCTTTGTGCTTTCTGTGCTTGATAATTTGCTAACCTAAATTCAGAAAACACTAAGCCTAAAATAAAAGAAACCTATTCATCCCCCCTCTAAGTGTCTAAGACTACATCCTATATAAACTATCAAGTGGTATCAGAGGTAAGTTGGTCAAGAAGGACATAAATGTCTGACCAGATCCTATAAAGGAATAGTCTTATCAATCCAATGGCTTCCTCTGGATTGCAGAAGGAGATGAGATCCATGAAGTCGTCCATATGCAACAAAGAAAACTTTGGCATATGGAAGCAAAGGGTTAGATTATTTATGGAAGCATCTGATCCAAGGATTTACATAACTGTAAAGCAAGTGCCTTTCACCTTTCAAATTGCCTCCACCATAGATCCAATAAGAAGAGTGCCCAAGAAATTCAATGACTTAACCAAGGATGAACTTGCACTGTTCATTATGGATAAAATGGCACAAAACATAATTGTCAATGTTATTGATGACTCTACATTTCAGAACTTGATACACTGCACAATTGCCAAGGAAATATGGGGCACATTAGTAGTATATATGGAAGGGACAGCTGAAGTGAGGGATGATAGAAAGTCACTCCTCAACCAAGAGTATGAAGCCTTCAGGCAGCTCAGCCAGGAGAGCATATCTATGTGCTATGAGAGGTTCTTCAGAATAGTCAATGAGCTGAGAACCTATGAGAGAGTGTTCACTGATTATGAGCTGAATGATAAGTTCCTTAGATCTCTAACAAGGGATTGGGACACAAAAATCTGTGCTATCAGAGAAGTGGCTAGGCTTGGTGAGACCCCCAATCATACACTGTTTGGAAAGCTGCTCTCTTATGAGATGCAGTTGTCTGCAAGAAAGGAAGATGACACCTCAACAAGGGCTCAGGCAAGGGAGAAATCTGTAGCTCTCAAAGCTGACAACTCCAAGAAAACAAGGGCAGGATGGTGTCTCCTCCAAGGAGAAGTGTTGAATCTGAAAAATCTGAAATCAGCACCTCAGATAACTCGTCCTCTGATGAAGAGTTTGTTGCCTTCTCTAGGCAGTTCAAGAAGATGATGAGGAGGAAGCAATGGAAGAACAAGCCCTCCTCATCATCACACTCTAAGAAAGACCACAGGAAATCTGAAAGACAACACCCAAAGGGTGACAGGTATGACTCCAAATCTAGTAAACATGTTTCAAATAACATTATTTGTTATTGTTGCAGTAAATCTGGACATGTCATAGCTGACTGTCCAGCCAAAAGAAAGGAGAAGGGTGATAAGAAGCATCATCACCAAAAGGATAGGAAGGGTGAAAATCCTTCCTAGCAAAGAAAGGAAGAAGTTGGAGTGAATCTGAATCCTCAACTTCAGATTCAAAGAATGAAGAAGAAGCATACATAGGGTTGTTTGCAGCAGAAGAAGATGAAGATTATCCTGCTGCCAAGGTTGGAGTCAGGGCCCCTCTATCACACTCAGACAGTGATATAGAGGAGGATGAAGAGAACAATGTACAACTAAGCCCCATGACCATCACTGATGAGGAGGACAGTCAGAACATCTCTGAAAATGAACAGGTATTAATTCATTCCATATCCTCTTCTGATTATGAGACTGACCCAGAATCTGGAGCACCTTCATCAATTGGAAGTGATTCTGAAGCTGAGGTAGATGTCAATCAATTGATTGATAAGTATGATGCTCTCTTGGAAGCTCTGAAAAGGAGCAAAAAACTAGTCAAGAGGCAAGCCCAAGAGATTGGTTCCCTTAAGATGGAAAAACAAGAATGCACTGAATCTTCTACCAAGATGAGTCAGATGTATAAGGAAATTAGCCATCTAAAGGGGATAACTATCACCCATCTGAGCGTCATATCCCTGAAGAACAAGGTCATCAAGGATCTTGAGGAGAAGCTTGTGAAAGAAAGAAGCCTAGTGGCTCAATTCTTTAAGCCAAAATCTGTGCTCCCTATTATTGACTCCTCTTCTCAATCCAATAGGAGAGGACTAGGATTCAATAAAATGGAAGTAGGAGAAGGGAGTGGAGAAAAGAGCAGGGGTAAGGCTAAGCCTCAAACCACCTTTCAAAAGGTATTACTCCCTTCCAACAGGTATGACTATGAAAGCATGTATGGTCACTGGAAGAATGGAAGTACCTATAGGAAGGAAAACACTTCTTCCCATAGTGGAAGAAAGGGCATGGGATTGAGTGCTATGAAGGCTCCCCATAAGGAAATTTAAATGGCCCAACCTTAACCATTTGTATTTGGTGCATCAGCTCCTTCATTCAAGAATAAAACGCAAGCCCTTCCAAGGTTGATTCGGGCAAGAACATGATTGTTGTCAAATCAGTGGACATGTCTAATTGCTCAGTGTCTAATGTCATCAAAACTTGCATTGCCCAAAAGCCAAAGCAAGCTGATGTCATTAATACAAAGACTACTAAGACTGTCCACAGATTGATTTTCAGCCAAATCCTTGCTGAAAGAAACAAGAGAAAAGCTGCTGTCTCTTCTCCTGAACATATGCACAGTGCTGCATACCCCTCAAGAAATGTTCAGAAGAGGAAATACAACATTCATGAATGTTGGTGTTGTGGTAAAGTGAGACACTTTGCCATAGACTGTTGGCACAATCCTAATGTGCCATGTGCAAAGATGAGCCTTCCTGCAAAGGGTGCAGCTAGTGTGAGGTCATTTCATCATGCTAACAAGGACCTAGGACCCAAAGCTATTTGTGCTCCTAAGGGTAACTAAACTCCTTCTTGCAGGATAGTTCAAGTACCAGCCTCAACCAAATATGGTACTTGGACAGTGGGTGCTCAAGGCACATGACAGGAACAAGAAATCTTCTACAGGACTACAAGGCTGTGAAGAATGGACCCAAAGTTATCTTTGGGGGATCTGAAAGAGGAATCACCAAGGGATATGGTATGATCTCCAATGACAATCTCAATCACAAGGGTAGCTTATGTTGAAGGGTTGCAACACAACCTAGTAAGCATAAGTCAATTATGTGATCTAGGCTATGTCATTGAATTCCACAATGAAAAGTGTTTGATCAAAAAGTCTAATGACTTAGAGACCATTCTCTCAGGCACTAGGAGTGGGAATGTTTATTGCTTAGACTTTATATGTAGTAATTCTCTTACATCTGTTTGTCTAGTAGCTAATGAGAATAAGTCCCTTTGTGTTCAATGACACAAGAGACTTGCTCACATTAACTACAAGACAATGTATAGACTATTCTCTAACAACCTTGTTAGGAATAGTCCTAATTTGAAATGTATTAAAGTGGTCCCTGTCATGCTTGCCAAATGGGTAAGCAAACAAGAGCCACCTTTAAAAGTATTGGCTCCAAAGACACTGAAAGATGTCGTTATCTCTTGCATATGGACTTGTTTGGTCCTTTGTCAATTCAGAGCCTAGGTGGGAAGTTGTATACTTTGGTGATTGTTGATGATCACTCAAAATATACATGGGTATTCTTCCTTAAGAAAAAGTCTGATACTT
Source organism: Dactylorhiza incarnata (assembly GCA_033032865.1). Classification (NCBI taxonomy): domain Eukaryota; kingdom Viridiplantae; phylum Streptophyta; class Magnoliopsida; order Asparagales; family Orchidaceae; genus Dactylorhiza; species Dactylorhiza incarnata. Next base: position 6,877,868 of record JAWHQI010000126.1, on the reverse strand, counting down.
TAAATGTCTTTATAACTCATGTCAAAGCAATTCAGAATGACTTGCAATGTGCTGTGGTCGGGACTAGAACTGACCATGACACAGAATTTCAATCTGAAGCTATGACAAGGTTTTGTCAAGAATATGATATCACCCAAGAGTTCTCCTCCCCAAGGACTCCACAACAAAATGGTGTGGCTGAGAGGGAGGAATAAGACTTTGATAGAAGCTGGGAGAACACTGCTTAGTAACTCCTCACTCACAGAATACTTCTGGGCTGAGGCAGTCAATACTGCATGTCATGTTCTCAATAGAGCTTCCATCAATAAGGTTCATGGAATAACTCCCTATGAGATTCTGAAAGGCAAACAACCTACAATTTCATACTTTAGAATCTTTGGCTCCAAATGCTACATTTTAAACAATGGAAAATCTCAATTAACAAAGTTTGCATAGAAATGCAATGTGGGTGTTCTTGTTGGCTATAGCTCACATAGTAGAGCTTATAGAGTGTATAACAAGAAAACTCATGTTGTAGAGGAGTCTATGCATGTAGTATTTGATGAGACCAGCCTAATATATAAGGGCTAGTCTAGTTCTTCTGTCTTGACAGGAAATGAAAAAGACTTGGAAAGGATGTCTATACAAAACACACCCAGCAGTAGCAAAGCATATTCTGATGATGCCATCCCTGAAGAGGAAGAAGTCCATGCTGATGAAGACACTGCTGAACCAGTAGAAACAGCACAACAAGCTGAGAACAGACTGCCTACAGCTGTAAGACACCTAAGGGATCATCCAAGAGAACAAATAATTGGAGATCAGAATCAAGGTGTATTAACCAGAAGCAGGACTCACAATGAGGTCCTATTCTTGAGCTTCCTATCACAAATGGAGCCCAAGAAGTTTGAAGAAGCCAACCAAGACACTTTTTGGATTCAAGCTATGGAAGAAGAACTTCTACGATTCAAAAGATGCAATGTATGGAAATTTGTGTCAAAACCTCAAGGACACAATATCATAGGTACCAAATGGATTTACAGGAACAAGTTAGATGAAAATGACACAATCATAAAGAACAAGGCAAGGCTGGTAGCCAAGGGGTATAGACAGGAGAAGGGATAGACTTTGATCAAACTTTTGCCCTTGTTGCAAAGTTGGAAGCAATTAGGTTATTCCTTGCCTATGCTGCCCACAAGGGGTTCAAAGTGCATCAAATGGATGTCAAATCAGCCTTCCTCAATGGTGACTTGAAGGAAGAGGTATATGTTGAGCAACTATCAGGTTTTGTACATCCTACCCTCTCTAGTCATGTTTACTTAGGAAAGCTCTTTATGGTCTTAAGCAAGCCCCCAGGACTTGGTATGAGACTTTGTCTAGCTTTCTCATCAAGAATAAGTTCTTGAGGGGAAAGATAGATAGCACATTGTTTCTTAGGGAAACAAGTGGCAAGTGTCTCCTAGTCCAAATATATGTTGATGACATAATATTTGGGTCTACTGATGACAACCTCTGCAAAATGTTTGCCAACCTAATGCAGGGGGAGTTTGAGATGAGCAGTATGGGAGAGCTCAAGTACTTTTTAGGCCTCCAAGTAAAACAGTCTGATGAAGGTATATTCATCTCTCAGACCAAGTACACTAGGGAGCTTATCAAGAAGTTTGGGATGGAATCAGCTTCCAACATGAAAACTCCTATGGGGTCCAACATTTCCCTGGACAAGGATGAGAAGGGCAAGGACTTTGATGAATCCATGTACAGGTGCATCATTGGATCCCTATTATATTTAACTGCTAGTAGACCAAATATTATGTATGCTACATGTGTGTGTGCTAGGTACCAGGCATATCCTAAGGAATCTCATTACTCAGCTGCAAAGAGGATTTTGAGATACCTTAAAGGCAATCTACATCTTGGCCTTTGGTACCCTAAGAACAATGATTTTGAACTAACAGGATTTTCAGATGCAGATTTTGCAGGGTGCAAAGAAGATAGGAAAAGCACAAGTGGCACTTGTCAATTCCTAGGAAGAAGGTTGATATCATGGAGCAGCAAAAAGCAGACAAGTGTGGTTATTTCCACTGCTGAGTCTGAATACATTGCTGTAGGGAGCTGTTGTGCACAGCTACTGTGGATTCAACACCAGCTAGAGGACTACAACCTCAAGGTAAGTAACTCTCCTCTTTATTGTGACTCATCCAGTGCTATCTCTATTGCTAAGAATCCTGTCTCTCACAGCAGGACTAAGCATATAGAGATAAGATATCATTTTATAAGAGAACATGTAGAATCTCAAGATATCTGCCTTGAATTTGTCCCCACTGACAATAAAGTGGCTGATATCTTCACTAAGCCATTGGATGAGGCCAAGTTTAATGCTTTCAAAATTGAACCAGGAATGTTAAATGTAGAATAGTGTAAAACACTTCATTCTTTCAATCATGTATGATATACTGCTTGACTTGATATAACTTAAAGTGTTGACACATCAACCATATGAGTGACATGATTAGGCCTTCAAGTAATCCTACCCCCGTTGACCCACTTAACCAGAACAATCTGTTTCAGCTGAGCCGCTGAGACAGCTGGGAAAAGCCTCAGCTGAACCGCTGAGACGACTAAATCTGTCCCAGCGGCTAATAGTGTTCTGTCCCAGCGGATAGGTCACCTCCCAGCGGTTCCGCTGAGACGGGTTGGGGTCATTATAAATTGTCTAAGTGCAACCCCCGTTGACCCACTTACACTAACAATTGTAAGAGCAATTAAATCTAATTACTAGGTTTAATTTTACCTAAGTCTCAAGCCATATAAAAAGCAAATCTGCTTAGTGAAAGGCACACGACCCTTCTCTTCCAGCCGCCGAGATGAATCACCTTCTTTTCCGTCCCAACGCATTCGTCTACAATAGCAATGGCTCCCAAAAGTTCTAAAGACCTTCTTGAAGGCTATGAGATTGTCAGAAATGGCTTTGCCCATGCTTCTGAAGACATCAAGGGAGTGATTCAACTCCTTGAAGACCAAGGATTAGAATTTCTTCTCTTTGAACCAAGCCCCATTCTCAAAACTGAAGTTCTGGAATGGTTTAGTAATGCCAAGATATCCTCCTCCAAGTCATCCATCAAATCCAAGATAGGAGAAGAGAGGATAAAAATCACCCCAGCCAAAATAGAGAAAGCCCTTCATCTTCCTTCCTGCAGCTCAAATGAGGAAGAAGAACTCTTGAGGAGGACAAAAAGAAAGCATTGAAATGGACTGAATATAATGATGCCAAGAGTGGATCATTAAAGAGGAAATTCTTCAATCATAGGGGGAAGTTATTATCAGACATTTTGGGAAAAGCTATCCTATGCAAACCTGGTTCACATGATACTATATCCCAGTACATGTTTGACCTCATGACTAGGATAATTCTGAAGAAACAAACCTCCTGGGGAGTAGTGATCTTTCAAAGGTTAAAGGAATGCTTGCAAGCTCCCAATTTGGGAAGAATCTTGTCTCTGTATCTCATCCAATCTTACCCAGACAGGTTCAACAACTCCAAAGGATCAAGTCTTCACTATCTCAAAAGAATGGATATCAAGACATTGGACAGATTCACCAGGGTCCTCCCAATGAGTCAGCCCTCTAAGGCTAAAGGAAAAGAGAAACTAACAACCAAATCCTCTAAGAAAACTAGGCTGATCATGTCTAGTTCTGAGTCTGATCACTCAGATAAAGATAAAGATGCTGGTGTTGACATTGGGTCACACAGCATTCTTGACAAGGAGGCTTCACTAAATGACCTGCCAACTGAACCTGTCCATCCACAACAGCTGGACAAAGTCATAACTTCTGGTAACTAATTCAACTCCTCACAACTCATTTAAATAATTAATCATAGCTAATCACAATAGTTAGTCAAATCTGACATTTAAATAATATGGACCCCAGATCCTCAAGAACTGGTGTGTGCTCCATCTGAGGGGGAGTATCAACAAGAACCATCCCCCATTGATATTACAAAAATCCATGATGCTGATGTGAACACAAGACCATCACCTCAGAATTTACAAGGTCAAATTGACATAATTATCTTCAATCTTGAAGAAAGAATAAGAAACATTCCTGATAATGAACCAGCCCTGTGGTCATTACCTTCACCAGGAACATCCACTGCACCATCTGAGGGGGAGAAGCACCAAGGGACAAATGCTGAAGAAGATGAAGTTCTTGAATTCCTGGACTCATCCATTCAAGTTAATCTATCTGAGGAGGAGGTGCAAAAAGAGTCACCTACAGAGAAAGATGAAGTTATAGGTAAATCTAACACTCTTATCATAAGAATCTCTAGGTAATTCAACTCTAACCTCACCTATTTGTCTCAGCCTTCCTGGACTCATCTGACAAGGATGCTCTCTCTGAGGGGGAGGAGCAAGGAAATAATGATAATGATGATATGGATGATGATCAGACCCCCCTGATCACATTGATGCAATAGCATCAGGTGCTGAGCTGGTGGATGCCCCAGCTACAGTCCTGCCTGAACCACCAGTCCATCTAGTGCTAAATATTATCAATTCTCCAAGCTCATCAAGACCCCCAGCCCAAGTGATAAATATTCAGCAAGCCTCCACCTCCAACTCATCTAATGAGAATCTTCTTGATGCAATCTCCCTGCTGCTACAGTCTCACCTAACTTCCATGAAGACGCAACTTGATCAATCAATTACATCTGTCAGGGGATATATTAATCAGTCCATCTTGAATGTGAAAGTTGAGGTCATGACTGAGGTCAAGGAAATAAAGGAAAACACTGACATGCTCACCAAACAGATGACCAAGTGGTTTGAACTTGCTGAGAGGACAGTGCTCAGTCAAAATACAATTCTAAGGTCAATGGACAAACACCTCCAGCTGTCTGAACAGGACATGGGATATGTCAAGAATTATGTAAGTAAGACAGATGAGGTGATAGAGAAGTCAACAAACCATCTTCAAGAGTATGTATATTCAACTGCTATGCAGTTAAATGAAGAAGCTGACAGGTACAAGGAAGAGCTGAGAGCAAAAATTGCAACTGTCTCTCGATCCATTGCTGCAAGACCCACCTCTTCCCATCTGAATGAAGAAGTAGGCAGGTTAAAAGATGTGCTACAAGCTGACCTTGAGAATGTTTTCCAAACCCTCTCTGGCACAATAACAACAGCTAAGCAAGACCTCCATCAACAGATCTTTGAAGAAGCCAGAAATGGGGAGGATACAAATGCAGTCATCAATTCTGACCTCACACTGAAAGTCCTACAAGGTACAAGGATAGCTCTGAATCTTCCTATCCTAGATGTTAATAGGGCAGAAGACTGGGATTTCCCTCAACAAGAGGCAATATCACAAAATGAGAGATTAAAAAAAGAAGAGAGAGAGCATGTGTTGCTCACTGAGGAATTCATGGCCAAATAAAGAGATGAAAACAGTAGAGACCCTGATTTTGAATATTGGAGTGATGAATACAAAGAGATAATTTTAAATGCCTGGCTAAGCCATGGCCAAATAAGCAAAGACATTGATAAGCTATATCCATCTGAGGAATGGATAAAGCATTTAGAGAGGAACACAAAAAGAGATAAAGTATTCAAAGCAAACCTTGTAAGAAAAGATAACCCAAGAATGATGTTTTCTAAATACATCCCAAAGCCATTGATGTATTTTAAAAGGCAAGAGAACAAGAGGAAGATAGCTGAGATTGAAGCAGTAAATGTTGAAAAGGACACAGCCACAAATCTGCCTGAAGACATGGTTGTACCTGCTGAATATAAGGAGCCTCCAGTCCAAGAAGAAATGGTTGCTGAAAACATGGATGCTGCAGCAGACCAACTGGCCTCAGCTAAAGGAAAAGAAGCAGCTGATGATTTTCCTGAATGCTCTTATTATAAGAAAAGGAAGCTTTGAATGGATGTAGAAACAGTTTATGTATTTAATTAATATTGAACTATAATGACTTATGACTGTGTGGATGCAAACTTAATTATACTTTGTCTAAAATAGCTTATGAATATATGAATGCAAACTGAGCTTTGAATTACTATTCTATCTGGATTGCAACTGATGGATTGTTAATGTAATCAGCTTGTATCATAGCTAAATCTGAGTTATAACTAAACCTTACCCTGGTTTTATTGGTTAATTCAATCTAGGTTGCATTGTTATGTTTATCAAATCTTACTGATGGATTGATTAAACTCTGTGGTACAATCCTTTCATAACAACCATATGTTTTAAAATGACTGATGCACTAAGCATGATATGTTGAACTCATTATTGCAATGTCACATACCAAGAATTTATGAGTAATGTACTCTAGCATTTGAGGGTGTTTTGTCTTCTTCAAATAGGGGGAGATTATTGGGAAAATGACCCTCAATGTTCCCTTGATTTGAAGAGGCCTCACACTCAATGCTAAGTACAAGTTGTATTTGATAAACCCTATTTCTATCTCATGACAATGCAGGACTAGGACATACCAAGGTGTGATGTATGATCAGTTGGTTTACTGTCAAAACTGCTGAGACGAGCTCTCAGTCTCAGCTGAACCGCTGAGACAAGGCCAGGAGCCGCTGAGAAGGTGTCTAGGCAAGCTGAGTTGCAGATAGAAGAAAACCGCTGAGACAACTGTCTGTCTCAGTAGATCCGCTGGGACGGGACAGACACAACCGCTGAGACGGCTGGCCATCTCAGCCCAACCGCTGAGACAGATTCAAAAGTAATCTGGCGGGTTCTGCTTTTGGCGCAAGCTGCAGAAAGGCATTGTGGGGTCCACCAATCACTCTCATATCTGTCAGAAGGATGGCTGATAGTCGTTGAAGATCAATGGAGTATAAAAGGAATAAGTTAGGGTTGAGCAAAGCACCTTTGCAATTAATCTTACTCTCCAGCATACAGGCAAGTAGCAGAATACAGTTTCATTGTCGGCAGTCAAGAACTGAGCTTACACAAGGCTGCAAGGAGAGAAGAGATTGCTTATCTTGATTCATCTAAAGAAAGAGCAAGTAGATCCAGTTCATCATCTGAAGGGCTGATCAAGAAGAATCTGGTTGGAGCTGCACTTCTCCTCCCTGGTTCAAGTCTGCAACAGCAGCAGTTAAGAAGAAGAAGACCAAGGTTTGACCTCCTCTTCCTTCTATTTGTAATTCCCTATTATATCATCTATAGGAACTTGTGTGTTCTGAGACTGTAAGGCTTTATTGCCTGAGTGTGTAAGGCTGATTGGCCTGAGTTGTAGAGCTGAGAGGTCAGTTTGAGGTAGGATCAGTGTGTGATCTGAGGTAGGGCTATTGTGCCTGAGGTAGGGTTTGGGAAAACCTGAGAGATCCTGTGGGATCTGTGTTGTAGGCTCTTGGAGCTGAGTTTAGAGAAGTTGGTCTTGTCTAACTCATTGTTAGAAGGGTGAAGGGGGAAAGAGGACTACTCAAGACACCCTGTCTTGAGGAACCTCTATAAATCTCTTTGTGCTTTCTGTGCTTGATAATTTGCTAACCTAAATTCTGAAAACACTAAGCCTAAAATAAAAGAAACTTATTCCCCCCCCCCCCCCCCCCCCCCCCCCTCTAGGTGTCTAAGACTACATCCTATTTAAACTATCAAAGTCGTTGAGGGAGAGATCTAGAAGAGCTTTGAGTATTGGAAGAGAGGCATGTCCAAGACACCGATGCAAGTCAATAGTACTAACAGAAGAGAGAACCGTAGGGGGAAGTTCCAGAGTGTATAGCCCATTCGCCAGTTTCCCTTTACCAATGATAGTCTGCGTCATTCGATCCCCCACAACAAAAAAGGTGGAAGAAAAGGTTACATAGCAATCAAGATCTTGAGTGAGCCGACTAATAGAGAGAAGATTAAACGAAGAGCCCGGGACATGTAGAACCGAGCGAAGAGAGATGGAGGGAGTAAGAGGCACGTCGGCTGATCCAGAAACCGGTGTGGTGTCCCCATTAGCCACAGTAATGTACTTCGGATGTTCTGAGTTCGAGTAGTGAGACGGTTGCTTTGGGGTAATATGGTGTGTTGCTCCGGAATTCATAATCCAAGTTGAACTATGGGAGAGACAGGAGATACCTTCATCGGAGACAGAGGCCACAGAACTGGAGGAACGACTGAGCATTGCTTGATTTTGCTGGAGTTGGGTGCGCAAGACATCAATGTCGGTTTGAGTGTTGGTGGGAGCATTGATGACAATAGAGGCCTGCGGAGGTTGAGGCAGACCATGCTTACGATAACACGTGGCCTCGAGGTGACCATCCCGGGCCACAGTAGGTACATTTAAAGGGAGTGCGACTGTTTCGACCTTACCCCGAGAAGAGGTTCGACCAACACGAAAGGATGGAGTAAAATGAGGTGGAGAAGACTTCTGGACCAGAGCCGGAGAGGGGTTCCCGGGAGCATTGGGGGGGTGTGACCTTTAACATAGAGCACACATCCGAAAAATACATTAAAGCCTATAAAGCTTGATTACACCTGCATGACTATGGTGACATTTTTTCCTAAATATCATCTTGGGGAAATAAAGTTCATGATCGCACCTACCCAAATGCCACCTATATTTTTCATAATTGTGTTCACAACCGTCACCGTTCTCCCACCACTCTCCAAAACAGAGCCTTAGATTCGCACAAACTCATGGAAATTTCAAGTAATCATGAGAGGAAAAAAAATGACAGACAAAAATGAATTTACAGAGGCTATATAATTCTCACAAAAAAAGAAGTAATGACGACGGGTGCTAATTATTATCTAGAGGAAAAAAAGGAAAACCAGCAAAAAGGAATTTATACACGGCTATATATTTCACAAAAAAAAAACTAGTGAATTCAGCGGCTAATTATTATCTGCAACTAAGAACAGATGTAACAAAGAGGATCAACTTCGCAGAAATTAAGCACAAAAAGATCAAATACCAATTGTGATGTGCTCACCTCCCTTAACACATGTTTCCCAGATTCAGTAACCCCGCTCACCGTGCTCAACTCACCGTCATCCCAACAGCAACCCATAAAGCTGAAGATATATAGATTGCATCCCACGCGGTTATTAACGTGGACGCTCCACATCAACGATGTAGACACTGACACTCCAACACATTGTTATGGTCTCACACGACCAGTTATCTACGTCGTAATTAGTGTCATCATATATTCATGTTAGGTATCTTTTATTAATCAAGTCGTTGTACGAGTCTGTAGTGTTTTATCGTTTCGTATTGTTCTCTTTATTTTCGGGTATATACACTCATTCCACTTTGTAATTCTATAAATAAACCCCTTGGGTCACGTGGGAAGTTATGAATGAAATTATAAACTTCCTATTCTTCTCTCTAGTTCTTTTCTCCTCCTCACATTTCTAGGGTTAGGCTTGAGCAAGACTTTCCTTCTTCGTCTCCCCTCGCATTCACCGCGGGATGAGCTCGGCTCCACTTGTATCTCCACCGCCACCTCCGACGACGTTACGGGCTAGACCCATAATATCTTGGTATCAGAGTCTTCCTTCCTCCGGCACCACAGTTCTCCTCCACAGTCTGCTGCCACCAAAGGGACTCGCCCCCTTCCTCTCAAGTTTTCACGGGACAACTCTCACGGTCTCCAGTCGAACTGCCCTCGTTCAAGCATTCCCACTCCCGATTCCTCCTCAGCACGTAAACACGACTCCCTCTGTCTCCTTCCTTTGGATCGACGACAACATACCCCTCACGTCGCCCTCTACAGAAACCGCAACACTAGAGCCCATCGCAACCAACATCAGCAGTCGCACCAGCATCTTCTTCTTAAGGCCACGGAAGGTAGTTGCGTATCTCTAGTGTGCAACCAACGCATATACTTCTGTCGCGATCTCCCAGCACCCGCCCTCAACGCAAGCTCCTTCCTCATTGACAACACGCAGAGCCTTCAACCTCCTCGACACATGCAGAGTACCCATGAATCCTTCCATCGTCTAGGCCGCATATTCGATCGAGCTCCACGCCTTCTGTTCGCAGCAGCTCCATCCTCTGCGCTCGTACCCTGTCTGCACCAGCGTCGCAGAGCCCTTATCGAGCCCCACGCTTCGTCGTTCTCGTTGCCAACCTGTTCTCTCGATCCATCCACACTTCTCCTTTCTCGAGCCCACTAAACAGTATCAACGTCTCGGGGTCACGTGCACTCATTCAATTAATTGGTTAATTAATGAATTTTTAATTGAATTAATTAATTATTGTGGCATGATGACGAGCTTTGACGAGCAAGCCGCCCTCCATTCGATGTTATAGAAGTTACTGGAGATGTCGGCGTCATATGACGTCGTGCTTTCGTGACTCATCGACAACATTGATTGGCACTTATGGGGTCCGATTCCACCGAAAACGCCACTGATCCCACTGCAGCAGTCATCGATCCCACCTGCAATTGAAGAATCTCCTTTGACCTTCGTAGTGATTGTGGCTCCATCATCACCTCCAGTTGTTCCCTCCGCACAATTCACACCACCGACCTCACCGCCTACACACCCACAGGTGGTGTCACCACAATGTGTGCCGCCACCAATAGTCTCTGCGGTCTCCATCCTGTAGCCTCCGCTCCAGTCACTTGTTCTGGCGGTCTCTCTCGATCCATTCCTTCTGACGACCGTCCCCAGAAGCTACCGCCTCTCACCGCCGCGGATCAACTTCAGCAGGGTTCTTCGTCACCCCCGACTGCATTTGATGGGATGGGAACACTCGCCCCGGCTCCAAAGCTTCTGGCCAACGGTCTTCCTTCCACAAGCGCCCCGACCATGTCAGATCCTTGCAGTCTACAATGCCATATGTGGGCACGATGACGTCCGTCCACTCAATGCAGTCGTCGCCACAATGACGCGCTACCGGAAACTATTCTGGCGGGAAATTAAGGAGTCAGATGATCAAAGACGTGCAAGCCTCGCTCGAGCTTGAGGACAAGCTCAAGCTGAAGGACGGGTGGGACGTTTTGGTCTCACACGACCAGTTATCTACGTCGTTAATTAGTTCGTCATGTATTCATGTTAGATGTCTTTTATTAATCGAGTCGATGTACGAGTCCATAGTGTTTTATCATTACATGTTGTTCTCTTTATTTTTGGGTATTTACACGCATGCCACTTTATAAGTCTATAAATAGATCCCTTGGGTCAGGTGGGAAGTTATGAATGAAATTATGAAGTTTCTATTCCTCTCTCTGGTTCTTTTCTCCTCCACCATTTCTAGGGTTAGGGTTTGTTATTAGACATATTAGTCTCACACCTTGCACCACCACATCATGTTCTTTCATGCTTAGTATAAATAAAGGGTGAGACCTCCATATGAGGTACTCAGTTTTTCCTCCTAAATCCCGTAACATGGTATCAGAGGCAAGTTAGGGTTTCCCGTTCGTTTTCTCGCCCGCTTCAGCCCTCTCGCCCGCTCTGTCTCGTCTGCTCCTTCGCCCGCTTCATTCCTCTCTTCTGCGCGCCTCCCGTGACATCGACGGAGGCGGGGCACGCTGCGGTGCCGCCTGCCGTCTGCTTCGACGACGACGACGCATGATTCAGCATCCGCCTGCGATACCTACTGCGCCGCCTGCGATACCTACTTCGACGACGACGCACGACGACGACAACGACGCATGATTCAGCAGTCTGCTTCGACGATGCATGATTCAGCAGCCCTGCGATACCTACTGTCCTGCTCCGGCGAGACCTTCTGCGATGTCGTCTGCCTTCTGCGACGCATGATCTGCTCGTCCTGATGCCCTGCTCCGACAAATCCCGATCCTTGCTTCGACGGTGCAGCGCTGCCGGCTGCCTCCTGTCGTCGTTTCTCGTCTGAGCCGCTAGAATCGTCCTTGACACAGCCATTTCGGGCGTCCTGTCCGGTCTATTTTCTCCTCTGTTTTGCTAATCGTTGTCATGGGCTCCTCTGTTACTACCACTACTCCGACAAGCACTACTCTGACCGTTGCTCCCGCAGGAGACTCTACCAATACCTTTCCTCCCAACGCGAGGATTGCAACTACTATCCTTACCGCCTCCAATTTTCAATTATGGAAGAAGGGGGTTACTATGTCTCTTGCAGGCATCTGACGTACTCACCACCTTACTCGTCTCCCAACTCATGAAGTGGGGAGAACCGAATATGATGACTGGTATAGTGATGATTATCGTATCTTTGCTCTTCTCCTGAGCTCCATGGATCCATCTGCCCAGCAAATGTGCAAGAACTGCAACAGCACCAAAGAACTATGGGACACTCTTCACATGATGTTCTCTCAGGCGAACAACCTCTCTCGACTTGGTGAACTCTTCCCCAAGATAGCTGACCTGAGACAGGGAGCGCGTCCTGTTACCGAGTACTTTGCCGAATGGAAGGTTCTGGCTGATGAGATTTTAGACCTTTGGGAGATTCCCTCTACTAGGGAAGGCCATCAGGCCCAACGTGAACATCTAGTGCTCCTTTGGCTTTTGAATGGACTGGATCCACACTTCTCCACAACGAAGACTGAAATGCTAGCGAGTCCTACTACCCTTCAGACTGCTAGTGTGTACCATCGGCTTACTAAGGCTGGCTCTATCGGTACTTCGTCATCTGCTCTACATACATCCTCCGGCGAGTCGATGGCTCTTGCTTCACGAGGAGGAGGAAGGGGAACTAGTCGGGGGGGGGGGGGGGGGGGGGGGGGGGGGGGGGGCGCTCTGACCGTGGTCATGACACTGACACAAGGCATTGTGCCCATTGCGGGCGTCGGGGACATACAAAGGATACATGTTGGCTAATTCATGGGAAGCCGGACTGGGCCTCCAAACCTCCTCCACCTCGGTCGGCACACCTGGCGGACTCTACTTTTGTACCTCCGGGATCGAGAACTGTTGAAATATCCGAGGATGACTATCGGCGCCTGCAGGCTCTCCAGGTTGACCCACCAACTCATAGTGCGGCTGTGGCTCAAACCATTCAGCCTGTTTGTACCTCTCAGAGGCAGGTCCAGTGGCTGGCTGATTCTGGTGCTTCTGATCACCTGACTAGTTCCTCAGGTATCTTACACTCATACAAACCTCATAGCGGAGCTTCAATTACTGTTGTTGATGGCTCCACGGTTCCTATTGTTGGGTTTGGTAGCTGCAATGTGACACCTAACATGACACTCTCCTCAGTGGCGCATCTCACTCAGTCTGCTTACAATCTATTGCCTATTAGTAAACTTACAAATGATTTGAATTGCATTGCTATATACACCTCTTCTGGTTGCATTTTTCAGGAACAGTCGACGAGCCGTATTATTGGTAGAGGGAAGCTGCGTGGTGGCGTCTATGTACTGGACGAAGTTTCCCACCTTGCTTGTACCGCGGCCTCCACCAAATTCCTGGATCTTCATTATCGTCATGGTCATCCATCAATGCAGGTCATGCGTCGTCTGTATCCTGAGTTTGGGAAAGTTTCCCCTCTTAGTTGTGAGTCTTGTTTGTTTGCTAAACTCCACAGAGTTAGCTATAGTCCTCGTCTTGATGCTCGTGCTTCTGCACCTTTTGATTTACTTCATTCAGATGTTTAGGGACCGTGTCATGTTCCTACGTTGTTAGGGCACAAGTATTATGTCACTTTCATTGATGATTTTTCTCATATGACTTGGGTTTATTTAATGAAAAATCGTTCTGAGCTGCCTTTTATTTTTCAAAACTTATGGAATGAAATATTTACTCAATTTTCTGTACGTGTTAAGTGTCTTCGTACTGATAATGGTCGGGAATACCTGTCTCAGTCCATGTCTACATTTCTTTCTGACAAAGGCATAATCCACCAAACCAGTTGCCCGGATACCCCTCAACAAAATGGTGTTGCCGAACGCAAAAATCGGCATCTCCTTGAAGTCACCCGGGCAATCCTCCACCACAAACACGTACCCAAACACTTCTGGGGGGATGTCGTACTTACTGCTGCACACCTTATTAATCATCTTCCCACTCACATTCTTCAGGGGGAGACACCCTACCACACTCTCTATCCTGACCATCACGGTCCCCTCCCTTTGAAGGTATTTAGGTGTGTCTGCTATGTTCGGGATGCTCGTCCCTCTGTCTCCAAACTTGACCCTCGTGCCTTGAAATGTATCTTCCTCGGCTACTCTCGGACCACTAAAGGATATCGGTGTTACTCTCCTGATCTCCACCGATACATCCTTTCCTCTGATGTCGTCTTCCGGGAGTCCGACCCTTATCTCTCTCCTGGATCCTCTCATCCTGATCCCTCTCTTGATGCTCTATTGGTCCCTAGGCATGAACCTGCTATCATTTCACCAACTGATCTGTTGTCCCCCCTGTGGGGGCAAGTCTACTCTCGTCGCTCTTCTGATAATACAGTGGTGCCACCACCTCAGCCTACCTCTGTTACCGATAATGCGACGACTGTTCCTCCGGAAGAACCTACTACTGTACCTACTACTATTCCGCCATCCAGCCCAGAGGTTCCTATTGCTGTCCGGAAAGGAGTTCGGACTTGTCGGGAGAAACCGCTCTATGTTAACTCTTACCAGGGCTTGTCCACTTCTCGTAGAGCGCTGAACTCGACTCTTGATCGATATCATCTACCATCGACCGTGGTGGAGGCCAAAGCTCATCCTGGCTGGGCGGCAGCCATGCATGACGAATTGACTGCTCTCCAACAGAACAATACATGGGACGTGGTTCCCTTACCTCCCGGCAAGAAGGCAATTGGATGCAAATGGATATATTCTGTCAAAGTGAATGTTGATGGTTCTCTGGACTGCCTAAAAGCCCGCCTGGTTGCCAAAGGTTATGCTCAGACTTATGGCGTGGATTATGATGAAACATTCGCTCCAGTTGCGAAGATGTCCTCTCTTCGAATACTCCTTTCACTTGCTGCCTTCCGCCAGTGGGCCTTACACCAGTTGGATATTAAGAATGCTTTTCTCCATGGGCTCCTGGATGAGGAAGTTTATATGGAACAACCTCCTGGGTTCGTTGCTGAGGGGGAGCGTAACAAGGTGTGCCGTCTCCTAGCATCCTTATATGGATTGAAACAATCCCCTCGGGCTTGGTTTGCTCAGTTCCGAGCTGTTGTTACCTAGTTCGGGTTTACCAAAAGTACTAAAGACTCGTCTCTCTTTTATCAGAACTCGTCGGCTGGTACTATTCTGCTACTGGTATATATTGATGATATTGTTATCACAGGCAGCAACTCAGAAGGAATATCAAATCTCAAAGCATTCTTACACTCTAATTTCCAAACAAAAGATCTGGGCCCATTGCGGTATTTCCTTGGAATTGAGGTGATTCATGATGATCACTCTCTCTTTATTTGCACACGAAAATATGCTCTTGATCTTCTATCTGACCTTGGGATGGCTAACTGTGGCCATATGGATTCTCCGCTGGAACCAGGGGAAAAGAGTCTTCACGCCGAAAGCAAACCTTTTGAATCACCAGAGAAGTACCGTAGAATTGTTGGAAAATTAAACTACCTCACCATGACTCGCCCGGACATTGCTTGTGCGGTTGGTAAGGTCAGTCAGTTCATGGCAGCTCCAACCATGTCTTAGTGGGAGTCCGTTCTCCGGATTATCAGATACGTGAAGAAGGATCCTGGTTTGGGAATATCATACAAGAGTCGAGGTCATTCCGATCTAGAGGCATACAGTGACTCTGACTAGGCAAGATGCTTAGCCACCCGAAAATCAACCACGGGATTCACTGTCTTTATGGGTGGCAATCTTATCTCCTGGAAGAGCAAGAAACAAACCACAGTTGCCAAATCTAGTGCTGAGGCAGAATATCGGGCTATGTCCCACACTGTTGCTGAGATCATGTGGGTGAGGCAGATTCTCAGTGAAATTGGGTATCCCATTCAAGATCCCACTCCTCTATGGTGTGACAATCAAGCTGCAATCCAGATAGCCACGAATCCCGTGTTTCATGAACGCACAAAGCACATAGAGGTCGACTGCCACTTTGTTAGAGAAAAGTATGAAGAAGGTCTTGTTTCGCTAAAGCATGTGAAGACCGGAGATTAAGTTGCAGACATTCTTACGAAAGGGGTTATGGGGACTCGAATGAACTATATATGTAACAAGTTGGGTCTGGGAAGTTCCCATGATCCAACTTGAGGGGGAGTGTTATTAGACATATTAGTCCCACACCTTATACCACCACATCATGTTCCTTCATGCTTAGTATAAATAAAGGGTGAGACCTCCATATGAGGTACTCAGTTTTTCCTCCTAAATCCCGTAACAGGGTTAAACAATGCTCTCCTTCTTTCTCTCCCCTCGCATTCTCCGCGGGTTGTGCTCGGCTCTCCTTGTATCTCGGTCTCCACTGCCACCTCCGACGATGATACAGGCTAGGCCCATAATACACATGCTTCCCACTGACACAACAACTCTTTTTGCCAGAACGCCCCCGATGCATCCGACATTGTGACAAAATTACCACCTCCCAATAATGCAGCAATCATTCGCTTGTTCGCACAAAAATAGTAAACTTCAAGATTACTCCGTAGACATCTTCTATGAACACTAGGGCCATGTTAGGTTGCACGGATTTGTGTGTTCGCATGGATGGCAGTCGCGTAGATGGGATCTGCGTGGTCGTGACCGCCGTCTGTTTGGCGGGGCCGCGATGGCGCGGATCCCATCCGCACGCCCCTGGATTTCCACGAAAATTCAGCGGATCACGACCGCGCAGAGGCCTCCGCGATCGCGATGGCCTTTGCACGGCCAAACAAGGCCTAGGTTTCGGTAATATATTGGTATGCAAAATTTGTAAGCCCCATACATCTATGTTTTCACCTCCTAAGTCTCCCTCACTTTCTTTGCATCTGGTGTTATTGAGTTATGTAAGGTTAGTATTTCTATATGGCTGAGATCCGTAAGCTTGTTTTATACAATCAAATGCTCTTTATTTGATGTTTGTCGCTATCATATTGCTTGGTTATTTATTGCGCTTTCCATTTTCAGTTGGTGAAAGTCATAGTTAATGACAAATGTGAATACGTCAACTACATATTCTATTGAGCATCTTCACAGCCTACTCACAAAAAATCAAAATTAATAACAAAAAGAAAAAGAAAACCATTAAGAGAAAGCCCAAAACTTCTAGGAATTCATTAAAAATATATGTTGTGAGCAGAATAATAACATGGAGATAAACTTACTTGGTGTTGGAATCATTGTTATAATTGGGTGGATGTGAATTAGTTTCAACTTAACTTCCCCCTCCGAAAAAAATGTACTCAATGCCCATTTAAGTGCATATCTGCTGCTTTTAGCTCCATCAATTGCAACCATTATCGGTGAAGAAAGAATGCAGTTATGCAGTTCTTTCATGTCTTTTTCCATGATGTATCCTTTCCCAACTTCAACTTATCTCCTTGACTTCGACCTCCTTTTTCACTGTGAAACAAATTATTATTTCAAGAAATAACAGCTAATGGAAATCTCAGGTTTCAATTTCAAGATGAAATGATCTTGATAATTATTTATTAAGGTCGATGAAAATACATGAAAGGCTAAATGGTTCAATATTTCAAAGAATTGTTGTTAGAATCAAGTAATTAACATCACAAAATGACCCATACATAAGGCGTCAGGGCCTATTCGCACCAGAACAATTCGATAATAATTTACCACTGAAAATGAGAAAAAATACCAAACTCAACTTCCATCCACAAACCACCAATAATATATCAAGTAACAAGGATTCAACATAAAGCATAGGGCTCTTTGGTTCACAAGATACAGCCAAAAACACGTCAAACAGTTTAAAGGGGTTATTAAATTTAGAACTTAACCAAATCATAGATTTAGCTGAATATAAGAAAACGAAACTAAATTTCAGTATTTACCAAATCCTTCCCCTACTGTGATTTGGTTAATTTACCGAGTCTGCTTCTACCATCAAACTTCTCCATGAGCTTGTCAATCTTCCCACAATTGGATTGATTCCAGCAACCCCTCTACCCCCTCTCCTAGAGGATTCAGATCCTCCTACCCCTCAGTAACTCGTGTCATATCGTATCCTAAAGTTTTGAATTTTCTTCAACTTCTTCTTTATTTGTGAGAGATATACGATTGTTGTGCATGGATCGATCCTCTATCCATAAAGGATGGGTTGGATGGGAAAATTGTGTTGTGCCCGATAGAAATTATGTGTATTTTTGGAAACCTGAGTTTGATTGTTTTTGGCCCCCTATGCAGTAGCGAAGCTTCACTGTCTTAAATTATTACACATGGCTCCTCTATGCTCTTAAATCGGCACATAGTGTTGTGTGACTTGTGTCTAATTGCAATCATTACCGTAAATTTTATGGAAAAATACAATACAACAAACTAACATTGCAGATCGTGCTGTCGAAGGAGGGGATGAGGTTTGAGATGTGTGGTAATTGTTCCATACATTACATTCATTGAACTTTACATATTTTGTTGCATTTTGGGATACCAAGCATGTTCATTAACGTTGTAGTTGGTCCGTTCGTCGTTGGTGGAAAACATTTGATTGTATTGATATGGCAACGTTGATGGTGTTGATGTTTTCTTCAATCTATTTTATTTGGATATTTGACAAAATGCTACGGATGCGGTGGAGGGAGAAGGACGTCCACCTGTGTGGCGGGTTTCGCTCGCGACACATCGGCGGAAGGTTCTTAAGTGACGCGAAGGGTTGGGCAACGACTTGTATCTTTATTTTGCTATGTTGTATTTGGACTGGGCACTATATAAGCCCAAGATGCGTGTATAATGTTAACTTTGGAGTCTAATGAAAAAGGTGGAACCCTAGGAATTAATTTCTCCTCTTCTTTCTCTCTTCACTTCCTCTCATTTCTCCCGCAGGAACCCTTCTTTCCGCATGGTAACATATGGTCCGACCTAGCCTTCCTTCCGGCCGCAGTCTCCGTCACCTGAAGCATTACCCGCACTTCTCGTTTTGCCTTCGACTTCGCCACCCCCGCGGGCTTCGACTGCTCGACCTCGTGGTTTCTTCCCTTGCTGACATCACATCTTCAACGACCTCGACTTCGCATGTCCCGCCATCGACACCCGCGCCTGCTCACCTTGTGCTTCTGCCATTGACGTCCGCACTTCTCGTTGTGCGTTTCCGCTAGTGCAGCGTAATTTTTGTTCCCTCCTGCTACATTGGTCGTCTGTCGTTCCTCTGGTTGTCCCCTCCAGCGCCGCGCCGCTGCTCTTCCGGGCGTCCTCCTCAGCGTGCTTCCAGCCGCGCCTTAATCGTGTGCATGCCCACTCGGCTTCGCTCCATGGCACATTTTGACGCACCAGTGCCTCCTCCAGCTGATCCGGCCATCCTCTGTTGCCTTAAGGTCACGGCGACGCCATCGCCTCACGCCAAGAACTCATGTTGCGGATGGACGCGATGCTTGATGTCATCATGGGCGGTCGCCTAAGGACGTCCATGACCTCCAACATGGACTCCCCGTCCCTTCTCGGGGAACCCCGAGACTCGTACAAGGATCCAACTCCACCGGCCACCGTTTTGCCTCCGGTCCTTCGACGTTCCGTCCTTCAACGGCACGGATCCCATGGGATGGATTGCCTGAGAGGAGCAGTTTTTTATATTCAACCGATCTAGGAGCCGCACAAAGTTAGTACAACTATGATCGGCATGGAGGGTTCCGCCCTCCATTGGGTGCATTGGCTTCGTTAGTCCACACCGACTATGTCTTGGTCTGCTCACCAACAGGAGCTCATTCATCGATATGATATTCTCCACTCAGGCTCCGCGGTGGAGCACCTTTGTGGCGTCCACCAGACGGGATCCCTAGACGACTACATTGATGAATTCATTGCTCTCGCCACGCATGTGTCGGGCCTTCCACCGGACCACTACCTCAGCTTCGTCATGCATGGGCTCCTCCCACATATCCGTGCCCGCCTTCCACAGCCCTAGTCGACGGATCACTACATCCCCCTACAAGAGGTGTGTCCTCCAGGTCTGTTCGGCTGTATCGATATGGTCACCCACATCTAATGTTGAGGCCATGGACCTCGCCCGCTTGGATGAAGCGGATTTTAGGTCAGGTTGACGGACACTGGTCGGTCGTCCACAATGACTTCTACTCGTCCGGCCGCCAGACCTGTCACGGCCTACCGCCCCCACGGCAGGAGGCACTCCCTCCCCCAGGTCGGCATATTTTACCACAACGTCCTCCACGGACAACGGCACACCACAGGTTATCCAATCAGGAGTACCACAATCTTCGCACCAATGGGTTGTGTTTTCACTGCAAACAACCTTACTCCCCAACTCACGATTGTCAGTTCAAAAACCTCCATGTCCTTATCGGTGAGGAGGAGCCCGAAGTTACTCTCGCGGATTTTGAGGTACTTGAAGTGGATTCGGCTGACACTGACCCTCCAGCTGCGACCTTCCATCGCTTGGACCTTCCATTGTATGTCGTATGCGGTATCTCGGGACCTCAGACAATGAAGCTCTCGGGGAAATTCCAGGGGATGCCTGTGATCGTGATGATTGATAGTGGGGCAAGCCACAACATCATCTCTTAGCGCCTGATGGATCGCTTACAGCCCCGCCCCTCGCTTAAACGTTTGCTTGGGGGATGGTCGTCGTCGGGCAACGGGCGGCCTTTGCTCGGCTCTTCCCCTTACCGTGGGCCCTTTCCCCTTCCGGGTTTACTTCTAAGCCTTTGCACTGGGCGGCGTGGACATTATCTTGGGGGTCGCATGGCTCCACACCCCGGTGATGTCAGCGTGAATTGGGATCACGGTACTATGAGGTTTCTCCAAGAGGGGACCCCCTACCTACTGAAGGGCGACTATGCCCTCTTATGCCAGACCTCTCTCTTCTCTCCCTTCAGAAGACGGTCAATGTTGATTGTGTTGCATACTTATGGCACGTCGCGGACCAAGACGTTCCACCTTCACCGACCCCTCCGGCACTGCAGGCCATTTTGGATCTCTTCCCGGGCGTGTTCGCTGCCACGACCCGCCTTCCACAGCCCTAGTCGATGGATCACTACATCCCCCTACAAGAGGTGTGTCCTCCGGGTCTGTTCGGCCGTATCGATATGGTCACGCACAAAAATATGAAATTGAAACACTTGTGGGCGACATGCTTGTCGCGGGTATCATTCGCCCCAGTGCTAGCCCCTTTTCGAGTCCGGTCCTCCTTGTCCGCAAGAAGGATGGCAACTGACGTTTTGAGTGGACTACAGGGAACTCAACAAGGCCACCATCCCGGACAAATACCCGATTCCTGTCATTCAAGAGTTGTTGAACGAGCTAAGAGAGGCATCCTATTTCTCCAAATTTAACCTTCACGCGAGGTATCATCAGATACGGGTGCAGGAGGAGGACATCCCCAAGAAGGCGTTTTGTACACACGACGGACATTATGAGTTCCTCGTCATGTCGTTTGGCTTGATGAATGCACCTGCCACTTTTCAGGCCACCATGAACGATCTGTTTTGGTCGGTCCTGCGCAGGTATATCTTGGTTTTCTTTGATGACATCCTCGTTCACAGCTCCTCCTGGCAGGACCACCTTCATCATGTGCGAACGACCCTCGCCACCCTTCAGGCGCACGCTTTCCATGTGAACCCCAAGAAGTGCACTTTCGGTCAGACCGAAATTAGCTACTTGGGACACACCTTTTTGGTGCAGGGAGTTGCCATGAACCCAGACAAGGTCCGCGCCATTCTTCAATGGCTCGCACCTCGATCTCTCCGCGACATTCACGGCCTCCTAGGCCTCACAGAGTATTACCGACGGTTCATCAGATATTATGACAAATTTGCCAAACCCCTCTCCAGCATGTTGAATAAATTAGATACTTATACGTTTCATTGGACACCGGCGGCGGCTACGGTCTTCCGATCCCTACAGCAGGCCCTGAGCACCGCCCATGTTTGACTCTCCCGAATTTTTCGCAACCATTCGTGGTCGAGTGTGACGCCTTGAGCACGGGCTTTGGGGCGGTTTTGATGCAAGCGCGCCAGCCCATTGCATACTTCAGTCGTCTGTTTGCCGCCACCGTTCACCCTTGCTCCTCCTATGAGTTTGAGATCATGGCATTGGTTCTGGCAGTTCAGCTTTGGCGTCCCTACTTGCTTGGCCACCACTTTACGGTCCGGACAGATCATCATAGCCTCCAGTGCCTCCTCCAACAGAAGATTGTTACTCCGGCTCAGCAAGACTGGGTGGACAAACTGTTGGGCTATGATTTTTCCATCGAGTTCCACGCCGGCTCATCCAACCGCGCAGTCGACTCTCTATCTCGGCAGCCGCCAGCGGTTAGTTTAGCCTCCATTTCCAAACCGGTTTGGGAGGATGTTTCTCTTCTCCAGCATGAGGTGGTGGCCAACCCCCTCTTGCAGCCGATTGTTGCGGCCTTACAGGAGGATTCCACCGTCCGCCCGCCATACAGTCTCACGGGAGATCGCATCTACTACCCTGAATGCTTTCACCTACGTCCCAACTTATTTCCTGCCTACTCACAGAGTTTCACTAGACCCCCGAGGGGGGCCATGCTAATGTTTTTCGTACATATCGCCGCCTCGCGACCTCTCTTTATTGGTCTGGCATGTTCCAACAGGTCAAATCATTTGTGGAGGCCTGTTTGTCGCGCCAGCTGGCTACAATGCCACTTTCCCTGAGGGTCTCCTCCAGTCACTGCTTATCCCGTCCCGCATCAAGGAAGACATCTCCAATGATTTTATTTCCAAGCTTCCGCGTTCCAAGACAAGGGATTGCATTTTGGTGGTGGTGGATCGCCTCTCCAAACACGCGCACTTTATCTCCCTCCGCCACCCATTTACGGCCCCGGTAGTTGTTACAGCTTTTATTGACGGGGTGGTTCGTCTACATGGGTTTCCGCGCTCCATTGTGAGCGACCGCGATCCCTTATTCCTGAGCTCTTTTTTGCAGTCATTATTTAATAAGCAGGGAACCTAGATTCGCATGAGCACAGCTTACCACCCTCAGATGAACGGGCAGTCCGACGTGATGAATCGTTGCTTGGAGACTTATCTGTGGTGTTTTGTCTACGACCATCCGCGAGCATGAGCGGATTGGCTTTCCTGAGAGAGTAGTCGTATAACAAGTCCTTCCACACCAGTGACAGCACCACCCCTTTCGAGGCGGTTTATGACCGCCCACCGCCTTCCCTCACGTGCGCTCTCCCCGGCGAATGCGTCGTTGCTTCTCTGGTCGATCTCCTATGCAATTGGGACTCCATACTACTCCAGCTCCGCCAACACCTCCAGCGCCCGCAGGACCGGATGGTGGCCTCGGCCAACCGCCACCGCCGAGACATTCAGTTCACAGACGGTGATATGGTGTTCGTCAAGCTCCGCCCACACCGCCAGGTTTCAGTGACCCCGAGGGCCCATTCCAAGTTAGCAACCAAGTTCAAAGGACCATTTGAGATTTTAGCTTGAGTTAGCACACAGGCATACTGCCTCCGCCTCCCTCCTGACAGTCGTATCTACCCAGTGTTTAACGTATCCCAGCTGAAGCGGGACATTGGCGACCATCCTATCGAGGCGGAACTGCCTCCGCCCGCTCCCGGTGTCACCCTATCAATTTTCTTCCTCAGCACATTTCAGGAACGTGTACGCTCCATCGCGCAAAGATTCTGGTCCAGCAAGTCTTGGTTCTCTGGCATGATCGCCCACCTTCGGAGGCCACATGGGTGGATAGATCAATTTTTTGTACTCAGTTTTCAGACTTCTGCCTTGAGGACAAAGCGAATTTTTTAGAGGGAAGCATTGTTACGAATGTGGAGGAGAGAGAAGAACGTCCACCGGTGCGGCGGGTTTACCGACGTCGCGAACGACCCACGAGCGACACGTCGGAGGAACGTTCTTAAGTGACGTGAAGAGTTGGGCAACGACTTGTATCTTTATTTTGCTATGTTGTATTTGGACTGGGCAATATATAAGCCCAAGATGCGTGTATTATGTTTATCTTTGGAGTCTAAGGAAAAAGGTGGAACCCTAGGTGTTAATTTCTCCTCTTGTTTCTCTCTTCACTTCCTCTGATTTCTCCCGCGGGAACCCTTCTTTCTGATTGGTAACACAAAATCATTACTGGGTTGAAGGAGTAACTACCCACTACTCTCTTAAATCCATTATTTACGTGATTGTAGTGAATGTAATTGTTGAAGTATGTAATATTTAGGTATTTAATATGTTTGGTGTTTAGTCCCACACCGCCTATCGGTGTGTTGTGTTATGTTGTAATCCTATAAATGTACCCCTTTGAGGATGAATATATTGCACCTTTCCAATTTCTATTTCTCATTCTCAACATGGTATCAGAGGGAATCTAAATTTAGAATCTCGACGCAGTTTGCTGCTTCTACCGTCGAAGACGACCCCGTCTGCTGCTTCTACCGTCGAAGTCGACGCCATCTCCTGCTTCTTCCGTCGAACTCGATGCCGGATGCTGCTCCCGTCAATGACTGCTGCTCTTCCCGTTGCTTTCCGCTCTTCCGCTCCAGATCTCCTGCATGCTTGTGTTGTTGCTATTTTCGGCCAGCCCGACTGCTGAGCCCGCTGCTTCTCCCTTGCTGAAGTTTCCGGCCACCCCGCCTGCTGCGGCCTCTCCTCCTATTTCTATTTAAGGTTTATTATGGTTGTCCTCGTACCTATTGTCGTTGGTCTGTTGTTATTGTTCTTCTCGTCACTTGTCTGCTATGGATGATCGTCTCCCGGGTTGCTGCCCTCATCCACGATGCTTCTCTTCTCCTACCGAGCTTTCTTCTCCCCTCGTCGTTGGCTTGTGCTCGCTTCTCCTACCGAGCTTTCTACTCCCTTCGCCGCGGCTTGAGCCTTCTGCTCGCCGCTGGCTTGTGCTCGCTTCTCCTACCGAGCTTTCTACTCCCTTCGCCGCGGCTTGAGCCTTCTGCTCGCCGCTGGCTTGTGCTCGTACTTCTCGTTGCATCTTGAATCGTGGTCACGCCGACAGCCGTTCTCCATAGCAGCTTTCCTTACCTTATGTTATGTTTGTGTGTGTCATGTTTATGTGATTTATGCCTTCATGCACGTGTCTACATGAGGGGGAGTGTACGTCACGGCCTCTAGGTAAAGTCTTTTACCTTCATGCACGTATTCCACGTGAGGGGGAGTGTGTGTGATGACGGCGACTCGGATGCTTCATTCCCGACTCATGCCTTAGTCACGTCACGGCCTCCAGGCATTTTTCGTTTGTTGTGTGTGTCCCCCCTGTTTTCTTCGGTGCTAGGTAGTGGTGGTTTGACTCATGTTGGTTGACCAAGCTTTGGCTCCGGGAGCATCCAGCGTGTTCATGGTCGGTTTGTGGACCAACGACGTGTGGCTTATGCCCGGTTGGAGTATCCCCGGTGACACGCGGTTGGGCCTCGGTGGCTACTGTTTTGTCCCACATTTTTCTATCATCATTTACCTGTCCTTTTATGTTGTGTTCAAGCTGAAGGTTTCACCTCCAGCTTGAGGGGGAGTGTTGAAGTATGTAATATTTAGGTATTTAATATGCTTGGTGTTTAGTCCCACACCGCCTATCGGTGTGTTGTGTTATGTTGTAATCCTATAAATGTATCCCTTTGAGGATGAATATATTGCACCTTTCCAATTTCTATTTCTCATTCTCAACAGTAATGAATGGCATTGGTAACTTCAAGACTAAATTTGAGGTTAGTAGATTAAATAAAAATGAGAGTAGGTCAACCCCTCCTTCAGAATTAGTATTTTCTTGCCAATCCTTAGGAATATAAAGAGAGTTGAGACTTAAGAGGATAAAACCAACTCTTTTTAGAATGGTTACATCAAATTCCACCGTTATCGTTACTTCTCCAACAGTGAATGGGAAATACATTTTCTATAAATTTTTATGAGTTTAGAATTCATATAAAATTTCTAATCAATTTTTTGTGAACCTAGATTTCATCTGAAGTCCTCTATCAATGAAAACATGTAAGTTTGTCTTTCAAATTGGTACTAGAGCATGGTTTGATGTCTTTTTGAATCTCATTAAATTTTGTTTCCTTTCCATTAGACGGGTTTTTACCTGTATGTATTACTATTTGTCGGGTTGACAGTAACTGGATTTTTTATTTCTAATATAGTAAATCATTTATATTGTCAAATTCATTTATGATTTCGGATTTTCCATTTTCGATACCACAATTAAATTTCTTTGAAACTCTTGATTCACAATTTTTGAACACGATGACAAAGTGAGGTGACGATCCGATGACAAACCATCGATGAACTGCGGGGCAAAACTGTAGATGAAGAACCATCACGGAGGTCACAAAATATCATGGACCTAACACCATCACCCTGATGATCGAAAACCTCAAATAAGTCACAGTTCAATCGTCGAACCACTAACTCCTCACAGATGTGTGAATTCACACCTTCATAAGTAAAATCAATCTCCACAAACAATATTTATGACTTATGTAACTAATAAGTACCCTATCTTATGGGATTATATGACTTTATATTAAATTTCTTTTTAATATTTGTAATTGTAGATTAAGTTTGTCATTTATAAGTTATGACATAATGTATGTGTTATTTATTTTTCACGTTTAACTTATTACTATATTAATTTGAAAATTATGGTGTTTTTTAAAACTTTGATACCAAAAAAATATCTTCCGCTTGCTATGACCTACTTGAGTCCATGTTCTATATATTTTAAGAACTATCTCGCTGCATTTTGTACATTACACTCATAAAGTTGGTGAGAGCTCATGACATTATACCTATTTAAGTTAGTGAGAACACCACAGCGCCATTCACTAACGCTTTAGAACTATCTTTCCATATTGTCAAAGTAATACAAATTTGAAAATGTTAATGGTTATAACTAGAAGAAGATGAAGAAGAAGAAGAAGAAGAAGAAGAAGAAGAAGAAGAAGAAGAAGAAGAAGAAGAAGAAGAAGAGAATGGGAGATAAGAGAGATTTGAATTTATGTTAAGATCCATTGATGAAGATCCAAATACAAAAGGGAAATCTTTGCATTAAGCAGAGAACATGATATAAGATCGAGAGTTGGCTCCCTAGCCCAGGCAGAGCCCGAATCCCAAAACCCTAAAACAATATGAAAGAAACACTCACATAACCCTCCCATATATACGGAGTAACATATATCATCAATGCCAAAACTAGTCCTTTAGGATCCAACTATACAAATAGACTCTCTATTCAGGTTATCGATCTCGTAGCATAACAATACATCCCACCGAAAAAATATGGGAGAGAACAAGCAAAGACAACTCAATCGAGGAGTTGCATGAACATTGTTGTGTAGGGGAATATGGCTCCCTGCAGCAGAAAGAAAGGTTTTGGTTGCGGAGCTCAAGGTACTCTTGATGGGAGGGTTGTGGTTGTTGGTTAAATTTTGGTGCAGACATGTTAGAAAGGAGTGGAACAGTGAGTAAAGGACTGAGAGGTTCTATTAGGGGTTCAAGTGGACTTCGGTGGAGCGGTGGATTGTGGGGATAGTGTGGAAGTGGCAGTGTTGGTAAAGCAAGGGACTGAAACACACGAAATAGGTTCAGTCGTCATGGCAAATTCAACTTCCTAAAAATGAGCTTGTTGTCTGGAAAAAGAGAAGGTTGGTGGGATTATGAATGCAAATTTGGGCCGGATATGGGGTTGGAGTGCATGCGTAAAGTAGCACCCAAATAATGGGTTGTTGTAAGGTCGGAGACATTGCTGTCCAACTCCACCAAGATGCCAAAAAAAGTGTCGATTGAGTTCCCGGTGAATGGAATGCAAGCTCTTGAAGGCGTTACCAAACTAATGTGGCATAATGAAGAATAAATTCTTCCTTCAATATTGTTCAATTCATAGTCGGATCCATTTGGTGAAGTCAACGCAACCAATGGTAAGTCAAGCCCTCTATGAATATCAAGGAGACATGCACTTTGTGGCCTTCTATTGTAAATTGTAGTTTGAAAATTTGCTATGTGCGTCTAATTCAGTAGGTAGGGCCCGTTCCCTCTGTAGTTCATATAAAGACAAGTCTAATCGTTGATTTGTTGAACAAAATATTTGAAAGAAAATTCTTTGAAGAACTTGTTTCGGATAAGGGTTTTGCTCGAGTTTGATATATAGATCAAATCATAATAATTACTCTTTTACTTAGATTTGATCATATTCCTAATATTTATGAATGATTCTCTTATTTATCAATATAAGTGAACAATTATTATTATGATATTACTAAGATATTATTGTTTCCTTGGACCATTGTAATATGAATCTCATTTAATCTCTTTATACCTATTTATGCACGTGAAATTACTGTGACTATAGAAGAGAGTTTAGTGTCGGTGAAATGGCAAATAACCATCATATTTTACATTGATAGAACTATTCATTTAAGGTATTATTTCTCTACAACCAATGTATATGATGTTGAATGAATATGGTAATACAGTCCAAGCAGAAGATTGTGAGATATTTTTCTCTTTTTCTATTATGATATTTGATCAAATGATTAGCGGGTGAACGGAGTAAGTAGCAACTAGTATCATACATCAATTCTTTGAGTGGTTATAGGGAGTGGGGAGAGAGGTTTTGATAACTGCAAGCCTTAATGATTGGTTAGTATATTTTATAAGAATATGAGATTGTCCGGTCCTCATTCAAGGCCGGTATTACCATACCTAGTCTAATGAATGCAGCATTTTGAGGAGAGAAATCCAAGTCTTTGTCGAAGATGTTTGCATTAAACTTCATTAAAATCATTTCTTGTCCAATAATGAATTGGAAGCAAATTTTCTATTGAGTTTTTTGTGATTCTATAATTCATCAAGTCTTATTTCATGAAAAGCATGTATATGTCTTTCAGATGGAGCTTCCTACAATTTTCATGGTAGCAAATCGATACGACACTTTTCTAATTCAAACACTAACAGGGAGCCAACACACTGATTGAAATTAAATTTTAAGAGCTATTTTTTTGGGGGTAATTGGCCGGATGCACCCTCCAATTGCAGGGTTTTGGCAAAAAGCACCTCAATTGTCAAATTTGGCAAAATGCACACCCCAATTAGAAAAAGACAGGCAAAATGCACACCCCATCATGGTGCAAAATGCCAGCCTTTTTCTAATTGGGGGTGGTGTATTTTGCCAAATTTAACAATTTGGGGTGATTTTTCCAAAACCCTATATTTTGGGGGTGCATTATGCCATTTATCCTATTTTTTTGCAATTTTTACTTTCGAATTAGAAGGTAGAAGGGTTGGATCGATTTCATTAGCAGCATGCCTACCATGAAATTTTGGAATCCTTAACAATTTGGTTGATTATCATTCACAAAACCTCCAAAATCTATTTGAATTCCCAAAGATCCTAATCTCCTGCAAAACAACCCAAGGTTTTAAGAATTGGGAACCAAAGAATTCTCAAGATTTCCCCCATCAGGAATTACTAAATCCTGCAAAATCGTACTAGAATGGAATTCAAATACGAATTTACTAAATATAACTTGAAATCAAACAAACTCATACGATCAAACCGTACTAGCGGCTCAAAATTCCAACTCCGATAATAGGAATCAAAACCATACTAGCGGCTTAGCGGGATTGAAACTTCAAAGTAAAATCAAAAGGCGATTCGTCATTTAAGAGATAATCAAAATGTAAATAAAACCTACCGCTTCACGCATCATAGAGCCGCGACGGCCATTATCTGCAAATTAAACCCTTAGATGAAGAGAACAAAGAGGGAAAAGACCGCAGACGTGTAACTTTCCTGTCGCTCTCCCTGGGCATCTTCAAACTCTGGAAGAACAGAAGATAGCCAAAGACAGACCCAAATCCAATGAACAATTTCGACGCGTAATGCGAATGGGATTGTTCTCGGCACCCGAAGAAGATGACGGAAATTTAGAGCAGGCAGCCCAAGAATTCAAGAGATTTTTCGGTCCGGGTACATTCCGTAAATCCTCCTCCGCGACCAATCACGAACTTCAGCTGGATACAACTGGCGCGTGGGGGCGAGTTTGTAGCTTGCGACAATTTGTTTTTGGAGTGCGTGTAATATCCTTTGCGTGCCTTCTCATGTAGTGTGACCACTTTGAATCAGTTTCTGTATATTTGGAGTGAAATAGGTAAAATCACGGTTCAAATTTATTTATGGCTTATTCAACCGGTTCGCTAGCGATTGTTGTTAACCGCAATCCGTGTTTCGCTTTTCGCATCCCAAAATTTTAGAAAAACAATTTTTTTCTATGATTAACCGCAACCCAAAAGTGAAAACCCCAGAATTTCTCGTGTTCTTTCATCTTTGTTGTCTCCGTCGCCACGAAGAATTGCTCCCCCACCCTTTCTCCACCAGCGTCTCCGTTTCACAAGCACCGCGGCTACAGCCCCCACTTCGGCATCGCCACCATCATCGCTCACTCACGGTGTTTTAATTTCCTCATCGGCAATATTGATGGCGACGCTGTTTTGATCTGCTTAGCTGAATGAAACTTGATGTTCGTCGATAGAGAATGTCATCGGAGAAGGAGTTGTTGCTTTTGAGTTGTCTGTGGCGATATTTTTGATACCAAAGACTGTTGTCGCAAGGTCTCGACCGAGCATCCTTCTCCAATGATTGAAAATTCTTTAAGCGGAATAACAAAAAATAAATGAATGAAAATTCTATGCGAGAATAACAAAAAATTGAATGAAAATTCTGTAAGCGAACAAGCCAAACAGATCCTTGCACGATCCACCGAGCTTCCTTCGATCAGGTCTCCATACCCTATTGTCAATGCAGCGGATGCGGGCGCCAAAGTTGTCGTGGAGGAAGCGGGAGGGGGAACGTCGTCGGGGTGCGGGAAGCCAAAAATCGGGTTGCGGATAAAATTTCGGATTTGTAATTAACATTGGGGTGCGACAAGCCAAATTCGGGTTGCGGTTAACAATCACCTTGATATGCACTCATTCGCAGGACCAAGGGGTGCATTTAGCCAAAGCTCCATCATGAGTGAGTGGGGATAATGGAGACATGTCAAGTCTCATGACGAAGGGAGCGGGGTAATGGAAAAACCGCCACAAACGCCGAGCCCAGCCGAACCCGGTCACCGCACCCCACTTGGGGGGGGGGGGGGGGGGGGGGGGGGGGGGGGGGGGGGGCAGTCGTGCACGCACTCCGCAAAGATGCGGTCGCAACCCACTTAGCAGGGTACGGCCAAAGTTGTACCCCACCAAGCCGGGTGCGGTCGAGGTCGGCAGCAAGCTCCGCTCATCCCGCTAGTGGACCAGAAGGCGACCAACACCACCAATGCCAAGAAAGAATCGGCCCTGCGCAAGCAATAGGGAGGGCTACTCGAGAAGAAATCCACGACGTAATAGCATAGGAGTACGGTCAGCTCGGGCGGCGAGCAGTTTTCGCTCGCCGTCCCCTGCACAATGGCTCCCCGTTAGCACCTCACGTTCTAGCTCACCAGCTCCTCACGGCTTCAAGCTCCCTAATATAGAGACGTTCGATGGGACGGGCGACCCACTGGAGCATGTTAATCATTTCACTAGCATCATAAGAATTTACAACGCTCCAGATCAACTCCTCTGTCAGGTGTTTCCAGCAACCTTGAAGGGTCAAGCACGCACTTGGTTTCACTCTCTACGAGATGGAGCAATAGACAGCTTCGCGGATATGGCGCGACAGTTCACAGACTAGTTCATCGTCATCCGCAGGATCGTTCGGACCCCTCTCATCTTTTAGGGATCCGCCAGAACGACGGTGAAACTCTTAAGGATTTCTTCCGCCGCTTCACTACAGAGGCCAGACAAATCCCGGGAATTGATCATGAGCTCCTGCGGGGTGTCTTCCATGGGGGTCTCCATCCAAGTGGTTTTTACTCATCCCTGATGAGGGAAACGGTGCCAAGTTATCCCAATCTCGTTCATCGGGTAGAAGCTCAGATAGCAGCAGATGAGGCTATCGAGGCGCACCGGCAACAGTTCGAAGGCAGCCAAAGAAGGAAAAGGGGGTTAGAGCAAGCCTCCGGATGGCAGGAAAAGTGACGTAGTGAAGAACGCCGCATCGACGAGTGCCGTCGCAACCCCCGGAGAGACCCGGATCCGCGACCGCCCAGGTTTACACCCCATTGAACACCAGCAGAATCAACGTGCTCTACACCATCCAAAATTACCCAGAACTTCATCGACCAAGGGTATCTCCCCCGAATCCAAGAAGTGACCAATCGAAGTACTGCGTGTTCCACCGAGGAACTGAGCACACCACTGAAGAATGTTCCAGACTCAAGGATGAAATTGAGCGTCTCATTCGCCAGGGACTCCTCGGAAGGTTCTTGCAGAGACAAGTACCCAACCAGCCTCAGCCGCCTAGATAGGCAAGGGGGCAACCTCCCTCTCCCCACGGAGCGGCAGGAGGAAGGCCAATGATTGGGGAGATCGAGACCATAGCCGGACCTCCAGCGCTCGCCGCGCAGGTCCTCTCAATCGCCAAACCCCCAAAGGATCACGAAGATAAGAAGTTCAGGCAAGACATCACGATCACTTTCGGGGATGAGGATCTACAAGGAGTGCGGCTACCACATCAAGATCCGCTCATAATCAGCGCGGGGATCGGGGACCCTTGCTTTAATGTCAAAAGAATATTGGTCGACAATGGAAGCTCAGTCGACGTTCTGTTCATGTCCACTCAACAGAATATGAAGTTAATGAAGGAGCAACTCAGCCCCGCGGTGGGACCTGTCTACGGCCTTGACAATCGACCTGTTCCAAATCAGGGCATGATCACCCTCCATGTCACACTGGGTGAATTCCCAAGGCAATCAACGCATGACTTTCAATTCGTGGTTGTGGAATCCTCCTCCGCCTACAATGCCATTTTTGGAAGACCGCTTCAATCCACCTTCAGAGCAGTTCCGTCCATTCCCCACTTAGCCATGAAGTTCCCAACTGTCGCGGAAAAAGGGGTCGTAAGAGGAAACCAAGAAGCAGCGCGAAAATGTTATCTGAAAAATGCCCGACCAGTGGAGGCCACCGCTCTCAACATCGTCAACTTTAACCTACGGGATGAGGGCACATTACAATGTGCAGCACCCGTTGAAGGGCTTGTAGAAGTGTCGCTATTGTTGGGACCATTGCCCACAATGTTCTAGATTTGGAGAAGTCCATTCCTAAGTCAAAGATATACCTCACAATGTATTTGATATATTATCTAGAATCAATGTGCAGGAGATCAGGTCAAGCTAGGTGCTCAAGAAATTCATCTAAGTTCACAAGCGTCGAGACACCACACATCGCTCGACGCCTGTGACCCAGAAGCGTCGACCCATGTCTGTTGTCTCAAAAGGCAAGTTTCTGACTGAAGATCTGAGACCAAGTCAAGAAGCGTCGAGCCAAGGAATATCGCTCGACGCCGTGGAATAAGAAGCATCGACCAACTTCAGTTAGCTCAACGTCAGCAAAAAGAGTCTAGATGAGAAGGCAAAGTTAAAAAGCGTCAAGCTCCTATACATCGCTTGACGCCTACAGATAAAGAGCGTTGAACGACTAAAGATTGCTCGTCGCCTAAGAAGGAGGCTTTGAGAGTTTCAGTCTATGTAGAAAGTGTCGAGCTTCTACACATCGCTCGACACCTTATAGAAAAAGCGTCGACAGAGATACACACTGCTCAACGCCCTCATCCTGCAAAGCTCTGAGTTAAAGATTGTGTAACAGTACATCTACAGCAAGCTGAGCCATGTCGAGACGATGACCATGTCTCAACTCCTCGTCAATTATGAAGTCACTAAAGACCATTAAAGATCTGACGTCACGTTGACATAAAGGGCATCTCAGAAGGCGCGGGATGTGGGTTATAAATAGAAGGGATGATTCGTGATTGTAAAGTAGTTCAATATTCCTAATCGAAGTCATTATCTTCTCCGTTGTTCAGGGCGAAATCAGAGGAAGAATCTGAAGAAGCCATCTCCTCTTTCAGAATCGTTCTAACTTGAAGAAATCCTTTCAGCAATCTGGTGCTGATATTATTTCTGAAGAGAGAAGGTCAAGGAGGAAGAATCTGTCTTCCTAAAGAAGAACAGTCATCACAGCCTGTGCAATTCAAGAAGACCATTTTGTTGTTGCTGATCTGTTGAAGATTTTTGTCTGATCATTCAGATAGATCAAGAAGACTCAATACATTGAAGAATATGAGTCTAAGTGATATTACTATCTCTTTCAATTCCTGTAGGATCTGAGTGTAGGATCTTTCAAGGATCTGAGTTGTAGGATCAGTTGTGATCTGAGTTGTAAGATTCAGGGGTGAATCTGAGTGTAAGCCTATTGTTATAAAGGCTGAGGTAGGACTTTGTTAAGTCTGAGATTGTAGGATCTGTTGAGATCTGAGACTGTAAGATCTGTTGAGATCTGAGCTGTAAGACCTTTTGTGGTCTGAGATCTGGAGAAGATATATTCCCTATCTGGCACACTGCTAGAGGGGAGAAGGGGGAAAGTGGAGTACCCAAGATAGGGGAACCACTATAAAATTCTGTGTGTTTGTTTCTTGAAAGCTCTGATTATAACTCACATACACTTAGGTTTTGATCAAGAATCTAAATAGAATTTAAAATAACCTATTCACCCCTCCCCCCTCTAGGTGATTAGCTACCCTTAATTGAAGACTTTCAAGTGGTATCAGAGGGAGGTTGTTCAAGAAAAGGTTTAACCGCCTGAACAAGACCTCCTAAGGGTAGTTATGTTAAGTCTTCATGGCAAACAGTGAAGGGAACAAGGAATTCACATCCATGAAGTTACCAATCTGTAGAAAAGAGAATTTTGGGATTTGGAAGGAAAGGGTTAGATTATTCATGGAAGCCTCTGACCCTAGGATATACATCACAGTACTAGAAGGACCTTTTGTTCCTATGAAGGTCTCATTCACAGATGGAAACATCAAGACTCCCAAAACATATTATGAGATGACTAAAGATGAAGTAACTCTAGCCACAATGGATAAGAGAGCTCAGAATATCATTGTGAGTGTAATTGAGGATTCAACCTTCCAGAATTTAGTGCACTGCAAAACTGCCAAAGAAATGTGGGATTCTCTCATTGTTTATATGGAAGGAACAGAAGAGGTCATAGATGACAGGAAGTCTCTTCTGAATCAGCAATATGAGGCTTTCAGACAAGACAAGAAGGACTCAATAGCAATTTGTTATGAATTTTTTTTAAAATTGTCAATGGTCTGAAAACCTATGGAAGAACATTTAGAGACTATGAGCTAAATGATAAATTCTTGAGATCTCTTAACAAAGAATGGGACATCAAGATCTGTGCTATCAGGGAAATGGGAAATCTGGGAAATATTCAGCCCCAGAACCTATATGGGAAACTTCTGTCCCCTGAACTTCACCTAACACCAGAAAAGCTGAAGAAGGACACAGCAAAGAAAATCCCATTGCTCTAAAGGCAGAAAGTTCCAAGAGAAGCAAGGAAAGGATGTCATCACCCCCCAGGATACCATCTGAATCTGAAGAATCAGTGACCAGCAATTCTGACTCTGAAATATCAGATAGTGAACTGGCACTCTTCACCAAACAGCTGAAAAGGATGCTCAGAAGAAAACAACACTGGAAAACTAGGCCTTCTCAGTCATCCAGATCCAAGAAGCACTCCAACTATTCAGAAGGATTCAGACCAGATTCCAAGAAGGATAGGTATAATTCTAAACATAATAAATCTGTACAACCCCGATATTCGTCAGGCGACGAAGCGTGGTTTAAGAAGGCAACAGGACGAAAGAATTAATAAGAGAGGAATGCCATGGGGCCAAAGACCTCGCGGGAGGGGCCTTGGAGAAGTCTCTCTCGGAAGGCTCGCCAAGAGGCGAGCGAGAACGGTCGGCGAGATAAACGCTCGCAGGCAGTTTGGGGAAGCTTTCTGAGCTCGACGAAAGGAGTCCCGCGTTCGACGAACTCTCCCGTGTTCGTCGAGCTCGCCCCCGTTCGGCGAAATCATTAGAAGTCGACGAAGTGTTCTATGCTCATTAAAGCAAAAAGGGAAGATCTCGCAAGGGGAGTTGCGAGACCCGTGCCGAGGCAGATACCCTCAAAGGACTTGGTCAAGAGAGGGCTGGAAAACCAATACCTCGTAAGCCGCTGGCAGAAGAAGACCTATTCTATGTTCGCGAGACTGGGCCTCAGCGTTTGACGAACTCAGTTCTATGTCCGACGAATTCCCCCCCGCGTTCGACGAACAGCCCGTCTCAGCGGTCGACGAACGGCCGGTCGCGGCGGTCGATGAACGGTTTAACGTTCTGCATTCGTCGAGCTCGTCTGTGATCGGCGAAGTGTCCTGCGCTCGATGAAATGTGTGTTGAGCTCGACGAAGTCAAGAGGCGGTCTCGCAGGAAGGTTCGCGAGACTGGACTTTGGCAGATATCTCCGGGATGGGCCAGCGAGGTCCTCGTGGGACGATCTCCTAGGAGAGGCATCGCGAGAAGGACTCGCGAGAAGGCCCGCGAGAGCTTCGGCAGCAATGTTCTCGCAGTTCTTTGCCCATAAGTTGATGGGGCCAAATTTCCCTTTTACCCTTGGTGGTCTGCCTTTAGCCTCTCCAAACAGCGGAGTTTGGCTGTTAGCAGACCCATTTGGGGTGCGGATAGTAAAATCAAAAGGCGGAATCCTGCTATTTGCAGGCCAGATCAGGAAACCTATAAATAAGACCTAAAGGGCACCTTTGGAGAGGACTTCACTTCAGCTTCTCTCTCCTCAGGCTCTCCTTGGATAGCATTTCCAGAGCTCTCCAAGGTGCCCGAGTCTCAGCTTTGGCTTGGGAGGGGAAGCGCTCAACGATCTTCTGGGTTAGTGGAGGGACCTCCTAGCTGCGACTAAGGTTTTGGTCATTTTCCTAGTCTTCGGTCTACCTTCTCTGAGGGATCAGTAAGGGCTAGCAGCCCCTCATTTCAGTGAGGGCCCCGAGCTTCACAAGAGGCCGAGAAATCGGTTTCAACATTTTGGTGCGGTGAGCGTGGAGCGTGGCTGGTCCAAGAAAGTTCCTAGGAGCAGATATGGTAGGAGGCAAGGATCAAGGAGAGGAGTTCAGCGAGTCACGACAGGTGGTGACGCTGAGGATGTTCGCAGATTTCAGGAGGGAGGTGCTCGACACCTTCAGACTCACTGTCGCGGCGCTGCAAAGTGAGTTTGCGACCCCAGTGCCTCAGGCGACCGCTCCCCCAGCAGCGGTTGGCAAGAATGCCCCGGGGGAAGGGCCGGAAAGGAAATCGCCGGAGGTTCAGTGCAAGACCTGGAGGGATGAGTGCTGTTCGCCAGCCCGGCGAGCTCTGTGCCGGCAAGCACGGCGCAGGCGAGCGCGCGCCCGGAGGATGCAGCGACGGTGGGGGTGGTTCAGGAGAGCGCCGCTCTCGCAAGAGCGGTCCCCGCAAGCCCAAGTCAGGCGAGGGAGCTCGGGGGGGCGTGTGGAGCGAGAAGGGATGGCAGGAGGGGGAAGTCCCTTCTGCGAGCTGGTGCTTTCCGCACCTGTCCCGGCAGGGCTCGGGGAGTGGGACAGGGTGTACTATAACGGCAGGGATGACCCTGTCCAACACCTCCAGTCTTTTGAGGACTCGGTCTCTATCAGGCCGATGTCAGATGCCTTCAAGTGTCGGCTCTTCGCCGTCACCCTCAAAGAGAAGGCCAGGGATTGGTTCCACCAACTCCCTGTTGGGTCAATCTACGCCTTTGAAGACTTGCGCCGAAGTTTCCTTTTGCGATTCTCAACTTCAAAGAAAAGGAAGAAGGACGCCGAGTCTCTCTTCAAAGTGAAGCAGGAGCCAAACGAGTCGTTGGCTCGCTATGCGGACCGGTTTCAGGAGGAGGTACTGATCACTCAGGAGATGCCTGAGTTTGCACTCCAGCTCGCTTTCACCGTCGGGCTAAGGGAGAGTTTCTTCAAGATGGCTTTGAAGAGGAAAGCCCCCGTCTCCTACGAGGAGTTGATGGAGAGGGTGGCAGAAGAGATCGAGAGTGAGGAGGACAACCCGGAGCTCATAAAGAGGCTAGCAAAGCTTAGTGAGCCAGAGGTCAGGCATCAGGAAGTAAGGAGAAGGGAAGAGCCCAGGGCCCCGGAGGGGGAGTGGAGGCAGCATGGCGGAGGAATGCAAGGTCAGGGAAGGGGTTACGGCCCAGGAAGGGGTAACTTTTATGGAGGTCAGGGAAGACCCCACCAGTTGGGATGGAGGCAGGATCCGAGGCAGATGCCTCCCCCACCTCAGCAAGCCATGGCGATCAGACGGGGAAGAGGAAGAAGAGGAAGAAAAGAAGAGGTTAGAGAAGAAGCAGGAGCAGGGAGAAGGAGGAGGAATTGGATGGCGGAGGGCGAGACAGGGGACGTGACGTTGCCATACTGTGACTTCCACGATGTGGAAGGTCACGTGACGGCCACCTGCCCAGAATTCCTGGAAACAAAAAGGGGCCGAATGCTCGCGCCGAGACAACAGCAACCGGTGAGAATCGAGGAGGTCAAACCTCGAGAGGATGAGGAGAAAAGGTGTGAAGACAGAGCTGATGTGGGGAGTAGAGGAGGGATCGGGGTGATCCATGGGGTGTAGGGGTGGAGGCAACCCGCAAGGCTAGCCTCCATACCATCTATCGGCGGAGCGTGGCCTCAACATCCACTGCTCCACCCCCAGCGGAGAAAATTAATTTCTCCCAGAAGGACATGCCAGGTCATGAAGACCCGTTCTGCGATGCGCTGGTCATCCAACCCGCCATCGAGAACTTCACCGTCTCGTGGATTCTAGTCGATAATGGGACTTTGGTCAATGTCGTCTTCAAGAAGGCGTTTGACGAGATAAAGGTGGAGGCCAGGAGGGTGTTGGCCTCGAATGGTCCCCTGTTTGGTTTTTCGGGAGAAAGGAAGGAGGTAGAGGGTGGAGTGGGGCTCCATGTGACCCTCGGAGGGCAGTCCCGGAACTGCCGCTTCGTGATAGTGGATGCCCCGAGCAGCTACAACGCCATCTTCGGGCGGCCTCTCTTCAGCGCGTTTCGATGCATCCCTTCCACCTTCCACCAGTGTCTCAAGTTCAACGCGTGTGGATGTTGGATCTTACGGCGCCCTTAGAGGGGGGGGGGGGGGGGGGTGAATAAGGGAATAAAAATCTTTTTATAATTTTATGGAAATTACTAAATTGTTTAAAGTAATATTAGAACACAAAATAACAATTTAGCTAAAGGAAGAAAATATCATAATTTGCAAGTTTAGGATTTAGAAACAAGTGCTAAATTGTTATATGATGAAATAGATTAAGATAAACAATTTAGACAAAGTGATTTGAATTGAAAGCTTTGTAACCAATATTTTAGAAATAACGCCAAAAGTGAGAAATCAAGTAAACACAAATAGAGACATGATTGTATTTATATAAAAATGGTGTTTACATAAATTTGATTTCTATATCGCTAGAAATCGGAGGCGTACAAATGTAAATAATTTTTCCTTTTCTATACCGACTCGTATCCCCACGAACCGGTTGGCTTTAGCTAATCCTTCCCCGGATATGGCCTCAAGCCGCTCTAGCCAATCCTTCCCCGGATATGGCCTCGAGTACCCCCTAGATCTAATCACCTAGACCTAGTCGCCAACACAAGGCGAATTTCCCCCTAAGTCCTACCCAGACCTAGTCGCCAACACAAGGCGAATTCTCTAAACGGTTACAAAGAAAGTATGGAATGGAAATAATGAAAAACAATAATAAAACTCCCTATATGAGATCTCTGGAGTCGAGGATGAAGGATCGCTGTAGCATAAGCGAGGTAGAAGTGATCGTCCTTCGGATGTAGCGTGACGTAGTCCTCCTCCAGAATTCTCCTTAAGCTTTTTGTGGGAGATCCATCTTCGGCAGCATAACAGCACTGGAATTGTGGCACAAGCAACCTCTCTGGGATGGATTGCAAAAATGAGAAGCAAAGCTCCAATTTATAGAACTTGGAGCTAGCGCCTGCGGTAGTGGCTAGCGCTTGCGGTAGTGGCTAGCGCCTGCGGTAGCGTTCGTGTGGAGCGGTTGCGAAATCGTCGGCGGCGTGGCGCTGTGCACGAACTGGAGATAGCGCCTGGCGGTAGCAATAGCACTGGCGGTAGCGGTTGCGAAATCGTCGTTGTGCACGAACTGGAGATAGCGTCTGGCGGTAGCGATAGCGCTGGCGGTAGTGCTGGCGTTAGCGATAGCGCTGGCGGTAGCGCTGCACCTTTCAAAAGATTGTTCCAAGCTGCTTTCTACCAGTGGAGTATTGCACCTATAGTTCCTGCACACTATAAACACACTACAAGCAATATCAAATACAATATGTGATTTGTTATTCTCAAACAAAGGGATGTGACACACATGTCCAACAATCTCCCCCTTTTGATAATAACAAATCCTCTAAGCAAGAAATCAACAATAGTGTTTATAGATAAGATAAGCAAGATAAAAGTGCAACTATAGTAAATGATATGCATGATAATGTGCATACTCCCCCTAACTTAATGTTCCCCCTACATAAATGCAATTTATGTGTTACTCCCCCTAAATGATAGATTTCATGAATTTATGTGTTACTCCCCTTATTTATCTATATTTCTCCTATATAGATTTCTTCAATTAATCTCCCCCTTTTGGTATTATCAAAAGAAGGTGGGGTGAGGGTAGTAAGGAGGCATTTCTTAGTAATGATAAAGCATGATCGAGCTTTTGTAATATATGAAATGATAAAGAGTTTAAGCATTGTATATAAGAGATTTCAAATAAAAAGAATAAGAGTTGTAAGCAAGCGGAAGATTATATAAAACATCTTTGTGTAAGCATGAAGATCATAATTATAAATATGAGTTTAAGTTCAAAATGTAAAGATGTTGTAACCTTTTTGAAATCTCAAAGTTTTTTATAAGGATACCAAGCATGAAATGAACATATCAAAGAGAGATCATACTACAATGTTACTTAATTTTAAGTTCAAAAGATAGCAAAACATTGTAGAGGTCATGCTAGGTTATCTAGTGCATTTTTATATAAAGAGTAGTATAGAAAAAGCATTAGAATCCAATACTCATGAGAATAAGTGTTATGAAAGATAATGATGTGCACATAAGTGTATTTTGGGCAATGTTAACAATGGATTTAAATTATCAAAATACAAGACATATGTAAAGTAAAATGCACAATAAAACACAAGTAAATTACTTTCACACACTTTTAATGCACAAAGTTTTAACAAAGTGGTGTAATAACCAAGGTTTGCACAAGACACTTTACTATTCTTTCCAAGGTGCTCAACCTCACAACGCTTATGAAGACTTATCAGGAGGTTCAAGTAGTGCTTGGTGGAGTTATATTTGTCTACATATATAATTTTTTTGTTCACATTTGTGAGACAACATTCTCCGAATACACTTGTTTTGCAAACCAAAATTTTTAACTTAACCACTTTTCTAAATTTCATAAGTGCAATTCAAAATGTAGTGTAGGCAATAAACTTATGCAAGTTTTAATTCATTGTACAAATACAATACACAAGCAAGCATTTTTAGATTTAGACACACATGTTGATTACCAAAATAAGTGAGTGAAATGTATCATTATCAATCATAAAACATTTACTCATACTTAGAGGCATGCTAAGCTTGGTTCTACACATAATTTTTAATACAATTAATGCACTCAAATAGATATATCAAAGCATGATAAACAAAACAATGTTCATAGTAATTTCAAGGAATAAATTTTAACATTGTAAAGAATTCTAAATAATAGAATCATTCATGCTTTATATTAGCAATAAAGATTATACAGTTTTTTTTTGTTGTTTTATCATTTTTAATGAGAAAAAAGAAAACAGAAAATTACAAAAACATATTTTTGTATTTTTGAATTTTGAACTTTTGTAGTTGATTTTTCAAAATATGGATAAAAACACAAATAACAAAAACATATTTTTGTATTTTTAGATTTTGAACTTTTATAGTTGATTTTTCATAGAATGAATAAAACACAAATAACAAAAACATATTTTTGTATTTTTGAATTTTGAATTTTTGTAGTTGATTTTTCATAATGTGAATAAAATAAAAATACCAAATGTAAGAAATACAAAAAAAAGTAGTACATATAGACTAAAATATTTTTAATGATTTTTAGAAATTTTAAAACCCAGAAAAATCAGACACTCACGCTAGCGCCGACGCTAGTGATAGCGCGGCAAACAGTACACGATTTTTTAGGAATTTTTTATTTTTTATTTTTGATATTGATTAAGTGTCCTTAGAGTAGTTCCATGCTGTAACTTCAGAATTTTTGGAGATCTCTAGGTGGATCAAATTTGCATGAAACTTTGGCTTTTTCAAATTCATGTGTTTT
Source organism: Dactylorhiza incarnata (assembly GCA_033032865.1). Lineage (NCBI taxonomy): Eukaryota > Viridiplantae > Streptophyta > Magnoliopsida > Asparagales > Orchidaceae > Dactylorhiza > Dactylorhiza incarnata. Next base: position 6,835,575 of record JAWHQI010000126.1, on the reverse strand, counting down.
ACAAAAACATTTAAGCTCAAAAAGATAAATTATGCAAACACAAAAGGACATTTTTTATTAAACAACCCAAAATATGCATGATTAAAGTGATAAGTAAATAAAATGATCATGCAAAGAGTAATATATGTATGTCCTAAGATTAACGACTACCCCGACTAAATGTCTACACCCTAGCCCCGTACTAAGTGACAGATGGACATGAGGAGCTGCACGCATGTCGTAGGTTGGGGTGTTAGTCCCATATGCACACACTAGAGAACACTCAACCTAACACTCTTTCCCCCCAGTGCCTCGCAAGGCCCCAGTGGAACCCTCCCCGGTTAAGGACAAGACATGACTTAGAGGTTAGGTCTCTAATGCATACAACCCTACGCCCCCGCTATTGTGAGATATGAAGTCATATGTGAAATAATCTTTTGGACAACCTATGCTTTTAAATCTAAGGGTTGATATAAAAATATGGGTTTTGTTTAATGTGATGAGTTATATAAAAACTATGAGTTCGTTAGGCAGAGGGACATTTATCGCGTCGTCCTTGGTAGGTTGGCGAGTGGTAAACTCCGGGGGGACAAAGTCGGCGACGACGGTGAGATATTCCTCCTCTGTCAGGTTCGCCGGGAAGAAGGAGTGGTCGGTGAAGGCCCATGCACACTTTAGCCCGCCCTCAGCCTCGCTCTGGTCGCTAACCATTTTGAAGACCTGCGAGGAAGAGAATAGCACAAGAAAGAGGGGGAAATGCGAAAGCTCCGGGGTAGTGAGAGAAGAGGGTCGACGGTAAATACGGTGGTTGGCACAGTTATGACAACCTATTTATAGAGAGCGGGAAGAAGCTCAAGCGCCGCTGAGTGTGGTTAGCCAAAATATCACATCAGGGTCGTAGGCGAGAACTCCCTGCGAGGTTAGCATAAGCAAATTCTTTGCAAAGGCAGCATGAGCGAACGGAATAGCGAAGATAAGCAACCGCGAGACAGTTTTTAGCGAGAGTAGATCAGCTCGTTGCGAGAATAGCGTAACAAGGGAAGGACACGGATATGTAAGTCGCGAGCGAGAACTAATAGATGGCTATCAATAATTACTGCTATGCGAGAACTCACAAATATAAATTGCAAGTAACTACGAGATCGTCCAACGCAGCGACAAGCATTAACAAACAATAAGAGTTCGCAGAAATATAGAAGTCAGCGAGAATCGTGGGGCAGCCATTTCCATCTACCGCCACCTCGCGACCCAGACCGCGGTAGTACCCTGGAATTATAGTAACCCTGGGCCGCGCGGCCCTCCTGGTCCATGAGGTAGGTGTAATCCCTCATCCTCGCAATGTGCACCTCCGGTGACGTGGCCATCTCGTCTTGGGGGCGAGGCACCGCGGCTCGGAGTCTCGCGCACTCCTCCATCATGACAGCTTGCCTGTCCTCGGCGATCTCCCTATCCCGTCTCGCTTGAAGATTGAGGTCCATCAGAATCCTACCATGTTTCCGAAGCAACTCTGCGGTTCGCCGCTTCATCATCTCAGGATCTCGTGGGTCCCCTAAGAAATCTTCCACTTGATCGGGGAGGGGGGAAACCTCGTCATCGCCAAACTCGGAATCGGTAGGCGAATGCTCGGAATTCTCTGCAAGAATATTGCGAAAAGATTAGATGGAGCGTTCAAGTTCGCGCATGGCAGAGGGACGTCGGAGTGTTTACCCGGAAGGGGGCGAGAGCTCTCAGGGCGGTCCTGGAAGACGTTACCATAGTGGGGGTAGAGGGATTCGCCCAAACCTGAAGGATAGGCCACGTTGTTAATTGGGGGAATATTTGGCGGCCGAGAGCCGCCAACACCCTCGCCCTCCAGGAGGTTGAACCTCGGCATATCCACAGCTGTGTCGGGAAGGGACAAAGACGGAAGCCATGAATCTTCGCGAGCCGGGGTATTCCGGGGCGGGACTGTGAAAAACAAGGAGTAAGTGGTCGATAGTCAACGAATGGAGAGTCAGTGAGCGAGATTAAGGGCGTACCTTCAGCATTTTTGCCAGCGGGATGTGTGTCTGCTGGCGGGCCTCGGCGAGACCCACCTCCAAGCTCGGCAATTTCCTTGTTCGGCAAAATCTCCTGCGAATAAGCATGAATCACAGGCAAATTTATTGACTTAGCTAGAGGAATAGCCCGTACCTTCTCGGGGGGATGGTTGTCCGGGGAAGAGTCCAGCAGCACAGAGTCGTCCCCAGTTCGGCAAGCCGCCTTTGCCTTTTTGGTCTTCGGCGACTGAGCGGGAGGCTGCCGATTCATCCAGGCAGGGACCCTGGTCGTGGAGGGTAGCCCGCCAGCTCTCATGGCCCTCAGGAGAGCCTCAGCTTCTTTAGAAAGCGGCATCTCTGGGCGGCTACAGTACGGGACAAGGAGAAAGAAAAAAGAGTGATGGCGCGCGTCACTGAGGCTCGGGACGATATTTATAGCCCCCAGGGTGGGTCCTACCAAAGATTCCTGACAGATCATCAAAATGACTGGCGAATACCAGAGGTTGTATGTTTCTTCGCGAGCTTAAATAGCATCGCGAAGAGCGGAGATTGTGTACAACCTCGATATTCGCCAGGCGAGGAAGCAGGACGAAAGAATTAATAAGAGAGGAAGGCCATGCGGCCAAAGACCTCGCGGGAGGGGCCTTGGAGAAGTCTCTCTCGGACGGCTCGCCTAGAGGCGAGCGAGAACGGTCGGCGAGACAAACGCTCGCAGGCAGTTTGGGGAAGCTTTCTGAGCTCGACGAAAGGATTCCCGCGTTCGACGAACTCTCCCGTGTTCGTCGAGCTCGCCCCCGTTCGTCAAAATCATCAGAAGTCGACGAAGTGTTCTATGCTCATTAAAGCAAAAGGGAAGGTCTCGCAAGGGGAGTCGCGAGACCCGTGCCGAGGCAGATACCCTCAAAGGACTGGGTCAAGCGAGGGCTGGCAAACCAATACCTCGTAAGCCACTGGCAGAAGAAGACCTATTCTATGTTCGCAAGACCGGGCCTCAGCGTTTGACGAAATCAGTTCTATCTCCGACGAATTGCCCCCCGCGTTCGACGAACAGCCCGTCTCAGCGGTCGACAAACGGCCGGTCGCGGCGTTCGACGAACAATTTAACGTTCTGCGTTCGTCGAGCTCGTCTGTGATCGGCGAAGCGTCCTACGCTCGACGAAATGTGTGTTGAGCTCGACGAAGTCAAGAGACGGTCTCGCGGGAAGGTTCACGAGACTGGAATTCGGCAGATATCTCCGGGATGGGCCAGCAAGGTCCTCGCGGGACGATCGCCTAGGAGAGGCATCGCGAGCAGGACTCGCGAGAAGGCCCGCGAGAGCTTCGGCAGCAATGTTCTTGCAGTTCTTTGCCCATAAGTTGATGGGGCCAAATTTCCCTTTTACCCTTGGTGGTCTGCCTTTAGCCTCTCCAAACAACGGAGTTTGGCTGTTAGCAGACCCATTTGGGCTGCGGATAGTAAAATCAAAAGGCGGAATCCTGCTATTTGCAGGCCAGATCAGGAAACCTATAAATAAGACCTAAAGGGCACCTTTGGAGAGGACTTCACTTCAGCTTCTCTCTCCTCAGGCTCTCCTTGGTAGCATTTCCAGAGCTCTCCAAGGTGCCCGAGTCTCAGCTTTGGCTTGGGAGGAGAAGCGCTCAACGATCTTCCGGGTTAGTGGAGGGACCTCCTCGCTGCGACTAAGGTCTTGGTCATTTTCCTAGTCTTCGGTCTACCTTCTCTGAGGGATCAGTAAGGGCTAGCTGCCCCCATATCGGTGAGGGCCCCGAGCTTCACAAAAGGCCGAGAAATTGGTTTCAACAAAATCTAATTCAGAAGAAATTGTGTGCTTTGGATGCAGGAAATCTGGGCACATGATTGCTGATTGTCCATCAAAAAGAAAGAACAACAAGAAGTCTGATGAGAGGAGGCACAAATCTGACAAGAGACATGAGAAGAGCCTGATAGCCAAGAAAGGAAAAGTCACTCTCAGTGACAGTGAGTCTCAATCATCTGACTCGGACAGTGAAGAGGCACTCATGGCACTGATGGTTGTCAATGAAAGTGAAGACATCCTGAACCATAGACCTATGATAAGAGCTCCACTATCAAGGTCTGACAGTGAAGAGGATGATGGAGAATATGTAGGATTCATGACACTCAGGGATGAAGAGGATCATGAGACATTCTCCACTGTGTAGGTACTAGACAGAACTCCTTTATCTGATTCTGAATCTGAACATAAACCTATTTCACTAGATGAAATGATTGAGAAATATGAGTCACTTCTTAAATCTCTCATAAAGAGTAAAAGGATTAACAAGAAATTACATAATGAAATAACTGAACTAAAAGAGACTAACTCCCAATGCTCTGAGGCAGCTGAGAGGCTGAATCAAGTAAGCAAGGAGCTTAGCAAATTAAAAGTTATGTCTATCATTCACATTCAGACTATATGCACTAAGGAGAAATTAATAAAAGAACTTGAGACAAAACTCTTAGCTGAAAGGAAGCTTGTGGCAGATTTCTCAAAACCAAGAACTATCCTTCCCATAATAGACACATTCTCTGCACCATACAGATGTGGCATAGGATACAAAGGGAAGACAGAAAATAAATCTAAAAATAATGACAAGGCACCTATGCACCCCACAAAACTCAACAAAGACAAGATTACCACAAGTGAGTGTGAATCAGAGAATGTGCACAGACATAGGAAGAATGAGTGCTCCACTAGACAAAATGTCAGTCAACCCAAAGAAGTGAAAAGACCTCAAAGGAGGTATAACAAATATGAATGTTGGTGTTGTGGAAAGGTTGGCCATTTTGCTCTTGATTGCTGGTTCAATCCAACTGTCCCTAGAATCAATTCTGGAAGACCAGTACTCAGGCCAATGGCAACACACACAGCACAAAGGATCATACAACAAATAAATATACCAGCTCATGCTAACAAAGTTCTAGGACCCAACTTTGTGTGGGTTCCTAAGAAAAGGTAATTTCTTAATGCAGGCATGTCCAAAGATCAATCAATCTCCTATCTGGTACTTGGACAGTGGGTGCTCCATGCACATGACAGGAACAAGAAGTCTACTGAATGACTACACTTCTGTGAAGAATGGACCAAAGGTTATCTTTGGAGAGTCTGACAAAGGTAAAATTAAAAGTTATGATAAAATCACAAATGGAATTGTCACCATCACCAAAGTTGCTCATGTTGATGGATTGCAACACAATCTCATCAACATAAGTCAATTATGTGATCTTGGGTATGACATTTCATTCCACAAGGATGAGTGCCTAATTATGAAAGAGAATGAGATAGTTCTCTCAGGCACTAGAAGTGGTAACATTTATTGTTTAAACTTTATATGTTCTGAACAAGAAAATCTCATATGCTTAGTAGCTGAGAATAAAGTCTCTAGTAGTGTACAATGGCACAAAAGGTTGGCTCATATAAATTATAAGACTATAAATAAGCTCATTTCAGGAGAACTAGTGAGAGCTGGGCCTAAGTGGAAGTATGTGCAGGAGGGTCCCTGCCATGCTTGTCAAATGGGAAAGCAAACCAAGTCATCCTTCAAACCAATTAGTGAGAAGGATTCCATAAGATGTCTATACCTACTTCACATGGACCTATTTGGACCAATGCCAATTCATAGCCTAGGAGGAAAGGTTTACACCCTTGTAATTGTTGATGATTATTCTAGATTCACATGGGTATTCTTCCTAAGACACAAGTCAGATACTCTAGAAGTATTCACTAACTTTGTTAGGCAAATCCAAAATGAAATAGGAAATACAGTTGTCAAAATTAGAAGTGACCATGGAACTGAATTTCAGTCAGGTGCCATGACCAAGTTTTGTGAAAATCTAGGCATCTCACAAGAGTTTTCATCTCCTAGAACTCCCCAACAAAATGGGGTTGCTGAGAGAAGAAATAGAACTCTCATTGAAGCCAGTAGGAGTATGCTGAGTGACTCCTCACTTCCTGAGTATTTCTGGGCTGAAGCTGTAAACACAGCATGCCATGTGCAGAATAGGGCACTTATCAACAAGAGACTGAATAAGACCCCTTATGAGTTGATGAAAGGTAGAAAACCCACCCTAGCCTGCTTTAAAATATTTGGAAGTAAGTGCTTTGTGCTAAACAATGGAAAGCACCTCCTTACCAAGTTTGCTGAAAAAGCCTATGAGGGAATTTTTGTTGGGTATAGTTCACAAAGTAGAGCCTATAGAATCTTCAACAAAAGTTCAAATAAAATAGAAGAATCTATACATGTTGTATTTGATGAAACCAGCCTTATTTATAAGGATCTGGGAAGTCTTCCTAGTGATGCAGGTCTAGCACAGAAATTGAAGGAGTTGAATATCAACAAACAGCTCATAGATGAAAATGATGAAACTAATAAGACAGTAGTTGTGACTAGAGAGGATGACTCTCAAGAAGAGGACATACATGAAGAACCAATTGTTGTTGAAGAGCCACAACCTCCACAACTTCAAGAACAACCAACTCAAATAGCTGCACCAGAATATCAAAGGGAAAATGAGAGGTGGAGAATTGCAACCAAACACCTGAAGGATCACCCCCAAAGAACAGATTATAGGAAAGCCAAATGAAGGTGTGCAAACAAGAAGAGCAAACTCAATGAATGAGGCTTTGCATCATAGCTTCCTATCCAAAATAGAACCTAAGAAATTTGAAGAAGCCAATAAAGACCCTTCATGGATATTGGCTATGCAAGAGGAGCTAAATCAATTCGAAAGATGCAAGGTCTGGATGTTGGTTCCAAGACCAAAGAAACACAAAGTCATAGGGACCAAATGGGTATTCAGGAACAAATTGGATGAAAATGGAGTGATTATCAAGAATAAGGCAAGGTTGGTTGCACAAGGATACAGATAGGAGGAAGGCATAGACTTTGATCAAGTATTTGCTCCAGTGGCAAGACTGGAGGAAATAAGGCTATTCCTGGCCTTTGCAACACATATTGGATTCAAAGTCTATCAAATGGATGTGAAGTCAGCATTTCTTAATGGAACAATACTGGAGGAAGTATATGCAGAACAACCCCCAGGTTTTATTGACTCCACTCATTCAAACCATGTTTATCTTTTACTAAAAGCTTTGTATGGTCTAAAACAGGCACCTAGGGCCTCGTATGAGACATTGTCTAGGTTTCTCAATGAGAACAAATTCTCAAGGGGAAAAATAGACAAGACATTGTTTCTTAGGGTAGTCAAAGGTCATATTATACTAGTACAAATATATGGAGATGACATAATTTTTGGCTTAACTGATAATAACCTTTGCAAAAGGTTTACAAGCCTTATGCAAGGGAAATTTGAAATGAGCAGCATGGGTGAGCTCAAATACTTCTTGGGACTCCAAGTAAAACAGTCCGAGGAAGGAATTTTCATTTCTCAGACCAAGTATACTAAGGAGATCCTCAAGAAGTTTGGAATGGAAAATTCCTCTGTCATGAAAACCCCAATGGCAGCCAACATGTCACTAGACAAGGATGACAAAGGGAAACCTATTGATGTAACCTTGTACAGAGGCATTATTGGCTCACTGCTCTACCTAACTTCTAGTAGGCCAGACATTATGTTCTCAACATGTGTGTGTGCTAGGTATCAAGTGAGCCCAAAGGAATCTCACTACACTGCTGTCAAAAGAATCCTGAGATATCTAAAGGGTACTCCCAATCTTGGCCTATGGTACCCTAGGAGCAATGATTTTGAACTGACTGGATTTTCAGATGCAGATTTTGTAGGATGCAAGGAGGATAGGAAAAGCACATCAAGCACTGTCAATTCCTTGGCAAAAGGCTGATATCCTAGAGTAGCAGGAAGCAGACTAGTGTAGCTATCTCTACATCAGAATCTGAGTACATCTCAGCTGGAAACTGCTGTGCTCAGCTACTGTGGATTCAACATCAAATCCAAGACTATAAAATCCAGCTAAGTAAATCTCCTTTATATTGTGATTCTACTAGTGCTATTGCTATTGCTAACAATCCTGTGTCACATAGTAGAACAAAGCACATAGAAATTCGATATCACTTCATTCGAGAACATGCGGAAAATGGGGATATCATAATTGAATATGTACCCACAGACAAACAAATGGCTGACATATTCACTAAACCTTTGGATGAGACAAAATTCAATAACTTCAAAATTGAACTAGGAATGTTAAATATGGAATGAAGTTATCTTGAAATACAATAGGTCAAAAGGGTGAGTAAAGTTACATCTGGCGTCGAGCGCGTACACTCAGCGTCAAGCGCGTACACTCAGCGCCGAGCACGTATACTTAGCGTCGAGTGCTAAGTGAGGACAATTGGCGTCGAGCGGTGTCAACGCCTTTACAAGGAGAGTAAGGCTGTTCCGAGACAGGGTGAATCTGAACCATTTGATCAATTTTATTAAACAAGTCTGGCGCGCGACTATTCATCTTCTAGAACTAGAAATTCTATAAGTGAGGACAATTAGCGTCGAGCACGTATACTATGCTTTCTTGAACCTAGAATTCCCAGTTCGAAATTCTCTGCCCTAGAAAATCTCTCCATCAAAACTTTCAATCAAAAATCAACAACTACAATGCCTCCCAAGAGCAGTGATTTCCTCTACGAAGGAGGAGAGCTCGTTCACAATGGATTCCAAGCAGCACCAGAGGAAATCAAGACCACCATCGAGCTAATTTACAAATCAGGGCTAGAATTCATTCTATCAGAATCGTCTCTAATCTGGAAACGAGAAGTTTTAGAACTATTCTCCAATGCAGTAATAGACACCGCCAACTCGAAGCTCAAAACTACTGTAAATGGAAAGAAGATTAAGATTTCACCTACAAGACTCTCTAAGGCACTAGAACTGCCAAGGCTCAAAAGTGATGAAGAAGAAGAAGATGTGAGTTCTGAGCAAATAAGATTAGCCCAAGTTTGGTGTGGAATTGACACATCACAAGAAATTTCTGGTAGTGTGCTGAGGAAAGGGACGAACTCAAGAGGAAAGCTGCTGACAGATATAATAGGAAAGGGACTGTTATGCAAGACAGGGTCCCATGATAAAATTTCGAGGAAAATGTTCGTCCTACTGACCAGAATTATCCATACATTAAAAACTGATTGGGGAAGAGTAGTGTTTGATAGAGTGATAAAATGTATCCAAGCACCCAATATGGGTAGGATACTATCTTTGTATCTAGTAAAAGTAATCCTAGATTCTTTAAACAATAGACTTGGGTCAAAAATAAATCATATGAAGAAAATGGACATCAGGATGCTAGAAAGATGGGGAACGATTTTGTCAAGAATCCACCAGCAGGTCTCTTCCAGCTCTTCAAGGTCATCACCCTCAAGAAGGAAATCAAAATCCTCCCCAATTCACAATCCTGATCTCACAACATCTGAAGAAGAAGAAGGGGACAAACCTCGGGACAGTATTCCTGACACACAAACAGGTACTGATCCACTACTGAAAGAGGTTGACAAGAACAACAAAGAACAAGATGGGAAAGAGAAGGAAGAAGAAGAGAGAGGAGGTCCATCTGGATCCCCTGCAATCGATGAAGGAAAGTTTCAAAATGAGGGGGAGGCTCAGGATGAGATCCCTGCCTAAAATAATACTGATTTTAACAATACAGGAGTTGAGGGGGAGTTTCAGACTAAGATCCCTGCTCCAGAGAATCTTGCTCCAGACAATGCAGAAGTTGAGAGGGAGTCTCAGAATGAGATCCATGCTCCTGAGAATCTTGATCCAGATAATGCACCAGTTGAGGGGGAGTCTCAACATGAGATCCCTGCTCCAGATAATACTAACTTCGACAATGCAGCAGTTGAGGGGGAGTATCAACAAGAGTTTCCCACTCCAGAGAATCCTGATATTAATACTATGGATGTGGGAGGAGAATCTCCCACCAAAAGGAAAAAGGCTGAGAAAGTTATCAAAATAGAATCCTCCAGCTCACATATGAGCTATAGAGAAGACTCTTTGATCAAAGAAGACAGCAGTACCAGTGTTGGTGTAGCAAGAGAAATTAATGTGGACCTAAGTCCTATACTACCTCAGCTGGAGGAGTTGCTTAACAATCAAAGAAGATCACTGGAACAGTACATTGAGGAAAACAACACAAAAATGAAAAATGAAGTAAATTTTCAGATAAGATTAGTAAGGTTTGAAGTAAACCATCAGATGAATGCACTGAGAGAGGAAATGGTCAAATTCTTCAAAAGAGCTGGTGCTTCTGTGGATTATACAACTGAACAGCTAGATTCCATCAAAGAGACTTCAAAGGAAATTAAAGAAAAACAAGCAAGTATTGCAAAGACTGCAGATGATGTTCAACAGAATCAGGGAATCTTGAGCAACAATATGCAGGTATTATACAAAGAACAAGTTGCTCAAATTCTAACAGGCACTGCCAAAATATAAGCAAAGCTGCAACAACATGATGCTGATATGCAAGCCAAGATTGATGTAAGCTCCTCTACCTTAAAGGATCATGTAAAAATGACTACAGATACCATTAATGATCATCTTATTAAGGTTAAGAAAACTATTGAAGGAGGAGTAAATTATCTGGAGGGTCAGATTAGATTTCAGAAAAATGTTCTAAGAGATCATATAGTAGAAGAAGCCATAAAGGGGGAGAGGTCAATGATTAAAGCCAGCTCTGAGCATGCTGTTTGGACCTCCAATTCCATAAGAAAAACTTTAGGCTATCCTCCCATAAACTATGATGATCAAGTTTCTGAATCTAAGCCTGCATCTCCTACCCAAATTCAAAAGCAAATTGGAAAGATGTACAGTCCTGAAGATAAGAACAAGAGAAAGAATATTACCTATGAACAAGTAGAATCTAGCAAGAGGAAATTAAGAGAAGAAATTAAAGCAAGAGATGATTATGAACTTTGGTCTCCCTCCTCAAGAGACATGATTCTGGCAGCATGGGAAGCTGTGAAAGGCAATCCAGGAGAAAGGGAGAAATGGTACTCTGAAGCTGAGTGGAGGAAGCACAGGGATCAGGAAGAACTGAAGATAAAGTTCAAAGCTGACAGGTTGGCTAGGAAAGTTCAGGCAAGTGATAAGGAGCCAATCAGATACTTCCCAAATCCATTTGTCTACTTCCAGAGAAGGAAAGAAGTTGTTGAAGCCTGATGCAAGAAATCCAGGAGAGGAATAGATATCAAGGAGCCAGAACAACAATAGGACTTGATTTTTTCTTAAAGTTCTTAGATAATGTTTTGTATAATTTTGGACAATCTTGATGAGCTCCCAGAGCAAACTAACTTTTATTATCATCATATATATATGCCCGTGATGTGATTTTTTTTCTTATATTTACATGCTTTATTCTGAACTGCTTGTGATGTAGATCATGTAATTTGTGATTCTGTGCTCATATTATAAATCATGTCTGAGATATTTTTTTTTGTTAGAATGTTATGGTAATCTGGTTTTATAAAGTGTTATATTCATCATGTTATGATTGCCTGTGTAGAAAATAGTGGTTATCTTTCTAAAAAGGGGGTACATCATTGACTAAGGTTATGACTTCTTCAAATAGGGGGAGATTGTTGGGACCATTGCCCACAATGTTCTAGATTTGGAGAAGTCCATTCCTAACTCAAAGATATACCTCACAATGTATTTGATATATTATCTAAAATCACTGTGCAGGAGATCGGGTCAAGCTAGGTGCTCAAGAAATTCATCTAAGTTCACAAGCGTCGAGACACCACACATCGCACGACGCCTGTGACCCAGAAGCGCCAACCCATGTCTGTTGTCTCAAAAGGCAAGGTCGCTGACTGAATATCTGAGACCAAATTAAGAAGCGTCGAGCCAAGGAATATCGCTCGACGCCGTGGAATAAGAAGCGCCGACCAACATCAGTTAGCTCAACGTCAGCAAAAAGAGTCTAGATGAGAAGGCAAAGTTAAAAAGCGTCAAGCTCCTATACATCGCTTGACGCCTACAGATAAAGACCGTTGAACGACTAAAGATTGCTCGTCGCCTAAGAAGGAGGCTTTGAGAGTTTCAGTCTAAGTAGAAAGTGTCGAGCTTCTACACATCGCTCGAAACCTTATAGAAAAAGCGTCGACAGAGATACACACTGCTCAATGCCCTCTTCCTGCAAAGCTCTGAGTTAAAGATTGTGTAACAGTACATCTACAGCAAGCTGAGCCATGTCGAGATGATGACCATGTCTCAACTCCTCGTCAATTCTGAAGTCACTAAAGACCATTAAAGATCTGACGTCACGTTGACATAAAGGGCGTCTCAGAAGGCACGGGCTGTGGGCTATAAATAGAAGGGATGATTCGTGATTGTAAAGTAGTTCAATATTCCTAATCGAAGTCATTATCTTCTCCATTGTTCAAGGCGAAATCAGAGAAAGAATCTGAAGAAGCCATCTCCTCTTTCAGAATCGTTCTAACTTGAAGAAATCCTTTCAGCAATCTGGTGCTGATATTATTTCTGAAGAGAGAAGGTCAGGGAGGAAGAATCTGTCTTCCTAAAGAAGAACAGTCATCACAGCCTGTGCAATTCAAGAAGACCATTTTGCTGTTGCCGATCTGTTGAAGATTTCTGTCTGATCATTCAGATAGATCAAGAAGACTCAATACATTGAAGAATCTAAGTCTAAGTGATATTACTATCTCTTTCAATTCCTGTAGGATCTGAGTTGTCAGATCTGAGTGTAGGATCTTTCAAGGATCTGAGTTATAGGATCAGTTGTGATCTGAGTTATAAGATTCAGGGGTGAGTCTGAGTGTAAGCCTATTGTTATAAAGGCTGAGGTAGGACTTTGTTAAGTCTGAGATTGTAGGATCTGTTGAGATTTGAGACTGTAAGATCTGTTGAGATCTGAGCTATAAGACCTTTTGTGGTATGAGATATAGAGAAGATATAATCCCTATCTGGCACACTGCTAGAGGGGAGAAGGGGGAAAGTGGAGTACCCAAGATAGGGGAACCACTATAAAATTCTGTGTGTTTGTGTTTGTTTCTTAAAAGCTCTGATTATAACTCACATACACTTAGGTTTTGATCAAGAATCTAAATAGAATTTAAAATAACCTATTCACCCCCCCCATCTAGGTGATTAGCTACCCTTAATTGAAGACTTTCAGCTATCTCAGCAAGATCCGACCCGGACTGTTCAGGTCGTGATCCCTCTTATCCAAGGAAGAGCGAGAAGAATATATTCTCTTTCTTCTCGCTAACGAGGATGTCTTTGCATGGAGTCTGGAAGATAAGCCCGTGGTAGATCTAGAAGTTATCTTTCATTTTTTAAACATTAACTCTGCATGCAGGTCGGTAATCCAGAAAAAACAAAACATCGCTCCGGAGCGGCTTAAGGAAATTAAAGAGGAGGTAGAGAAACTCCTGGAAGTACGGTTCATCCGTGAAGCAAAGTACCCCACGTGGCTCGCTAATGTGGTCATGGTAAAGAAGGAGTCAGGGAAGTGGCGAATGTGCGTCGACTACAGTAACCTGAATCAAGTATGCCCGAAGGACAGCTTCTCCCTCCCAAAGATCGATGAGCTAGTTGATGCAACGGCCGGACATTAACTTCTCAGCTTCATAGACGCTAAATCGGGTTACAGCCAGATCAGGATGAACCTAATAGACTAGGAACATACTGTTGGACATGTGTGTCACATCCCTTTGTTTGAGAATAACAAATCCCATATTGTATTTGATATTGCTTGTAGTGTGTTTATAGTATGCAAGAACTATAGGTGCAATACTCCACAGGTAGAAGGCAGCATGGAAACAATTTTTGAAAGCAGCGGTTCCTTAGCTCTACCGCCAGCGCTATCGCTAACGCCATGCACTAGCTCAGTTGGTTTCGTCTCAGCGGTTTCATCTCAGCTTCTATCTCATCCGTTAGGCTCGTCTCAGCGGTTCCTTAACGCTACCGCCTGGCGCTAGCTTGAGCTCGTGCAGATCGCCACGCCGCCGACAATTTCGTAACCGCTCCACACGAGCGCTACCGTATGCGCTATCTCAAGTTCGTGCATAGAGCCACGCCTCCGACGGTTTCACAACCGCTTCACACGAACAATACCGCAGGCGCTAAGTACTACCGCAGGCGCTAAGTACTACCGCAGGCGCTAGCTCCAAGGTCTATAAATTGAAGCCAACTTCGATCATTTTGATAATCCATCCCAGAGAGGTTGCTTGTGCCACAATTCCAGTGCTGTTATGCTGCCGAAGATGGATCTCCCACAAAAAGCTTAAGGAGAATTCTGGAGGAGGACTACGTCACGCTGCATCCGAAGGACGATCGCTTCGACCTCGCTTATACTACAGCGATCCTTCATCCTCAACTCCAGAGATCTCATACAGGGAGTTTTATTATTGTTTTTCATTATTTCCATTCCATACTTTCTTTGTAACCGTTAAGTTAATTCGCCTTGTGTTGGCGACTAGGTCTGGGTAGGACTTATGAGGAAATTCGCCTTGTGTTGGCGACTAGGTCTAGGTGATTAGATCTAGGGGTGCTCGAGGCCATATCCGGGGAAGGATTGGCTAGAGCGGCTTGAGGCCATATCCGGGGAAGGATAGGCTAAAGCCAACCGGTTTGTGGGGATACGAGTCGGTATAGAAAAGGAAAAATTATTTACATATGTACGCCTCCGATTTCTAGCGATATTGAAATCAATTTTTGTAAACACCTTTTCATATAATATAATCATGTCTCTATTTGTGTTTACTTGATTTCTCTCATTTGGCGTAATCTCTATTATATTGTGGTCTTAGTTTTCAATTCTAAATCTAAATTGTTTATTTCAATCTCTTTCATCATAAAACAATTTAGTACTTGTTTCTAAAATTGCAAATCATAATTTTCTATTCATTTAGCTAAATTGCTATTTTACCTTCACATATTATAAAACAATTTAGTAATTATCTTAAAATTATAAAGAGAATTTTTATTCCCTTATTCACCCCCCCCCCCTCTAAGGGCGCCGTAAGATCCAACAAGTGGTATCAGAGGGAGGTTATTCCAAATCGGTCTAACAACTGGAAATAATGGCGTCTCATGATCTCGCTTCTACTAGTAGGGGAAATTTTCTTATAAATGAAAAATCTTTAGCACCACCTTTATTTGAAGGTAAAAATTATAATGGGTGGAAAACTCTTATGGAAAAATTTCTTAAATCTTTGGATATAGAAGTATGGAATATTACAATTAAAATGCCCCCAAGTATTTTAAATAAAAATGAAATGTTTTAAAATGCCAAATCTATGAATAGTCTATATTGTGCATTAGATCAAAATATTTTCAAACTTATTTATACACTTCCTACTGCTTATGAAGTTTGGAAACTTCTTGAGAATACTTATAGTCTTCCTTCTACAGATGATGAACAAGAGGAATTCCTTATGGATCCAAGAGAAGAAATCGACAAGGACTCACTCTTGGAGGATGATAAATCTAAGAGTGAAATCGACGAGGAATTCCTTATGGATCCAAGAGAAGAAATTGATGAGGACTCGTGCTTGGAGGAAGAAAAATACAACGTCACAATGTTGGACTCATTTGATGACCAAACAACAAGCAAAAGAGAAGATGGAAATTATAGCAAGGTAAGAAAATCTAAATCTTCTCTTTTTGTAACAAATTCTATTTCTACATTTCGTGTGCTTAAATTTGCTAAACGTAAAATTTCAAAGTTGAAACATGCTAATTCCAAATTGCGTTTAGAAAATAAAACTTTAAAAGCAAACGCTAAAGTAGAATCTAATATTGATGTGTTAAATTCTCTTTCATGCTCTTTAGATAAAATTCATATTTCTTGTTTAGATTGCAATCTATTAAAAGAAAAATTCAAGGATATTAAAAAATGGCTCTTAGTTTCTAAAGAACATAATGAAAAATTGATAGTTGAAATTGATGCTTTAACTTGTAAGTTAATACAATTAAAATCTTTTGTTGAAAAATTTCAAAGTTCATGTAATGAATTTCATCATAAGATTTTGAATAACAAGGATAAATTAACTTACAAAATCATTTCTAAAAAGGACCATTTTCACACACTAAATCAAAAGGAGTTTAGTTTCAAAAAGAATTATGATCCTCATAAAATTCTTAAGAGTCACTATTATAGGTCACAATATATTTTCAATCATAACTCAAATTTAAAAACTCCTTTTCATGAAAATCAAAATATAAAATATTATCCTTCATATTATAAGAGTATGTCTATAAGAAAGAGTGGAAATGAAAATCATCAAAATAATAATCAATCTTTTAAAATATATTGTAACCCACTCTTTCAACAATCACTTCTAAAGAAAGACAATCACTCTTATAAACTTTCAAAGAATCCATGTAATAAAATTCATTATGATTATCAACATCAATCTATTTTGAAAAATAATTTGAATAAACTTAAATCACAAATGAATTATTTTTCAAACAAATATAATCATATAAAGATGTCACATAATCATAATATGAATTTAAAATATAAACCACCAAGGTATGAATGGAGACCCTTAAAGAAAAATGATGTATCATCTTTAATTGACAATGCCCATTCATCATTATCCTCCCAAAGTCCATCACGATGTATTTGGGTACCCAAAGGAACCATCCCACATGGTCCCCTTTGGATACCTAAATCTCTTATCATTTAGTATCTTCCAATTGCATGAAGTAGAAACAATTAAGAAAATGAAAAATCATTACTCTACTTCATGATATGCTTATTGTCACTTTTCTTTTGTTTATTTTTATTTTTTGAACAAACATGCTATGATCACTTTATATATCATGAAATATGACTTTCATATATTAAGCCTAATGTTTATCAAATCAAATTTGAATTAAAATTGAACATTAAGTCATATATTTTTTTCAAAGTGATCTATCTCTCATCTTTGATTGTACTTTATCCTTTTAAATCCTTTACCCTTAATTGTCTTGAATTATCATTAGAAATTGAATTTTGAAATTATTATCAAGACTATTGAAACTATTTTAAAGATTGGATTTAAATGGTTTATTAAAGGGCTTAAACTAAAAATTAAAATGCGCAACAATTTTTTTTGATTCTATATTTGTTTGTTGCATATGATAGCCCTTATAATGAAGAACATTATCTAGAATAATTGAAAACAAAAATTCATCTAAACGCATGTTTAATCTTTCAAAAATGCGAGTTTACGATCAAAACTTCAAACATCCATATCTTTTGATCTGCTCGCCTGATTTTCGCGTTTAATATATTTTCGGAAAGAGCACAAAAATCTCCATCCAACGACAAACTAGGCTTGCTCATTTGAGTTCTTTTGGTGCTGTCAACTTGACCAATTTCAAATCCGTTTTAAAAGCTATCTTAGTTTGCTTGATTTGGAAATTTCTGTGTTTATGGATCTTTCATCACATGCTATCCTTATTATAATTATTTCATATATTAATTTAGATATTATGTGTGTGATGTGTGTCACCAATGTTTGCATGTAATTTAGACCTTAGAATCATCCTGTATCATTAAGATCAAATCAAAAGTTTAATCATTTCATTCTATGTCTAAAGAAAATTAATTTGAAAACTTCTCATATTACATGCAACATAATCTCCATTAATCCTATGTAATAACCTTGCATTCAAACTCATCATCCTAGCATCACTTATTGGTTTATGCTTAAATTTATATGCTAGGTATAACATGTACAATGTTATTAAAATATCATGATAACTATGTGATTTGAAATTATATAGAATACTAAAATTCCAACAAACACATAGTTTATGGATTAATCATTAGAATATATATGAATATTGTATCATAAATCATATATTATCATGCAAAACCAAAGATCAATAGATTCAATTATTGAATGCAAATTTTATTATAATTTCAAAACATCATATATGTGATCTTTGTCTTTAATATGATTACATGATCATCATTTTCTAGACTTAAAAATCAAACATGCTTATTCAAAAGAAAAATCACCAAATCATATTGTCATAAGTCTAAAAAGAATAGAAATCACATACATCATGATGATCTAACATATATTCTATGCAAAATTCTCTATAATCATAAATCATAATTCATGTTCTATCAAGAAATATCTCAAATCAATAATAAGAATTATGAATTTTATGATAAAAATATGAATATTATTTTCTTTACATTAGTTGGTGTATGAATATGCTTTGATATTGATTGCATGTATCTCACATATATATAGATTCTAGAACCAACCTAAGAATAATAAAAATACATCAAACTTAATCATCACTCTATTCTAGATCTTTAATTTAAAATTCTATTTTGGAATACATGCAATATTAATATTAATCTTATGACATGACATTAAACCCAAAACTCATTATACTAGCTTTATCACTTATTGAATATTAGTAATTGTGCTAGTTATCACATATCGTCATCTCATAAAAGTAGAAAAACTATGCGGCTTTATAACTCATCACATTAAACAAAACCCATAGTTTATAAATCAACCCATAGTTTAAAAGGCATAGGTTGTCCAAAGATTATTCACCTTTGACTTCATATCTCACAATAGCGGGGGCGTAGGGTTGTATACATTAGAGACCTAACCTCTAAGACATGTCTTGTCCTTAACCGGGGAGGGTTCCATTGGGGCCTTGCGAGGCACTGGGGGGAAAGAGTGCTAGGTTGAGTGTTCTCTAGTGTGTGCATATGGGACTAACACCCCCAACCTATGGCATTTGTGCAACTCCTCATGCCCATCCGTCACTTAGTACGGGGCTAGGGTGTAGACATTTAGTCGGGGTAGTCTTTAATCATAGGACATACTTATATTACTCTTTACATGATCAGTTATTTACTTCTCACTTAAATCATGCATATTTTGGGTTGTTTAATAAAAATGTCCTCTTGTGTCTTCATAATTTATCTTTTCATGATTAAATGTTTTTGAAAAACACAAGAATTTAAAAAAAAACCAAAGTTTCATGCAAATTTGATCCACCTAGAGATCTCCAAAATTCTGAAATTTCAGCATGGAACTACTCTAAGGACACTTAATAAATATCAAAAATAAAAAATTTAAAATTTTCAAAAAAAAATCATGTACTGTTTCTCGCGCTATCACTAGCGCCGGCGCTAGCATGGGTGTTGGAATTTTCTGTTTTTCAAAATTTCTAAAAATCACTAAAAATATTTTAGTCTATATGTACTACTTTGTTTTTGTATTTCTGACATTTGTTATTTTTGTTTTTATTCATATTATGAAAAATCAACTACAAAAATTCAAAATTCAAAAATACAAAAATATGTTTGTATGATTTTTCTGTTTTTTATTAAAAAAAAAATTTTCAAAACAAAAAAAAACTTGAGGAGTGGAGCAGGTTTTCAGAAGAAAAGAAATTTTTGCTAAGTCAATTCGTCGAGATGTCTTGTGAAGTTCCGATGAATCTCGACGAATCCAGACAAAAGCCAAATTTCTTGTTTAAAGAAGAAATTTCTGCGGCTAAGTCTATTCGTCGAATGTTCTCATGAACTCCCGACAAATATCGACGAACGCAGACAGAAGTCAAAAAGGCAGACTTGTGAAGGAAATTGTGTGGCTAAGTCAATTCGTCGAATGTTCTCGAGAACTTCCGACGAATTCCCACGAATTCCGACGAATGAAAACAGAAGACAGTTTTCAAGCTTTGATCAGTATTTTTCAATGGCTAAGTCAATTCGTCGAATGTTCACGTGAAGTCTCGACGATGGCTAAGTTAATTCGTCGAATGTTCACGTGAAGTCTCGACGAATGGCGGACAGACGGATTTCAAATTTATGTTTCAAGGAATTCATCATGCTTATCATATTCAAAATAAAAAAAAACTGTATGATCTTTATTGCCAATATCAAGCATGTATGATTTCTATTATTTAGAATTATTTACAATGTTAAAACATATTTTTTCAAATTACTATGAACATTGTTTTGCTTATCATGCTTTGATATATCTATTTAAAGTGCATCAATTGTATTGCAAAATGTGTAGAACCAAGCTTAGCATGCCTCTAAGTATGAGTAAATGTTTTATGATTGATAATGATACATTTCACTCACTTATTTTGGTAATCAACATGTGTGTCTAAATCTAAAAATGCTTGCTTGTGTATTGTATTTGTACAATGAATTAAAACTTGCATAAGTTTATTGCCTACACTACATTTGAATTGCACTTATGAAATTTAGAAAAGCGGTTAAGTTAAAAATTTTGGTTTGCAAAATAAGTGTATTCGGAGAATGTTGTCTCACAAATGTGAATAAAAAATTTATTATGTAGACAACTATAACTCCACCAAGCACTACTTGAACCTCCTGATAAGTCTTCATAAGCATTGTGAGGTTGAGCACCTTGGAAAGAATAGTAAAGTGTCTTGTGCAAACTTTGATTATTACATCACTTTGTTAAAAATTATGTGCATTAAAAGTGTGTGAAAGTAATTTACTTGTGTTTTATTGTGCACTTTACTTTACATATGTCTTGTATTTTGATGATTTAAATCCATTGTTAACATTACCCAAAATACACTTATGAGCACATCATTATCTTTCATAACACTTCTTCTCATGAGTATTGGATTCTAATGCTTTATTTATACTACTCTTTATATAAGAAATGCACTAGATAACCTAGCATGATTTCTACAATGTTTTGGTATTTCTTGAATTTACAATTAAGTAACATTGTAGTATAAATCTCTCTTTGATATGTTCATTTCATGCTTGGTATCTTTATGAAAATCTTTGAGATTTCAAAAGGTTAAAACAGCTTTCAATTTTGAACTAAAACTCATATTTTTACTTATGCTTTTCATGCTTACAAAAAGATGTTTATTATAATCTTCCGCTTGCTTGCAACTCTTATCTTTATATTTGAAATCTCTTATATATGTTTTGCTTAAACTCTTTATCATTTCATATATTACAAAAGCTCGATCATGATTTATAACTAACCTAAAGAATGCCTCCTTACTACCCTCACCCCACCTTCTTTTGATAATACCAAAAAGGGTAGATTAATTGAAGAAATCTATAGAGAAGAAATACAGATAAATAAGGGGAGACTAATTCATGTAATCTATCATTTAGGGGGAGTAGAACATAAATTGCTTTTATGTAGGGGGAGCATTAAGATAGGGGGAGTATGCACAATTTCATCATGCTTATTATATACTATAGTTGCACTACTATCATGCTTGTCATATACTATAAACACTATTGTTGATTTCTTGCTTAGAGGATTTGTTATTATCAAAAGAGGGAGATTGTTGGACATGTGTGTCACATCCCTTTGTTTGAGAATAACAAATCCCATATTGTATTTGATATTGCTTGTAGTGTGTTTATAATGTGCAGGAACTATAGGTGCAATACTCCACAGGTAGAAGGCAACATGGAAATTTTTTTTGAAAGCAGCGGTTCCTTAGCGCTACCGCCAGCGCTATCGCTAACGCCATGCGCTACCTCAGTTGGTTCCGTCTCAGCGGTTTCATCTCAGCTTCTGTCTCAGCCGTTAGGCTCGTCTCAGCGGTTCCTTAATGCTACCGCCTGGCGCTAGCTTGAGCTCGTGCAGATCGCCACGCCGTCGACAGTTTTGTAACCGCTCCACACGAGCGCTACCGCCAGCGCTATCGCTACCGTAGGCGCTATCTCAAGTTCGTGCATAGAGCCACGCCTCCGACGGTTTCGCAACTGCTTCACACGAACGATATCGCAGGCGCTAAGTACTACCGCAGGCGCTAGCTCCAAGGTCTATAAATTGAAGACAACTTCGATCATTTTGATAATCCATCCCAGAGAGGTTGCTTGTGCCACAATTCCAGTGTTGTTATGCTGCCGAAGATGGATCTCCCACAAAAAGCTTAAGGAGAATTCTGGAGGAGCACTACGTCACGCTACATCCGAAGGACGACCGCTTCGACCTCGCTTATACTACAGCGATCCTTCATCCTCAACTCAAGAGATCTCATATAGGGAGTTTTATTATTGTTTTTCATTCTTTCCATTCCATAATTTCTTTGTAACCGTTAAGTTAATTCGACTTGTGTTGGCGACTAGGTCTGGGTAGGACTTAGGGGGAAATTCGCCTTGTGTTGGCGACTAGGTCTAGGTGATTAGATCTAGGGGTGCTCGAGGCCATATCCGGGGAAGGATTGGCTAGAGCGGCTTGAGGCCATATCCGGGGAAGGATAGGCTAAAGCCAACCGGTTCGTGGGGATACGAGTCAGTATAGAAAAGGAAAAATTATTTACATATGTACGCCTCCGATTTCTAGCGATATTGAAATCAATTTTTGTAAACACCTTTTCATATAATATAATCATGTCTCTATTTGTGTTTACTTGATTTCTCTCATTTGGCGTAATCTCTATTATATTGTGGTCTTAGTTTTCAATTCTAAATCTAAATTGTTTATTTCAATCTCTTTCATCATAAAATAATTTAGTACTTGTTTCTAAAATTGCAAATCATAATTTTCTATTCATTTAGCTAAATTGTTATTTTACCTTCACATATTATAAAATAATTTAGTAATTATCTTAAAATTATAAAAAGAATTTTTATTCCCTTATTCACCCCCCCCTCTAAGGGCGCCGTAAGATCCAACACATACCACATTCCGGATAGATAAGGGGGTCTACTGCTACAAAGTCATGTCATCCAGTCTCAAAAATGCTGGAGCAACATATCAGAGATTGATGAACAAAGTATTCAAAGACCTCATCGGAAAGACAATGGAAGTATACGTGGATGATATGCTAGTAAAGGGCGTTCATCGACACGACCACTTGAAGGATTTGGAAAGATGCTTTCAGCTCATTCGCCGCTTCCAAATGCGTCTCAACCCTAGCAAATGCGCGTTTGGCGTGACTGTTAGAAATTTTTTGGGTTTCATGATCACCCACCAGGGAATCGAGGCGAATCCCAAGAAGATCAAGGCGCTGGGAGGCATGTCCCCATCCTATTCCGTTAAGGAAGTGCAACGCTTAAATGAAAGGATTGCTGATCTCTCACGGTTCCTGGCACGGACAAGAGATAAATATCTCCCTTTCTTCAAAATTCTTCGGGGTACACGCCATTCGGGATTTCTATGGACGGACGAGTGTCAGACGTCTTTCGAGTTACTCAAAAAATACCTAGCCTCACCACCACTCCTGTCAATGCCAATCCCAGGAGAAGTCTTGTACCTTTATCTAGCAATATCCCCAACTCCCGTCAGCTCGGTGCTGGTTAAAGAATAAGGAGGATTCCAAAGGCTCATCTATTACCATAGTAAAGTCCTCGCCGACACCGAAACTAGATATCTGGCGACTGACAAAACAGCCTTCGCTCTTGTCTTTTCCTCTAGAAATCTTCGGCCTTACTTCTAGGCCCACACGATAAATGTGTTGACTCAATTACCGTCACGAGCCATCCTACAGAAGCCGGAGGTATCCGGAAGGTTGGTAAAGTGGGCAGTCGAGCTAGGCGAGTTTGATATCCACTTCCTACCTCGACCAGACATCAAATCTCAAGTACTCGCCGACTTCATCATGGAAAACACCCTCTCGCCAGAGGTCATCCCCGCTAAAGACACCTTCGTTGCTCGATGGACTCTCTACATCGACGGGGCCTCTGCGACTGAAGGAGCAAGAGCAAGGTTGCTCCTAATTAGCCCAAAAGATATCACTTTGGAGTACGACCTCATACTGAAATTCCCCGCAACCAACAACATCGCTGAGTACGAGGTCGTGATCGCTGGCCTCCGACTCGCTATCGACCTTAAGGCAGAGAACTTGACAATCTACACTTATTCACAATTAGTGGTCTCGCAGATCGAGGGGGATTACGAGGCAAGGAGTGACCAGATGGCGCAATACCTCACGATCGTAATGTGTCTCCTCCAAAAGATACCCTCATATCAAGTCATGCACTTCTCAAGGGAGCAGAACTCAAGGGCTAATGCACTCTCCAAACTTGCGACCTCCCCTTCCAGCTACCAGTCCCGACGACGCTGGGTTGAAGACATCGTAATCCTAAGCATTCAAGGGGCGTGAGAGATCGACAGAGAAGAATTATCCCGGATGACCCCCCCCCCCCCCCTCAGGCCTACATTGAACGAGGAGACCTCCTCGATGAACGCACAGAAGTACGATGGCTATGGATATGAGCAGCCTCGTTCGTCGTCATCGAAGGGGAGCTCTACCGACGGGCCTTCTTAGGACCCTACCTAAAATACCTCCTTGAAACAGAAGCAAAATACGCTTTAAAGGAGGTTCATAGTGATATCTGCGGAGAACACCTGGGTGCCAGAGCTCTGGTTCGAAAGATCCTGCGTCGGGGTTTTTATTGGCCAACCATGAAGAAAGACGCGACCGAGTTCATCCAAAAGTGCAAGAGCTATCAACTCCACGCGAACATACCCCCATCAACACCCAGTTTCTCTCACAACGCTCCAAGGCCCCTGATCATTTGCTCAATGGGGAATCGATCTGCTCGACCCCCTCACCATGGCATCCGGATAGAGGAAATTCATCATCATGGCAATTGATTACTTCACCAAATGGGTAGTGGCTGAACCCCTTGCCAAAATCACTGAAGATAACGCCAAGCAATTCGTATGGAAGAACATAGTTTTCCGCTTCGGAATCCCAGCAGTAATCTTCGCCGACCATGACACTCAATTCACAGGGAAGTCATTCACCAAAATGTGCGAGGATCTGAAAATTAATCTCCGTTATATGGTCGTAGCTCATCCACAAACTAACGGAAAAATCAAGATAACAAACCGCACCATCCTCAAAGGACTGAAGACTTGCCTACTGGAGGCAGGGGGCAGGGGGCGGACGCACTGCCAAATGTACCATGGGCATATCGCACCATCGAAAGGACCCCGACAGGAGAAACACCATACAATTTCTGCTTTGACATGAAGGCCATCATTCACGTCGACATCAGCATCCCCAGTATATGGGTAATGACCTTCAACCCTGAAAAGAACGAAGAACTGCTCCGGGAAAACCTTGACTTAGTCACCGAAGTCAGGTACACTACAACCCAGCGCATTGCCATCTACGAAAGGCGCATAGCCCGGCTCTACGATCTCAGGGTAAAGCCCAGGTCAATCAACGTCGGGAATCTCGTCATACGAAGCATCAAAAAAGTTGGTAAAGGCCCGCAAAGAGACAAGCTCTCGCTAACTTGGGAAGGACCATACATCGTTACGACAGTCGTGAAACCTGCGACGTACAAGCTCAGAACGCCAAAAGGAAAGAAACTACCACGCACATGGAACGCGCTAAACTTGCGCCATTTTTATCAGTAAACCTGTATTTCTTGTTATGAAAAAGGTCGTGAGCATCCACTCGCGCAAACTATCTTTATGCGATGAAAACTATGTTTTAATATCAACACCTGTGTTTAAACAAAAATGGTGTTACATATTTTTTAACCGCCATAATAAGACATAGAACCGTAAAGGTCTGTCCCTCGTGTGGTCATCCTCGGTTTAAATACAAACTCTATTCATCGTCGACTTCGGGATTTGTTCCCCTATAGCCATAAGGGCATGTCCCTCGTACGGTCATCCTCGGTTTGAATACAAATGTTATTCACCATCGACTTCAGGACCTATTCCCCTATAGCCGTAAGGGCCTGTCCCTCGTGCGGTCATCCTCAGTTTGAATACAAACGCTATTCACCATTAACTTCGGGACCTGTTTGCCCCATAGTTGTAAGGGCATGTCCCTCGTGCGATCATCCTCGGTTTGAATACAAATGTTATTCATCGTCGACTTCGGGACTTGTTCCCCCTATATCCATAAGGGTCTGTCCCTCGTGCGGTCATTCTCGGTTTGAATACATACGCTATTCACCATCGACTTCGGGACCTATTCCCCCTGTAGCCGTAAGGGCCTGACCCTCGTACGGTCATCCTCGGTTTGAATACAAACGTTATTCATCGTCGACTTCGGGACCTGTTCCCCATATAGCCGTAAGGACCTGTCCCTCGTGCGGTCATCCTCAGTTTGAATACAAATGCTATTCACCGTCGACTTCAGGACATGTTCCCCCTATAGCCGGAAGGGTCTGTCCCTCGTGCGGTCATCCTCGGTTTGAATACAAACGTTATTCACCGTCGACTTCGGGACTTGATCTCCTTATAGCCGTAAGGGTCTGTCCCTCATATAGTCATCCTCGGTTTGAATACAAACGCCATTCACCGTCAACTTCGGGGTCAATTCCCCTTCCAACCGCATACTCAGAATAAAATCCATATGGAATAATGGAGTCACAAGATACCAGGTCATCACTACAACGTTCTACATAATAGAATGATACTACAAAGTGGAACAGGAGAGCACGACAAAGGAAAATATCAACCCTCGACAATAACATAATGGTTCTCCTCCGGGAAACCCCCAGCTTCCTCTCTTAGGACAGAAAATCTTTTGGATGTCCCTTTAGGAAGCGACCTCACAATCGTGTTTTAGCAACGGCTCCAAGTCACGCGAAGAAGACAATGAAACCTCCAAACTCCTTCAAACAACAATATGGACTTTGAAGGTTGGGGGGGGGGGGATTGATATGCACTCATTCGCAAAACCGAGGGGTGCATTTAGCCAAAACTCCACCATGAGTGAGTGAGGATAGTGGAGACATGCCAAGTCTCATGACTAAGGGAGCAGGGTAATGGAAAAATGGCTACAAATGCCGAGCCCAGCCAAACCCCATCACCGCACCCCACTAAGGGGGGCAGTCGGGCGCGCACCCCGCAAAGATGGTGCGGGTCATACCCCACTTAGAGGGGTATGACAAAAGCCGCACCCCACTATGCAGGGTGTGGCCGAGGCCACGCCCCACCAATGGGGTGCGGCCAAAGCCGCACCCCAAGAGGTGTGATAGTTTATAGGTTAGTAGTCTAATTCACCTATAGGGGGGGGGGGTGAATAGGTCTCTTTGGTTTTTACTAAATTGTTGTTACCCGTAGATGAGTAAAAAACAAAATAACAAGCAAACACAGAAAGTCCACAGTTGTTTATAGTGGTTCCCCAAGACAGTGTGTCTATGGGTAGTCCACTTTCCCTCTACACCTCTCTAACAGTGCGTTAGATAAGGCCTACTCCCCTATCTCAGCTCCAAGAGCTTACAACACAGATCCCTCAGGATCTCTCAGGCTTGCTCCAAGCTCTACCTCAGGCCAACCAGCCCTACCACTCAGAGTGCTCCCACTCCTACAGCTCAGAGATCCCCTTGACCTCCTACCCCAAGCCTATCAAGAAGCCCTACTTCTCAGGCAAGATGCCCTACAGCTCAGGCTCAACAGCCTTACAAACCCCAGGCTCAACAACCCTACAACTCAGGTTCAACAACCCTACAATCTTAGGCACAGTGTCATACAAGCTCAGAATAATACAGTTCCTACAAAAGGTTATATGTATAGCTTACAACAGTTGACAACAGAGTTTGTCTTCTGTTGTATATGCACAGCTGGTGCAACCTTGAAGCAGAGCTGAATGGAATCTTCAGACCTTGCTCCTACCTGATCCTTCACTTCAGTGGATGAGAAAGGATCACCTTGCTCTTCTGACTAGAAGAGCTATCTTCTCTCCTTGTATCTTCTTCCTTGTTCAGATATCAGAAGGAGAGAAAGCTTGAAAGCCGCAATGGAATAGTGAAAAATGGATCTCTTCTTTTCAGCACTCCCTTTTCTTTTGAAAATGCCATAACTTGTTCTTTTATACTTCATTTCTCTCAACGACTCTTGGAAAGGGTCCCTGATACTTTAGAAGTGGATATAATACTTTATCCACCCTTTACAGCTGTTTGCGCCAAAAGTAGGACCTGCCAGTGTCGTCTTTTTGATTTGAATCTGTCTCAGCGGTTGGGCTGAGACAGACTGCACTCTCAGCGGTTTAACTGTCTTGGTCTCAGCGGATCCACTGAGATAGATAGTCCTGTCAGCGAATTTTGTCTATTTGTAGCTCAACTGAGGCAGACCTATTCTCTGCGGCTCCTGTCCTCGTCTCAGCGGTTCCGCTGAGACATTGAGTTCTTCTCAGCGGTTTTGTCAGCAAACCACTGATCTTATTCCAATGCTTGGAATATCTTAACCCTGCATACTCCTGATGCAAAATAGGGTTTATCAAATACAATATGTACTTAGCACTGTGAGTGATGCCTCTTTAAATTATGGGAACATTGAGGGCAATATTCCCAACAATCTCTACCTATTTGAAGAAGACAGAACATACCCAATGCTAAGATACATAACAAACAAAAAACTTATCATGTAAATGTATTACATAACAACATGATATCATAACACATAAATGTTGACATTCATTTAGCATAAAAAAAATATCATGACAAATTATCTTCATGCAACATAACAACATTGTTTGTCAAAACAATAACAATGTTAACTGATTATGTCTAGGCACCACAGAATATATAAAGCAATAATATCGAATAATATTAAGCTTTGACTAAGATTAGCCTATAACACACACCAATTGATTCAACAAAACTTTCAATTTCATTGTTGTCATAAAGTTTCTACATTGTTCAAATTACAGTTTGATTTCCTGAAAAGCTAAATACATTAATTTAAGTCTTTCTTCTCTTGGAGCTTTCAGCTTTGTCATCAGCAACCTCCTTCCCTTTAGCAGCAACAATCTCAGCTAGCTTCTTCTTGTTCTCTTGTCTTTTGAAATATAGGTATGACTTTGGTATGTGCCTGGAGGGCATCCTTTTTGGATTATTCTTTCTCACTAGATTTTCCTTGAATATTTTATCCCTATGAGTGTTTCTCTCCAAATGTTTAATCCACTCTTCAGCTGGATTGATCTTGTCAATGTCTTTGCATACTTGACCATGACCGAGCCAGGCATTCAAAATTATACTCTTGGAGTCCTCACTCCAATACTCAAAATCTGAATCTTTTCCTTGCTCTTCCCTTCGCTTAGCCATAAATTCTTCAGCTAGCATTACTTGTTCTCTTTTTCTTTTCTTTGCCAATTGAATATTTTGAGCAATTTTAGTCTGCCCCTCAAAGTCAAAGTCTTCTTTCCTGTAATTATCTAGCAGGGGCAGGTTCAGGGCAATTCTGGTTCCTTGCAGCACTTGGAGAGCCAATTCAGAATTGGTATCAACATTGGCCACCTCTTTCTTTCTGGCTTCTTCAATTATTTTAGCTTCTAGGGACTGGGAGGCAGCTGCTATAGAACCTGAGATGGTCTGGAAGGCATTTTCCAAGTCAGACTTCATCTCATCCTTCATTTTCTCAGCCTCACTGATCATAGTAGTGGCTGTATTCCAAACATATTCTTGTATATGGTTGGTGGCTTTTTCTATAACCTCATCTGTATTGCTTACATAGTTCTTTACATATGACATATCTCGCTCAGACAGTTGGAGGTGTTTGTCCATTGATCTCAGGATTGTATTCTGAGCAACCGCTGACTTCTCTGCAAGGTTAAACCATTTTGTCATTTGTTTATTAAGGAAGGTAGTTTCTTCCTTAATCTCTTGTACTTCTGCCATTACTTCTTTCTTTACAGATAAGATGGAACTATCAATATGATTCTTAATGGAAGCCATGTGACCTTCAATTAATAGATTAATTGAGATGATGAGCTTGCCATGTGATATTGCAGATGTTTGGTCTTCAGCTGCCACTGGCTCCATTGGACGTTGATGATGCTCCCCCCAGCTTTATCACTTATCTAGGCTTGAGCATCCAGCTTTGCTTGCTCCCCCACAATTAGAGCATCTTCGTTTTCCTTAACATGAGATTTGTCCTGTTTCTCCCCCTCAGATGAGGGATCATCATTGTTGTGAGCATCTCCTCAGTAGTCTGCTGGTTCAGGAGGAATTAGTTTAATTCTTTGCTCTAGATTGCATAAATAAGTCAGTCTCACCTTGAGGGTCAACATGAGAAGTTTCTTCATCATCCTCATTATCTTCTGAGGAGGATGGTGAATATTGTACACCTTTATCAGCAGCATCAGCAGCCTTTTCCTTCTGATGCTCTTTCTCAATTGTATCATCCTTTTCTTTGTCATGCCCTTTCTCAGGAGCATTGCCTTCATGACCTTCAGTGTCGTGATCTCCTCCTTGATCATCCTTTGGAGGACTGCTGGTTGGACCTTGATTGTCCACAACTGGGACATTCTCTTCTGCCTCTGACCCAGAATCAGAGCAGACTATTCTGGATTTTCATAGCCCCTTGACTAAACTTTTCTTCTTCTCCTTGGGCTCAAAGGGTTGGCTCATGGTGAGGACCCTTGAGAACCTGTCCAAGGTTTTGATATCCATCCTTTTGAGATAATGGAGGTTTGTTCCTTTTAACTTATTAAGCTTTTCTGGATGGGTGTTTAAGAGGTAGAGGGCGAGAATTCTGCCTAGGTTGGGGGCCTGCAGACATTCCCTTATCCTTTGAAATATCACCTCAACCCATGATGTCTTCTTCTTCAGAATGACTCATGACATCAACTCAAACATGTGTTTGGATATGGTGTCATGTGATCCTGGCTTACACAGTATGACTTTTCCAACTATATCAGAGAGCAATTTGCCTCTATGGTTAAAGAACTTCCTTTTTGGTGAGCCAAGTTTGGCATCACTATATTCACACCATTGTAAGGCTAGGTCTTTATCCTTTTCAGAAATTGCATCTTCCTCTTCTTCACTGCAAGAGGTCAGCTTAAGGGCCTTCTCCATTTTCTTAGGAGAGATTTTTATCTTGTCACTCCCTATCCTTCCTTTGATAGAGGAATTTAAAGAGGACATCTTGGCACTTGAGAAGAATTCCAGAACTTCAGTTCTGAGAATCATTGTTGGCTCAAATAGCATATAGTTCAGTCCTTGGTCTGATAGAAGTTGAATCACTTCTCTTATCTCTGCAGGAGCATGCATGAATCCATTTCAAACTATCTCATAGCCTTCATGCAGCTCTTTTGCCATCTTTGGCGCCATATATTCTGAACGACAGGTCGCTGAGACGGGAGGTAGAAGGGTTCATCTCGTCGGCTAGGTCAATGGCAAGTGTAAAACTTTAATCAACATTATGATATTTATAAGGGCTTGATTTAGGTGAGATTTTCTCTAAGTGTATATGTTGATTAGACTTAATCAATTTAATTGATTTTACATTGCTGACGTGTCAATTATGGCATATGTTCATGTAGCCAGCCCGTCACAGCAGAACCGCTAAGACAGAGTTGTTATCCGCTGGGACAAAACATTGTCAACCACTGCGACAGTTCTAGTCGTCTCAGCGGTTTAACTGAGACCTTCTCAACTAACTTAGCGGTTCAGCTGAAACATTCACAGCTGTTTCAGCTGATTTCACTGCCTATCAGTGAATTTTATAATTAGGCTTATTTCAAGACCTAAACATGCTACTAATCATTTAGATATCAACTTATCCTATCAAGGTTTATTATACATGATTACATGCTAGATTAAAGCCATGGAATAACATCATGAGCAAGATATACAAATTGGCAGAATAAGATTTATTCTGAATTCAACATGCCAAGCTCAATTTTGAAAGCATTAAACTTTGCCTCATCCAATGACTTTGTAAAGATGTCAGCAACTTGTTTGTCAGTTGGGACAAATTCAACGCATACATCTTTACATTCTACATGCTCTCTAATGAAATGATACCTTATCTCTATATGCTTAGTCCTGCTATGTGACACAAGATTCTTAGCTATAGAGATAGCACTGGATGAGTCACAATACATGGGAGAATTACTTACCTTGAGTTTATAGTCCTCTAGCTGATGTTGTATCCACAATAGTTGTGCACAACAGCTCCCTGCATCTATGTATTCAGATTTAGCAGTAGATATTGCCACACTGGTCTGCTTCATGCTTCTCCATGAAATCAGCCTTTTTCCTAGGAATTGACAAGTTCCACTTGTGCTTTTCCTATCTTCTTTGCAACCTGCAAAATCTGCATCTGAAAAGCCAATCAGTTCAACATCATTGTTCTTAGGGTACCAAATGCCAAAATGTTGGCTGCCCTTAAGGTATCTCAAAATCCTCTTTGCAGCTGAGTAGTGAGATTCCTTAGGGCAAGCTTGGTACCTAGCACAAACACATGTAGCATACATAATGTCTGGTCTAATGGCAGTTAGATGCAATAGGGACCCAATTATGCACCTATACATGGATTCATCAAAGGGCTTACCCTTTTCATCCTTGTCCAGGGAAATGTTGGATCCCATGGGAGTTTTCATGGTGGAAGCTGATTCCATCCCAAACTTCTTAATAAGCTCCCTAGTGTACTTGGTCTGATAGATGAAAATCCCCTCATCAGACTGTTTCACTTGGAGGCCTAAAAAGTACTTGAGCTCTCCCATACTGCTCATCTCAAACTCCCCCTGCATAAGGTTGGCAAACCTTTTGCAAAGGTTGTCATTTGTAGACCAAAGATTATGTCATCAACATAAATTTGGACTAGACGACATTTGCCCTTTGTTTCCTTAAGAAACAATGTAATATCTATCTTTACCCTCAAGAACTTGTTCTTGATGAGAAAGCTAGACAAGGTCTCATACCAGGCCCTAGGGGGTTTCTTTAGACCATATAGAGCTTTCCTAAGCAAATATACATGAGAGGAGAGGGTAGGGTGAACAAAACCTGAGGGCTGCTCCACATATACCTCTTCCTTTAGATTGTCATTCAGGAATGCTGATTTGACATCCATCTGGTACACTTTGAACCCCATGTGGGCAGCATAGGCTAGGAATAGCCTTATTGCTTCTGACCTTGCAACCGAGGCAAAGGTTTGATCAAAGTCAATACCTTCTTCTTGCTTGTACCCTTTGGCCACTAGTCTAGCTTTATTCTTGATGATGGTGCCATTCTCATCAAGCTTGTTCCTGTAGATCCATTTGGTGCCAATGATATTGTGTCCTTGAGGTTTTGGCACCAATTTCCACACCTTGCACCTCTTGAACTGAAGAAGCTCTTCTTGCATTGCTTGAATCCAGAAGGTGTCTTCATTTGCTTCTTCAAATTTCTTGGGCTCCATTTGTGATAGAAAGCTCAAGAATAGGGCTTCATTGTGAGCCCTGCATCTGGTATCCACTCATTGGTTAACATCTCCAATTATTTGGTTTATTGGATGATCTTTTAGGTTCCTGTTTACTGCAGGCAACCAGTCAGCAATCTGCAGCTCTTCTTCCTGAGCAGCAGGCTCATCAGCATCTTGCTGAACTTCAGCTTCAGGGATTGCTACCTCTGAGTTGACCTTGCTTGTGCTGGGTATGTATTGGAGAGATACATCTTGTACTTGCTGTACATTACCTGTCAAAACAGGAGAGTTGAACTAGCCCTTGTAGAGCGGGCTGGTCTTATCAAAGACAACACCCATAGACTCTTCTACTACATTAGTTTTCATGTTGAATACTCTATAGGCCTTGCTATGTGAGCTATATCCAACAAGAACCCGTACATTGTATTTTTTAGCAAACATAGTTAATTGAGATTTTCCATTATTTAAAATGTAGCATTTGCAACCAAAGATTCCAAAGTATGAAATAGTTGGTTGTTTGCCTTTCAGAATCTCATAGGGGGTTATTCCTAGGGCCTTATTGATAGATGCTCTATTGAGAAGAGAAATATCCTGGGAGTGAGGAGTCACTAAGCAGTGTTCTCCCAGCTTCTATCAAGGTCCTATTCCTCCTCTCAGCCATACCATTTTGTTGTGGAGTCCTTGGGGAGGAGAATTCTTGGGTGATACCAAATTCTTGTCATTGCCTCAGATTGAAATTATGTACTATGGTCAGTTCTTATCTTGAACACTGTACATTGAAGTTCATTTTGGATTGCTTTAACATGGTTTATAAAGATATTTAAAGTATCAGATTTCTTCTTAAGGAAGAATACCATGTATACTTTGAATGATCATCAACAATCACCAGAGTATACAATTTCCCACCTAGGCTCTGTATTGGCAAAGGACTAAATAAGTCTATGTGCAGTAGATAAAGACATCTTTCAGTGTCTTTGGAGCCAATGTTTTTAACGGTGGCCCTTGTTTGCTTGCCCATTTGGCATGCATGACATGGACCACTTTTAACACATTTCAAACTTGGACTATTTCTAACTAGGTTTTTAGAAAACAGCCTATACCTTGGCTTGTAGTTAATGTGAGCAAGTCTCTTGTTCCATTGAACACAAAGAGACTTACTTTCATTAGCCACAAGACATACTATAGATGTTCTATCATATCATATTGTCTATAAATGTCTTGTTTGTATTTGTATTTGTGTCAGTTTGTGCAAAATGACTTTAAAATAAACTGTAAAATTTGTTAAGATAAATAGGGGGAGATTATTAGGAAAAACCCCTTTTGATTTAACTTAACAAATTAACTATAAGTGATTTTACTTTTTAGGTTTATTACGCACATTGTATAGTAAGGGTAATCTGGTCATTAGATGTCTTAGGATGTCACACTCAACTTAGAGTGTCAAGATCAAGTCAAGACAAGCTTAAGTTCAGTTAAGTTAAGACTTGCGTCGAATACAAGTCGACGCAACTTCGACTTGATATCGATGCAACTTTGAGTTGATGCCTAAGCAGATCATTCAGCCTGCCGAAGTATAAGTCAAGTCGACAGAATGTCGAAAGGAACTCGACGCAGAAGATAGAGCTTGTTGAAGCCATCTAACAAGTCGACACAACGTCGACTACAATTCGATGCAGAAGTTAAGAGATCAAATCGAAATGCTTCAACTCGACGGGTACGTCGATACGGTATCGACGTAATGTCAACATCTGAGTTCATCCAAAGCTAAGAAGAAATTCGAAGCCACGTCGATAAGAACTCAGAGGTGCATCGACATGAACGTTGATGAAGTCGACGCAACTTCAAATACGGTCAGAAAAGGAGGCTTTTCCAGCTGTCCTTTTAGGACCTTTTCAGAAGGACCACCAGGCTAGAGACAATTCTCCAACGGCTCGTTTGTTGCCAAGAATAGAATGAAGCATTCCAAGACACAACAAATCACTTTTGGAAGCTATTCAAAATAGATTGACGGGTCGAGAACAAAAGAGGAATGGAAATTAGGTGAATACCTTTTCAGGACAAGCCAAAAGGAGAAAGACTTTTGAAAA
This sequence comes from Dactylorhiza incarnata, assembly GCA_033032865.1. Lineage (NCBI taxonomy): Eukaryota > Viridiplantae > Streptophyta > Magnoliopsida > Asparagales > Orchidaceae > Dactylorhiza > Dactylorhiza incarnata. Next base: position 6,800,444 of record JAWHQI010000126.1, on the reverse strand, counting down.
TTCAATCATACACAATAAGTATGCAAAAAGAGGAGAAGAGAACAACAATATTGATTACATTCTTCTGGCTGTTGATTAGGGTCTTCATCTTCTTCCTCCTCAAACCCTAACAGATTGATTGAGAGAAGAACTCTCTTTGCACAGGAACATAATCTGCTTCTTCTTCTTCAACATCATACAACAGTAGAACTACTACAAGTGCTGAGAGAAAAAGATCAAGCAAAACAACCCTTGCAAACCATCTCTATCATAAGCAAGGGTTTATTATTTCAGATCCCGTGAAAGCAACAGAGAAGCATCAATAAAGCTTCTAAAGAATTCTGAGAACCGAATTCTTTTCTTCTCCCTCTCACTCTTTCTCCTTCTTATTTCCTTCACTTGTACAGAGTTTTAAGAATCCCTCTACCAAAGGATTCAGTGGTTCAAGATCTCATTTTCAAAAGATCTGAGTGGTTCATGATCTCCTTATCAAAAGATCTTTGGTTCTAAGAGTCTCATTATCAAAAGACTCCGGCACAAGTTGTGCAATCCTACCAGGGAGGTAGAAGATAGGACTACCCACATTTTGGGGAACCTCTATAAAAATCTTGTGTCTTCTGTGTTGTGCATTTTTTGTTCTGTCCCTTTTATAGCTTATTGTTTTTTTTGCTTTATATTTACAACATTTATTTATACTGTGCTAGTTTTGTTTAGTGTAATACCTTAGTATTTTATTATATGCATAGTTATGGTAAATATATTTTAAATCTCTATTCACCCCTAGAGAAATCTCAGAGGCACATTGTGCACTTTCACATAATAAATCAGCAGAGGCTATCCAAGACCTCATTAGGCTCTGATATTTTTCGTACAGTACCTTAATGGTATTATAGACCCTTTGTAAAATTTTAAGGATTTCTAGAATAGGTTGCTATTATAATAATTTTAAAATAATACAAAATGCCTATTTTGAATTTATCAAAGGGTTTCCTTATTAATTAAAATATCTAAAAATACTATTGGAGATTGGTGGTGGTGATTTAAAATCTCTGTAAAATTTTGAAGAAATTTGTATCATTTGAGTATTTTTAATTATAAAAATTTAATGAGTTATTTTGGGAAAATGATTTATTGGAGGATAAGAGCTCAAAATGCCTTAAGAAAATTATGATGTATAAGTTAGTGTAGCCCTAACCTTTAGATTTTTTCTCATAATTTTCTGATGACTTTTGATTTTTAATAATTAAAATGGGGCTAAACTATCGAAGATATTATATCAGATAAAAATCATGAGCTCAAAATATCCCGATAAAAATAGTTGAGGTTAACGATGTCATATTAAAATCTCCTGTGGAGATTTGGGGCTTTGCCGATTTAATCGGGTATTTATAATTAATCGTATTGAAAAGTTCAGAATTATATTAGACTAGAACAAATCATCGAATCCTAGAATGACTCACAATCTGATAACCACCCTAAAAGGTGCAACTGAAGTAACCAGCGGGTTCCAATAACTTAGAAACTGGCAGACCCTATTCTGATTAATAACACGTAAAATTCACCTAGAAATTATAAAACATGTCTCCTCAGAACGGAAATGCCTCCTATGAATAGAGATGTCTCCTCGGAACGGAGATGTCTCCTATGAACAGAGATGTCTCCTCGGAATAGAGATGTCTCCTCTGAATGGAGATACCTCATATGAACGAAGATGACTCTTATGAACTGGAATGACTCCTCGGAACAGAGATGAGAACTGAGCTTGCCTCTTCGAAACGAAGATGCCTCCTTGGAACGAAGAAGAAACTGTAGATACTGGAACTTCAATTGCTTATTATTATGTTTTTCTTATTCCAATCTTTTATTTGTTACACTTTATTTCAGTAATTTATTTACTACACTTTATTTTAGTAATTTACTTGCTGCACTTTATTTTGGCATTTTACTTATCGCACTTCATTTACATCATTTTATTTACTGCAATTTACTAGTGCATTTATTTCCGCACATTCTTTTAAGGTTTTTCGCCCTATTAAGCGATTTAGCTTATTATGAACATTAGTTATGGTTAGGAGACGAAACATTCCTCCAAGTGTAATCCTAAATAATGGACGCTCTTAATCACCACATTTTTTAATTAAAGCCTGATAGTTTATTAAGTACTAGTCTAATTCACCTAGAAGGGGTGGGGGTGAATAGGTTTCTTTGATTATTCTTAGTTACTGCTAGCTGTTGTTAAAGATTATATAATATAAGTGCACAACACAGAAAACACACAGCTATTATAGTGGTTCCCCAAGGCAGTGTGTCTATGGGTAGTCCACTTTCCCTCTACACCTTTCTAACATTGTGTTAGACAAGACAACCTCCTCCAAAAACTCAGCTCCAAGTGATTACAACTCAGATCCCTCAGGATCTCTCAGGTTTGCTCCAAACCCTACCTCAGGCTCAACAACCCTACCTCAGGTTCAATAGCTCTACCTCTCAGAGTTCTCCAACTCCTACACCTCAAAAATCCTCCTAATTTCCTACCTCAGGCATATCAAGAAGCCCTACCTCAGATCTCCTCAGAGATCCTACACTCAACATGGGAGTACAACTCTACAAGCTCAGGCTCAACATCCCTACACACTCAGGGTCAATAAACCTACACACTCAGGCTCAACAACCCTACACACTCAGGCTCAACAACCCTGCAAACTCAGAACAATAATGTTCTTACAAAGATAATAGTGTTTGCTTATACAACAGAGGACAGACAAGATTTAACCTTCATCTCTGGTCTTCTATTGTTGATGCAGAACATGTGCTATCTTGAAGCAGGGCTGGAAGGCAGTAGCTTCAGTCCTTTCTTCTATTTGATCTTCTTCTTCAATTGATGAAAAATAATCTACTTGCTCTTAAGGATTGAATTAGGAAGAGCTATCTTATCTCAGATGCTTGCTTGTAGCTTTTGGAAGCAGGCTGAGAGATACATGTGGAAGCCGTCAATAGCACAGTAGTTTTTCTTTCAGAATATTTTTCACGCCTTCTATAATGCCCTAACATCTTCTTTTATACTCCCTCCATTCTGCAACGGCTCTAAAGAGGGCCCTGACACAGCATGGACATGATTAGAAAAGGTTATCTTGCTATACAGCCACTTGCGCCAAAAGCATATCCCTCCAGTGCTGTATTCAAATACGAATCTGTCTCAGCAGTTGTGCTGAGACAGTCTATAGTCTCAGCGGCTGAATCTGTCTTTGTCTCAGCGGATCTGCTGAGACAGTTAGTCTTCTCGGCGGATTCTGTCTTATTGCAGCTCAGTTGAGACATACTCATTCTCAGTGGCTCTAGCTGCGTCACAGCAGTTCAGCTGAGACCAATCTGTCGTCACAGCGGTTTTGATAGTAAAACCACAGAACTTTTCCATTGTTTGGAATAACCTAACCCTGCATATACATGATGTAAAATAGGGTTTATCAAATACAATATGTACTTAGCATTGAGTGTGATGCCTCTTCAAATCAAGGGAACATTGAGGGAAATATTCCCAATAATCTCCCCCTATTTGAAGAAGACAGAACATACACCAGTGCTAAGATATATAACCACAAAAATCTATCATGACAATATATGAAATAACAGTCATGATAACATAATAAATAATTATTAACTAAATATAGGCATCATAGAAGATATCATGAGAAATTATGAATAATAGTCATGACAACATAACAATAACATTGTTAACTACATATAGACACCACAGTATATATAAAATATTAATATATAACAATATTAAGGTTTGCTAATGTTGGCCTAACAACACAAGATATCATTTCAAACATTAAGAAACAATTTCAGTAATGATCAACTGTCAATACATTTTTCAGTTTACATTTGATTCATATGAAAAACTAAATACATTAGTACAAGTTTTTCTTTTCTTTGCTGCACTTGATCTTTCTGCACCTCCTTCATCAGGCTCTTGTTTTGGAGCAGCAACTTTCATCTCAGCTATTTTTCTCTTGTTCTCTTGCCTTTTGAAATACATATATGACTTGGGAATATATCTTGAAGGCATCCTCTTTGGATTGTTCTTCCTTACAAGATTCTCTTTGAAGACCCTTTCCCTCTGCGAATTCCTTTCAAGGTGTTTTATCCATTCTTCTGCAGGATAAATTCTGTCAATATCTTTGCAGACCTGGCCATGATGCAGCCATGCATTTAGAATGATACCCTTGGAGTCATCACTCCAATTCTCATAATCAGGGTCCTTGGCCTACTCTTTTCTATTCTTTGCCATAAATTCTTCTCCTAGCATGACACCTTCTGTTTTCCTCCTTACCGCAAGTTCAACATCTTGAGCAACCTTAGCTTGAGCCTCAAAATCAAAATCTTCTTTTCTTAGATTATCTAGCAGAGGCAGGTTCAGTGTTATCCTTGTTCCTTGCAGAACTTTGAGGGCCAACTCAAAATTGGTCTCAGCATTGGTCCCCTCCCCCTTTCTGGCTACTTCAACCAATTTTTGTTCTAGACTTTGGGAGGCAACATCAACTGAACCCAGATAGCGTTTGGAAGGCATTCTCTAGGTCTGATTTAAGTTCATCCTTCATCTTTTCTGCCTCTCCAATCATTGTTGTTGCAGTGGACCATACATATTCTTCAATGTGGTTTGAGGCCTTCTCAATGACCTCATCAGTCTTACTCACATAGTTTTTGACATAGGTCATGTCTTGCTCTGAGAGTTGCAGATGCTTGTCCATTGATCTCAGTATTGTATTTTGAGCTACAACTGATTTTTCAGCTAGATCAAACCACTTGGTCATCTGCCTATTAATGTAAGAGGTTTCTTCCTTTATTACTTGTATTTCAGACATGAGCTCACCATTGACTGAAGAGACAGACCTATCAATATATTCCTTTATTGATGTCATATAACCATCAATAAGTGTGCTGATTGAACTTAGGATGAGTTCATTTGACATTGGAGAGGTGGAGGGTTGTAATTCGGCTACCATAGTGGGTATGCTTTTCTCTTGGAGGGCTTGTTTCTCACACTCATTTAGAATGGATGGCTCCATTGCATGTACTTCATGATCTCCCTCAGTTAGAGAAGGGATACCATGCTCCCCCTCAGCTTGATCATTCTTCTTAGCAGCATTTGCATATTGATCAGTGTGATCAACAACAATTTCATCTTCACTATCAATGTTGACTTCTTAATCACCTGATAAGTTCTCTTGCTACTCCCCCTCAGATAGGGCATCCATCCTTTCTGGATCAGTGGAATCCCAGAAATCTGGGGAGTTATCAGGTATTAGATTAATCCTTCTTTCAAGATTAAAAATGAATTTGTCAATCTTACTTTGCAAGTCACTAGGAGAATCAGATTGCTCCTCATCATTTCTTGCAGACTCAACAGGCATGGTGTGTGCATTGTTATCAGCATCTTGAGGATTAGGAGCATCACTTTGAGTATGATCTCTTTCATTTCCATCATACTTCTCTTCTGTAGCAACAACATCTTCAATTTTCTCATGCTCTATAGTAGCAACATCATCCTCATGATCTTCAATGTCATGCTCTACATGAGCATCTTTGTCTAGAATGCTGTCGGATCCTTGATCATCATCAGCAGGGGCATTATCTGCAACATCTCAATTAGAATCAGAGCATTCAATTCTAGCCTTCTTTAGTCCTTTGACAAATTTTTGTTTCTTCTCCTTTATCTCAGAGGGCTGACCCATTGGGAACACCCTTGGGAACCTGTCCAAAGTGTTTATATCCATTCTTTTAAGATAATGAAGGTTGGATCCTTTTGACCTATCAAAATTTTAAAGGTAGTTGTTCAGAAGGTAGAGAGAAAGAATTATGCCTAGGTTGGGAGCCAGCAGACATTCATTTATCCTTTGGAAGATTGCAGCAACCCAGGAGGTCTTTTTCTTCAAGATAACTCTTGTCATCAACTCAAACATGTGCTTTGAGATTGTATCATGTGACCCTGGCTTGCACAGTAATGCCTTGCATACTATATCTAATAGTAGCTTCCCTTTTTTATTGAAATATTTCCTCTTCAGTGAGCCAGTTTTAGCATCACTGTACTCACACCATTTGAGGGCTTTTCTTTGTCTTTTTCAGACACACTGTCTTCCACCTCATTATTGCATGATGGCAGTTAAAATGCTTTCTCGAGCTTCCTTGGAGATATCTTAATCTTCAAGCTTCCAATTGTGGGCTTTAATGAGGACTTGGAAGATGAGAGCCTTGCTTTACTGTATCATTCTAGAACTTCAGTTCTGAGAATCACAGATGGCTCTGACAGTAGATATTCTAACCCTTGACCTTCCAGAAGTTGAATCACTTCTTTAATCTCAACGCTAGCATGTTGAAAGCCATTTCTGATTATTTCATACCCTTCCAGAAGATCCTTTGAGCTTTTTGGCGCCATTTTTGAAGAAAATGAGTCGCTGAGTCGGCGGGAAAGAAAGGGTCGTCTCGACGGCTAGTTAGGGTTTAGAGTGTGAAAAGTGTGATTTAATCAACATAGCAATATTTATAGGTGTATTATGATTTATTCTTAAGGTGTGATGTTGATTAGACTTAATTAATTAATGTTTTAATTAATCAATCTTATCTTAAAGGATCCGCTGAGACGGAAAGCTTGACCGCTGGGACAAGGAAAACCTAACCGCTGAGACGACTTAGCTATCTCAGCGATAACCGCTGAGATGAATTAACTGTCTCAGCGGTTCAGCTGAGACTGTCTCAGCTGAACTCACTACCTAGCAATGAACCCTTTTAAATTGGATTGTCTTACCCCTAATCATGTCACTAAGTGTTTTATAGCATGACTATATTTTAGCAAAGCTTAAGGAATAAAACAACAAACGTGATAGACAAAATGAAATGTTGAGGTCTACTCTAAGTTCAACATTCCTAGCTCAATTTTGAAACCATTAAATTTAGCCTCATCCAATGGCTTTGTAAATATATCTGCAACTTGATTGTCAGTGGGGACATGTTCAAGGGAGATATCTTTACATTCTACATGTTCTCTAATAAAATGATTCCTTATCTCTATATGCTTAGTACTACTATGAAAGATAGGATTCTTAGCAATAGAGATAGTGCTGGATGAGTCACAATATAGAGGAGAATTTCTCACCTTGAGGTTATAGTGTTGGAGTTTCTGAGGTGATCTCAAAGCAATCAACAGTTAGTCTTACTGCCAACGCAATATGAGCCTATAGGGTCGCACATAAAAGTGCTTGGAGAAATTGGAGGAAGAATTATGTTGGCTTGGGATTTCTCGAGAAGTCAATTGTTGCCTTGGAAATTCTCGAGAATATATATATATATATATATATGTTGCCTTGGGATTTCTCGAGAAGTAAATTGTTACCTTGGGATTTCTCGAGAAGTAAATTGTTACCTTGGGATTTTTCGAGAAATTATATATATATATATATTGCCTTGGGATTTCTCGTGAAATCAGGCCATTCCTGCGCGACTTAGTCGAACTGAAGGCATTCGTCGACCGCAGAGACGACACAAGGCTAGTGTAGCACGTTCGTCGAACGCAGGCTGCTTCGAGTTCATCGAACGCATGCCTCTTGAGTTCGTCAAACGTAGGCTGCTTCGAGTTCGTCGAACGCAGGCCTCTTAAGTTCGTCAAACGCAGGCCTCTTGAGTTCGTCGAATGCAGGATGCTTTGAGTTCGTCGAACGCAGGCCTCTTGAGTTCGTCGAACGCAGGCTGCTTCGAGTTCATCGAACGCAGGCCTCTTGAGTTCGTCGAACGCAGGCCTCTTAAGTTCGTCGAATGTAGGCTGCTTCGAGTTCGTAGAACGCAGGCCTCTTGAGTTCGTCGAACGCAGGCTGCTTCGAGTTCGTTGAACGCAGGCCTCTTGAGTTCGTCGAACGCAGGCCTCTTGAGTTCGTCGAACGCAGATGCTTCGAGTTCGTCGAACGCAGGCCTCTTGAGTTCGTCGAACACAGGCTGCTTCGAGTTCATCGAACGCAGGACTCTTGAGTTCGTCGAATGCAGGCATTATATAAACAAATCACGATCTTAGGGTTCTGTGTGCGAGACAGATTTTGTAACCGACCCGTTTCGTGGTTTGAGAGAGCAGCGCCGGAATCGTTCCGCTGGGGCTTCTCTCCTATTCGAACAAGTCGCCGCCTCTTCTAGTAATCGAACCTAGCAGTTCGTGGAAGACGTTGAGGACTCTTCTTCTTCGACCTAGTTCTTGTGCGACAAGAAGCCAGGGTTCTCCTTCTCTTGTGTGGATCTCTGTAGAGGGGCCGATACATTTCGGCTCTTGGAACTCAGATTTCGTTCACCGAATTTCTTCCTGGAGCATCTCGATTAAGCTTAGACTTAACCCCTTCAGGTATAAATTTATTTATTGCATTATGATTTTATTCATTTCTTGAATCATCAAATCGCAAGTTCCTTAACTTTTTGGGTTGTTCTAGTTATTTATTCCGCTGCGCATATACGATATGCTGTATTTTTCATTTTGAAATGGTATTAGATAACCCAATAGTGGTATCAGAGCGAGGTTTGCAATCTAATGCGTGTAAATCAGAAATTTAGAAGTGTTCTAAATGTCTTAATTTCTTCCTGGATGTTTGAATTTTGTAGAAATGTTCTAGATTGAAAAACTTCCAGGAATGCATGTGATTGCGTTGCGATTTCATTGTTTCAAAAATTGTTTCTCCTTTGCAATAACCGTCCCTCTAATTGGTTTGTGAAACCAAATGCTTTAGATTTTGAATCTGACATTGAGAGACAAGCTTGTCTACTGCATAAGTGGAGTTGTTTTGCCTGTGTCAAATGCATGTAAATCTGGAGATTTAGAAGTGTTCTAAATGCTCAGATTTAGCCCTTTTTATCAAGCGTTGATAATTTTGTTTTGTGCACTTTTGGGATGTATCTGGTTGTGATTGTTGTATTTTAAAGTGCACATTGATTAATTGTTAATCAATTTTATAAATAAAAATCCCTTATCCAATATTGAGTATACGGATGCCTTCCGATGGATGACATTCTTCCTGCCTCGGTCGATGAAGTGTGGGTTTGCCAAAGCAAGGTGCATTAATCTATCTTGGTAAGGGTGCGAGCGGATAATTGTGATATCCCACTGTTGACATCGGGTCTAACTTAACTGGGTGACCTCAAAAGTTGAGTGCCTAGAGGCATTGGGTTGGCATGCACCATATGATGGATGCGAATAAAGAGTTATTCACCAACCATACAAGAGTTGCATAGTGATGCAATTGGCAAGTGTTGCCTACCTAAATAACCGCAGTATGAGAGGAACGCCAAAGCGGACTCATTGTGTTGGTGAAATACGGATCTTGTCCACTAAGAGAGAAGCTCGCATTAACTCTCTGAATTGATATGAAGGGTTATCAATTTGAATAAAATAGTGGGAGTATTTAATTAAAGTCCTTATTAAAATAATACAATGTATTTTGAAATATAGTACTAAATAAACTTTGCATTATTTTGTAAAATTTTCATGGCAAATACTTCACACTCCGCGTTGTCCCTGAGAGCCATCCATGAGAAGGATAAGCTCAATGGGACGAATTTCCTAGACTGGTTCAGGAACCTGAGAATTGTTCTCAGACAAGAGCGTAAGCTCTATGTCCTTGAAGAAGATCCCCCCGAGGAGCCAGCCTCTACTGCACCTCGTGCATATAAAGATGCTTATAAGAAGTATGGAGATGACTCCTTGAATGTAGAATGTCTCATGCTCACAACCATGAACTCTGAGCTTCAGAAGCAACATGAGAACATGATCTGTTACGAGATGGTGGAGCACCTGAAGAAAATGTTTCAAGGGCAAGCTCGCCGAGAGAGATTTAATATATCCAGGGCATTGTTTCAGTGTAAGATGGGAGCTCGGGACCCAGTAGGAACTCACGTACTCAAGATGATTGAGTATATAGAGAACCTTGAATGACTGGTGTTCCCGTTGGGCCAAGAGTTGGCCACTGATCTGATCCTGCAATCGTTGTCGGACAGTTATGAGCAGTTTGTCTTAAATTACAATATGAATGAAATTGACAAGACACAGCCCGAGCTCCTAGGCATGTTGAGAACTGCCGAGATCAATATGAAGAAGGCCAAGCCTGCCAGCCCCATACTGATGGTGCTTAAGAGCAAGGGCAAGGCCAAGGGATTCAAGAAGACGAAGATTGGATCTTAGTCTCCTCTTGATCCCAAGTCTTCTGCACTGAAAAAGAAAGGTCTGGGCAAGGAAGGGAAGTGCCACCATTGTGGTAAGGCAGGGCATTGGAGGCGGAAATGTCCCCTCTACATTGAAGATCTGCAGAAGAAGAAGGGAAGTATGACTTCCACTTCAGGTATATTTGTTATAGAAATAAACCTTTCTGCTCCTTCATCTTGGGTATTGGATACCGGATGTGGTTCTCACATTTGTACGAATGTGCAGGAACTGACAAGGAGAAGAATGCTGGGTAGAGGAGAGATAGACATGCGTGTTGGAAATGGAGCAAGAGTTGCTGTCGTTGCCGTTGGTGTTTATCGTCTTTCTTTGCCCACTGGGCTTTTAATTGAACTTGATAATTGTTATTTTGTTCCTGCTATAACTAGAAACATCATATCTATGTCATGTTTGGACATGATTGGTTTCTCTTTTATTATAAAGAACAATTTTTGTTCTATTTATAAAAATGATATTTGTTATGGCGTTGCCCAATTGTTTAATGGTTTATATATTTTGAACTTAAACCATCCGATCTATAACATAGAAAATACTAAAAGACTAAAAACAAATGACTTGAATCCTACGTATCTTTGGCATTGTCGTTTGGGACATATAAATGAGAAATGCATATTTAAACTCCATAAAGATGGATTATTAGACTCATTTGATTATGAATTATTTGAGAGATGCGAGTCTTGCTTATTGGGCAAAATGACTAAAGTCCCTTTCACTGGTCTTACTGAGAGGGCTGATGATCTTTTGGGTGTAATACGTAGTGATGTATGCAGACCCATGAGTTCTATGGCTAGAGGTGGGTACTACTACTTTGTTACATTTACTGATGATTTCAGTAGATACGGATATGTGTTTCTTATGAAGAACAAATCCAAAAACTTTGAAAAGTTCAAAGAGTTTAAAAATGAAGTAGAGAACCAACGGGGAAAAAGGATAAAAGCACTCCGATCTGATCGAGGTGGCGAATATCTAAGTCATGAGTTTTGTGATCATCTGAGAGAGTGTGGTATTGTGTCACAGCTCACTCCGCCCGGAACACCACAACACAATGGTGTGTCTGAGAGGAGGAATAGTACTTTGTTAGACATGGTACGGTCGATGATGAGCCATGCAGATTTGCCCGTTTCCTTTTGGGGATTTGCTTTAAAGACTGCTGCTTTTCCATTAAATCGTGCTCCAACGAACACAGTTCTAAAGACACCATATGAGATATGGACTGGGAAGCGTCCCAGAATGTCTTTTATTAAGATTTGGGGTTGTGAGGCATACGTGCGACGTCAAATGCCTGACAAGCTGGAACCCAAGTCAGATAAGTGTTATCTTGTGGGATATCCTAGGGAAACCAAAGGGTATTACTTCTACCTGCCGTCCGAGGGCAAAGTGTTTGTCGCAAGGACTGGCGTCTTTTTGGAGAAAGAGTTCCTATCCAGAAAGACTACAAAGGTGGAACTTGAAGAAGTTCAAGAACCACAAATAATAAGTGAACCGATTTTAGAACCTGAGCAAGGACTACAAGTTGTTGTAGCTAGAGAGCCTGCTCAAGAAACACAAGTCCTGCGTAGATCTGATAGACCAAGATTTGAGCCTGAGAGATATGGATTTCTCGTGTCTCAAATAGGTAATGTGTTGCTTATGGATCATGATGATGAACCTGCAACCTATCAAGAGGCTATGTGTGGACCTGACTCCGAGAAGTGGCTTGAGGCCATGAAATCTGAAATGGACTCCATGTATGCAAACCAAATTTGCACCTTGGTAGAACCACCTGAAGGGGTACGACCCATGGGGTGCAAGTGGGTCTTCAAGAAGAAGACCGACATGGATGGGAATGTACAGACATTCAAGGGTCAGCTGGTGGCTAAAGGTTTCAGGCAAATTCATGGTGTTGACTATGATGAGCCCTTTTCCCCTGTAGCTATGGTCAAGTCCATCAGAATTCTACTTGTTATTGCTGTGCATTATGACTACGAGATCTGGCAAATGGATGTCAAAATGGCTTTCCTTAATGGAAACCTCCTTGAGGAAGTGTACATGACACAACCCGAGGGTTTTGTATCTCCAAATGAAGCCACTAAAATATGCAAGTTGAATCGATCCATTTATGGATTGAAACAAGCTTCTCGAAGTTGGAATCTGCGTTTTGATGAGAAAATCAAATAGTTTGGTTTCATCAAGAACGAAGATGAGCCATGTGTTTACAAGAAGATTAGTGGGAGCATTGTTGTCTTCCTGATATTGTATGTAGATGACATACTGTTAATCGGGAACGACATTCCGACTCTGCAAGCTGTTAAGAACAGGCTAGGGGACTGCTTTTCTATGAAGGATATGGGTGAAGCGACTTACATACTTGGTATTAGGATCTATAGAGATAGATCGAAGAAGTTGCTCGGTTTGACCCAAAGTACATACATTGAGAAGGTGTTGAAACGGTTCAACATGTTTGAGTCCAAGAAAGGATTCTTACCCATGTCACATGGTGTGAGTCTCTCTAAGGACCAATGTCCAAAATCTTTGGAAGATAATGACCACATGAAGTTGATTCCATATGCTTCGGCAATTGAATCAATCATGTACGCAATGTTATGTACTCGACCCGATGTCTCTTATGCTTTGAGCATGACTAGCAGATATCAGTCTGATCCTGGTGAGAGTCATTGGATTGCAGTCAAGAATATCTTTAAGTACTTGAGAAGGACTAAAGATGAATTCTTGGTGTATGGCGGAGAGGAAGAGCTCGTCGTAAAGGGTTACACAGATGCTAGCTTCCAGACTGATAGGGATGACTCAAAGTCCCAATCAGGTTTTGTATTTTGCCTTAATGGAGGAGTTGTAAGCTGGAAGAGTTCCAAGAAAGAGACAGTTGCTGATTCTACAACTGAGGCCGAGTATATCGCTGGAGCAAATGCGGCGAAGGAGGATGTATGGATTAGGAAATTCATCGACGAGCTAGATGTAGTTGCTAACATTGTTGATCCCGTAGTTCTCTACTGTGACAACAACGGTGCTATTGCACAAGCTAAGGAACCTAGATCTCATCAGCGCTCCAAGCACATACTTCGGCGGTTCCGTCTTATTCGAGAGATTGTCGATCAAGGAGATATGAGCATTTGTAGAGTACCAACTGAAGAAAACATAGCGGATCCACTGACGAAGCCTCTTGCGCAAAGGAAGCATGATGGTCATGTTAGATCAATGGGTATTTGATACCTGAATGATCGTCTTTAGTGGGAGCCTTGTGGATTGTATGTTTGTTGGTTGTTTATTCATTTGATGAATTGTGATATGTACTATGGTTTTTCATTTTACATTTATGGCAAGTTCTTTTATTATGTCAAGAGTTTCTATATGATAGACTAATTAACATAATGAATGCCCTTAAAATGTTTGCTTCCAAAGGAATTCAAGTACGTGACTTGAATGTGAGGGCCTATGTTTAAATGAGGCTTCATTCTTAAATGGTCCCTGGTCGAGGTATCATCCTAGATATTAGGGTGAGGATGAGACCATAGACTAGCATGTGCGTTGACTGATGACCGGTTCTCACAGGTCATGATATTGTGATATCAAATCATCACATGGGTACTTGTTAGGAACAAGTTGTACTGGACAGACCCACCGTGAGACTACTTTGTGGATTGTTATATGAACGTGTCACAAGTAGGTCTCAAGTGACAATGGTGTTTGTGGTCCTTTGACCTGAAGTCATAGCATTCATCAGGTGAGGAAGAGCGTACTTTGATGCCATCTAAAGTCTTCTCTTGAGAAAGGTTGACGATAAGGGTGGTTGTTGGGTATGTTACGAATCATTTGGATGTTTGTGCGTGAGCAGAAATGGGATTTGTCCTCTTTTATGACAGGATTTACATCCATGGGCCCCCTGATGGAATGAGACTGAGAAATGCATGACCATGCTTGGTTGAGTCATTATATGATATTGAGCTCACCATTTCTGTCAGTCTATTCTAGATCAGGAAACTAGGATTGAACAATTATGAGGGTGACACGGTCCATGCCTCTAGTTCTATCCGGATGTAAGGGACAAAGGGACATGACAACACTGATACATTGGTCATGACAGGCTTGTTGAGTTATGAACTCTTATTGCTTGGGTAGCAATGATGTATTGCTAGATGCCGCTCATTGTTTGTGAGACTTTTGTTGACACTTTGTGATCAAGTGGGAGACTGTTGGAGTTTCTGAGGTGATCTCAAAGCAATCAACAGTTAGTCTTACCGCCAATGCAATATGAGCCTATAGGGTCGCACATAAAAGTGCTTGGAGAAATTGGAGGAAGAATTATGTTGGTTTGGGATTTCTCGAGAAGTCAATTGTTTCCTTGGAATTTCTCAAGAATATATATATATATATATATGTTGCCTTGGGATTTCTCGAGAAGTAAATTGTTACCTTGGGATTTCTCGAGAAATTATATATATATATATATTGCCTTGGGATTTCTCGTGAAATCAGGCCATTCCTGCGCGACTTAGTCGAACTGAAGGCATTCATCGACCGCTGAGACGACACAAGGCTAGTGTAGCGCGTTCGTCGAACGCAGGCTGCTTCGAGTTCGTAAAACGCATGCCTCTTGAGTTTGTCGAACGCAGGCTGCTTCGAGTTCGTCGAACGAAGGCCTCTTGAGTTCGTCAAAAGCAGGCCACTTGAGTTCGTCGAACGCAGGCTGCTTCGAGTTCGTCGAATGCAGGCTTCTTGAGTTCGTCGAACGCAGGCTACTTCGAGTTCGTCGAACGTAGGCCTCTTGAGTTCGTCAAACGTAGGCCTCTTGAGTTCGTCAAACGCAGGCTGCTTCGAGTTTGTCGAACGCAGGCCTCTTGAGTTTGTCGAACGCAGGCTGCTTCGAGTTCGTCGAACGCAGGCCTCTTGAGTTCGTCGAATGCAGGCTTCTTGAGTTCGTCGAATGCAGGCTTCTTGAGTTCGTCGAATGCAGGCTGCTTCGAGTTCGTCGAACGCAGGCCTCTTGAGTTCGTCGAATGCAGGCTGCTTTGAGTTCGTCGAACGCAGGCCTCTTGAGTTCGTCGAATGCATGAATTATATAAACAGATCATGATCTTAGGGTTCTGTGTGCGAGACAGATTTTGTAACCGACCCGTTTCGTGGTTTGAGAGAGCAGCGCCAGAATCATTCCGCTGGGGCTTCTCTCCTCTTCGAACAAGTCGCCGCCTCTTCCAGTAATCGAACCTAGCAGTTTGTGGAAGACGTTGAGGACTCTTCTTCTCCAACCTAGTTCTTGTGCGATAAGAAGCCAGGGTTCTCCTTCTCTTGTGTGGATCTCTGTTGAGGGGCTGATACATTTCGGCTCTTGGAACTCAGATTTCGTTCACCAGATTTCTTCCTGGAGCATCTCAGTTAAGCTTAGACTTAACCCCCTTCAGGTATAATTTATTTATTGCATTGTGATGCTTTTATTCATTTCTTGAATCATGAAATCGCAAGTTCCTGAACTCTTTGGGTTGTTCTAGTTATTTATTCCGCTGCACATATATGATATGTTGTATTTTTCATTTTGAAATGGTATTAGAAAACCCAACATATAGTCCTCTAACTGATGATGTATCCACAGTAGTTGTGTACAGCAGCTCCTTGTAGCAATGTACTCAGACTCAGCCGTGGATATTGCCACACTAGTCTACTTCTTGCTACTCCAAGAGATCAACCTCCTTCATAGGAATTGACAAGTTCCACTTGTGCTTTTCCTATCTTCTTTGCATCCTGCAAAATCTGCATATGAAAAGCTAGTTAGTTGAAAATCATTGTTCTTAGGGTACCATAGGGCAAGATATTGGCTGCCCTTAAGGTATCTCAAAATCCTCTTTGCAGCTGTGTAGTGATATTCCTTAGGGCATGCTTGGTACCTAGCACAAATACATGTAGCATACATAATGTCTGGTCTACTAGCATTCAGATACAATAGGGATCCAATAATACACCTGTACATGGATTCATCAAAGGGTTTTCCCTTCTCATCCTTGTCTAAGGAAATATTTGACCCCATGGGAGTTTTCATGGTGGAAGCAGATTCCATCCCAAACTTCTTAATAAGCTCCCTAGTATACTTGGTCTGAGAGATGAATATTCCCTCATCAGGCTGTTTCACTTTGAGGCCTAAAAATACTTGAGCTCTCCCATACTGCTCATCTCAAACTCCCCTACATAAGGTTGGCAAAACTTTTGCAAAGGTTGTCAAACCTTTTGCAAAGGTTGTCATCAGTAGACCCAAATATTATGTCATCAACATAAATTTGGACTAGAAGACACTTGCACTTTGTTTCCCTAAGAAACAATTTACTATCTATCTTTCCCCTCAAGAACTTGTTCTTGATGAGAAAGCTAGACAAGGTCTCATACCAAGCCCTAGGGGCTTGCTTTAGACCATATAATGCTTTTCTAAGTAAATAAACATGGGAGGTAAGAGTTGGATGTACAAAACTTGATGGATGTTCCACATATACCTCCTCTTTCAAATATCCATTTAGGAAGGCCGACTTGACATCCATCTGGTATACCTTGAACCCCCTGTGGGCAGCATAGGCAAGGAATAGCCTTATTTCTTCTAACCTTGCAACTGGGGCAAAGGTTTGATCAAAGTAAATACCTTCTTCTTGCATGTATCCCTTGGATACCAGTTTATCCTTATTCTTGATGATGATGCATTCTCATCTAGCTTGTTTTTGTAGATCCATTTGGTGCCAATGATGTTGTGTCCTTGAGGTTTTGGAACCAACTTCCATACTTTGCACCTTTTGAATTGTAGAAGCTCTTATTGCATTGCTTGAATCCAGAATTTATCTTTATTAGCTTCTTCAAACATCTTGGGCTCCATCTGAGATAGAAAGCGTCAGAATAGAGCTTCATTGTGAGCCCTGCTTATGGTGATCACCCATTGGTTCTCATCTCCAATTATTTGGTTTCTTGGATGATCACTCAGATTCCTGGTTGCTGCAGGTAATTTGTCAACATTCTGCAGCTCTTCTTCTACAGCAGCAGGTTCTTCAGCATCCTGCTGATCTTCATCTTCAGGAACAACACACTTTGAATTAATTCTGTTGGTGCTGGGTATGTCTTGGATAGACATTTCTTGTATCTTCTGTTCATTATCTGACAAAACAGGAGAACTGGACCAACCCTTATAAAGTAGGCTGATCTCATCAAATACAACATGCATAGACTCTTCAACAATATGAGTCTTCTGGTTGTATACTCTATAAGCTTTACTATGTGAGCTATATCCAACAAGAACCCCAACACTGCATTTTTCAGCAAACTTTGTTAGTTGGGATTTTCCATTATTCAAAATATAGTATTTGCAACCAAAGATTCTAAAGTATGAAATTATTGGTTGTTTCTCTTTCAGAATCTCATAGGTGGTTATTCCAAGGGCCTTATTGATGAAAGCTCTATTGAGAACATAACAAGCAGTATTGACTGCCTCAGCCCAGAAATATTTTGAAAGTGAGGAGTCACTAAGCAATGTTCTCCCAACTTCTATCAAGGTCCTATTCCTGCTCTCAGCCACACCATTTTGTTGTGGAGTCCTTGGGGAGAAAAACTCTTTAGAGATATCAAATTCTTGACAAAACTTTGTCATGACCCCAGATTGAAATTCTATACTATGGTCAGTTTTAGTTCTGACCACAGTACATTGTAGTTTATTCTGGATTGCCTTGACATGGTTTATGAAGATATCTAAAGTATTAGATTTCTTCTTAAGGAAGAATACCCACGTATATCTTGAGTGATCATTCACAATCACTAAAGTATACAACTTCACACCTAGGATCTGAATGGGCAAAGGACCAAACAAGTCCATGTGCAATAAATATTGACATCTTTCAGTGTCTTTGGAGCTAATACTTTTAAAGGTGACCCTAGTTTGCTTGCTCATTTGACATGCATGACAGGGACCACTTTTAATACATTTCAAATTTGGACTATTCCTAAAAGGTTGTTAGAAAATAGTCTATACATTGTCTTATAGTTAATGAGGGCAAGTATCTTGTGTCATTGCACACAAAGAGATTCACTTTCATTAGCTACAAGACATACAAAAGATAGAGAATTATTGCAAATAAAATCTAAGCAATAAACATTCCCACTCCTACTGCCAGAGAGAATGATCTCTAAGTCAATTGATTTTTTGATCAAGCACTTGTCATTGTGGAATTCAATGACATAGCCCAAGTCCATAGTTTACTTATGCATATAAGGTTGTGTTGCAACACTTCAATATAAGCTACCCTTGTTATTGATACTATGCCATTTGAGATCATACCATATCCTTTGGTGACTCCTTTTTCAGAACCTCCAAAGATAACTTTTTGGTCCATTCTTCACAGGAGTGTAATCCTACAGAAGACTCATTGTTCCTGTCATGTACCTTGAGCACCCACTATCAAAGTACCATATTTCCCTTAGGCTGGTACTTGAACTATCCTGCAAAATGCAATTCATTTTCCCTTTGGAGCCTAATTGTTTTTGGGTCCTAGGTTCCTGTTAGCATAAACAGATTGACTCACACCTGCTGCAGCCTTTGTAGGAAAGCTCTTCATTGCATTAGGCACACTAGTATTGTGCCAACAATCTATGGCAAAGTGTCCCACTTTACCACAGCACCAACATTCATGGATGTTGTACCTTCTTTTCTGAACATTCTTTGAGGTGGAGGGAGCATCAAAATGATTATGTTCAGAGGAGAAGGTAGTAGCATTCTTCCTATTCCTATTAGCAATAACCTGGCTGGTTGACTGTCTATAGTTAGTCTTAGCAGACTTTATCTGAGTGACCTCAGCTGGTCTTAGCTTGGCAGCTAAGCAAGAGCTGATGGCATCAGATATTGTGTTGTTTGACTTGATTATAGGCTTGATAGTAGCCATGTGTTTTGCTAAGTAGGATTTGGAAGAACCAACTTCCTTATTCTTGAATGAAGGGGCTGAAGTACCAAATACAAATGGTCCAGAATGGGCCATTTGAATTTCTTCATGGGGAGCTTTCAAAGCACTCATCCTATAGTAAGGAGTATTTTCCTTCCTATAGGAACTTCCATTCTTCCAGTGGCCATACATGTTGTCCTGGTCATACCTGTTGGAGGGAAGCAACACATTTTGAAAGGTGGTATGAGGTTTAGCTTTAGCCTGACCCTTTCCTCCATTCTCAGCACCTACTACCACTTTATTGAAATCTAGCCATCTCCTATTGGTTTGGGAGGAGAATGTGTCAATAATAGGCAGTATGTATTTGGATTTGGAGGATTGAGCCACCAATCTCTTCTCTTTGAGAAGCTTCTCCTCCAGGTCCTTAATGACCTTGTTCTTTTGGCTAATGATGCTTAATTAGAATATTGTAATTACCTTCAACTGACTTATTTCCCTACTCATCTGAGCCATTTGGGTAGATGACTAAGTGCACTCAGGCTTTGCTTGTTGAAGGGAAGCAATTTCTAGAGCTTGGCTTGCTTCTTGCTCTTTTTCAGAGCTTCCAAAAGAGCACCGTACTTGTCAATCAATTGATTGACATCCACTTCAGATTCTGAACCACTCTCATCATTAGATGAGCATGCTTCAGATTTTGGTACTGACTCATAATCAGAAGAGGGAAGAAGAGGAGTTGATACCTTATCAGGATTATCCTGACTTTCTACATCATCAGACATGGACATTAAGCCATAAAATTTATCTTCATCCTCCTCATCGTAACTATCTGAATGTGACAGAGGGGCCCTGATGCCAACCTTAGCAGCTTGATAATCTTCATCTTCTTCAGCTGTAAATATCCCAATGTAGGCTTCTTCTTCTTCTTTAGAATTTGAGGATGAAGACTCAGATTCACTCTAGATTTTCTCCTTCTTTGCTAGAAAGGATTTTTCATCTTTCATTCCCGTCTGGTGATGATGCTTCTTATCACCTCTTTCCTTTCTCTTGACTGGACTGTCAGCTATGACATGTCCTGGCTTACTACAACAATAACATATAACATAATTTGAAATATGTTTAACATGTTTAGGGGCATACCTGTCACCCTTGGGGTGCTGCCTTTCTGATTTGTTGTGTTCCTTCTTGGGATGTGCGAAGGAGGAAGGTTTGTTCTTCCACTGCTTCCTCTTCATCAGTTTCTTGAAGTGCCTTGAGAAAGCAGCAAACTACTCATCTAATGAGTTGCTGTCAGATGTGCTGGGCTCAGAATTTTCTGAGTCAGCAGCCCTTCTTGGTGGAGAAGGCATTCTTGCTTTGCTCTTCTTAGAGCTTTCAGCTTTGATAGCCACATCTCTCTCCTTTGCATGAGGCCTGGTGGATATGTCCTCCTCCTTCCTTGCAGATAGCTGCATCTCATAGGAGAGCAGCTTTCCAAACAGTATATGGGGAGGAGTTTCACTCAGCTTTACCACTTCTCTGATGGCACAGATCTTTGTATCCCAATCCTTAGTTAGAGATCTTAGGAATTTGTCATTCATCTCATAATGACTGAAGACCCTTCCATAAGTCCTCAGATCATTCACCACTCTAAAGAACCTTTCATAACAATCAACTATGCATTTTAGGCTGTGTTGCCTGAAGGCTTCATACTCTTGATTATGGAGGGATTTCCTATCATCCCTCACTTCTTCAGTACCTTTCATATACACTATGAGTGTATCCCACATATCCTTGGTAGTCTCACAGTGCACCAAGTTTTGGAAAGTGGAATCATCAATTGCATTTAATATTATGTTTTGTGCTCTCTTGTCCATGGTAGCAAGTGCAATCTCATCCTAAGTCATTTCAGCATATGACTTGGCCACTTGCCTAGTTGGATCTATAGTGGAGGGCTTTGTGAAGACAAAAGGTCCCTCTTTGACTGTTATATATATCCTAGGGTCTAAGGATTCCATGAATAGCCTTACCCTTTGCTTCCATATGCCCAAAGTCTCCTTTTTGCATATGGGCAACTTCATAGATCCCATCTCCTTCTGACCTCCAGTGGCAGCCATTGGATTCAGACTTGACTACTCCTTATAGGATCTGGTCAGACTGTTAAGTCTTTATTGACCAACCCGCCTCTGATACCACTTGATAGTTTATTAAGTAGTAGTCTAATTCACCTAGAAGGGGGAGGGGGTGAATAGGTTTCATTGATTTTTCTTAGTTATTGTTAGCTGTTGTTAAAGATTATATACTGTAAATGCACAACACAGAAAACAGACAACTATTTATAGTGGTTCCCCAAGACAGTGTGTCTATGGGTAGTCGACTTTCCTTCTATACCTTTCTAACAGTGTGTTAGACAAGACAACCTCCTCCAAAAACTCAGCTCTAAGAGCTTACAACACAGATCCCTCAGGATCTCTTAGGTTTGCTCCAAACCCTATCTCAGGCTCAACAACCCTACCTCAGGCTCAACAGCCCTACCTCTCAGAGTGCTCCAACTCCTACACCTCAGAAATCCTCCTGACTTCCTATCTTATGCTTATCAAGAAGCCCTACCTCAGAACTCCTCAGAGATCATACACTCAAGCTGGGAGTACAACTATACAAGATCAGGCTCACACTCAGGCTCAATAACCCTACACACTCAGGCTCAACAACCCTACACACCTAGGCTCAACAGCCCTACACACTCAGGCTCAACAACCCTACAAACTCAAAACAATAATGTTCTTACAGAGATAATAGTGTTTTCTTATACAACATAGGACAAACAATATTTAACCTTCAGCTTTGGTCTTCTGTTGTTGATGAACAACATGTGCTGTCTTGAAGCAGGGCTGAAAGGCAGTAACTTCAGTCCTTGCTTCTATCTGATCTTCTTCTTCAGTTGATGAAGAATGATCCACTTGCCCTTCAGGATTGAATCAGGAAGAGCTATCTTATCTCAGATGCTTGCTTGTAGATTCAGGAAGCAGGCTGAGAGATATCTGTGGAAGTCGTCAATAGCACAGTAGTTTTGCTTTCAAAATATTTTCCACACCTTCTATAATGCCCTAACATCTTCTTTTATACTCCATCCATTCTACAATGGCTCTGAAGAGGGCCCTGACACAGCATGGACAGGATTAGAAAAGGTTATCTTTCTTTCCAGCCACTTGCGCCAAAAGCAGATCACGCCAGTGCTTTATTCAAATACAAATCTGTCTCAGCAGGTGGGCTGAGACAATCATCAGTCTCAACGGATGGATCTATCTTCGTCTCAGCAGATCCGCTGAGACAGTTAGTCTTCTCAGCAGATTCTGTCTAAATGCAGCTCAGCTGAGACAGACTCCATCTCAGCAGCTCTGGATGCGTCTCAGCAGTTCAGCTGAGGCCAAATTGTCGTCTCAATGGTTTTAACAGTAAAACCACAGAACTTTTCCATTGTTTGGAATAACCCAGCCCTGCATATACATAATGTAAAATATGGTTTATCAAATACAATATGTACTTAGCATTGAGTGTGATGCCTCTTCAAATCAAGGGAACATTGAGGGCAATATTCCCAACAAAGGCTGAACGGTACGATCAAGCTTCATGAAAAGGTCGCGTACCCGAATTATTTTATGTCGAGCAGGGCAAGAGACCGCTAACCCGGAAGGTGCAAATACATTTCCTTATTATAATGCTTGAAAATTGAATTATGATTATAGTGGCGGGTCGGTCATGCCCATTAGCCATTCGTACCGACATGAGAGTGTTGACGACTCTTGGCACTAGGGTGTGCGCAAACCTCGAGAGCTTGTCTTTTATTTTATGCCCCACTGGGTCCCTCCACTAGTTAGACGGATTTCCATTATCGTTGAATGTTGCTCACATCCACGAGTACACCATGATGTACACCAGGGCCTTGGTGGTGAGATACGAACACACCCTTTTGCTCACTCTTTTGTTGCTTAACTATTTTTGCTTATGTTGCTTCAGCTATTGATATCCTACAGAGGCTCACTCTCATCCCCAAGCGCTATGGATCTTGGGGAGGGGGTGGGAATCCACTAGTATTAATGACTAATATGTCGTTGTACACCATTTTTAGGAGATCGAGCAGCGCGAGGTCCAGCCGGAGCATGGGAGAGTATCCAACATAGAGCATGCATGAGTAGATGCGCCTACCTCACCACCCGACTTTAGAGTTGTGAGATCTTACAGTTTAGTGGGAGCGAGAGATTTTGTACTTTTGTTGTAGCCCGGTCAGGCAATATGCACAAACTTTTGGCTACGACCTTTATTATATATATATATATGTTGGGAAAAACCCCTTTTGATTTAACTTAACAAATTAACTATGAGTGATTTTATCTCTTAGGGTTTATTACCCATATTGTGTAGTAAGGGTAATCTGGTCATTAGATGTCTTAGGATGTCCAACTGAACTTAGAGTGTCAAGACCAAGTCAAGACAAGCTTAAATTCAATTAAGATAAGACTTGCGTCGAATAGAAGTCGACGCAACTTCGACTAGATGTCGACGTATCTCTGACTGGAAGTTGAAGCAGATCATTCAGCCTGTCAAAGTATATGTCAAGTCGACGGAACGTCGAAAGGGACTCGACGCAGAAGGAAGGGCTCGTCGAAGCCATCTAACAAGTCGACGCAACGTCGACTACAATTTGACGTAGAAGTTAAGAGATCAAGTCCAAGACTTCAACTTGACGGTTACGTCGATAAGGAATCGACGTAACGTCGACATCTAAGTTCAGCCAAAGCTAAGATGAAATTCGAAGCTACGTCGATAAGAACTCAGAGGTGCGTCAACATGATGATTAATGAAGTCGACGCAGCGTCGAATACAGTCAGGAAAGGAAGTTTTTCCAGCTGTCCTTTTGGGACCTTTTTAGAAGGACCACTGATGAGTCCAAATTATATACCCTTTTTAGGACTCATCTGGGCTTATTTTCATGCACGTGCACATCACTTTCCACCTATATTCTCTTATTTATTGATTTAAAGTCATTCCACTAAATGTGCACATTTCTAGCCCAATTTCGGTGTAGAATCTTTTATTTCTTATTTCTGAGTTTTGTGTTGTGTTTAGTTGTTATTATTGAATGTGTTAAGTGCCATGATCAGTGGCCCGAGCAGTTCTCCTGCTGATGCAGGCGTCGTGCAGGTGTTCCCGGTGCAAATCTGCCCAGGAATACTGCGCACGACCACTGGCTATATTGCACACGACCACTGGTCGTGCGACACTGCTCGTGTGCACTTAACACCTAAATTTCAAGGCCTGTCTTGCCAAACGCACGACCACTGGCTATAGTGCGCACGACCACTGATCGTGCGCCACTGGTCGTGCGTATATGAATTTTATGTGAATTTTGTCTTGCAGGTTTTCTGGCACAGTGCGCACGACCAATAACTTCTAGTGCACACGACCACTGGTCGTGCACCACTAATCATGCACCCTATTTTCTATAAATACGCAGTCCGCGAAATTAGGTCAAAGGACACATTATCTCCGCCGTTTTCGAGCCCTGTTCGCCTCTTCCGCCCCCTGCATCATCTTCCACCACCGGGAGGTGCTCTGGGACTAGTCTTCACGCCTATCTTGAGCCCGGAGATCATCTCAGCCATCTCCATCATCTAAGTGCTTCAAGGAGAGGATTCCACCGTCATCTTCATCACCAAGCAAGAGTTCTTCGCATCGGACGTGACCAGAGTGTAGTTTACCGGAGAAGACGGGTCCATTGGGAGGAAGTGACATCCCTCCTCTACCCCGGACGATAGTTGGGACCGAGATAGGGCGCGGATTGACAACCTGACGATTCCTACCGAGAATCTACAACAAGCCTCCGGATTCGGTCGTATCTCTTGCCTTTCTCTCCTATTTGTGTTGATGTATATGAATGTAATCCTTATTATTTGATGATGTGCACTATAAACCATGCTTTGTAATGTCTATTTCATTTTTATGAAATTATCTTGTTTATATGTGTGTATGAGGTGTGCCACCAAATTCACTCCACCACCCACTTCACTTCCTCCGGTGTAAACCACCCCATTCCGTATGCCCACTCTTCCATCCACCTAGTGAAGCATGACATAGCGGCCCGTGTAATCCATTCGCCTCATGAATCAGCGCGCTCAAGGCCTGCACAGTTCGATTCCACACATATTCACCTCATCCGCTTGCCTACTCGTCCATCCGCCTAGCGAAGTAGTGCGTTCAAGGCCTACGTAGTTTTCCATCCCGCCTGGCGAAGCATTGCATAGCGGCATTGCATAGGAGTAGTTGTAGTTATTTTATTTTATTTACAAAACCAAAATCATTTTCGTCCGCATTCCATCTGCCACAAGGACTTCAATCTCAAGTCCTCCTTGATTTGTTAACTCCACCTTACTGTGTTCCTTGAGAGATTCGATACTTGGGGATTTACTTCCTCATATTATTACTTGACAACGACCGGTTCACTGCCGTT
Source organism: Dactylorhiza incarnata (assembly GCA_033032865.1). Taxonomy (NCBI): domain Eukaryota; kingdom Viridiplantae; phylum Streptophyta; class Magnoliopsida; order Asparagales; family Orchidaceae; genus Dactylorhiza; species Dactylorhiza incarnata. Next base: position 6,774,850 of record JAWHQI010000126.1, on the reverse strand, counting down.
CAGACCGCTTTTTGCTCCCGCCTATATGCAGTGTAGGAATTCGCGCGTTAAGTTTTTGGCGCCGTTGCCGGGAAACACAGTCGTGTGAGTTTTCTGTAAAGGGAGACAAGAGTTAGAAGTTCCTCCATTGTGTATAGTCCTCTTGTTATTTTGTTTGCTTTCTATTTAATTTTTGCTTTTATTAGTTTTATTATTTCCCCCTTTCTTGTTTTAATTTTGTTTTAGGCAAGTTTAATCCAAGGAGTTTTATTAGTTTGTGTAAATTTCCTTGCAAGGAATTTCAGTTTTATTATATCTTCTTTAATTGTTGAAAATGTCATCATGGGATATTTCACCTAGCATTAATGACAAGATGCTCTATTATATAGACCAAATTAAGGAGTTAAATGCTAGGTAGTGTAGGAACTTTGTTTGCTTATTGTGTCGAGGAGAGGGTTATGAATTGAAGGACTATCCTAGTCTTTTCAATCCTGACCGTTGCTCCTTCACTCATGACAACGTTGTCCCTATCGCTCATTCTTTACCCATGGAGACAATCGCGCCCTCTACTCCCGAGCTTATTTCGTGCATGGACTCCTCGCCCCCTGTGTATGGCCTCACTCCTAGTGATGACGATCACTCATCTGTTGGCCAACAAGGAGAGGAATGGGAGCTCCTAGATGCACCTGAGTGTGATGATGAAAGTATTCTTTCCATTGGGGAGGCGTTAGCGGATCTTTTTGCCGAGGAACCAAATCTTTTTGTTCCTCCAGTTTCTTTGCAAGATTTTTCTACACACATTTTTTATGATCCTGTCGAAGTAATTGAGCAGGGTGATGATTCTAAGTCTGAGGCTGCTCCAAGGTGGGATGATGAGGATACTCTTTCTGATGAGAAGGTTTCCACTTCTTCATGGGACGAGGAGGTCCAACTCACCATCGAGGCTCCTGAGTTCTTGAGTTCTCCTCGCTATGACAATTACGATGATGATAGTGATCTATGCTTGGAACTTGCTGGGAGTGAGACCGGGACCACTCCCACGATTGATGTTTATTTAAGTTGTTCTTCTCATGTGAGTCTTCAATGATGATAGTGATCTATGCCTGTGCAGGTTGAGTCTTCACAGGTACTCAAGGAGGACTTGGAGCATTTTGCTCAGTTCAATGATGAGTGTATCCTCTCATGTGAGGAGGTTGACCCCTCCTCCCTAGAGGAAGCCTCACTCATTACCTTTTTCTCCTGCCGCCTCCGTGAAGACAACACCTTGCTAGGCAAGGATGTTTTTAGTGAGATTTATGAGGAGTACTCCTCCTCCTCTTCTTACTTTTTATTCCCTCTACCTGTGACGAGCAAGTATTATTTATATTTAGGTAGAGGAGTAACTGTTCTGTCGCCGTATCCGTACCCGTTACCTGTTGAAATTGTTGAAGTGGAAGTTTGGAGGATTTTGGACCTGGGCGGTCTGGGAGGAGGTCGGGCGGTCTGGCGAGTTCGCGCGACTTGGCAGTCTGCATCTGCGGTCTGGCTGGTCTAAGCCTAGCTATGGTCTCCCGGGTTGACCGCTGGTCTTGTCCAAAGTCTGCTGAAGGTGGAGCCGCGCGGTCTGTGCGTGACCGCGTGGCGTGCTGTCCTCTTCAAGGTTGTGGTGGTCTGGTGTGACCGCACAGTTTGATCCAGGTTCTCTCCGGAATACGGTCTGGTAGCTGACCGGGCTTTCTGGGAGTATTCGCGGACTAAGGGTCTTAGTCGCGTGGTCTCAGTTCGCGGTCTCAAGAGGAGACTAGTATGCGAGCTGGTTGCTGTTCGCGGTCTCAGGAGGACATCGACATGCAGACAGGAGTTCGCGATCTGATGGCGAACTGACTGTGTTCGCGGTCTCGTGCGAACACAGGTGGTGAATAGCTTCGGGCGGTCTGGCGATCTTCTTTGAAGTCGCGATCTGCTGTGAGAGTAGCGGTCTCTCATGGTCGATGTTGAAGCTGACGAGTTCACCAAAATGAAGCAGGAGTACTGCTGCTGATCGCGCGGGTTGACCGGTCTGGTCGCGCGGTCTGGGGGGGTTGTGATCCTATCTCATAGGGTGGTGACTGGATCAGGTCCCACGCCTATAAATAGGAGGCCACTGTAGCAGCAATTAGACACACCAAGTGTAAGCTGAGTTCGCTCTTGTTCTTGCGGTCTGTTTATTTCTGACCGGGCGGTCTCTGATTGAACTCTTCTTGTGCAGCTTCTGCGGATAGTGTGGGCAGCAGCGATCACCTCTTCCTCTGAAAGTGTTCGGGCGGTCTGCGGCTTGGAGTTGTGGTGCTGGAGTTCGGGAGAATCAGGAGGTCGGAAGAAGGGAGCGGTCTGTGCAGCGGTCTGGTGGTGTTCTGTGGTCGGCAGAGAGTTGCGGTCTAGCAACTATCAGAGATCGCAGGGGAGGTCGCGCGGGTTGGGCGGTCTCCAGTTATCAGTTTTTTCTGTTCTTCTCTTTGGAGTTTTGTGCTGACGAAATCATGTCTCGTCAAGCATGTCTTGCCCTGTAATTGAAGTTTGCTATCAATAAAGATCGTTTGTTTGCCTAAGATTGTTTCTGGTTGCTTTGGCTTGTATCTCTAGTTGTTATTCCTGCTTGCTCTCACAAGGTCCGAGAAATTTTCACATGGTATCAGAGCGAGGTTGGAGTGGATAGAGCAGCGAATAACTTAGAGTAGCCATCGCCTTTGTGAAGAAGGAACCAGAGGAAAAACAATGGAAGGTGGATTTGCAAGAGGTCTTGGGATTGAGATGCTTACATCGACTAACTTTAAGAAGTGGAAGTCGTGTATGCAGAGTTATCTTCTAGGGGAGGACCTCTGGGAGGTTGTTGGAGGAGATGCGACTGAAGAGGTGAAGGCAACAGAAGCGGGTGACAATGGTCCGGCCGTGAGGGCGTGGAGAAAGACCAATGCTAAGGCCGAGTTCACTTTGAAGCGTGCCATTTCACCTGATCTATTTGATCACATCTTAGGGTGTGGATCAGCTGCCGAGATCTGGAGAGCCCTGGATGGGTTGTTTAACAAGAAGAATGTAGCTAGGCTACAGTTCTTAGAGAATGAGCTGGCAAGGTCGGCTCAGGGTGATCTTTCTATCTCAAATTTCTTTCTGAAGATGAAGAACCTCTGCGCTGAGATATCAGCACTGGATCCTGATGAGCCAATTTCTGAGGCGAAGCTGAAGAGGCACATCATCCGCGGCCTGCGGAAGGAATATGTGGCCTTTGTGACGTCGGTGCAGGGTTGGGCAAATCAACCGTCTCTGATAGAGCTGGAGAATCTGCTAGCGTCGCAGGAAAGTCTGGCAAGGCAGATGGCGGGGGTGTCCGTGTCTGGGGGAGATGGCGAGGTTCTCTTCTCAGGAAAGAAGAAGAAGTGGGATAAGAAGAAGAAGACCGTTGGAGGCTATGGGCCTTCAACTTCTGGACAGCAGGAGAGGGGCTATCCTCCTAAGGCTGAGGAGAAGAAGAAGAAGGAAGGTCTCAAATGCTACAAATGCGGGAAGGTTGGGCACTTCAAGAAGGACTGCATGCTGAATACTCAGCCAGGGCATGCTGCTGAGAAGGAGGAAGCACCGGCCAGTCATATTGATGGAGGATGGGGAGGAGCCTTCTTGGCTTCTATTGGAGTCTCGGTTCCTATCAACTATCAGGAGGACTGGATCGTGGACTCGGGGTGTGGTCATCACCTCACCGGGGATGGGTCGAAGCTTTCTTCAGCGGAGCCCTACACAGGTAACAATGCTATTATTACTGCAGATAATACTGTGCATGCAGCCGAGAAGGTCGGGGTTGTTTCCTTGGGCAGTGATAGAGGGCCATTAACCTTGAATAGTGTCTATCATGTGCCCGGTATGAGGAAAAACCTCTTCTCCGTGACCAACGCTGTTGACGCTGGGTATCACGTTCTGTTCGGCCCAACAGAAGTGAAATTTCTACGTAATATAGAGGCCGTGAAGGCCGAGGTCGTCCATGTCAGGAGGAGAGCGAAAGACTTGTTCGTTTTATCGACAAGTTCTTATGTCAACAAGATTAAGACGAATGATGGTGCCGTGATATGGCATGAGAGGTTGGGGCACGTAGGGATGGATAAGCTGAAAGCTATGGCGGTGAGAGGTCTGGTCAAGGGCCTGCCAAATCTATCTTCCTACGGTGAAGGTCATGTTTGCGAAGGATGTCAGTTCGGCAAGTCTCATCGACTGCCGTTTGATAAGTCGCAGACGAGGAGTAGAGTGCCGTTGGAGTGCATCCACGGTGACTTGATGGGACCAACTGCTACCCTAAGCCTCGGAGGCAGCAGGTATATGCTGGTGTTGATCGATGATTACACCAGATATGTCTGGGTTTATTTTCTGAAGGAGAAGGCGGAGGCGTTTGCCAAGTTTGTGGAGTTCAAGGAGCTCGTGGAGGGTCGGCTGAATCTGCGGATCAAGAAGCTGAGGACGGACAACGAAGGGGAGTTCACCTCTGCTGAGTTCTCTAGTTTTTGCAGGAAGGCAGGCATCCGGAGGGAGCTCACTTGTGCTCATACTCCACAACAGAACGAAGTTGCAGAGCGGAAGATCCGTCATCTGACGGAGACCTGCAAGTGTTGGCTGCATGCCAAGAGTATCCCAAAGTCCTTCTGGGCGGAGGGAATGTCTTGTGCTGCCTATGTCATCAACCGGATGCCTTTGAGTCCCATCAATATGTTGACTCCTCATGAGATGATGTTCAAGGAGAAGCCAAGCGTGGCTCACCTTCGGGTATTTGGTTCCACCTGCTACGTGCATGTTCCAGATGCTCTTCGGACGAAGTTAGATGCGAAAGCAAGGAAGCTAGTCTTCGTGGGATACGATGAGAGGAAGAAAGGCTGGAAGTGCATGGACCCGGAGACGCGGAAATTTGTTGTTTCTCGCGACGTCGTGTTCGATGAGGTGACATCTTACAAGGGGTCTTCTGATGTGGAGCTACCAGAGAGCAGGGTGGAGGTGCCGGAGAAAGCTGTGGAGAATCTTCAGGTGGAGCTACCTGTGTCACTAGGTGGTCCATCTCCTTCTAGTTCCGAGACGGGGGCTTCTGGTTCAGGGAGCAGGGGGAGCGATGCTCCTAGCACGTCTGGAAGAGGAGCTAGGGAAGAAGCAGCTGGAGATAATGCGGTTCAGGGGAAGGAGTTGAGGAGGTCGAAGCGAGCAATCGTTGCCCCTGATCGCTATACAGGAGGAAATGCAGTGAGCTTTATCTCATGTTTCTTCACTGGTCCCTTGGATGAGAGGGAGCCGTCGAGCTTTGAGAAGGCCCAAGGCGTGAAGGAATGGGATGTTGCAATGCAAGAAGAGATGGCAGCTCTTGAGAAGAATGAGACCTGGTCTCTTGTTCCCAAGCCCAAGGGAACTACTCCTGTAACATGCAAATGGGTCTACAAATTGAAGAAGAAAGCTGACGGCAGTATCGAGCGGTACAAGGCTCGTCTTGTAGCTCGGGGGTTCTCGCAGCAATACGGTGAAGACTACGAGGAGACTTTCAGTCCGGTGGCAAAATTGACTTCAGTTCGGTTCATCATTGCCTTGGCGGCGTTCAGTGGATGGGAGATTTGGCAGCTCGACGTCAAGAACGCCTTCTTGTACGGCGAGATTGACAAGGACATCTTCATGGTCCAGCCACCAGGCTTTGTGTCTGAAGATTTTCCGGAGCATGTCTGCAAGCTGAAGAAGGCCCTGTATGGGTTGAAGCAAGCGCCAAGGGCGTGGTATGGGAAGATCGCAGAATATCTCCTATTCTGTGGGTTTTGTGCTTCAGACTCAGACTCAAGCTTGTTCATCAAGAAGAGCGGGGAGCTTCAAGTCATCGTGCTGCTATACGTCGACGACATGATCGTGACGGGGAGCTCGATGGAGGAAGTAGCACAGCTAAGGGCCGAGCTAGCTATCAGGTTCGAGATGAAGGACTTAGGTGAGCTTCACCATTTCCTTGGACTCGAGGTGCAGAGGAAGGAAAGTGGAGTGCTGGTGTCCCAGGCTGGATATGCGGAGCGGATTGTGGAACGATTCGGCATGAAGGAAGGGAAGTGCACTTCCACACCTCTAGAGAAGGCTATGAAGCTTCGGAAAGATGAGGGGAGGATTATGCAAGATCCGTTGGTGTTCCGAGCTCTGGTTGGGAGCTTGATCTATCTGACGATCACAAGGCCGGATATTGCATATGCAGTTGGCAGAGTGAGTCGATTTATGGCGGAGCCACGGGTACCTCATCTGCTAGTGGCCAAGAACATTCTGAAGTATGTCAAGGCGACCTCGGATATGGGTCTCCTATACAGGAGGGATGCGGGCTTCGAGGTGCATGGATACATGGATGCTGACTACGGGGGAGATTCGGATGATCGAAAGTCGACATCTGGATTCGTCTTCATGGCGGGCCCTACGGCTATATCATGGTGCAGCAAGAAGCAGGATTCCGTATCTGTCTCTACCACGGAAGCGGAATACAAGGCTTCGGCCTTGGCAGCTCAGGAAGCCATCTGGCTTAGGAGGTTGGTAGGAGACGTCCATAAGGAGGTTCGGGAGCCGACTCTGCTACGCGGTGACAACGAGAGTGCTCTCAAACTGGTAACCAATCCAGTTTGTCACGCGAGGACCAAGCATATCGAGATCGAGCATCACTTCATACGGGAGAAGGTGCTGGAGGGGTCTCTTTCGGTCGAGCATGTGCGGAGTGCGGACAATGTCGCAGACATCTTCACAAAGGCGCTGGCAAAGGGGCCGTTCACACGGCTAAGGAGCTTACTGGGGCTGGTTTCAACTTCCCACTTCAAGGGGGAGTGTTGAAATTGTTGAAGTGGAAGTTTGGAGGATTTTGGACCTGGGCGGTCTGGGAGGAGGTCGGGCGGTCTGGCGAGTTCGCGCGACTTGGCAGTCTGCATCTGCGGTCTGGCTGGTCTAAGCCTAGCTGCGGTCTCCCGGGTTGACCGCTGGTCTTGTCCAAAGTCTATTGAAGGTGGAGCCGCGCGGTCTGTGCGTGACCGCGTGGCGTGCTGTCCTCTTCAAGGCTGTGGCGGTCTGGTGTGACCGCACAGTTTGATCCAGGTTCTCTCCGGAATACGGTCTGGTAGCTGACCGAGCTTTCTGGGAGTATTCGCGGACTAAGGGTCTTAGTCGCGCGGTCTCAGTTCGCGGTCTCAGGAGGAGACTAGTATGCGAGCTGGTTGCTGTTCGCGGTCTCAGGAGGAGATCGGCATGCAGACAGGAGTTCGCGAACTGACTGTGTTTGCGGTCTCGTGCGAACACAGGTGGTGAATAGCTTCGGGCGGTCTGGCGATCTTCTTTGAAGTCGCGATCTGCTGTGAGAGTAGCGGTCTCTCATGGTCGATGTTGAAGCTGGCGAGTTCACCAAAATGAAGCAGGAGTACTGCTGCTGATCGCGCGGGTTGACCGGTCTGGTCGCGCGGTCTAGGGGGGGGGGTGGTGATCCTATCTCATAGGGTGGTGACTGGATCAGGTCCCACGCCTATAAATAGGAGGCCACTGTAGCAGCAATTAGACACACCAAGTGTAAGCTGAGTTCGCTCTTGTTCTTGCGGTCTGTTTATTTCTAACTGGGCGGTCTCTAATTGAACTCTTCTTGTGCAGCTTCTGCGGATAGTGTGGGCAGCAGCGATCACCTCTTCCTCTGAAAGTGTTCGGGCGGTCTGCGGCTTGGAGTTGTGGTGCTGGAGTTCGGGAGAATCAGGAGGTCGGAAGAAGGGATCGGTCTGTGCAGCGGTCTGGTGGTGTTCTGTGGTCGGCAGAGAGTTGTGGTCTAGCAACTATCAGAGATCGCAGGGGAGGTCGCGCGGGTTGGGCGGTCTCCAGTTATCAGTTTTTTCTGTTCTTCTCTTTGGAGTTTTGTGCTGACGAAATCATGTCTCGTCAAGCATGTCTTGCCCTGTAATTGAAGTTTGCTATCAATAAAGATCATTTTTTGCCTAAGATTGTTTCTGGTTGCTTTGGCTTGTATCTCTAGTTGTTATTCCTGCTTACTCTCACAAGGTCCGAGAAATTTTCACATTACCTACACGGATATTAGAACAGTTACCTGTGCACTGTTCTTTTCATAGACCCATTAGCTAGAACTCTTAAAGTTTTAAATAAGTCGTGCTGGGATGACAATAACCCCAGTAGTTATCTATCTTTTCTGCAATTTCTTTTCTTCTTATCCATTTAGTTAGCTGTATAGTATTTTCCTTTTGTCTATTTTCTTTTTGTTTGGCGGAACTCACCCCTGTAGATATTCTTCTGGATGGATGCTGTAGCTAGGTCTAGATTTAAATTCCAATCTTCTGGTATGCTCATTTTTGAGCATTGGGTACTCAGTTCCCCTAGCTCTTTTCTGAATTTCATAGCTATATATTGTGTGTATTGTCTAGTTTAAGTCTGGGGGAGAGTAGTTCTGAGTGCCCACTCACGCGCACTATTGCATAGCATGCTAGAAGTACTTTTATTTTAGTTTTTTGAAAATTGTTGTTCATTCTCTTTGCGCACCGCATCACCCACTTGAGCGCGTACTCATATGTATGTGTGCTCTGAGTTGAATTTTATTCTTCTACTTATTTGGGAAAGTCTAGGTGCTGGCTTAGGACTATGTAGCGGAGTAAAATGTTGACTCCAGTAGTGCTCCTAGTCGAGTGCTCGGTTGCATAGAAAATTGTGTAGATTAGACTTCTTTTTATACTTATAGGTTTATATTTTTCTATTAGTGTAAATGTTGTTTACTATACTCAAATGGTGAATCCGGTGTGAATCAAATGGTAGCATAGGGATGTGTGTAAACGATCACTAGACTCGTATTGCTTGAGTCGGGAGAAAGGAGAATCTTTCTCGGTGGATAGAACTTGCCCCAAGCGATTCTTGAAGCATTGGCATAGGATAGTTCTAGTGCGTGAGAATGACGTAGGCCATTATTTTGGCCCGGTTCAACTTTCTATTTCATGCCTATCGTCTACCCTTGCTAGCCCCTTTGTTCCTAGCCTTTCATTGATTCAGCTCCGCATATATCTCACTAAAGCCTAAAAGCCTAACCTAGTCGCACACCCAAATCTGAGCTTTAGTTATTGTTTTATTTACATTTTGGGGGGTGTTGATTGTGGTGTTTCTTATGTGAATTTATGGATATGCTCATTTGAAAATTTTGCTGAAAGAAAAAGACAAGAAAAAGAAAGATAGGAAAAATGATTAAAAAAGAGAAAAAGAAAAATGAGTTTTATTGAAAATCGTTTAGAAAAATTATGTATTGGGAATAGGCGGTGCACACACCTTTGTTACAAAAGTCCAAGTCTGGGGGTGTGGTGCACTTATTTATTTATAGTCGTGCGGGTAGCTCTACCTTATGCTCATGTTGGGTTAGGTGGGCTTAGCCTCCATGTTTATCTTTGTTTACCTCACCGTAACCTAAGCCCCATCTCAAACCTAAAGTCCTACTGACTCACGCCTTGAACCAATCTAGTGTCTGTTGGAACATGGTCTTCCGCATCTCCTAAGTTTGAGAATAACAAATACTATGTGTATTTGATCTTGTGTGTTTAAGTGTGCAGGAAATCAAAGTACACGTGACTCAAGGATGGTTGCCCCCAATTTTGAGCCAACAATTCCAAGACTCCCACTAGCGCAGGAGGTAGCACTTAGCGCCTGGCGCTAGCGATGATAGCGCAATTCTGGGAGCATATATGGAAGGAGATAGCGCCTGGCGGTAGCACTAGCGCAGGCGCTAGCGCTAAGTCTATAAAAAGGACATTTTGGCTCCGTATTCTTAAGCCTATAGAGATCTAGAATTCCAGAGCTTCGTGCCACAGCATAGAGAGGAAGGTTCAGAGAGATACTCCCACAAATCCATAAAGACTAAAGGAGATCCGTGGAGAAGATTTCAACACGCGTCATCATCGTGACGGAAGACCGCATCGACTACGATCATACTCTGCGTCTTCGTCTACTTCTCCAAGAGATCCACATAGAGGGAGTTTTTATATTATTGTATTTTCATATTCTTCTTGTAAATGGTTAGTGAAATCACCTCGTGTTGACGACTAGGTCTGGGTAGGACTTAGGGCTGAAATTCGCCTCGTGTTGGCGACTAGGTCTCGGGAGTAGGTCTAGGGGGTGCTCGAGGCCATATCCAGGGAAGGGTTGGCTAGAGCGGCTTGAGGTCGTATCCGGGGAAGGATCGGCTAAAGCCAACCGGTTCGTGGGGATACGAGTCGGTATAGAAAACAAAAAGAGTCTTTCTATTAGCTTTGATTTCTAGCTTCGATAAGAGATCAAGTTTTGTAATCATGCTTCTCAAATTAATAAAATCATGTCTTTACTTTTACTTCACTTGATTTATCTTGATCTTCTCTAGTTTAATAATCAAACCTTTTTCAAAGTTATTCAAAATATATCAAAAGTTTTTAAAACCCTTATTCACCCCCCCCCCCCCCCCCTCTAAGGGCGCCTACCGATCCAACAAGTGGTATCAGAGGGGTTTTATTCCAATCGGCTTAACAACTGGGAATAATGGCGTCTCATGATCTCGCTTCTACTAGTGGGGTAAATTTTTATTAAGAAGAAAAATCTCTTAAACCACTGTTATTTGAAGGAAGAAATTATAAAGGATGGAAAATAGTAATGGAAAATTTTCTTAAACGGTTAGATGAAAAAGTTTGGAATATTACTATCAAAAAACCACCTAGCGTATTAAAAAAGAACGAAATGGTTTTAAATGCAAAATCTATGAATAGTCTATTTTGTGCGTTAGATCATAATATTTCCAAACTCATTTATACTTTTCCTACTACATACGAGATGTGGAATTTTCTTGAAATAACTTATGATTCTCCTTCTGCAGGTATGGAACAATTACAAGAACCGGAGAATATGCAAGCCTGCACAGGTATTCAAGAAAGCTCCACGCATGACGGATCCATGAAGTGCACATCAAATGGAAAAGTAGAAGTACTGTCTTCGGAAGAGGAGTGCCAAAAGATTTAAAAGAAACCATATGTTCAAATCATGCCTCTCCCGAAAGCAATGTAAGGAAATCAAATCCCATCTTTTGTACTTCCATTTCTACTTTACAATTGCTATAAATTACAAAGCGCAAACTTAAGAAATTAAAAAATGCAAATTGCAAACTGCGCTTAGAATATAAAAATTTAAAAGCAAAAGTTAAAGTAGTATCAAAATCTGATTTATCTAGCTTTACTCATGTCACTTCAATTGAAAATACAAAACCTTGTCTTGATTGCAATAATATTAAAGAAAATTTTAAGGAACTTGAAAAAGAAATTATTTTTATAAAAGAACAAAATGAAAAATTATATTTAGAAAATTCATCTTTGATAAATGATTGTGCTAAGTGTAAAGAATATAAAATTGAAATTAAAGAGATGGATGAAACATTTGATGAATATAGAAACAACTATCAAGATCATATTTATTCAATTGTTTCCACTCTTAAAAATAACACAATCGCTTATAATAAAGCTAGACATAATTTAAAGATAAAAAATGATGAATTAAAATCAAAAATCAACTTGCTTATGAAAATTGTAAATACAAATTCACAATATCAAACTATATCTAAAAACAAGTTGAATATAAATATGAACATCTTACGAAAGTTTAAAAATGGGAGTAATGAACATAAAGGATTTGTAAATCAAAATCAAAATCACCATAATTTACAAAATCATGTTTCTCCCAACCTAAAATTAAATGCAAGCAAACTTCCTTCAAGTTATAAATTCAAAAACCTTTTTGATCCAAATGGTCAAGTAAATGATTATGGAAATTTGAAAACTAAAAATAATGTTAAACCAAGATTTAAATGGAGACCCAAAGTTAAAGATGAAACACAAACTCCACTCAAAAGGGCTCATTCACTTCCATCTCCCCACAAACCTACACGTTATATTTGGGTACCCAAAGGAACCACCACACTTGGTCCCCTTTGGATGCCTAAATCTCTTATTCATTAGTATCCAATCATTTGCATGAAGTAGAAATCAACTCAAAATAAAATATCAATTCTCTACTTCATGATATGCTCAATTTCTTTTTTTTAACCATCATTATATGATCACTTTATAACTTGTAATATGACTTTCACATTAAGGTTTGTTGATACAATGTTGCATGTATGTAACAATAGAGATTCAAGTTTTAGACATAGAATAACGTGATGATTCTAATTTATGTATTCATATGGATATAGAGTTGATTCTATGGTCTATGCAAAATATAATAGATTCATATAGTAATCATGATCACAGACTATATGTTTCGAAGGAATAAAATCTTTTGTAGTTATATTTGATGTTTGACTTAGAAGATCATATGATTTTGCATGACTATTATATATGATCATTAATATTAATTCATAGTGATTAAGAACTCGTAATTAATTATTCATGATAATATACATGAGGAATTTTTAAAGAAAATTCATATTCAACCTTTTCAAATTATTAGATAGAAACGTTGTAAGGTGAATAGTGAATATGAGAAAATATGTTTATTTTGAAGAGTTTTGTAAATTTTCTCTTTGGTTTTTGAATATTAAACAAATACATATATGTTTGTTGATTTTTCAGAATTTTAAAATTATAGAAAATCAGAGACTTGGGCTAGCGCCGACGTTAGGTTTTAGCGCCTGCGTTAGCACACAAAGAGTGCTTATTTTGATCGTAAAGCCTATATTTTCTTCGATTTTGCTTCCGATTTTGCTTCCGATTTTTCCTAATTATGTTTTTGCAATGTAAGGTCTGTCTAATGAAGTGATGAGACGAGAAGAAATTGCAAAAAGTTGTGGAAGTTAAAATTAGTACATGAGTTTCATCTTCATTAGAGTTTCATATTTATTAAACCTTAATTATTGAGTTTTGCACAACATATGCATGAGTGAAATGATCATATATAAGTGAAATAATATTCATGCAATTTTTCAATTCCGATTTAAACATGATTATGATTAAACATACTTGGGGTAATTGAAAATGACGCAAATATATTAACTACCTAAGCAAAACTTGTGCATTTTATAAATTTAGCCTAATACCCCCAAAATACACCTTTTAAATCCAATTTGACACTTATTTCATTTAGTCTTAATAATATCATATGACAAATTTAGTTTTTCAATTTTTATAAGACTATTAGGAAATGGATTTAGAAAGACAAAAATAAAAAGGATAAGTAGATCACTTGGAAAAATGATATGACTTTTTATTCAACTTTATTAAATTTCATTTATTTATGAATTTGAACATTATGGTTAATCACTAAAATCATGCATATTTGGTTTGTTCATTAATGTCATCTCATGCAAAGTTTAGGTGGTAAGGTCATATACAAAATCGCTAATGTTTCATGAAATTTGTACTATATAGACATTTCCTAAAAATCTGAAATTTCAGCATGAAACTACTATTATGACACTTAATCAAGATCAACAATTAAAAATTTCAAAATCATCAAAAATCGAGTATTGTTTCCGGCGCTAGCGCTAACACCGGCGCTAGTGCACCTATGTATTTTCTGTATTTTTAAAATTTGGAAAAATCCCTAAAAATATATTAATCTATATGTACTATTTGTTTTTGAACTTCTGATTATATTTTATTTTTGAAAAATCAAATACAAAAATACAAAAGTTAAAATTACAAAAAATATGTTTTGTTTAAAGTTTATTTTTGAAAAATCAAATACAAAAATACAAAAGCTAAATATATATATATATGTTTTGTTTAAAGTCTATTATTTTATGCAAAAACCAAATACAAAAATTACAAAATCCAAATTACAAAAAATATGTCTTGCTTTTTGTTTGAAGTTTATGTTTTTTTTAAAATAAAATCAAATACAAAAATAGAAAACACTAAAACTATAAAAAAACTGTATGGATTATCCTATGAGAATCAAGCATGATTTAATCTATTCCTTAGAACTTCTATAATGTTGCAATTTATCTTTTCAAACTCTTTGAACATTGTTTTCATCATGCTTTGTTATATCTATTAATATGTGCATCAAGTATCTTTTAAAAAATTGTGTAGAACTAAGCTTAGCATGCCTCTAAGTATGAGTAAATGTCTTATGTTTGATAATGATCATTATTCACTCACTTATTTTGCCATTGTCTACATTTGTGTTTAATCTAAGAATGCTTGTGTATATTTTGTATTAGTACAATGAATTAAAATTGCACAAGTATCTTACCTACACTCCTTTATTTGCACTTTTTAAAGTTAAGAAAAGTGGTTATGGTTTCATAAATTTTATTGGTTTGCAAAAACAAGTGTATTCGGAGAACTTTGTACAAAACAAAAATCATAAAATAAAGTGACAAAGATAACTCCACCAAGCACTACTTGAACCTCCTGATAAGTCTTAATAAGCGTTGTGAGGTTGAGCACCTTGGAAAGAATAGTAAAGTTTCTTGTGCAAACCATAACTTTCTTTCAAAATAAAAAACCACTTATTCTTAAGTACACCGGATCACTAGTCTCAACATTACAAATAAATTATGTGATCCCCCAAGCACTACTTTGCACCCTGATAAATCTTAATGAGCATTGTGTGTGCAAAGCACCTTGGTAGTTGTACATTTTTTTTTCTGTGCATTAAAGTTTGTGGAAGTAAAATTATTTGTGTTTTATTGTGCTCTTTACTTTACATATCTCTTGTATTTTTGATTAAAACATTTGTTTACTCTATTCAAAATACACTTATGTGCACATCATTATATTCCATAACATTTCTTCTCATGAGTATTGGATCCTAATGCAAATTCTATACTACTCTTTATTTATGAAATGCACTAGATAACCTAGCATGCTTTCTACAATGTGTGGTATGTTTTGAAATTGTGAATTAAAGTAACATTGTAGTAATCTCTTTGTGATAACATTATTTCATGCTTGGTTACTTTATTGTCAAACTTAAAGATTTTAATTGAAAAATGATTTACAAAAACATCTTCTTTTTGAAATTTAACTCATATATCTTTTTATGGATCATCATTAATTACAATAAGATGTTTCTTGTATTTCTATAAGTCTTCTGCATCATCACCATATAATTGTTTTACCTTGTGCTTTCATGCTTACTTAAAGTCTTTCATTTTGGGTGCATCATCACTTGAATCTTCAAATTCCTTTCTTGCAACAAGTGGTAGACTTGTTTGGTAAACTCTATATTGGTTGCTTTTAACATGGATTTTTCTTTGCTATAAAACTTTGATATATTTCTATGAAAATATTATTACGCTAAAAACTCTGATTTAGTAATGGACTTCAAAATAGCTATGTGAGTGTTTTCATAAATTCAAATAAAAATATAAATCCATAGGCTATGTCATTAGAATTAAAATGCTTAAATGTTTCCAATAATTATTATCCATGACTTCATTTCTCACCATAGCGGGGGCGTAGGGTTGTAGACATTAGATAACCTTTATCTCTAGTCATGTCTTGTCCTTAACCGGGGAGGGTTCCAGTGGGGCCTTGCGAGGCACTGGGGGGAAAGAGTACTAGGTTGAGTTGTGTCTAGTGTTTGCATATGAGACTAACACCCCAACCTACGGCATGTATGCAGCTCCTCATGCCCATCCGTCACTTAGTACGGGGCTAGGGTGTAGACATATTGTCTGGGTAGCTTAGTTACTTGGAAATCATTACATTTGGTTATACTACAAACTATGATTTATGAAAATGTTATAATACTCAAACTCTGATCTATTTAAATAAAAAGTATTCTAAAACTCCTTATCATTTCCTTCTCTACAAGCTCGATCATGCTTTTATCTTCTTCGCAACTTTTTGGTGATGTCTCCTTACCCGCTTTTGCTAATAACAAAAGGGGGAGAACTAACATGATAAATATTAATCTACTATCAAACTATAATGCTTAATTAAGATGATAGCTTACATATTAGGAGAGCATTCACTTAGGGGGAGCATGTATTTAGGGGGAGCAATTCTAAATGCTAAAATCAATAATTATCCTAAGTCATCACTCTCACACACACACAAATATAGTTTCATCATGCTTATTTAATAATGCTCTGATTTATCATTAATGGATTTGTTATTATCAAAAGGGGGAGTTTGTTGGAACATGGTCTTCCGCATCTCCTAAGTTTGAGAATAACAAATCTTATGTGTATTTGATCTTGTGTGTTTAAGTGTGCATGAAATCAAAGTCCACATGACTCAAGGATGGTTGCCCCCAATTTTAAGCCAGCAATCCAAGACTCCCACTAGTGCAGGAGGTAGCACTTAGCGCCTGGCGCTAGCGATGATAGCGCAATTTCGGGAGCACATATGGAAGGAGATAGCGCCTGGCGGTAGCACTAGCACAGGCGCTAGCGCTAAGTCTATAAAAAGGACATCTTGGCTCTGTATTCTTAAGACTCTAGAGATCCAGAATTCCAGAGCTTCGTGCCACATCATAGAGAGGAAGGTTCAGAGAGATACTCCCACAAATCCATAAAGACTAAAGGAGATCCGTGGAGAAGATTTCACCACGCGTCATCATCGTGACGGAAGACCGCATCGACTACGATCATACTCTGCGTCTTCGTCTACTTCTCCAAGAGATCCACATAGAGGGAGTTTTTATATTATTGTATTTTCATATTCTTCTTGTAAACGGTTAGTGAAATCGCCTCGTGTTGGCGATTAGGTCTGGGTAGGACTTAGGGCTGAAATTCGCCTCGTGTTGGCGACTAGATCTCGGGAGTAGGTCTAGGGGGTGCTCGAGGCCATATACAGGGAAGGGTTGGCTAGAGCGGCTTGAGGCCGTATCCGGGGAAGGATTGGCTAAAGCCAACCGGTTCGTGGGGATACGAGTCGGTATAGAAAACAAAAAAGAGTCTTTCTATTAGCTTTGATTTCTAGCTTCGATAAGAGATCAAGTTTTGTAATCATGCTTCTCAAATTAATAAAATCATGTCTTTACTTTTACTTCACTTGATTTGTCTTGATCTTCTCTAGTTTAATAATCAAACCTTTTTCAAAGTTATTCAAAATATATCAAAAGTTCTTAAAACCCTTATTCACCCCCCCCCCCCCTCTAAGGGCGCCTACCGATCCAACAGTGTCGTGGAGAGAATGTGACCGGGCGAGCTTATGGTCACTGACACCGATGGATTTCGGTGGAGTTTGTCCTGCACCCCAATCTTGAGCAATGCTCATCTCAGTGCTTAGTTTACTTTCTCTGTATGCGTGACCGGATGATTCACCGTAGTTCACCATTTTTAGTAGTTGTAATATGCTTTTACACTTTTAGAAATCTATAAACTGTTCATATAATGAGAAATCTTCTCTATTATTTTTCTTATGTGCGTGAGCATGCGACTTCGCATGATACTCTGTAATGTAATTTTAAGCCATCTACTTTTCTTTCCCCGTTTGCTTAGAATTTGTTTGCTTGGGACACGCAAACAGGTAAGTTTGGGGGTGTGATGAGTCCAAATTATATACCCTTTTTAGGACTCATCTGGCTTATTTTCATGCACGTGCACATCACTTTTCACCTATATTCTCTTCTTTATTGATTTAAAGTGATTCCACTCAACGTGCACATTTCTAGCCCAATTTCGGTGTAGAATCTTTTATTTCTTATTTCTGAGTTTTGTGATGTGTTTAGTTGTTATTATTGAATGTGTTAAGTGCCATGATCAGTGGCCCAAGCAGTTCTCCTGCTGATGCGGGCATCGTGCAGGTGTTCCCGATGCAAATCTGCCCAGGAATACTGCACACGACCACTTGCTATATTGCGCACGACCACTGGTCATGCGCCACTGTTCGTGCGCACTTAACACCTAAATTTCGAGGCCTGTCTTGCCAAACACACGACACTGGCTATAGTGTGCACGATCACTGATCGCGCGCCACTGGTCGTGCGTATATTATTTTTATGTGAATTTTGTCTTGCAAGTTTTCTGGCATAGTGCGCACGACCAACAACTTCTAGCGCGCACGACCACTGGTCGCCCTCCACTAATCGTGCGCCCTGTTTTCTATAAATATGCAGTCCACGATATCTCCGCCGTTTTTGAGCCATGTTCGCCTCTTCCGCCCCCTGCATCATCTTCCACCACCGGGAGGTGCTCCGGGACTAGTCTTCACGCCTATCTTGAGCCCGGACATCATCTTGGCCATCTCCATCATCCAAGTGCTTCAAGGTGAGGATTCCACCGTCATCTTCATCACCAAGCAAGAGTTCTTCGCATCGGACGTTACCAGATTGTAGTTTACCGGAGAAAATGGGTCCATTGGGAGGAAGTGACATCCCTCCTCTACCCCGGACGATAGTTGGGACCGATCTAGGACGCAGATTGACAACCTGACGATTCTTACCGAGAATCTACAACAAGCCTCCGGATTCGGTCGTATCTCTTGCCTTTCTCTCCTCTTTGTGTTGATGTATATGAATGTAATCCTTATTATTTGATGATGTGCACTATAAACCATGCTTTGTAATGTCTATTTCATTTTTATGAAATTATCTTGTTTATATGTGTGTATGAGGTGTGCCACCAAATTCACTCCACCACCCACTTCACTTCCGGAGGTGTAAACCACCCCATTCTGTATGCCTACTCTTCCATCCGCCTAGTGAAGCATGGCATAGCGGCCCGTGTAGTCCATTCGCCTCACGAAGCAGCGTGCTCAAGGCCTGCACAGTTCGATTCCACACATATTCACCTCATCTGCTTGCCTACTCGTCCATCCGCTTAGCGAAGTAGTGCGTTCAAGGCCTACGTAGTTTTCCATCTCGCCTGGCGAAGCATTGCATAGCAACATTGCATAGGAGTAGTTGTAGTTATTTTATTTTATTTACAAAACCAAAATCCTTTTCGTCCGCATTCCATCTACCACAAGGACTTCGATCTCAAGTCCT
The DNA here is from genome assembly GCA_033032865.1 of Dactylorhiza incarnata. Lineage (NCBI taxonomy): Eukaryota > Viridiplantae > Streptophyta > Magnoliopsida > Asparagales > Orchidaceae > Dactylorhiza > Dactylorhiza incarnata. The sequence goes on along the minus strand of JAWHQI010000126.1, from coordinate 6,755,962 downwards.
CCTTGATTTGTTAACTCCACCTTACTGTGTTCCTTGAGAGATTCGATACTTAGGGATTTACTTCCTCATATTATTACTTGACAATGACCGGTTCACTACCGTTCAGACCACATTTTGCTCCCGCCTATAAGCGGTGTAGGAATTTGTGCGTCAATCACCAGGCTAGAGACAGTTCTCCAACGGCTCGTTTGTTGCCAAGAATAGAATGAAGCCTTCCAGGATGCAACAAATCACTTTTGGAAGATATTCGAAATGAATGGACGGGTCGAGAACAAAAGAAGAAAGGAAATTAGGTGGCTGACGGAAATTCCTTTTCAGGACAAGCCAAAAGAAGAAAGGGTTTTGAAAATACAATCATACACAATAAGTATAAAAAAAGAGGAGAAGAAAGAAAATAGTCATCACATTATTCTGTTTGTCGAATAGGGTCTTCATATTCTTTCTTCTCAAACCCTAAAAGAGAGATTTACACAAGAGGACTCTTGCCACATGGACATAATCTGCTGCTTCTTCTTCATCATCATACATCAGCAGAACTACAACAAGTGTTGGGAGAAAAGGATGAAGCAGAACAACCCTTGCAAATCATCACTATAATAAGCAAGGGTTTATTATTTCAGATCCAGTGAAAGCAAGACAGAAGCATCAACAAAGCTTCTAAAGAATTCTGAGTACATAATTTTCTCCTTCTCCCTCTCTCTTTTTCTTTTTACTATTTCCTTCACCTGTACAGAGTTTTAAGAATCCCTCTTCCAAAGGATTCAGTGGTTCAAGATCTCCTTATCAAAAGATCTGAGTGGTTCAAGATCTCCCTATCAAAAGATCTGAGTGGTTCAAGATCTCCTTATCAAAAGAGCTTTGGTTCTAAGAGTCTCCTTATCAAAAGACTCATGCAGGGTTGTGCAATCCTACCAGGGAGGTAGAAGAGAGGACTACGCATATTTTGGGGAACTACTATAATAATGTTATGTCTTATGTGCTGTGCATTTTCTCTGCTGTCCCATTTATAGCTTACTGTTTTCTGTTTTATATTTACATCACATATTTATTCTGTATTGATTTTGTTCAGTGCATAATACTTAGTATAAGTTTACTGTTTGCACAGTTAGGGTAAAAATATTTAAATCTCTATTCACCCCTCTCTAGAGAATTCTCAGAGGCACGCTGTGCGCTTTCAATTGGTATCAGAGATAGGTTGATCATTAAAAGGTTAACACCTTGATCAAAAGATCTCCTACTCTCATTTATTTATTTTAAAAATTAATTAAAACTTTTTTAAATAAAATGAGTTCTAAGGATTATGCATCCACAAGACCTCCAATGTGTAATCTGAATAAGTTTACACTCTGGAAGGCCAGAATAAAGTTGTATATAAACTCAATTAATGAGGACATCTTTGATGTTATCATTTCAGGTCCTCCAGCCCCATACAAGAAAGATGTCAGTGGATCTTCAACACAGGAACTTGTGCCCAGGGCTGAGTGGCCAGAGACTAAAAAGAAGCTGTTGGGGAAATGATTTCTCTTAACCCCTAGAAATGAGTAAAATATAAATTCTAAAGATGAAGAATTAGGATAAGTAAATATGCGTCGAATAGTATTCGACGCAACGTCGAAATAAAGTCGACGTTTCTATCAGAATGAGTCGAAGTAGCTCCAAGCAGAATTCGACGTTTCCTATGTCGACGTAGCTCTGACTTCTAGTCGACGTATCTTGAGAAGTCGACGCACCTTAGTCGACGCACCTTCCTTATTCTCCTCTCGACGTTCTGCCAGGACGAATTCGACGCTTACGTCGAATAGTAATCGACGCACATCAATTTCTATGATTAATTCAAAAATCGCCAGATCTCTTTCCTTCTTTCATAGATCTGATTTATATGGAATCAAATTATTCTTTATAGCCATTCTGAATTATTCTTTCCTCTAATGAATTCTTGGCTAATTTGATTAAATCCATTATGGACACTATTTGAAATCAGAATGAATACTTTCCTTCTATGGATATAATTGTTATGGAAATTTCTCCTTCTTTCTAATACTCTGCCTGCTAATTGATTACTCTCCTATAGTGTTATTTTAATGAACAGAGCTATAAATAACAAGGTGGTCGGCAGAGAGCAAAAAGAAGTGATCCACCATTTTACATTTGAAAAAGAGGAAGAGCTCCCAAGTGAAAAGAGAAAATTGAGAAATAGTGTTGCAGCAAAGATCAAGCTTCCTTCTCCTTCTCACTCTGAAGCCATACTGCTGCAAACTCTGATAGCTCTCACAAAAGAGAGAAAAGGCCGACAATCTTCTTCTCATTATAGAAGAGAGATTTCATTCACTACTTCTTGTGCTTCCAATCTTCTTGCTAGGAAGAAGATTCTTTCTTGTCTTAAATACTTCTTCTCCTTTTTCTTATTTTCACTTTTATATATTGTAAAAGAGTTTTTAGAATCTCTCTTCAAAAAATTCAGTTGTACTGGTTCTAAGAGTCTCCTTTCCAAAAGACTCAGTTGGTTCTAAGAGTCTCCTTATCAAAAGACTCAGGGTGGTTCTAAGAGTCTCCTTATCAAAAGACTCAGTGCAAGATAGTGAATTTCCTACCAAGGGGGTAGAAGAGTGGACTACCCAAAGTTTGGGGAACCACTATATTTCTTTGTGTTGTGCTGTGAATTTTCTTCTTGCATTTGTTTTCTTTACTTGTTTAATTCTTGTTGGTGTGTGGGAAGCTCTAATCTGTGATCACTACACCCATATATATATAATTATTAACTTTGCACAAAAATATTTTAAATCTCTATTCACCCCCTCTAGAGAATTCTAGTGAGGTTAACTGTGCACTTTTAATTGGTATCAGAGCCAGGTTGATCTAAAAAGGATAACTCCTTGATCAAAAAGATCCTACCTCTTATTTTTATATATATATATTTCTGAAAAATATTTCTTTCCACATGGCATAAATCAAAGATTATGCTTCCACCAGACCACCAATGTGCAATCTTGAGAAGTTTGCAGTTTGGAAAACAAGAATTAGGATTTATATGAATTCTATTGATGAAGATTTATTTAATGTTATCTTGACAGGTCCCCCCAAGCCTTATAGAAAAGACTCAAGTGGTGAAGTGAATCAAACACTTGTCCCAAAGGCTGAGTGGACAGTTGAAGAGAAGAAGGCAGGAACATGTGATGCAAAAGCTGTAAATATTCTGGTCTCAACCCTCTCTGATGAAATCTTTCAAAGGGTTGTTGAGTGTGAATCAGCCAAAGAAATTTGGGAGGCTCTCATAAAGATGGTAGAAGGAAGTGTTGATGAAAGAAAAGATAGGAAGGCTCTATTGATCTCTCAATATGAGAACTTCCAAAAGAAGAATGAAGAAAGCATCTCTGAGATGTATGACAGATTCAGTCTGATCATCAATCAACTAAGGGACTTGGATAGAGAAATCTCTCTCACAGAGATCAATGACAAATTGCTGATGAGTCTCCCAAGTTCATGGGACTCAAGGATATGGGCAATAAGAGACACAAGAGGACAAAGGGAAATTTCAACAGATGCTCTCTTAGGAAAACTCAGATCCTATGAGCAACTGCTGAAAACCAGAGAAGAGAAGAAGAGAAAAGCAAACACTCCAACTTCTTTAAAAGACAGGAACATTGCATTAAAAGCAACAGAAGAAGGAAGCTCTATCACTGAAGAAGAACTATTCAGTTTCCTAGCCAGAAAATTCAAGAAATGGGTCAGGACAGATGGATCAAGAAGGAGGGAGTCAAAACCAAGGTATGACAAAACTCCTACTAAAGAAATTATTTGTTATTCTTGCAGGAAACCTGGACATATTGCCCCAGAATGTCCAGAAAATACTAAGACAAAGAAAGATCTGAAAAAGAAATATCTCAAGAAAAAGGGGAAGAAGAAAGAAAGAGGCTTTATAACAGAAGCCTGGAGTGATACAGACTCTGAGGACAACTCCTCTTCTAAGAGTGACAATGAAGAGCCTAAGCAAGAAGATCTATGCTTGATGGCCCTTGAAGGCTCAAAGAATGATGATGGTGCTAAATCATGGAGTGAGGCGGGATCAGAAGAAAGCATATCTTCTGAAGATGAAAAAGAAGATAGACTTATTCTCATAGAAGAATCTGAGGATAAGGATGAGGTAAGCATGTTTGATGAAATAGATTTTCAAAGTGATAACTTCAGAAATGATTTTATGGGAATGTGTCTAGATCAACTAAAAGCTACACAAGAAATTAAAGATCTAAAAGAACAAATCAATGTGGCTAAAAACCATAGAAATAGAGAAGTTAAATGCTCTACAAATTATGAATTAAGGGCTAACATCATAGAAAAGGAGGTAGAAAGGGCTAGAATAGAAAACCAGCTCCTTACGGATAAGGTATCCCAGGCAAAAGCTTTTGAAGAATCAATAAAAATGAGAAGCCAAACTCTCAAGGAAATCACTGAACAACAAACAAGGAGACATAAAAATCTTGGTCTAGGGGCTGATCCCTCAACCAGCTAAGTTCCATCCAACAAACCTGCTTGGATGATCCCTGTAAAATTCACAAAACCCATCAAATCAAACCAAGAAAAAGACTCACTAAATAAGGAAGAAGACTCCCTCAAGGAAATAAAACAATTTGATGAAACATCATATTATTCAGCTGATGACTCTCAAACTTCATCTGAAGAAGCAACTAAGCCAAAAGAAATAATACATAAAAGAACAAAATCAGAAAAAGGGAAAAAGAAAATGTATGAAGATACAGTTGCGTCGACTTTATATCGACGCATGAATGATAGTGCGTCGACTTTGACTCAACGCAACCTCTCTGATGCCTCGACCTCTACTCGACGCTTGAATAAAAGTACGTCGACTTCCAATCGACGCAACTTTTTCCATGCGTCGATATCAGATCAACGCTATCGGGAGAAAGCGCCGAATATAAATCGAAGCAACTATCAACATGCGTCGAATAGATATCGACGCACAAAAATTCAGAGCAACTTAAATGCCTATCCTCCAAAAACCTTCTATAATTCCCATTCAGGATCCATTCATCCTAACCATGATTTCCATCCTAATCAACACCCCTATCCTAACCAAAATTTCTACCCTAAACCTGGTAACCAAAATTCTCATCATAATCAAACTTTCTATCCTAATAAACCCTTCTATCCTTCTCTAAACTCAAATTATCATAAGAATAAGATAATCAAGTGCCATATATGTAACAAAACTGGCCACCTTGCCAAACAATGTTGGCACAACCAATCAAACTATCTGTAAAAAATAGTCCAAGACAGACTTAGAACTAGGAAGAGATAAAAAGAAATAAACACCTAAAATTCTTCAGGAAAATCAAAAGTCACGTCGAGTTCTAATCGACGCACCGTCGATGACTCAACTCAATAAGTGAAATCGATGCATACGTCGACTCCAATCGACGCATACGTCGATAGGAAACCCTATATCCCAAATCAGACTATATCGACGCTCACGTCAAATTCCACTCATCATAACGTCGACTTCATAAAAACGAGCGGCAATACTATAATATTTTCGGTCACATCCACTAAGTACCGAATAAGCCTCGAATTGAGTTCCGTTTCGACGCTTCACCTAACTTAAAAAGACTCTTCAGTTAGAAACCTTCACTACTCTGCATCCTTCATCCTTCTTGCTCCTTAGTCCAGCCATTTCCTCCTCTCTTTCACTGACCTAAAATGGCTCCCAAGATAAACTCTGGTTTCGACATTGACCTCGACTCCTTCCAAGCCGCTGTAGAAAATTATAAGAACATCATAGCTCTCTTCACTGAAGCTGGATTGGACAAACTCATCTCCACAAGATGCAAGCTCCTGGAAACAGATCTCACAGAGCTGATGACTCATGTTCAGATATCTGAACAAGGAGAAATCCAGGGAACAATCTATGAGACACCAGTCTCAATCTCTGCAGAACATATTAAGACCACCTTTGATCTTCCATCAGGTATATCCTAATATTATCTTTGATCAAATAAAATAGGGAAAGGAAATCAATTTCTAAAGAGTAACCTCATAAGTCTTCATCATTCCCTTATTAGGTGATGAATCTATAGACCTCACACCTGATGAAATCAAGCATCTGCTAACCACCATGAAGTTTTCAAAGGATAAACCAATCCATATAAAGAAAATAGACTTTTCTGAGGAGTACAGACTGCTAGCAGATATAGTAGGAAAGATACTACTATGCAAAATTTCAGCCCATGATGTAGTACCCAAGCAGCAACTGAACATCATGGGGGCCCTTGTGCTGAAGAAGAAGGTGGACTGGGCCACATGCTTGCTCAAGGTGATAGGCTCCAAATACTTACACAAAGAAAATGCATATATGAGGATTATGAGTCAAGTACTCTTCCACTCCTTCCCTGACCTCTGTAGGTCAAAAGGAATCCCCATTCCTCCAGGGAAAAGAATGTCAATAGCTCTATTCTCCAAGTGGACCAGGCAAATCCCTAAGCCTGGTTCCATTCCTGAAAGGACTCCCTCTCCTCCTAACTCTCCTGTTTATCCATCTCCTCCTCCTCCTCCTCAAAGAGACAATCCTTCTCTACCACCATCATCCACTCCAATAGTCTTTACCACCCTCACAACTCCTACTCTACCTACCTCTTCTCAAACACCTGCTCCTCAAACAGCAGTTTCTCCATCTCCTCCTCCTCATACTTTCTCATCCTCTTCACCTCCATTATCACCAATACCTCATACATCAACTAACCTTTCTCCACCCTCATCACCACCTCCACCACTCTCTCCTCATCACCAACCACAACATGAACCATCTGCTTCCACTGAAGCCCTCCTTACTCAGTGCATTGCATCAGCAGCTCAAACATTCCAAGCAATGTTGGATGAGCACTGCTCCCAGATTCATTCCTCCATCCTTCACATGCACACCCAAATAGATGGGGTCAGTGCCTCTGTGCAAAATCTGAAGACCTCTCTCTCTTCCTCTAGAGTAACCAGGTCTTTCTTAACCTCCCTGTCCAGGAAGGTCAAGAAGGGGGAGAATCTAGATGAAGAGCATCTCTCCAATCCTAAATCTCTCTCTCACAAGTCCCCTCCTTGCTCAAAAGATGATAGTCTTGCACTTCTCAAGACAATTGGAAATGAAGTTGTACCTGAGCTACACTCTGAAGAACAAACAATAGATGTACTTAATATAGCAAGAGAGGCTGCAAATCAAGTGATACTATTACAAGGGGAGGCAAGTAGAGCAGACAATGAAGCTGGAAAGGAAAATGTGGCAGATAGTAAGAAAAATAAAGAAACTGAAACTCAGGGGGAGCTGGATACTGTTATGAATGAAGATGAAAATGAAAAAGGACAGCCAGATGTTGTGTTGGCTGAAGTAGGAGCTAAGGAGCCAGATACAGCTGGAGCTGAAGATGATAAAGAAATTGAAAAAGTAGAAGGATCAAAGGAAGTTCCATCCCAGGGGGAGCAATCTGCTCAGGGGGAGCTAGGTGAACTTCCTACAACTGAGAAGGAGAAACCCCCCTCTCCTAAAACAGTAGTATTCAAGAGAAAGAGAAAGACTCCTCCTACCCATCCTGAGTAATGTTTGAAAATAATATTGTTATACTTTACCCTATAGTAAAATACTAATTGGTATGAACATGAAGTCTGTTTATATAATTCTGGAAAATTTGGTTATATGATCTCTCTTTCCAATTTCTTTTCTGCTTGAGTGACATATTTCTTTTCTCTACAAATGTTGTGATGATAGTACAATTTCCCTCTAAATAGGGTTAAGACAAATAAGGGGATATTGTTGGGGAAATGATTTCTCTTAACCCCTAGAAATGAATAAAATATAAATTCTAAAGATGAAGAATTAGGATAAGTAAATATGCGTCGAATAGTATTCGACGCAACATCGAAATAAAGTCGACGTTTCTATCAGAATGAGTCGAAGTAGCTCCAAGCAGAATTCGACGTTTCCTATGTCGACGTAGCTCTGACTTCTAGTCGACGTATCTTGAGAAGTGGACGCACCTTAGTCGACGCACCTTCCTTATTCTCCTCTCGACGTTCTGCCAGGATGAATTCGACGCTTACGTCGAATAGTAATCGACGCACGTCGATTTCTATGACTAATTCAAAAATCGCCAGATCTCTTTCCTTCTTTCATAGATCTGATTTATATGGAATCAAATTATTCTGTATAACCGTTCTGAATTATTCTTTCCTCTAATGAATTCTTGGCTAATTTGATTAAATCCATTATGGACACTATTTGAAATCAGAATGAATACTTTCCTTCTATGGATATAATTGTTATGGAAATTTCTCCTTCTTTCTAATACTCTGTCTGCTAATTGATTACTCTCCTATAGTGTTATTTTAATGAACAGAGCTCTAAATAACAAGGTGGTCGGCAGAGAGCAAAAAGAAGTGATCCACCATTTTACATTTGAAAAAGAGGAAGAGCTCCCAAGTGAAAAGAGAAATTTGAGAAATAGTGCTGCAGCAAAGATCAAGCTTCCTTCTCCTTCTCACTCTGAAGCCATACTGCTGCAAACTCTGATAGCTCTCACAAAAGAGAGAAAAGGCCTACAATCTCCTTCTCACTATAGAAGAGAGATTTCATTCACTACTTCTTGTGCTTCCAATCTTCTTGCTAGGAAGAAGATTCTTTCTTGTCTTAAATACTTCTTCTCCTTTTTCTTATTTTCACTTTTATATATTGTAAAAGAGTTTTTAGAATCTCTCTTCAAAAAATTTAGTTGTGCTGGTTCTAAGAGTCTCCTTTTCAAAAGACTCAGTTGGTTCTAAGAGTCTCCTTATCAAAAGACTCAGGGTGGTTCTAAGAGTCTCCTTATCAAAAGACTCAGTGCAAGATAGTGAATTTCCTACCAAGGGGGTAGAAGAGTGGACTACCCAAAGTTTGGGGAACCACTATATTTCTTTGTGTTGTGCTGTGAATTTTCTTCTTGCATTTGTTTTCTTTACTTGTTTAATTCTTGTTGGTGTGTGGGAAGCTCTAATCTGTGATCACTACACCCATATATATATATAATTATTAACTTTGCACAAAAATATTTTAAATCTCTATTCACCCCCCTCTAGAGAATTCTAGTGAGGTTAATTGTGCACTTTTAGAAGCAGAAGGCATGTGATGTCAGAACTATGAACATTCTGGTATCCACTATGTCAGATGACATCTTCCAGAAGGTAGCTGACTGCCAATCAGCCAAAGAGATCTGGGAATCTCTCACCAAAATGGTAAAAGGAAGCTCTGATGAAAGAAAGGATAGGAAGTCCCTTCTCATATTCCAATATGAGTACTTTCAAAAGAAAGCTGATGAAAATGTTGCTGAAATGTATGACAGATTCAACATCATTATCAATGAACTAAGGAGTCTGGACAAGGAAATTTCCTGACAGATTCCCTAGCTCATGGGATTCAAGGATTTAGGCCATCAGAGAGTCTAGATGTCATAGAGAAATCTCAACTGATGCTTTACTAGGAAAGCTAATGTCATATGAGATGCTTCTGAAGAGCAAAGCTGAATCAAAGGGAAAGGAAACAATCTCAACTCCCATACAAAATAACCTTGCCTTGAAGGCTGCTGAAGGAGAGCCCTCCCTCCTGAAGATGAGATGTTCAGTCTCTTGGCAAGGAGATTTAGAAAATGGGTCAAGACTGAAGACTCAAGAAGAAAAGAATGGAGCTCAAAGCCTAGGTAATGATAAGACTCCAAAAAAAGAAGTGATATGGTTCTCCTACAACAAACCAGGGTACTTTGCTCCTGACTACCCAGAAGAGCAAAGGGACAAGAGAAGCAGCAAAAAGAAACAAATGAAGATGTCCTTCAGGAAGAAAGACAAGAAGAAGGGCAAGGGGTTCATTGCTGAAACCTGGAGTGACTCTGAAGCAGAGTTAAGCTCCTCTTCATCTGAGAGTGATGAAGAAGCAGAAGCAACCTGCATGATGGCATTGGGGATATCCTCAGATGATGAGGAGGAACAGGTATCTATGTTTGATAATTTGGATTTCAATTATGATGATTTTAAAATTAGCTTTAAAGAATTCTACAATGATCATATCCAAATAAAATAACCGTCGTTAATAAAGTAAATCTAAACAAAGAAAAGAAACCTCCAGGCAAGAGTAATTCAAAGAAACTAATCAAGAATATTCATTAGGTTAAAACCAAAAGTAAACTAATTAAACATTCTGCTGATTTATTATATTTAGATACATTTTATACACATCTGAAGTATCAAAATAATAGATCAAGGTTTGATAAACTCACTCTCTGCCATCCAAAGGGATATCATGAAAGACCCTTTTACTCTTTCATAGAACCCTATAATGGTAAAAGCAAAGGGCCCAAGGTAACCTGGGTATCATCTGATGTTTGAGTTATTTGTGCAGGAAGATGTAGAGTTCTTTTGTCAGAGAAAGTGAAGGGAAAAGAAAGAAGTAGATGATCAATTGTAAACAACTCATATGCAAAGGGAGTAATCTATACTCCAAAATTCTCTGATGAGTTTATACTTCATGAAAATATTAGCATAAATACTATTTCCATTAAAAATCATTGCTGGGAAAAACAACAAGAACTATCTAAGAAAATAGAATTATTCATTCAGAGTTGCATTGAATAGAATTCGACGTTCCGTCTAATTCTACTCAACGCATGCACCAAAAGGAAAGTGTAACTGCTAATTCAGAGTTGGCGGCGAATAGAATTTGACGCACCATCTAATTCTATTCAGCTAGCTACGAGAGCCGTCCAAAGCAGATAATTCGAAAAGCATTTGACGCAACGTCGATTTCATATCGACGGATACGTCAAATTAATAACTGCTCGCCAAATTTGAAGATGCGTCGAGTTCTAATCGACACAACATCGACATGACAAGCGCGCTCAACTTTACCTCTAGAAGCTAATTTTGGCGCGCTGTCTATTAATCTTTTCGATGATGCTTCGGATAAAACTTTAAGTAGCGACGAATCATCTTCTTTTAAGAAAGATCCGCGTCGAATTCATTACGCTTTCGAATTATCTTCGGTGTGCTCTCGTGCTCTCCCCTTCTCTAGTTCTCTCGTGCTCTTGTCTCTCCCTCTCACTTTCTCTCTCTCATTTTCTCTTGTGTTTGCAGGTACCTCAAATCAATGGCTCCGCCAAAAGTGAATTCTGGCTTTGATGTGGATGTCGATTCTTTCAGTGCAGCGGCCGAAAGCTTCAAAGCCATTCTTGGCTTGTTTCAAGATGTTGGTTTAACCAAACTGATATCCACAAGATGCAATATTTTGGATATCGAACTGACTGAGTTTAAAGATAATGTTCAAATAGGAGATGATGGATGTAAGACCCCATTTTTTGCTTCGCTACCGGGTCTTATGCCCAAAACCACCGCTTTGCGGTGACACCATCACTCAGGAAGGTCGCCACTACAAAGCACCGATTATGCCAGCCATATCGATCACAGAAAAGAGAAGTACAACTGAAGACAAGTCCACAAATCGCATGCTATATAAATATCATAGAATAGAAATGTCAACATATAGTTACTGAATAAAAGATAGTAATAAAAAGGGCTCCTGCCCGATACATCAATTCCTCACTACAAGTTCTCTCGCGGAAGCAAAACTAGTAGATCATTCACGGATCTTGACACCGGTGCTCCTGTGCTAGACTGTCCCGCCTCCATCTGCACCGGCCTCTAGTGTTGTTGTGTCTCCTCTGTCCCCTAAAATGATAAGGTCCACCGACCATTAGTCAAAAAGACTCCCTCCCCCGGTGACTCCTAGGCACCGAGCGGGAGGAATAAAGCAGAGAACAACAAGGGGTATAATCAATAGCAGGTGACCGTGAATCTAACTACGGAAAGGTCTACCACTGTGTAATATATAGTACATTGAGTAAAGCAGTAATAAGTAAGCAATAGTAAAGAAGAGCAATAAGGAAAACAGTAATAAGGAAAAGTAACCTTGATTTATAGGAATGCCCATACAAACATATAGACCAAGGGATCGTTTAGCAGAGCCTATCATATAAAAAGTCCCATAACTAATTTATACGAGAGGGGTAGGGGTGAAATGCAATGCTTATGTTATGACATACAGAGTTATGCAGTTTATGCTATGAACACTTCGACTCTATGCACACAGACCTTTAGTTCTCCCTTTTTGGAGCTAGCAAAACTCCTAGGATACTCCCGTAGTGGCAAACGGAAGCGGTGGGTTGGGCCTCGCCACCTCTAGGTTGCTATCTGCACTACCTAACCTAGACCTATCGTACACCTCAACGCTAAGAACACAACAACGGAGCTCCTGCGTACTCTTACTGGATAGTCCACCAGACTTTTCTTTGGCAAAGTGTTAACCATACTTGCCGAGCCAAAGTATCGACGTCGGTGCGACGACCGTTGACACTAAAGACCCACCACCCTTATGTACATATAGTATGATTACCATCTATCTCCGAGCCATAAGCTCCCCGGGCTAACCCACCCGTCACCATAACCTTCCGAGCCACCGGCTCGCCGGACCAACCTGTCTGTGCCAACAACCACCGAGCCTACCGCTCGTAAGTCCAAACCAACTAACCTCCCGTAACCACGGGGTGTGGGTGTGTGTATTATTAAGTTAATCTTGCACAACAAGTTATTCCTATAGTTTAGGGTTAACCATGGACTTCCCGAGGACTACCCTGTGAGGGGCTCGCATCGGTACTAGGAGATATGATGGGATGACACCCCAAAGCTCCCTTTCCAAGGCACTTAGTGTTATTGGTAACTACCCATAAGGATACCCCTCTTATCATTATACTTGGATTAACCCTAAGCATTGTATGACCCGCTAAGGGAAAGACGATCTTTCGTCAATCCCGAACACAACCTTACCCATTAACTTATCAGGTACATGATGATTCTGGTTTATATAGTGATTTGCGGACTCATCTGGGTTGTTTTTCTCGCCAATGCACTTCACTTACTACTCATAAATGCTTCTATTGATCACAATTCGTATATCCACTCTTAGTGCACATTTATGCCCATTTTGGTGTGATTCCTTGCATTCCAGTGGTCCTGGATATTTTCATGCAGGTTCAAGGGTTGTGCGACACTCGGGATTGGTTCTGGGGGATTTTCGGCCGAAAATGCCACTAGTCGTGCGTTTTCCTTCGCGCACGACCAGGCGCACGACCACTGTTCGTGCGTTAATTCCCCTTATCAAATAGAGAAGTTCGCACGATCACTGACCTTCTTCGCGCACGACCACTGGTCGTGCGCCACTGATCGTGCGCCCTGTTTTTCTATAAATACTTATGCGTGATTTTAGGTCGGGGCCCGTCTATTCCGCGATTTCTTCCTCCGTCAGGGTAGAAAGCTCCGTTTTTGAAGGTTTCTTCCCCCCCCCCCCCCTTTTCACCTGAGGCCACCTCGCATCATCCAAGCACTTCAAGGGAGAGATCCTAGCCCTACTCTCATCAACCGAGGAAGGAGTACACAGCTTTTATGGTGGCTAGATCGTGATACGGAGAAGATGGGTATATTGGAGGGAAGGTGACAGCTCCTATGGACCCCAGACGCAGTTGTGGACCGAGCTAGGAAGCGGATTGACAACCCGACGATTCCTACCGTGAATCCCAACAAGTCTCTGGATGTGGTTGTATTTCTATCTTTTCCTCCTTTCCTCCTTATGATTGTAGTTAGTTTCTCTTATGTTAATGATGTTGCACTCTATATTTGTTGAACTTCTTGTCAAATATTATGAAATGTTTTCATGCTTATGAGTGCTTGAGGTGTGCTTTCGTGGTGATTGTGGTGTGAGTGTTCCGTGTGCCGCACTAGCAATTGCTAGTGGCGTGTTTGTTGACGAGGTGCTTGCAACCCTCATTCTGCCAGTGTGACCCATTCCATCCGCAAGCCTTCTCGTCCATTCTCGCAGCGAAGCGGTGCATAGCAGCCCGCGTAATCCATCTGCCTAGCCAAGAGGTGCTAACGGCCCTCAAAACCTTTCCGCCAGTGCGAACCACCTCATCTGCGTGCCTACTCTTCCATCCACCTAGCGAAGTAGTGCGTTCAAGGCCTACGTAGTTTCCATCCCGCCAAGCGAAGCAGTGCGCTCAAGGCCTGCATAGGAGTAGTTCATTTAGCTCTTTTACTTTATTTTCCACAAAACCAAATCACCCCCTTTCGTATCCATCCGACCTAAAGGACTTCGATCTCAAGTCCTTCCTCAATAGTTAACTCCATCTTACTGTGTTCCTTAGAGATTCGATACTTGGGGATCACTCCCATTTTATATTACTTGAATGATCGGTACACTGTCGTTTCGTGCCGCAGTCTTGCTACTGCCTATAGCGGTGTGCTAGATTTGCGTGTCAAGTTTTTGGCGTCGTTGCCGGGGCTAGCACAGACGTGTGAGTTTTCTGGAGAGGGAGAGCTGTGAGATAGAAGTTCTTTTCCATTTGTATATCGCATGTGTTTTAATTTAGTGTTTGTAAATTCTCTTTTTATCTGTTTTTAAGTATTTTAAAAATCCGGTTTCCGCCGTTTTAAAACTTTATTACGTGCATATTGAGATCAATTTCTGTTTATAGGTGGTGTAGAGCGTCTAATCACTCTAGTGATGAGTGCTATTTAGGAAGCCATAATTATAATCCGTGTAGTTCATCGTATGGAGAATCTAGAACTTCATACAATGAACTTACGTATTATAAGTATGTGTCCCCATCGCGAGCATCGCCTTCACCGGGTGGTTTGGCTTTTCCACAGTCAAAACCTACCGGGAAGCACTGCTTGTGTTGTCAGAGTTTTGATCACGCGCTGAAAGATTGTAAGCAATGGAAATTGCAATTGGGTGTGGATGATGAGCCAACACTTATCTCCATTCCACTGCCTTCCTATGCCACCGCTCCTTCCATCGCTGATGACACATACGTTAGGCCCCCGGGTCATCTTGGGAGCACAACAAATGCGTCGATCAACGTCGATGTTGATCACTACGACGAAATTATGGAGTTTTCTTCCTCCATTATGCCATCCTTTCCTGTGGATTCTGTATCTGAGGATATTTCTTCACTCCTATCGGACTCTATCTTGAGTCCTGTTTCTACTCAGATATTTTCTTGTATCAGTATGCATGTATCTTCTGCTCTTATTGCGGATTTTCTAGATGTGCAGGATGAGCCTATGGAGCCCGAAGCTGTGTCGAGTTACACTGAGGAGGATATTTTCCTTAGTGAGGAGGTTTCTACCTCATCACCGCAGGAGAAGGTCCAACTCATCATCTAAGTTCCTAGCAGCTCATATTCTTCCTGCAGTGATGTTATTGCGATCGACAATTATCCTTCTGTGAAACCCGATGGGAGTGACACCGGGACCACTCCTCCTGTGCTTGATTTTTCTAGTTCTTCATCCATTTTATTTCCTAATCATCCTTCTTTTAATGAAAATATTGATATGTTCATCCTTCCTGCTTCCCCTCCTGTTAATGCTGCTAATATTTTCTTTACTCCCCTGCAGGTCTATGAGTTCGTGGACCCATTTTTGGGTGATTTTGAGATGCAATCTTGGCAGGGAAAGCAGTTGGCAATGATGAAAACCATCGCCTATTCGACTTCATCATCATTGCCTGCTTTTTCCTTGAGAGACTGGGTGCAGGGTGGTAAACGGTACTTCATTCACGACAGACGATTGGAGGAGATGAAGAAGATGAAGAAAGATGAAACTTAAAGATAGAAAACTTCTAATCCACTTGACTACTACCGTTGTTGGGTCTTCGGACCCATTTCTTTCTTTCTAGTTACTACTTTAAATCAACTTATAGTTGATTATTTTGCTGAGCATGTAATAATAATTAAGATTTATTAACTTCTGCTTTTATGCTTAGACAATCTTTTAAACTGCATAATACAGGTATTTAGTCCAGCTTAAGGACGGTAAACAAAAGCGCTAATGGGAGACAACCCAGTTTTGGTTATTTTTATTTCTCTTAGACACTAATGCCATAATATATTATTTTTGTTATTGCTTGGTGCATCCTTTTTGTAGGGTGGTGATCTTTTGGTGGCGGACTTGGACTTCCATCCCAGTATTAACGCCAATCTTCTGATATGCTCATTTCTGAGCATGGATAACTTTTCTTCCCCTAGCATGTTAGTCAATTTTCATGGTTACATCATTTGCATCTATTGCTTATATTAATTCTGGGGGAGAGCCACTATGTGTTACCCACTGCACGTGCACATCTCAGTGCATGCTAGAAGTAATTTATTTCAGTTATATTATTTGTTCATCTTCATCGCACACCACATCACCCACTTGAGCGCGCACTCCCTTGTTTGTATGCCCCCGTATATTCAATTCTTGGTTGTGATGTAGGAATTGTTGTATTAGCCTAAAAATTGCAAGATAGAGTAGCATGTTGACCTTGTAGTGCTCTAGTTGAGTACTCATGTCTTGCATAGGGATTTTTGTAGAATTAGGTTTTATTTATGCTTCTAATTTACAATTAGTATATTTGCGTAGATTTTAATTTATTTTACTCAAAATGGTGAATGTGGTTGAATCTAGCGGTAGCGGTGTATTGTGTGTAGGCGAGTGCGAGGTTCGTATTGCTTGAGTCGGGAGGAAGGATTACCTTTCTCGGGGGCTAAGAACTTGCCCCAAGCAACTCTCGAAGCATGGGTGCGAACGATTTGCAAGTTGAGCGTGACATAGGCCATCTATTTGGCAAGCTTGAGCTTTGTTCTACCATTCCTATACGCTAACCGTTGCTAGCCTATTTTTGTGCCTACCCGACCTTTTGGTTCAGCTCCACCATACTTCACCAAGGCCTAAAAGCTAATCTCATTTTCGCAACCAAAAATAAGCCAAAAGCATTAACGAATTGTAATTTGCCAATGCGGTGTGGCGATAAGAAATTTTAGTGTTGATGTGGATTTCTAAAAAAAAAATTTCTATATGCTGAGTTTTTATGCGAATAGATTTGGGGATTAAAAAAAAAGAGAAAGAAAAAAAGAAAAGCAAAGAAAAAAATATATCCCTAGTGTTTTATTTGAAACATATAGTTCTATCGATTGGAGTAGGTCGTGTGCACACCCGGTTTCAAAGTCAAGTCTGGGGGTGTGTTACACGTGTATTATTGGGGCTGCTATGATTTAGCACTTTTGTGTGCTCATTTGGGTTGCGATTAGCCTTCACGTTTATTTTTGTATTCCAAACCGTAACCTAAGCCTCATATTAACCAAAAAAGTCCTATTGATTCATCTTGTGAGTTCACTAGCGTCGTGGAGAGAGTGTGACAGGGCGAGCTTATGGCTCTCGACTTTGATGGATTTCAATGGAGACAATTCCGAGTTCCGGTCTTGGGTAACACTCCCCTTCGCGTCTTGCTTACTTTCGTACTACGCGTGACCACGAGATTCACCAACATTCCATTTTTGAGTAAAAATAAATTCCTTTTTACACATTTACACTTTTATAAATTAGCTATCATATTTAGAAACTTCTTCTAATAAAGTTCTATGCACACAAGTATGCAACTTCTCATTTTACTCCATGTTCGCAATTATTTGGCTACCAATGTTTTTTCCCACTCGGCCGGATTTGTTTGCTCGGGACGCGCAAGCAGGTAAGTCTGGGGGTGTGATGTGTCTGGTTTATATAGTGATTTTCGGTTTCATCTGGGTCATTTTTCTCGCCAATGCACTTCACTTACTACTCATAAATGCTTCTACTGATCACATTTCGTATTTCCACTCTTAGTGCACATTTATGCCCATTTTGGTGTGATTCCTTGTATTCCAGTGGTTTTGGATATTTTCATGCAGGTTCAAGGGTTGTGCGACACTCGGGATTGGTTCTGGGGGATTTTCGGCCGAAAAGCCACTGGTCGTGCGTTTTCATTCGCGCACGACCAGGCACACGACCACTGGTCGTGCGTTAATTCCCCTTATCAAACAAAGAAGTTTGCACGATCACTGACCTTCTTCGCGCACGACCACTGGTCGTGCGCCACTGATCGTGCCCCCTGTTTTTCTATAAATACCTATGCGCGATTTTAGGTCGGGGCCCGGCTATTCCGCGATTTCTTCCGCCGTCAGGGCGGAAAGCTCCGTTTTTGAAGGTTTCTTCCCCCTTTTTTCACCCGAGGCCACCTCGCATCATCCAAGCACTTCAAGGGAGAGATCCTAGCCCTACTCTCATCAACCAAGAAAGGAGTACACAGCTTTTGTGGCGGCCAGATCGTGACATGGAGAAGACGGGTATATTGGAGGGAAGGTGACAGCTCCTCTAGACCCCGGACGCAGTTGTGGACCGAGCTAGGACGCGGATTGACAACCCGACGATTCCTACTGTGAATCCCAACAAGTCTCTGGATGTGGTTGTATTTCTAGCTTTTCCTCCTTTCCTCCTTATGATTGTAGTTAGATTCTCTTATGTTGATGATGTTGCACTCTATATTTGTTGAACTTCTTGTCAAATATTATGAAATGTTTTCATGCTTATGAGTGCTTGAGGTGTGCTTTCATGGTGATTGTGGTGTGAGTGTTCCGTGTGTCGCACTAGCAATTGCTAGTGGCGTGCTTGTTGACGAGGTGCTTGCGACCCTCATTCCACCGGTGTGATCCATTCCATACGTAAGCCTTCTCGTCCATCCGCGCAGCGAAGCGGTGCATAGCAGCCCATGTAATCCATCCGCCTAGCCAAGAGGTGCTAACGGCCCTCAAAACCTTTCCGCCAGTGCGAACCACCTTATCCGCGTGCCTACTCTTCCATCCGCCTAGCGAAGTAGTGCGTTCAAGGCCTACATAGTTTCCATCCCGCCAAGCGAAGCAGTGCGCTCAAGGCCTGCATAGGAGTAGTTGATTTAGCTCTTTTACTTTATTTTCCACAAACCAAATCACCCCCTTTCGCATCCATCCGACCTAAAGGACTTCGATCTCAAGTCCTTCCTCAATAGTTAACTCCACCTTACTGTGTTCCTTAGAGATTCGATACTTGGGGATCACTCCCATTTTATATTACTTGAACGATCGGTACACTGCCGTTTCGTACCGCAGTCTTGCTACCGCCTATAGGGGTGTGCTAGATTTGCGCGTCAGTACACTCAACATATAGACTCCTAATGGTGACCTCACATCTTCTCAACCAGACTAGGTACACCATCTACCTTCCATTCCCACCTAATGGTCATCAGTTTACTCAAGTCTTACAGTTTTACTATATGCAGACCAAATGGGCTTTATGAGTTGCACGAGAGGAGGTACTCCAAATAATCATCTGAATGACCTAAGATTATTACTGGGAGTCTATCATGATATTATAAGACTAAATCTAGAAGGTCACAATTTTCCTTATTTACTTGGCCTTTATTATATTTTCTCCAAAATTGACCAAGTATGAAATTGAACATGAAGTGTAAGATCTTCTTATGATATGACCTACACAAATTTATGAAAAATCTAAGATATCAAGATAACAGCAAATACAGAATATCACAATTTTACTGTAAGGTATTGGCCCCTAATTACAATATTGAATAATTATCCCAAACTGGAGTTTAATGAAGGAACCACCAAAAATACTGTCCAAAAAATTATGTTAAAATTACCAGACCTTTATAATGATTCGAAAAGTTTACTGACTGAGTTTCATAATTTTTCAAAGTCATTTTGTCACATGAATAAATGCTTCAAGGAAATCCCAACTAGAACATATTGTGAAGTAATCTACTGATAAATACTTCCAAAAATTATACAAAAATTCACAGAGCTTTTAATGCCCTAAAATGTCCTGTCACCAAGTTTCACAATTTTCTAGAGAATATTTGGCCCTTATTTATTTATCATAATCTTAAGGCAAAATAGTTGACTTGTGGATGAAGTACTAAATCAATCAATTCAAAAATTACACAAAAATTACCAGAGATTTATATCATGATTATATGAGCACTACCAAACTTTCATCAATATTCAAGGTAAAATGAGCATATAGATTCCTCTTATAAGAAAGTGCCCTAATTGGTTATAACCTAATTCAGAGGTGGCAAAGTGTTCCTAAAATTCTCATAAAATTACCTAGGGCATATTTACACCCTATGAATTTATCTACCAAGTTCCATGACCATTCAAGGACATATGACCCTATGTCTTTCATAAGGCTCAAAGTACAACCCTAGGGTTAGAACTAGGGTTCTAGGGCACATCCACCCCAAACCACTCATGGGGGTGCTTTATGTGATTCTAAACTAGTGACCAGAGTTTCATCACTTTTGGATGAGGGTTGACCCCTCAATTCCATCATGTGCTCTCTTGACCTAGATTGACCTAGTTTGACTAAACTTGGGTTAATGAATTACCCAACCAAATCAATTTCAAATGGGATGAAATTTTTACCAGAGTCATGTTATGCCCTTAAGGACCACCCACCAAAATTTGGAAGGGGTTGGAGGTCATTTGACCCTATATTTAATTAATACATGGATTATTAAATTTTTGTAAAAACCTTAGAAAAATGTCCTCTAAAATTCTCCTTTTTAGATATGATAAGGGTATGGGTATAAAGAGCTTATGTTTCAAGTTTCAAGTCATTTGGATGACTGAATTAATGTGGGCACACAAATTAAGCTCTGATCAACCCTTTGTACATGTTGCACTATTTTGAGTGCTTAGGTCAGCCTAGTGGTCCAAATTTGATGAAACAAATTTTAAATTAAAGTTGACCTCAGTGCCTACAACTATCATGTAGACCACTTTCTCTAAATCTGAGCCTAATTATTTTTAATAATTAAAACAAATCACTGCATAATATGTGACAGTATGGTATAAATCATTTCATTCATTAAAATGATCCTACACGAATCCTGAAGTAGGGATGGACGACATCGGGTTATTTCCTTTCTTCAGCCAAGGGCTGAGATCAACCCGTCCTGGGCTCTCTTCCACCTTATTTTACCGGCCACCTGAGCGCCGCCCCGGCCGGCCAATGCCACCACCTCCGTTGAGGTGGTGGCCGACGATTAGGGGTGGTTGGCCGGCCGGAGGTGGCCGGAACATGGATTTCTAGCGGGGGGAAAGGGCTCAAAAATGAGACCTTTCAGGAGATTTATTCGAGCCCAATTTGGCTCGAATCAAGCCCCAAATTAGATAGAGATCTAGCACTAGGGGAGGAGAAGAGGATCGGACCTGAATTGGGGCTGAAAGCCTTGTGGATCTTTGGTTCACCATGGGAGCTCAGGGAGCTTTTGGAGCCATGTCGATCCAAGCCTCCACTGCATAATTCTCTCTGGAATAAGGGGGGTTTCACTCCTCTCACTCTTCTGAAGGTGTTAATGGCCTCAATTGGGAGATGGGGAGGTTACAACCTTGAATGCCATCAATGACCATTAAGGTGATTTTTGAAATCCCACCAATTCAGCACTTGGGTGGTCGGCCATGGCTATTAAACTCCTCAAAACTGATGAGGGGGAGTGTGCCAAGCCATGGAAGGTGAAGAGAGGAGGCCTTTGGCCTCCCAAGCCATGAATGGCCATTACTCCTCTCTTTCTCTCTCCATTTTTGGGGAAAATGGGATTTTCTCTCTCCTGGCTGAATTTCTTGAAATTGAATGGCCATTTAAGTAATTCCCAGCCCTATTAGGTGGTGGACCACCTCAATTGAGTCTAACCCAAGTGGATTGGGCTTGATTAGGTCAAAATAGGTCATTTTGACCTTAGGGTGGAGTTGACTTTCGTCAATTTGACCATTTGGGTTGACCCTAATGGGTGGATAGTGACTCATTGGCCTCCCTTAAGGGTTATGAAGGTCTTGGTAGGGTAAATTTGGCAAGGTGAGGGTCAATTGACCCTTAATAGACCACTTTGACCAAAATAGGGCTAGTGTTGACTTAGGTCAAATTGGCCAAATTGGTGGCCCCATGATGGGGATTTTTGGTCCATTAGGTCCCTAATATCCTCTTAAGGGTTGGGCCAAGGTAAATTTTGCATGGAGTAGCCCAATTGACCTTAATTAGGCTACTTTGACCAATTTAGGGCTAGGGTTGACTTTTGTCAAATTGGCCTCTTTGGTAGACCCTAATGGGTCCTTGGTGCTCCAAGGGACCCCTATGGGTTAGGGATGCTATGGTGGGGTGTAAGGGTCAAGGTGAGGCCCTAAAGTACAACCCTAGGCTTGGTATCTAGAAATTGTTATTTGCAGACCACTATGATTTTCCTCCTTGCCTAAGCTCACATGGTCTCTTGTGCTTCCTATGGTTTTGTCATGACCTAGTCATGACAAAACCAACTTAGGGGTCTAGTTGTTTGGGGATGTTACAATGGATTCCTAAAGGGAAAAGTTTATGAGACAGATGTACAGATAACATAGGAGTTACTGAATCAGACATATGATCTTACAACTGCGAATGACTCAGATGAATTAACAGGGGATGAGATCAAGAGGGCTCTGGAGATTATGAAGTTCAAAAAGGATAAGCCCATAAATCTAATGAAGATTAAACTTGGAGAAGAATACAGGTTCCTTACTGACATAGTAGGAAAGGTGTTCTTGTGTAAGATTTCAACACATGATGTTATTCCCAAAAACAACTTCAGATAATGGAAGCTCTTGTTCTTAAGAAGAAGATAAATTGGAGGAGATGCCTCCTGAAAATTATTGTGCACAAGTACTCTCATAAGGAAAATGCATATATGAGAGTTATGAGTCAAGTTCTTCTCCACCACTACCCTGCATTGTGCAAATCAAAAGGAGTACCAATTCCTCCTGGGAAAAGGATCAACAATGGGATCTTTTCCAAGTGGACCAGGAAGATTCTAAAGCCTGGTCAAGCTGCACCTTCAAATCCTCCTTATCCAACTCCACATGACACAGTCCCAGATCTCCCAAGGGATGACATCCCAACATAGGATCCTGCAGCAACACAACAAGATACCATTCCAGAAGAGTTTCCTGCTCAGAATATCCAGTTCACCCCATCCACTACAGTTCTAGAGCAAACATCTCACATCCTCCCCAACCACAGCAACAACCATCCACCCTACTTCCAGATAATCAGTCTGCTTCCCCACCACCATCAGTTCATATCTATCCAGAAACCTACCAATCCCTTTCCCCTGCCTACCAAGATCCTCCTGATCTGAATGAGAACCTCACACCTCCACCTCCACCTGCCTTTACATCTCTTTCTACACCCCTAATTAATATTGAACAAGCAATTGCAAAGGCAGTAGGGCTGGCTTCCAGCACCTTTGCTGACCTAATGGCCACTCAATCCAGAAGGTTTAATAAAAAGTACTCTCAGATGGAAAGTGAGATACTTGATTTAAGAGGGTCCCTCATGGCTCTCAAGGAATTTGTGTCCTCCTCCATGGTCACTAAAGAGTTCTTAACATCTCTTCTCAGCAAGGTTAAGAAGGGGGAGAACATTCAGGAAGAGGAAATGTCAGTTCCAGAAAAGAATGACCAGGTGAAGGATAAGGATGTGGAAAATCCTGATAAACTTACTGTATTTCAAACAGTAAGTACAAATGCAAATGTCTAGGGGGAGCCTCATATAAGTCCCCAAGATAATCCAGTACAAAATGCTGAAGCTTTGTCTGCAGTAAATCAGGGGGAGCTTCCCTCAACTCAGGGGGAGCTTCCCTCAACTCAGAGGGAGCTCCTTGTAGATGATCTACTTCTAGATGAGGTTGCAACAATTGCTAAGGAAGCTACTCATGATACTGAGGAGAATGCTCAATCTCAGGGGGAGCTTCCCAAAGATGATGAAGTCAATAAAGAAGCTGATAGGAATCTTGAAGAAGATGAAGAACCTCTTGCATTTTCTGCAAGGAAGGTAATACCAAAGGTATTCTCAAGAAAAAGGAAAACTCCTGATAAAGAGAATTGAAACACAGGTATTCTATCAAATATCTATGGTGAACAATATATTTACTTGACAATGAATGAAATGGCATGTGAATTTGTTCTATCATATTGTCTATAAATGTCTTGTTTTTGTATTTATGTCAAAGTTTGTGTAAAATCACTTTAAAACAAACTGTAAAATTTGTTAAGATAAATATGGGGAGATTGTTGGAAAAAATCCCTTTTGATTTAACTTAACAAATTAACTATAAGTGATTTTATCTCTTAGGGTTTATTACCCACATTGTATAGTAAGGGTAATCTGGTCATTAGATGTCTTAGGCTGTCACACTTAACTTAGAGTGTCAAGACCAAGTCAAGACAAGCTTAAATTCAGTTAAGATAAGACTTGTGTCGAATAGAAGTCGACATAACTTTGACTAGATGTCGGCGTAACTCTGAGTAAAAATCGAAGCAGATCATTCAGCCTATTGAAGTATAAGTCAAGTCGACGGAATTTCGAAAGGGACTCGACGCAGAAGGAAGAGCTTGTCGAAGCCATCTAGCAAGTCGACGCAATGTCGACTACAATTCAACGCAGAAGTTAAGAGATCAAGTCCAAGGCTTCAACTCGACGGTTACGTCGATAAGGAATCGACGTAACGTCGACATCTGAGTTCAGCCAAAGCTAAGAAGAAATTCAAAGCTGCGTCGATAAAAACTCAGAGGTGCGTCGACATGAAGATTGATGAAGTAGACGCAGCGTCGAATACAGTCAGAAAAAGGAAGTTTTTTCAGCTGTCCTCTTGGGACCTTTTCAGAAGGACCACCAGGCTAGAGACAGTTCTCCAATGGCTCGTTTGTTGCCAAGAATAGAATGAAGCCTTCCAGGACAAAACAAATCACTTTTGGAAGCTATTCGAAATGAATGGACGGGCCGAGAACAAAAGAAGAAAGGAAATTAGGTGGCTGAGAAGAATTTCTTTTCAGGACAAGCCAAAAAAAGAAAGGTTTTTGAAAATACAATCTTACACAATAAGTATGCAAAAAGAGGAGAAGAAAGAGTACAATCATTACATTATTATGTCTGTCGAATAGGATCTTCATCTTCTTTCTTCTCAAACCCTAAAAGACAGATTTACACAAGAGGACTCTCGGCACAGGAACATAATCTGCTTCTTCATCTTCATCATCATACAGCAGTAGAACTACAACAAGTGCTGAGAGAAAAGGATCAAGCAGAACAACCCTTGCAAACCATCACTATCATAAGCAAGGGTTTATTATTTTAGATTCAGTGAAAGCAAGACAGAAGTATCAACAAAGCTTCTGAAGAATTCTGAGAACATAATTCTCTCCTTCTCCCTCTCTCTTTTTCTTCTTACTATTTCCTTCACATGTACAGAGTTTTAAGAATCCCTCTTCCAAAGGATTCAGTGGTTCAAGATCTCCTTATCAAAAGATCTGAGTGGTTCAAGATCTCCTTATCAAAAGATCTTTGGTTCTAAGAGTCTCCTTATCAAAAGACTTAGGCACAGGTTGTGCAATCCTACTTGGGAGGTAGAAGAGAGGGCTACCCACATTTTGGGGAACCTCTATAAAAATCTTGTATCTTCTGTGCTATGCATTTTCTACGTTGTCCCATTTATAGCTTACTATTTCTGTTTTATATTTATATCACATATTTATTCTGTGTTGGTTTTGTTCAATGCATAATACTTAGTATAAGTTTACTGTTTGCACAGTTAGGGTAAAAATATTTAAATCTCTATTCACCGCCCCCCCCCCCCCCCCCTCTAGAGAATTCTCAGAGACACACTGTGCACTTTCAATATATATATATTCTGAGTAGCTTTCGCAAATGAATAGATCTTATGTGATGATGCTCCATAGCCTTACAAGGCGACTGTTCTACGCTTGATAAACATGCACGTTACCAGTTTGGAAAGCATAGGGTGACCATCTTAGGCATTAAGGCCCCCCTGACCTGTTCTACTATTAGGGAGGACTTACAATGGGATCAGAGTATTTAACGATCCATTTATGTGGGGACGCCTTAGGATCCTTCTTTTCCTAGCTCTGTTTCCTAATTCGGGACGAACCATGCAACGGAAGCCTAGTGGACCTTTAGGATAGAAGTTTAAGGATTCTAAACTGCACGTTTGCATACCCATGCACACTTTATTTCCGCTGTAAGTTGTGGGATAGTCTAATTTTCCCCTAAGGGGGGGGGGGGGGGGGGGGGGGGGGGGAATAGGTGATGTCGTCTTTTTCTAAATTTAATGCAGAATAATGAAAGTAAGAGAGACACACATGCAGCCACAAAAAATCCACAACACAAGCACATAAAGCTATATTTGTTCCCCGAGTTGGGTAGTCCACTTTCCCCCTTTGCCTATTTAACAGTGTGCTAGCCTCGACCACTTTCACCAAAACTTAGATTCACAGATCCTACAACTCAAAGATATTCTCCCCTACCTTAGAGGCACTGGCTGACCTCCTACCTCAGACCCACAACTGAAATCCTACAATCAGGCCACACATGACCATAAAACTCAGGCCACACATGACCCTACAACTCAGGCTACCAAAGCCCTACCTAAATCTCTGCACCCAGAGATCTACACTTAGATCTTCTTAAAGATCTTACCTCAGATCCCAAGGATGTTACATTCAGATTCCCACTGGAACCCTACAACTCAGATCTCAGATAAATCTTATAACTCAGGCAACATAGAACCCTACAACTCAGATTCCTCAAAGGAATCCTACATCTCAGATCTCAGAGAGATCCTACATATAAATAAGTTTTGTTACAAAACCTTTCTATAAACTCAGAATAATAAGTCTTGATAAATCTAGAGTCTTCTTGAAGCTTGACTAAGATTAGCTTCTTCTAGGTCTTCTTATTAGAGATCTTGAATGATGAATTCTGTGAAAGCACTTCTCTATTCTTTCGAAGACGCACATGCTTGTTGTAGCAGATTTGGCTTTTTGTTTGAACCAGCAATCTCGAATCGATCTGACTTGAGAAGATGTAAACAATTTAGCTTCAAAGCATATCTTCTTCGATCTTGAGCTTTTTTGATTGAATGACAAGATGATGGTGGAAAGCTCGTGTTTCAAATGTATCGATTAGGGTTTTCTATTCACGACTTCTTCCTTTTATAAGACCAAAATCCTTAACGGTCGATTCTCGGACCGACTTTATGCCAAAAATCTCTTTCCTTAAAAGACAAAACTGATTAGCCCAATCCGCGGAGGCATTAAATGAGATAACGCCAAAACCACGTTTTATTTTGAATTCAGGCCTTTCACGCAATTTGACTAGATGTCTGGTCGAATTCTTCTTGTTCAGTCAAATTCCTTCTTGACATTCCATTCTAGTCGAATCAATCACATATGGTCGAATTCTTCTTGTTTAGTCAAATTCCTTCTTCACAGCTCCTTCTAGACGAATCATACACATCTGGTCGAATCTAACTATTCATTCATCTAGACAATGTGATCTGATCGAATTGCTTCTTTCTTCAAGACGGCTTTCAATTTTAAGGAATATTTGGTCGAATCGTCTAAACTCTTCTGCATGATCGTGTAGATGATCTAAACGATTTTTCACTTAACAGTTTTATGCATTCTTATCACCTACACGAATCGTCTTGATAGTTTTGCACGATTGGCTTGACGTCTAGTCAAATTTGTACTTAACTAATCTGAGCATTCAGTTAGACCATCTAACAGTTCGACTAGATGTCTAGTCAAATTATTACTTAGTCAAATCCCAACTTTGTATCATTATCTCCTTTGCATTACTCAACCTTCTAGATCTTTCTTCCTGTTGATTACGGGTGAGTGATAAGTTTAACATAGTCTAGATCTTAGGTCTACATTGTGTTTTGCATAATGAGGGATTACAATGGCAAAACTATGTCTGATGTCACTAAGTTTAGCCATATGCTAGGCTTGCACTATCTAATACCTGAAATCAACATAACTAAACACATGCATCAAATACAAAGTGTGTTTATCCTTGACTTAAGAACTTCTACAAATCAAGAACATTGATGGCAAAGTTCCCAACATCCGTGTTAGTCAATGTTTGCAAATTCCCTTTGCAAATTTTTGACTTCATTCATGTTACTTCTCCAGATACAAGAGTCGAGTAATGTGAGATCTTCCTTGAGAGATCAATACCACCCTACGACTCTATCACATGCTCCTGCTGCTTCTACTGTTCCTTTCGCAGAGACAGAGCTGGGATAGACCCTCACAGCTTTGTTAGGCACATTCTAGACTACTATTATCATGGCCACTAACGACAGCAGTCCGCTCACACTACCGACATACTGATGATCTTCCAAGGGTTGAAATATCCTACTTACTGAAGTTCTGAGACTGCATGCAGACGGGGGAGTGAGTAGAGAGTTGAGGAGCTGCTAGTAGGGATGAGATGCCCAACAGTTTCTGAAGTTTCTCTCATTGTGACCTTGTTTGAGGAGTATGCCCGCGACTAGTGGTGGGCAGTCAGTCGCTCCACTTTCATGGGACGACCACTCAACAATATACTGTGGGGAGAGTTTTCAGAGGCATTTTTTGGGCATTTTATACCTGATGTAGACCGAGCTGAGCTCCATGAGCGATTCCTATAGATACGCCAGGGAGATATGACAGTGTCAGAGTACCAGCGAGAGTTCATCCATCTAGCCCGTTTCACAGGAATTCTAGCTCTGGAATATAGGGACAGAGAGGCAAGATTTTATAGAGGATTATGTGATGATCTTTGCCAGGCCCTAATCATGATCGCCAGACTACCTTTCATAATATTGTGACTCATGTTGATGTACTTGAGATGGATTAGAATATGGTAGCCCAGCGGCGGAGGAGACCTGTAGAGGCATCAACTGCACCACGAGGACGTGAGAGGATAATGCCTCTCATCAACAGTTCCGTGATAGGAGGCAGCGCAATCGACATCGCCCAAATCGTTCAGCATAGACATCCCGTCAGCAGCCACAGATTAGGCCATTACCCCACCAACGCCTTAGCAGAAACCATTTCTACAACAGGCACCACCGCAATAGGCATCGCTGCATTATCGAGGGATTCCCTTTGCAGGGAATTACTTTTTGTCCCACCAGCTTGGGCACATTCAGGACTTTTGCCCGCAGGCTGCAGGAAGACCATGACTAGGAGCTGGTTAGAGATAGCGTGGAGCGGTAGTAGATCGCAGAGGCCGCGACCAAGGAGGTTGGATAGGCCGATATGGTAGGCGAGAGACTCAGAGGAACGTTAGAGCCGCACCTATGGAGGCTTATGCTCTAGACTTACAACAGGGACCAGCTCAGGATGTGGTTATAGGTATACTTTTAGTTTAACCATGTTGTTACTTTTTTATAGCTTGTTGTTTGCTATGGTTGAAATAAAACATGTAATTATAGGTTAAGCAAATCTTTTCAGGACAACTTATTGTAGAAGGTCAACCCGCCAAAACTTTATTCGATATAGGAGCCACACATTCCTTTGTATCGCGAGACTTTCTTCAAAAACCAACATCATTCGATCAGCCAGAATGTTGATATGAATACGACTTATGGATGGAACAAATATGACCTCTACTGAGAAATGCTCGTTTCAAGCCCTTCTAGGAAATCTAGAATTCAAAGTTTATGCAACCGTCTTAACTATAACTGGATTCGACATCATACTGAGAATGAACCGGTTAGCCGAGCATAAGGCACATATAAATTGTTCCACCATGGAGATCTATCTCCAAAACCCAGACAGACAATTTATCACGTTGAAAGTTATACCCTCCGTTTCTCGCATCATATTATCTTCTGCTCAAACCGCAAAAGCAGTCTGGCAAAGCAATGAGGTATTCCTGATATACTTCGAGATGGAGGATGAATCTAAGGTCCTCGTCAAGGTACCAGTTGTTTGTGATTTTCCCGACATTTTTTCCTAGTCCCTTCCAGGCTTTCCACCTCCATGAGAAGTTGACTTTTCAAATCAAGCTTATACCTGGAGACTGACTAGTGTTCCGAACTCCCTATCTGATGACCCCAAAAGGAACTAGCAGGCTACAAGATTCAGCTCCAAGAATTGATCGATGCAGGATTCGTCTGCCAGAGTTCAATGGACTTCGTTCATGGACTACCTCGATCACGTGCAGAAAATGACTTGATATGGGACATAGTAGATCGCCTCAACCAAGGTTGCTCGATTTATACCAAATCGGCAAAGTGACGGTGTAGATATCTTAGCCAGACTATTCATCGAGCAAGTCGTCCGATTCCATGGAGTACCAAAGATGATCGTCTCCGACCGGGATAGATGTTTCACTTCCAGAGAATGGAGAAAAAGTATATCTGGGCACCAAGCTAGGCTTCAACACAACATTCTACCCCAAGATGGAAGGACAGACGGAAAGAACAAACTGAATTATGGAAAATTTTCTCTGTTTGTGTATTGTGGATCATAGTGAGCCATGGGAGCAACTACTACCCCAGTAGAATTCTCGTATAATAATAGCTTCCATGACAGTATTAAAATGGCATGATATGAAGCTCTGTATGGACGTCGATGCAGACACCATTATCATGGGCTCAGGATGAATAACGTGAAGCCTTAGGTATTGCGTACATTGATGATACCATAACCACAATAGGGCCGATACAAGAGCGGATACTGGAAGCACAAAGTAGACATGCCAAATATTACGACGCTCGTCATCATCAGGTGGAGTTCAACATAGGAGAAATGGTATTCCTAAAGATCAAGACTATGCATGGTATCTTTCGAATTAACAAGCAAAATAAGTTGAATGCTCACTATTTGGGACCCTGCCCAATCATATAATGTATTGGTCATGTTGCATATCGGTTAGCTCTACCACTAGGACTGGGAAACCTGCATGATGTCTTTCACGTCTCATCATTGCGACGTGTCCTAAGACAAACTGAGCAGCATCTTTAGACACCCCCAGTGCCCCCGCAAACTGACATATCGATGCAGTTGGAACCTGTAAGGATTGTTGATTCCAAGACAAAGAACTTGCAGAATAAGACCATAACTATGGTTAATATATTATGGTTGAACTGCGGGCGTGACGAGTACACATGGGAACTAGAGAATTTCGTCAGAGAAAAGTACCCGGAACTCTTTCCCCAGATAACGTCACTTCTTCTCTAAAAACCCCATACTCTAAGCAATTTTCGTGGACAAAAATCTTCATATATGTTATTGTATTGTAACATCCCGTCTTTTATTTGGTTATTAGGACCCTAGATGACTCAATAAAAGCAGCTCGATCACCTACAAGGTACCTTAGAAGCTAAGAGGTGACCCCGAATATTATTTTGAGTAGAATTGACTTATGTTAGTTGCATTAGACTAGTATAGTCAATACGAATGCAACACAACTCATTTTGTTTCAATTCAAGGCCATTTGGAGGAAATGACCATTTTGAGTAGTGTTGTGCTACACAACCACTCTGAAATGTCAAATTAAGCAAATGAACTTGAAATTGATTTCTGTCAGTTCCAATAGACTTGTATAGTCAATATGAGTGCAATGAAACTCATTTTGTTCCAACCCGAGGTCATTTAAAGGAAATGACCATTTTGAGTAGTGTTGTGCTACACAACCACTCCAAAATATCAAATTGAGCAAATGAACTCCTAATTGACTTATGTCAGTTGCATTAGACTCGTATAGTCAATATGAGTGCAACGAAACTTGTTTCATTCCGATATAAGGTCATTTGGTAAAAATGACCCTTTTAAGTAACGTTGTGCGTCACAACGACGCCAAATTGTCATTTCGAGCAAACGAACTCAGAATTAACTTATGTTAGTTTTGTTAGACTCGTATGACCCATACGAGTGCAACGCAACTCATTTCGTCTGAATCCGAGGTCAATCGGCAAAAAATGATAATTTTAAGTAACGTTGTTCGACACAACGATCCCGAAATGATAAATTCAGTGAATGAGCTCAGAATTGACTTATGTTAGTTGCGTTAGATTTGTATGACCATACGAGTATAACACAACTCATTTCGATTGAATCCAAGGTCATTTAGCGAAAATGACCATTTTAAATAACGTCATTCGACACTATCACCCCGAAATTACCTTTTTAGCAAACGAGCTCGAAAAATCTCAGCCAGTTGCATTGGACTCGTATAGTCTATACGAGTGCAACGGAACTCGTTTCGCTCAATTCTGACATCGTTTGATCGTGTAAATAAAAATATAACTAGAAAAATTATAAGGCAACTTGAAAAGCGCAAAAGCTTGAATTCGACCCTGACGCATCAACATTAACTCATCACTCGATGACTCGAACCTACATTGACCTTGAATCATATGGGGAACCCTCCCTTGGGTTGACTTTGGTCAAACCCTT
Source organism: Dactylorhiza incarnata (assembly GCA_033032865.1). Taxonomy (NCBI): domain Eukaryota; kingdom Viridiplantae; phylum Streptophyta; class Magnoliopsida; order Asparagales; family Orchidaceae; genus Dactylorhiza; species Dactylorhiza incarnata. The sequence goes on along the minus strand of JAWHQI010000126.1, from coordinate 6,723,707 downwards.
TAAAAATCTACTTTTTTATTTTAAAATGCCTTCACTCATTCACTCCTCCACCCATCCACCCAAGCCCAACTTCAGTCCTAAAATGGGCTCTGGAACCAAAGATACAACTGGCTATAGGCTTGGAAATCCCAAGGAAAAGGATGAGGAAATCCTAACCTAAATCTCTCTCTCCCAAGCCTAAAACTAAGCCTCCCCTAACCCAACCAAGCCTTATAACCTCTGCCCTTAACCCAAGGAGGTACAACCACCCTCCTCTAAGCTGCCAGCTCACCCCCCTAACCCAACATTGGTTAGCACAAGCTTACCCTTCTGAGGTAACTTGGACGAGAAGGAAGAGAAGGGAGGTGCTCTCCTCTCCATCTATTTAAGAGCCCATACACCTCTCAGATGGATGCTCACCCCAAACCGAGCTCGAGCGAGCCACCCCCTGCCAGAGCACCTCCTCGCCAGAGAGAACCCTACCCGAGCGCCACCACTCTCTCCGGCCACTTTCCCCAAGTCCAACCAACCAGGAACATTCAGAGAGCCCCTCCATCAGGTGGATCCTGCTTCCTCTCCTCCTTCCCTCACTTATGGACGAGTTGCATGCGGCCTCAGGCCGCCCGAGCGCCGCCACCGCCCCACCCGATTTTTCATCTTTTCGGGTGGCCGGCATGCAGAGGCTCCACAGGTCTCTCCAGGACCCCAGGGAGCTCCTCCTGCTTATAGAGGGATCAAATTCCCTCTACAGGAAGTCAAGAGGCGGCGGCACTGCCGAAGAGCTGTGCTTCGATAGTGCCAGAGTTGATTAGGCCTTTGTTTAGTTTAAGCCGGTGACACTAGGTCGCCGGAGCACCGCCAAATGACTCGCCAGCCTCCAGAGAACTGGCCGAAGGCGGAGCCGTGGCTGCCGGTGGCCTGCCGGCGGCGACAGAGATGTAATATGTCTTTGTCGCCCACCGAAGTACAGATGTCGTCCTATCATTTTTTAAGAGATCGGATGGCTCTGGTTTTATTAAACCATCGAGGCAATGATTGGGTCCCCACCGTGGATCCACGCCAGATACATTGTGGGGCCGCTGTTAACGCTCTGCCCGGCTCGATCTCAGCCACAGATCAACCTTAAAACCTATGTTAAGCAACAAAATGTTAATTGAAGGGTTTATGAATTTCTGAGACTAATCTATAGCCCTAGTGGATAAACTTTGAATACCAAACTTATAGATAACACGAAGGGCTAGTCTCCGTAAATTTTTGGGAATTTTCTAAGAATGTATGATATTTTAATAAATTAAAAATGAGAATATTTTGCTGTTTTTAAAACATCAGAGGCCCCTAATCCATTGTTAAAAATCTCGAAAAAAATTTACAAAGTAGGGAGATTAAGATCCTTTATCTGTCGTAACAATTTGGTGATTTATGAAAGTGTTTAACTAATTTCAAATGATTAATATGAGACTAACTATTTGTTTTAAAAAGAGCCGAGGATTTAATATTCATTCAAAATTTCTGAATATTTTATAGGCTGTCAATAAAGAGTAGACTGTAGATACGTCTTTAAAAATTTATGAAAATTTATAAATAATCCAAGTATTTTAAAAGGAATGCTTTTGAGCTCAGAGATATTTAATAAATTAGCAGAGGCTAGCTAATACCTTAAATGATATTATAGACCCTTTGCAAAAGCTTGAGGATTTTTGGAATAGGGTTGCTATTTTAATAATTTTAAAATAGTACAAAATGCCTATTTTGAATTTATCAGAGGGATATGAAAATACTATGGGACATTGGTGGTGGTGATTTAAAATCGCTGTAAAATTTTGAGGAAGTTTGGATCATTTTGAGTATTTTAATTATAAAAATAATGAGTTATTTGAGAAAATGATTTATTGGAGGATAAATAAGAGCTCAAAATACCTTGAGAAAATTATTGTGTATAAGTTAGGGCAGCCCTAACCATTGAATTAAATCTCATAATTTTCTGATGACTTTTTGTTTATAATAATTAAAATGGGGCTAAAATATGGAAGGAATTATATTGGATAAAAATCATGAGCTCAACATATCCCGATAAAAATAGTTGAGGTTAATGATGTCATATTAAAATCTTCTGCAGAGATTTGGGGCTTTGTCGATTAAATCGGGTATTTATAATAAATCGTAATTGAAATATTCGGAATTATATTAGACTCAAAGAGATCGTCGAATCCTGAAAAGACTCGCAATCTGATAGCCACTATAAAAGGTGCAACTGAAGTAATTAGCTGATTCAAATAACTTAGAAACATGCGGACCATAATCTGATTAATAATATGCAAAATTCGCCGCGAAATTGTAAAACATGCCAACTCGGAACGGAGATGACTCATTGGAATGGAGATGTCTCTTATGAACGGAGATGCCTCTTATGAATACAGATGTCTCCTCAGAACGGAGATGCCTCATATGAACGAAGATGCCTCTTATGAACAGGGATGCCTCCTCGGAACGGAGATGAGAACTGAGTTTGCCTCCTCGGAACGGAGATGTCTCCTTGGAATGGAGAAGGAACTGCAGATACTGTAACTTGAATTGCTTCTTATTCTGTTCTTCTTATTCCAGTCTTTTATTTACTACATTTTATTTCAGTAATTTATTTACTGCACTTTATTTCAGTAATTTACTTATTGAACTTTATTTCGGCATTTTATTTATCACACTTCATTTAAAATATTTTATTTACAGCAATTTACTAGTGCATTTGCTTCCGCACCTTCTTTTAAGGGTTGGCCTATTAAGCAGTTTAGCTTATTATGAATATTAGTTAGGGTTAATTAGGAGACGAAATATTCCTCCAAGGGTAATCCTAAATAATGGGTGCTCTTGATCGCCGCGCTTTTTAATTAAAGCCTAAGCGGTACGATCAAGCTTCACGAAAACGTCACGTGCCAGAATTATTTTATGTCAAATAGGGCAAGCGACCGCTAACCCGAAAGGTGCAGACATGTTTCCTTATAATAACGCTTGTAAATTGAATTGTGATTATAGTGGCGGGTCGGTCATGCTCATTAGCCGTTCCTACTGGCATGGGAGTGTTGACAGCTCTTGGCACTAGGGAGTGTGCAAACCTCGGGTGCTTGTATTTTATTTTATGTCCTGCTGGGTCCCTCTACTAGTTAGACAGATTTCTGTTATCCTCGGATGTCGCTCACATCCACGATGTTGAAACCCGGATACTGGATCAACTATGTTCGAGACTTGGGGAGTAACTTGAGTTACTTCTCTCTTCGTCAGGTCCCTAGGTCTAAGTATTTCGAGCTGGAAACTAGCCCTCACTGTTTGATGGATAATTCCCTAAAGACAGACCCACTGACTGCAGCGAGGAGGTCACACCACTAACCCGAAAATCTTACTTGACTTCCCCTCTGAAAATCGAAGACTGAGCATGTGTCTCAGATAACACGAACGTGAAAGGATGAAAGCTCAGGATCTCTTGAGGGTAAATATGTGCTCATCTGAGAAATAATGGGCCCTATTTATAGGCAAATCCTTATGAGGGCAAAATAACCATACTGGCTTGCGGATAGCTCCCTCCGCCTTAATAAGATTACTACATATAGACCCAAGTGGTCTGCGGACAACTCCTCATGTCTTTTCGAAAATACTAACCGTACCCCCATCGGTGTGCGGATAGAGAGGGAGGACTAATGAGTCGGGTTGACCCGAACTCGCTTCGCTCCCTCCTTGAGCGAGCATGGTTGAGGCGACCAGACTCGTCACCTGCTTGTCGGGGGTGAGTTCCCCTGAGGCGAATTTGCTTGAGGACGGCTCGCTTGAGGCCCCATCACACTCGGCTCGTCTTGCTCTGGCGAGAAGGAGCTTTCATCGTCTAGACAGACTGCACTCGTGTTGCTGAGGAGAGTAGGGGGCGTATTCGCCTCGCCTTACCCTGGGCGAGTTAGGTTGATACGGGGCCTACTCGCCGAATATAGGTTGTACACAATCCCCGCTCTTTACAAGCTCGTCAGAGGTCGGAAAGAAGAGACCAACCTCTATTTGGCGAGATCAAGCACTTGCTCTGTCTTCCTCTATAAATAGAGTGGGGGTGATGTATTTGAAGCTTTGTGTTGAGGGAGAGCTTCTGGAGGAGGCTCTTTCGCTGTCGCCAACCGGGTGCTCGCTGACGATGAGCCTGAGGAGGCTGCCGTTATAAACCTCATTGGCGTGTTCCTGACCCCCCCCCCCCCCCCCCCCCCCCCCCGCCTTCCTGACTCCGCGAGGAAGAAGAAGCATAAGAGAAAGAGGATGATTGATCCTGCCCCCGCGAGAAGTCCTCTACTGATCCTGAGTACACCGCAAGGTGCAGGCCTCCGCCTAAGAGGCTCACTGCCTCGCTTATTAATGAAGAGCCCAACACTGACTTGCCTCTTCGACAAGGTTAGGGAGAGATTGAGACCACAATCTGAGGGTTCTGGGATGGGGGACAGCGTCCGGATGACACGGGTGCTCCGCCACCCCCTCCGATTCGCCCCGTCGTTGTGCCAGGTAAGGGTACTACCTCTTCGCCTGCCTAATTTGGGCCAAACATGTTGGGAATATGACCCTCAATGTTCCCTTGATTTGAAGAAGCTTCACACTCAATGCTAAGTACAAGTTGTATTTGATAAACCCTATTTCATCCCATGACCATGCAGGGTTAGGTTATTCCAAGGTAAGAAGTAAGTTCAGTAGGTTTGCTGCCAAAACCATCGAGACAAGCTCTCAGTCTCAGCTGAACCGCTGAGACAAGGTCAGGAGCCGCTGAGAAGGTGTCTGGGCCAGCTGAGCTGCAGATAGAAGAAAACCGCTGAGACAACTGTTTGTCTCAGCGGATCCGCTGGGATGGGACAGTAGTAGCCGTTGAGACTGTAGGTCGTCTCAGCTCAACCGCTGAGACAGATTCAAATGATCTGGCTGGTTTGCTTTTGGCGCAACTCGTTGTAAAGCAAGATAGGAGGTTCCAATCACCTCCATACTGTGTCAGGAGGACATCTGATAGCCGTTGAAGACTGGAGGAGTATAAAAGAATCAATTAGGGCTTTGTAAAATCACTCTCTCTTACTGAAAAAGAAAAACTACTGTTCCATTGACGGCAGCCAATAAAGCTTTCATTTCCTGCATCCTGAAGCTGCAAGGAGAGAAAAGATTGTTCCTCTTGATCAACTCAAGATAGAACAAGTTGATCCCCATTCATTCTCTGAAGAACAAGATCAGAAGAATCAGAGTTGAGGCTATTGGACTCATCCCAGATTCAAGACTGCTACATCAGTGGTTCAGCAATAGAAGACCAAGGCTTGATCTATTCTACCTTCTGTTGTAATCTTCTATTATTACTTCTATAGGAACTTAATAGTTCTGAGATTGTAGGGCATCTTTGCCTGAGGGTGTAGGGTTGTATGGCCTGAGTAGTAGAGCTGAGAGGTCAGCTTGAGTGTAGGATCTTTGTGAGATTTGAGGTAGGGCTGTTGAGCCTGAGGTATGGTTTGGGAAAACCTGAGAGATCCTGAGGGATCTGTGTTGTAAGCTTTTGGAGCTGACTTTGGAGGTGTTGGCCTTATCTAACTCATTGTTAGAAAGGTGAAGGGGGAAAGAGGACTACTCAAGACACCCTGTCCTGAGGAACCTCTCTATAAACCATTGTGTGTTTTCTATGTGCTTGATTTATTACTAAACTAAACTCAGAAAACAGCTAGGTTAAAGCCCAAATTAAAAAGAGACCTATTCACCCCCTCCCTCTAGGTGACTAAGACTGCATCCTAACAAACTATCAAAACATAACTCCTTGTCTTTCGCAGTGCCCTCTAGCCGTCAGCTGCAGCCTGAACAACTTGTCGAGGCGTCGTCGAGGGGCCTAGACACAACATCTTCCTCGGTCCCAGGGCGAGTAGGTTCGACTTATGCTCCCCCCCCCCCCCCCCCTCAGCCATCTCAGCATCTGCCAAGCGTCGACCAGCCTATTCGCCCCACCCCTGGAGGAAAGTCTTTGGTGATGGGTCCCATGCCTGGGGGATGGGATTGGTCCTCCACCTACCCGCCTCCACCGAAGGACTTTGGGTGGATCCGCCTCGGCTTCAGGATAAAGGTCTCGCTCCTGCTGGTACTCACCCCGCTTGTCTCATTAACCCTCTTTATTTCTGCCATTTTCCCTCACCGCCGAACTTCTGTCTTCCAGATAGCCACGCATCAACCTCCTTCGGTCACTCGCCATCCACGAACTAGCTCCTGGGATCGCCGCCACCTGTTGCATCCACACCCTTAAGAGAGCTCCTCGCGAATCCTCCTGGCTTTAACAAGGGGTCATGGGCTCGCCTCTTCACTGTCCTCAAAGCCCATGACTCCTTCTTGATGGACATGCCGCCCGTCGAGGTGAATCAGCAGTTGGTTGATCTTGAAACTCGCCTCGCAGAAGCGGCGGACTTTCAACAGCAACAACAGGGCGATGAAGGCATGTACGCTCGGGTATTCGATCTAGAGATGAGACTATACGAAATGGAGAATCGCCAACAAGCCACCAAGGACGATGTCCATAGGTTCGCGCAAGTGGCGGGCACCGTAGTCGAGGCCTCCTGGTTAGAAAAGCACATCAGGCGAGGCGAGGACCACATAAGACAAAGCGAGGAGATCCTGGAGAAGGCTCGCGAAGACCTACGAGCGGCCTGCGACATTACTTGAAGGGCTCGCCATCCTCACTGCATGCGTTGCATAGGTCTCGGTCCGGCGCGCCGCGGCTGTGATCCCCAGTTCATTCTCGCCTTTTGATTTTTTTGACGCTTGATTTATTGTAATACTCACAACATTTTGGGTTCTTGTCATGTGTGTAGCATTTCAAAGGCGGCACCTTTATACTCGCTTCTTTTGTACTCACGCTATGCTCTTATGGAAATTTGATTTTTTTAGCGCCCTTCTTTCTTTTTGCTGATCGTTCTTGCCTTTTAATTATCTATGGTCTTTTATTCTCATTTGCGCATTGTCTAGCTGGTTACTCGCTTTCGTGTACTCGCCACCCTGGCTGATCTACTCACGCACGACAGGGTTCGGGGCCGAGGGCTATAAATAGAGGGACTTATGGGGTTGGAGGGTACACTTTCAATATCCTTCGACCACCCTCTCCCTCTCGAACCCTCCCTGCAGACCCCCCTACTCATTGCTAGCCATGGTGAAAGAGCTTTCCGAGGACGGGCGCGCTTTCTGCGTCCGCAATTTCAAAGCTCACAATTTCTCCAACTCTCAGACCCTGGGCGAGGAGCTGAGTGATGTTGAAAACTGTTACCTGCCGCCCGACTATACCGTGAGGCGAACATCCCCCGACGAGTTTCTTAACACGCTTTACAGCGGGGAGCTCGCCTTCCCCCTGACTCACTTCCAGGTGGGGCTGAGATTGCCCCTGTGGCCTGAGGTTCGTCAAGTCCTCTGCTACTTAGGGATGATCCCCGCGTAGATCAACCCCAATATGATCAGCGTCTTGGTCGCTTACGCCTACTAACTGCGTGAGGAGAAGATCAAATTTAACCTCCCCACTTTCCGCAAAGTACTGACCTTGAAGACGACCAGCGACGACACCTTGTTCTTCACCAGCGTGTGCGTCAAAGTCGTCGAGATGCTCAACAAGGTCCACCATTGGACAGATAAATTAGTCTTAGTGCGAGGCGATTTCGGAAACATTCCCTTCGCTCCACTCTAGAAGACAGAAGCAGAGTACAAGCCACCTCGCCTGAAGGGGGATGCGCTGGAGCTCTACCTTTTCCTGAAGGATAAGGTTATGAATGTCGTCTACCTGCGGCGAGGCGTGGATCAACTCGCTTTTGTGGATCCGGGAGCGGGTAATTCCCGGGTTGAACTCACCCAAAAGCGTCTCGCCCTTCTACTTTTGTAGGGAAAGGACTTACACGAACTGTCCTTCTCTTTTTTTTGTAGGTGAGCGTGTCGTTCCTACTTGCCCCCTTGTGACGCCTCGCGACAATGATCGAGCGAGCTCCCCCTCCAGGATGCTCTCGTCGGGACTATGATCCTAGTAGACAGTGAAACGCCTCCGGTCATCGAGAAGGTCAAGGGTCAAGTCGACCCCGAAGCCGCCTCGACAAGCGAGTCGAGGCAAAAAAAGCAAAAGACAGGGAGTTCCCTCCCTCATCTTCCGACGAGTCCACCTCCAGATCCCTCCACCCATGCGAACTTCGGGTTGGGGATGAGGAGTCATGACTCCAAAGGGAACCCCTTGCTGATATGGGACCCTACGGCGAACAAGGTCTTCGTGAGCTCGCTCCTCCCATCTTGGGAAGATTTCGAGGAAACCAACGACCGTGCATACAACCTCCTCTTCAGATTGTATGGCCGCGAGGACGCTCAGGTCCTCGCGGAGGCTCCTATCCGCGAGTTGGCCAATCTCAACAGTCGCTCCGCCCTTTGCACTGCAGATCTAGTTCACTAGACCGCACGATGGGGACTTCAATCAAATAGGCGACTCCACGACTTGGGTCTGGCCTACGAGGAGCAGAGGGGAGGTTGGCTCAAGTGGAAAAGGAGCTGGATGCGCTCAAGGCCAAGGATGTTCCTCCTCCTGAGGTAAGAATGTTGGATCGGTAGGCGCCCTTAGAGGGGGGTGAATAAGGGTTTTAAAAACTTATATTATATTTTGTATAACTTTGAAAAAGCATTGATTATTAAACTAGAGAAGATCAAGACAAATCAAGTGAAGTAAAAGTAAAGACATGATTTTATTAACTTGAGAATCATGATTACAAAACTTGATCTCTTATCGAAGCTAGAAATCAAAGCTAATAGAAAGACTCTTTTTGTTTTCTATACCGACTCGTATCCCCACGAACCGGTTGACTTTAGCCGATCCTTCCCCGGATACAGCCTCAAGCCACTCTAGCCAACCCTTCCCCGGATATGGCCTCGAGCACCCCCTAGACCTACACCCGAGACCTAGTCGCCAACACGAGGCGAGTTTCAGCCCTAAGTCCTACCAAGACCTAGTCGCCAACACTAGGCGAATTTACTACACGATTACAAGAAAAATGTGAAATAAAAAGACAATAATATAAAAACTCCCTCTATGTAGATCTCTTGGATAAGTGGACGAAGACGCAGAGTATGATCGTAGTCGATGCGGTCTTTCGTCACGATGATGATGCGTGTTGAAATCTTCTCCACGGATCTCCTTTAGTCTTTATGGATTTGTGGGAGTATCTCTCTGAAACTTCCTCTCTATGCTGTGGCACGAAGCTCTGGAATTCTGGATCTCAAGAGGCTTTTGAAGACGGAGCCAAGATGTCCTTTTTATAGACTTAGCGCTAGCGCCTGCGCTAGTGCTACCGTCGGCGCTATCCTATATTAGGACATATTCTGCGCGGCAGAATCTTCAATCGGAGGAAACTTTTCTCTCTTGCCTACTATGCTCCTCGCTATCGCCTGCGGTATCAGATACCGCCTGGCGCTATCACCTTCTATAAGTTCTTCCGGCAATTTTGCTTAAGCCAATATTTCGTCGAACGAGCTTTCGTCGAAGGCCGCTAAGATTTCGTCGAGCGAAGTTTCGGCGAACGCCGTGATGAGAATTTCGTTGAGCGCCGCTTTCAGTTCGTCGAACGAAATTTCGTCGAACTCAATTCGTCGGTCAGGCTTCAACATTCGTCGAGCTCAATTTTGTCGACCGGAGTTTGTCGAGCGGGCTTCAACATTCGTCGATCTCAATTTCGTCGAGCGCCGCTAACAGTTCGTCGAACGATAGCTAGCTCCTGCGCTAGTACTACCGCCAGCGCTAGTAGATGTTTTGGATTTGTTGGCTCAACTTTGGGGGCAACCTTCTTATGTAATCCTTGAGTCATGTGGACTTTGTTATCCTGCACACTTGAACACACAAGATCAAATAAACATAGAATTTGTTATTCTCAAACTTAGGAGATGCGGAAGACCATGTTCCAACAAACTCCCCCTTTTGATAATAACAAATCCATTAATGATAAATCAGAGCATTAATATATAAGCACGAAGAAACATACTTGTGTGTGTGTGAGAGTGATGACTTAGGATAAATTTAGCATTTAGCATTTAGAATTGCTCCCCCTAAATATATGCTCCCCCTAAGTGAATGCTCCCCTAATATGTAAGATATCATCTTAATTAACCATTATATTTTGATAGCAGATTATATTTATCATGTTAGTTCTCCCCCTTTTGTTATTAGCAAAAGCGGGTAAGGAGACACCACTTAAAAATTGATAATAAGATAAAAGCATGATCGAGCTTGTAGAGAAGGAAATGATAAGGAGTTTTAGAATACTTGTCATTTAAATAGATCAGAGTTTGAGTATTACAACATTTTCATAAATTAGAGTAATGATTTCCAAGTAACTAAACTATCCAGACAATATGTCTACACCCTAGCCCTGTACTAAGTGACGGATGGGCATGAGGAGCTGCAAACATGCCGTAGGTTGGGGTGTTAGTCCCATATGCAAACACTAGACACAACTTAACCTAGCACTCTTTCCCCCCAGTGCCTCGCAAGGCCCCACTGGAACCCTCCCCGGTTAAGGACAAGACATGACTAGAGATAAAGGTTATCTAATGTCTACAACCCTACGCCCCCGCTATGGTGAGAAATGAAGTCATGGATAATAATTATTGGAAACATATAAGCGTTGTAAATCTAATGACATAGCCTATGGATTTATATTTTTATTTGAATTTATGAAACCACTCACATAGCTATTTTGAAATCCATTAATGAATCAGAGTTTTTAGCGTAATAATATTTTCATAGAAATAAATCAGAGTTTTATAGAAAAAAATCCATGTTAAAAGCAACCAATATAAAGTTTACCAAGCAAGTCTACCACTTGTTGCAAGAAAGGAATTTAAAGATTCAAGTGATGATGCATACAAAATGAAAGACTTTAAATAAGCATGAAAGCGCAAGGTAAAACAATTATATGGTTATGATGCGGAAGACTTATAGAAATACAAGAAACATCTTATTGTAATGATGATCCATAAAAAGATATATGAGTTAAATTTCATAAAGAAGATGTTTTTGTAAATCATTTTTCAATTAAAATCTTTAAGTTTAACAATAATGTAACCAAGCGTGAAATAATGTTATCAAAAAGAGATTACTACAATGTTACTTTAATTCACAATTTCAAAACATACCAAACATTGTAGAAAACATGCTGGGTTATCTAGTGCATTTCATAAGTAAAGAGTAGTATAGAATTAGCATTAGGATCCAATACTCATGAGAAGAAGTGTTATGGAAGATAATGATGTGCACATAAGTGTATTTTTGAGTAGAGTAAACAAATGTTTTAATCAAAAATACAAGAAATATGTAAAGTAAAGAGCACAATAAAACACAAATAATTTTACTTTCACACACTTCAATGCACAAAAAAAATGTACAACTACCAAGGTATTTTGCACACACAATGCTCATTAAGACTTATCAGGGTGCAAAGTAGTGTTTGGGGGATCACATAATTTTATTCTTCAATATTGATTTTTTAGTGTGATCCGGTGTACTTAAGAATAAGTGATTTTTATTTTGAAAGAAAGTTATGGTTTGCACAAGATACTTTACTATTCTTTCCAAGGTGCTCAACCTCACAACGCTTATTAAGACTTATCAGGAGGTTCAAGTAGTGCTTGGTGGAGTTATCTTTGTCACTTTATTTTATGATTTTTGTTTTGTACAAAGTTCTCCGAATACACTTATTTTGCAAACCAATATAATTTATGAAATCATAACCACATTTCTTAACTTTAAAAAGTGCAAATAAAAGTAGTGTAGGTAAGATACTTGTGCAATTTTAATTCATTGTACTATTACAAGACATACACAAGCATTCTTAGATTAAACACAATGTAGACAATGCCAAAATAAGTGAGTGAATAAAGATCATTATCAAACATAAAACATTTACTCATACTTTGAGGCATGCTACGCATAGTTCTACACAACTTTCAATATAATTGATGCACATATTAATAGATATATCAAAGCATTATGAAAGCAATGTTCAAAGTAGTTTGAAAAGATAAATTGCAACATTATAGAAGTTCTAAATAATAGATTAAATCATGCTTGATTTTCTCAATGATGTCCATACAGTATTTTTGATAATTTAAAGTTTGAACTCATAAAATTGATCTTGGACTTCCCGAGGAATACCTTGTGATAGGTTCGCCAGGTACTAGGTGATATGATGGGATGATAGCCCAAATCACCCTTTCGCAAGATACAAGTAAAAAGTTAAGTTCAAAAATAACAATTTTTGATAATTTTTTTGTTTTATATTTTTGTATTTGTTTTTTGCTTTTAGACATAGAATTTAAACAAATGACAAAAAACACAAAGGCAAAACATATATATTTTTTTGTAATTTGGCTTTTGTATTTTTGTATTTGATTTTTCAAAAATGTAATAAAAGCAAAAATACAGAAATGAATAGTACACATAGATTAATATATTTTTAGGGATTTTTCAAAATTTTAAAAATACAGAAAAACACATAGGTGCACTAGCGCCGGCGTTATCGCTAGCGCGGGAAACAGTACACGATTTTTTATGATTTTGAAAATTTTAATTGTTGAACTTAATTAAGTATCCCAATAGTAGTTTCATGCAGAAATTTCAAATTTTTAGGAGATGTTTTGGATGGTCCAAATTGCATGAAACGTTAGCGATTTCTTATATGACTTGACAAGATAATCATTGCATGAAATATCTTTGCTTAAGTTTTCATTTTGACTTTTCTAAAGGCTTGTGCTTTTAACTTGAAACATATAGGAAATGAAAACCCAAGATATCATGTTTGAACAAATCAAATATGCATGGTTTCGGTGAATACAGAGTAATGTTCATGCAAAAAAAATGAAATGATTGTGTTTATGAATGTGACTTAAAACGTTTAATCCTTTATCCCCTTTTTTGTATAGGCTAAGGAGCTTTGCATTTTTGCCCGTCAAGTACTTGGAGCAACCCGAGTCCAAATTCCAAGCATACTTCTTGTCCTTAGCCTTCCTGCAAATCTAGAAAGAAGATGAGGGAAAAGATCCGGATACCCAAGTGGTACCACCCATAGAATTAGTGGATGCCTTAGGTACACAGATTTGCTTTAATGATCGTTGTTTTGTATTCCTGCAAGAGCTAGACGTGTGTCCAAACTTAAGACAATTAGCACATGAAATAAAGGGGTTTGAGACCCTTTTCTGAGTTTCTACGTTGCTTTTGCTGGATGATGTTTGAACATTAGAGAAAACATAAGATTTTTTAACAGTTGAGCTGCCGCCGGCGTTAGTGGCTAGCGCCAGGCGGTAGGGTTCACTTTTATATCCGACCCCAAATTTTCCAGAACCATAACATTGGTTTCTCAAAATCATATCCAGGGATTTTTGACCAATCCCGAATTTTTTATGGCTATATTGAGGTCATAATTTTGTTTTTTAAGAAATGTATTTTCTTGTACAATCATAACACATTTATTTTCAAAGCCCTTTTTGTTATTTTCAATTTGTAAAAGAGATGTTTTCAGTTTTCTTTCTAAGTCCCCTTTTTCTTTTGCAATAGTTTTGTTTTGTGAGAGAGCCTTAGAAAGAGAAACTTCAAGTTCTTTTGTCTTAAATAAAGAGTGCTCACACTCTTGACATGAGACCTTTCTCTTTTCAAGGGAAATCAATTTTTTTGTGAGCTTATGATTTTCTTTAATAATAGATTCATTTTCACGATTTAATATAATATTATCCTTTATACTTTGATCATAGGATTTGCAAGTTAGAACAAATTCATCATAGAGTTCTTCGAAGGTAGGAGGAGTTACCTCAGTGTGGCTAAGAACACTAGTGTCGCCATCGTTGCTTTTTGTCATTAAGCATAAGTTAGCCCCCTCATCGTCGCTTGAAGTTGTTGCTCTTGACTCCTCGGAAGACGTATACTTTTTCATCTTGTTCTTCTTTTTGCGCCTCTTTTCTTTCTCCTTCTCTAGACTTTTTGGACATTCACTTCGAACGTGTCTGATATTCCTGCAGTTGAAGCACTCTGGAGGAGATTTCTCCATATCATCATGGCTTGCCTTGTTCTTCCATGACCCTTGCTTGTTGGACCCTTTGGTGAGGTATTTGTGAAAAGTTTTTCTTCTTTCGGGATCCCGCATGAATCTTTTGAAGTTCTTCACCAAGAGACCTTCTTCATTATTGTCTTCTTCATCATCATCTTCGATGCTCTCCTTCTTTGATATTAGTGCTAGCCCCTTTTTCTTTGGTTCTTTGTTGTATTCATCGTGTTGAATCTGGAGTTCTACCTCATGGGTTTTGAGATTCCCAATAAGGTTCTCGATTTGGAGCGTTCTTAAGTTGTGTGCCTCCGAGATGGCTGTCACCTTTGGATTGAACCTTGGAGGTAAGGGGCGAAGAATTTTCCTCACCAAGTCCCCGTCTGAGTAGGTCTTTCCAAGTGCCTTTGAAGCGTTGACGATCTTGGTGAAGCAAGTGTACATCGAGTTGATGTCCTCTTCGGTATCCATCCTGAATTTTTCATATTCAGATTCCATTTGGAATAGCTTTGCATCTTTCACCTGCGATGTACCTTCATGAGTAACTTCCAATTGATTCCAAATATCATAAGCAGTTATGCATGCAGAAATTCTATTAAACTCAGTCCTATTTAAAGCGCAATATAAAGCGTTCATAGCTTTAGCATTATTTTTACACCTTAGTTTATCGTTATCATCCCATTTATCTTTAGGTTTTAATAATGTCGCCTCTCCCACTATAGTTGTAGGAGGAGAGTACCGAACTTCTACCATGTTCCATACTTCTACATCCATGGTCATAAGAAAACACATCATTCGATTTTTCCAGTAGTTAAAATCTGACCCAGTAAAGAGAGGTGGTCGACTAACCCCTTGACCCTCCGGAAAAGCGAGATCATGAGATGCCATTATTCCCAGTTGTTAAGCCGATTTGGAATAACCTGGCTCTGATACCACTTGTTGGATCGGTAGGCGCCCTTAGAGGGGGGGTGAATAAGGGTTTTAAAAACTTATATTATATTTTGTATAACTTTGAAAAAGCTTTGATTATTAAACTAGAGAAGATCAAGACAAATCAAGTGAAGTAAAAGTAAAGACATGATTTTATTAACTTGAGAAGCATGATTACAAAACTTGATCTCTTATCGAAGCTAGAAATCAAAGCTAATAGAAAGACTCTTTTTGTTTTCTATACCGACTCGTATCCCCACGAACCGGTTGGCTTTAGTCGATCCTTCCCCGGATACGGCCTCAAGCCGCTCTAGCCAACCCTTCCCAGGATATGGCCTCAAGCACCCCTAGACCTACACACGAGACCTAGTCGCCAACACGAGGCAAATTTCAGCCCTAAGTCCTACCCAGACCTAGTCGCCAACATGAGGCGAATTTACTAACGATTATAAGAAAAGATGTGAAATAAAAAGACAATAATATAAAAACTCCCTCTATGTAGATCTCTTGGAGAAGTAGACGAAGATGCAGAGTATGATCGTAGTCGATGCGGTCTTTCGTCACGATGATGATGCGTGTTGAAATCTTCTCCACGAATCTCCTTTAGTCTTTATGGATTTGTGGGAGTATCTCTCTGAAACTTCCTCTCTATGTTGTGGCACGAAGCTCTGGAATTCTGGATCTCAAGAGGCATTTGAAGACGGACCCAAGATGTCCTTTTTATAGACTTAGTGTTAGCGCCTGCGCTAGTGCTACCGCCGGCGCTATTCTATATTAGGACATATTCTGCGTGACAGAATCTTCAATCGGAGGAAACTTTTCTCTCTTGCCTACTGTGCACCTCGCTATCGCCTGCGCTATCAGATACCGCCTGGCGCTATCACCTTCTATAAGTTCTTCCGGCAATTTTGGTTAAGCCAATATTTCGTCGAACGAGCTTTCGTCGAACGCCGCTAAGATTTCGTCGAGCAAAGTTTCGTCGAACGCCATGATGAGAATTTCGTCGAGCGCCGCTTTCAGTTCGTCGAACGAAATTTTGTCGAACTCAATTCATCGGTCAGGCTTCAACATTCGTCGAGCTCAATTTCGTCGACTGGAGTTTGTCGGGCGGGCTTCAACATTCGTCGATCTCAATTTCGTCGAGCGCCGCTAACAGTTCGTCGAACGATGGCTAGCGCCTGCGCTAGTACTACCGCCGACGCTAGTAGATGTTTTGGATTTGTTGGCTCAACTTTGGGGGCAACCTTCTTATGTAATCCTTGAGTCGTGTGGACTTTGTTATCCTGCACACTTGAACACACAAGATCAAATACACATAGGATTTGTTATTCTCAAACCTAGGAGATGCGGAAGACCATGTTCCAACAATGAACACTTACTCACCTTCATCCTGCTCGTTTGCCAACTTTGCGGCTAACTCTTCTTTTTACAGAAACCATGGTCGCACTAGTGACACGAGTGTCTGTCCTAGAGGCGCAGCTAACCGCGACGCGACACAAAGCTGATTACCTGGGTACTCGCCTTGCTCAGGCGTAATTTTAGATAGTGGAGCTTCGTCACCCAACAGGAGGGGATTCATCATTGCCCCCCCCCCCCCCCCGTTCCTTTAATTTACTTCGGCCCAAGTTGCCGAGATGTGTAAGCAGCTTGCCATCGTGACAGCAGTATACGTGCGGGAATGCCTTCGGCGGTGATTCATTCTCACCGCGGAGGGAGCCCAGAACGATCTCGTGGTCCTTTTTCCGGAGCTATACCGCGAGACGATGAGCTCTGTCCTGGCGAGAACCCCAAGTGACGACTCTTCTAGTGCATCAGAGGAAGATGATCAAAATGAATAGATTAATTGCCTTTATTTAGCGAGGTGTTGTAATAATCTCTTTTCATTTATGAACATGCTCTGCGTACTCACCATTTTCATTTTATTGGATAGGCGTCCTCTCCCCTATTTATTCTCTAGCTTTGTGTTGTCTTTTGTACTGGTATGAGTTTTTCTTTCTTTCTGATGTGCTCACCTATATGGCGTACTTGTCTATAGTTACAATTCACATAGTAGCGCTCTTCTCATAGTTCTAGCGCCCACGCATCCCCTTACTCGGTGAGAGTGCGAGATTGCTATAGGGGGCCTCGCTGCGCTGGGTGATCGTACACTCACGTTAGGATTTTTCGCGAGGCGGCGGGCAAGTGGTTTTGATGGTCATGGGTCAAGGGGTATCGAGAGTACTCGTCCTATGCCCCTCTTCGCCCTATCATGGAACTAGCATAGGGCTAGCACATCGTAGGACTTGTAACTCACTCGAGGGGGAAATTAGCCAGCCTGCAGGGGAGGAGCTCAGTGCAACGACCTGGTCTACGACAACACTCTGCTTGAGGACATAGAACTCACTCAAGGGGTAAGTAGTCAGCATGCAGGCGAGGAGCCCAGTGCAACAGTCTAGTCTACGACAACACTCTGCTCGAGGACATAGAACCACTCGAGGGGCAAGTAACCAGCCTGCAGGAGAGGAGCCCATTGCAACGACCTGGACTACGACAACACTCTACTCGAGGACATAGAACTCACTGGAGGGGGAAAGTAGCCACCCTGCAGTGGAGGATCCCAGTGCAATAACCTGGTCTATGACAACACTCTGCTTAAGGACATAGAACTCACTCGAGGGGGCAAGTTGCCATCCTGCAGGGGAGGAGCCCAGTGCAACGACATGGTCTACAACGACACTCTGCTCGTGGACATAGAACTCACTCGAGGGGAAAAATAGCCAGCCTGCAGGGGAGGAGTCCAGTGCAATGGCTGGGTTTACGACAACACTCATCTCAAGGACATAGAACTCACTCGAGGGTGCAAATAGCCAGCCTGTAGGGGAGGAGCCCAGTGTAATGGCCTGATATACGACAACACTCTGCTCGAGGACATAGAACTCACTCGAGGGGGCAAATAGCCAGC
The DNA here is from genome assembly GCA_033032865.1 of Dactylorhiza incarnata. Classification (NCBI taxonomy): domain Eukaryota; kingdom Viridiplantae; phylum Streptophyta; class Magnoliopsida; order Asparagales; family Orchidaceae; genus Dactylorhiza; species Dactylorhiza incarnata. The sequence goes on along the minus strand of JAWHQI010000126.1, from coordinate 6,705,788 downwards.
CTACAGGAGAGGAGCCAGTGCAATGACCTGGTCTACGACAGCGCTCTTCTCGAGGACATAGAACTCACTTGAGGGGGCAAGTAGCCAACCTACAAGGGAGGAGCCCAGTGCAATGACCTTGTCTACGATAATACTCTGCTCGAGGACATAAAACTCACTCGAGGGGGCAAGTAGCTAGCTTGCAGGGGAGGAGCCCAGTGCAACGTCCTGGTCTAAGACAACACTCTGCTCAAGGACATAGAACTCACTCGAGGGGGCAAGTAGCCATCCTGCAGGGGAGGAACCCAGTGCAATGGCCCAGTCTACGATAACACTCTGCTCTAGGACATTCATAGGCCTTGTCACTTGATACATGTCATCCAGATATTTAAGCACTACACATTTGTAACAGAATGTGTTATCACTTTATTTTAGTATGAAAGATGAAAAAGGCATTACATTGCGACTAGGTGTGAAAATGTTTCAGGTCGTCTCCACTCCAAGTATTTCCCAAGAGTTCCCCCTCGACAATCTGCAGGCGATACCCGCCCGTTTTTAACACCTCAGAGACTATGAAGGGACCTTCCCAATTGGGGTGGAGTTTACCTACCGCCGCGGATCTCACTGCAGCGTCCACCATTTTGAGAACTAAGTCTCCTTTGTCGAATTGTTTGATTCGAACGTACTTGTCAAAGTGCCTTGACATTCTCTGTTTGATCTCTTCCTGGCGGATTGTGGCTTGGTCGCAGAGCTCTTCTACAAAGTCTATTGAAAGTCGACGCGCTTCCTCGTTCTCGAGCCTCCTCCTTCGTCTTCACCTTCTGTTGCCACCGCCCTAGGACTTCTGACCTCAAACTCCACCAGAATGAGGGCCTCCGAGCCGTGAGATAGCTTGAATGGTGTTTCATCGGTTTCCATGGTGGGGTAGTTCTCAAAGCCCAAAGGACTGAGGGGAGTTGCTCCACCTAGTTTCCTTTTAGGTTCTCTACTATTTTCTTTAGCAAGATAACGATGACCTTGTTGGCCGCCTAGACCTGTCCTTTGCTCCTTCGATGATGAACTTAGGCAAAGCGAAGGTCGATGTCGAGTTGGTTGCAGAAGCTTGTGAGCTCGAGACTGGCGAACTGCGGACCGTTGTTGGTGACGATGGCAAGAGGCAGGTCGTGCCTACATATGATTTCTCCACAAAGGAAATTTTTTACTTCCAGGGAGGTTGTCTTTGCTAGAGCTTTCACCTCCATCCACTTGGAGAAGTAATAGATCATTACTAGGAGGAACTTCCTTTGTCCACTTGGGGGAACGACCTTACCAGGTCCATTCCCCAAATAACGAAGGGTTAGGGGTGGTGATCGACCGCATATGCTGGGTTGGTTGATGCTGGAGCAGAGCATAGAGTTGGCACTTTGAATACTTCCTTACGAACTCGTTTGCATCTTTCCTAATGGTAGGCCAGAAATAACCTGCTCTCAACACCCTCTTTTCCAGGGTCTGGCTTCCTGAATGACTCCCGCACTCACCCGAGTGGATCTCCTCCAAGACCCGTGGGACCTCTACTTCGGACAAGCAGCTCGCTAGAGGGTCGGGCAGGGTCTTCCTGTAAAGTACCTCGTCACTCACCCAGTATTATGCCGATTTGTACCTGAATCACCTCTTATCCTGAACCTCCGAGGGAAATTTGCCTATGGTTAAGAAAGTAACCAGGGGATCCATCCAGGAAGAGGGTTGGTCGATGTTCATCATCTCCCCTTCCTCGATAGAAGGTCAGAATAACCTTGTGACCGTACCCCGAACCACGGGGCCGTAGTTGTCCAGTCGATCCGCTTGGGCATTTTCCTCTCTCTGGACGTGTTGTATGGAGAAGGATCTAAAGGTGCCCACCAAGCCTTTAACCTTCACCAGATAGTGCTGCAGTATCGTCTTTCTCGCCTCGAAGTCCCCTCAAACCTGGGAGGCGACCACCATCGAGTCGGAGTAAACTTTAATGTCGTGAACTCCCAATTCCCGGGCTAGGTGGAGCCCCGCGATTACAACCTCATATTCTGTCTGATTGTTGCTGACTGAGAAGTAAATATTAATGGCCTGCTCTATCCTGGTGCCTTGGGGGTTGATCAGGACGATGCCTCCCCCACAGGAGTTCCTCCCCGACACTCCATCCGCGAACATTTCCCAGGCCACTCGCTGGGGTGATTCCTCTTCCTCTACTTCCACAGTATAGTCGACCAAGAAATCTGCCACAGCCTGGCCCTTCATGGCCAATCGAGGGACGTTGCTAACATCGAACTTGCTGAGCTCCACCGACCACTTGGCCAATCTTCCCGAGTGCTCTACTCCTTCCAAGATACTACGGAGAGGGTGATCAGTCACCGCCCTGATCGGATGGGCCTGGAAATAGGGTCAGAGTCTTCGGGCTGATACAATCAAAGTAAATGTCAGCTATTCTAAGATGGGTTATCGTAGCTCTGCCTTTCGTAGGACCCGACTTACGTAGTAACCAGGGAGTTGTATTTTTCTTTCCTCATGGACCAATACCGAACTTACTGCTTCGGATCCTACCCCGATGTATAGGAAGAGGTCTTCCCTCTTAGTGGGTCCTTACAACAAGGGTGCCCGTGCCAACTAGAGCTTCAAGCACTCGAAGGCTTCTTGACACTCTGTCGACCATTCAAATTTCTTGTTATCTCGGAGTGTTTTATAGAAAGGCGAACATTTCTATCCTGTCCTGAAGAGGAACCTACTCAGCCCTACTAACCGTCCTGTCAGGCATTGTACCTCCTTAACATCCCTCGGTGCTCCCATTTCTATGATTTCCTTAACTTTATCTGGATTCTTCTCCACTCCTGTCGGGGTCAGGAGGTGGCCCAGGAACTTCCCCTTCCCTGCTCCAAAAATGCACTTTGTGGGGTTTAACCTAATTTTGAATTTCCAAAGCGTGGTGAAAGTTTCTGCCAGGTCCTGGAGATGCTCTTCCACACTCCTGCTCTTCACCATGAGGTCATCGACAAACACCTCCAGGTTTCACCCCTTCTGTTCCTTAAACACCCTATCCATCATCTGCTGGTAGGTGGCTCCTGCGTTCTTGAGCCCAAATGGCATCATTTTATTGCAATATCAACCATCCTTGGTAATGAAAGATACATTTTTTATATCGGGAGGGTGCATGCAGATTTGGTGATAACCAGAAAAAACATCTAAAAAACTCATGACAGGGAATCCAGCAGTCGAGTCTACTAGCTCGTCGATTCTAGGCAAGTGGTAGCAATCCTTGTGGCATTATTTATTAAGAAGAGAAAAGTCGATACACATACGCCATTTTTATCTCCTTTTTTTACCATTATAACATTGGAGACCCAGCCTGGATACTGGATCTCCGACACAAACCCCGCTTCCAACAGCTTCTTGACCTCCTCTCTGATGAGATCAGCCAAGGTAGTGGTGGTAGCCCTTTTCTTCTACTGGATGGGATGGACTCCCTTGCCCAGGTTAAGGTGATGGCAGACGACGTCTGCATCAATTCCTGGCATATCTGTTGCACTCCAAGCAAAGATGTCTGCGTTCTCCTGGATGCATGATATAATCTTCTCCTTATCTCCCTCCTCCAGCTCTCCGCTGATCTTCACCTTCCCTGGTCTCCCTCCTTCAGATAAGATCTCCTTCTCTTCCACTTCTTCGACTGCCTTAATCCTTACCATTGTTGGAGCTTGTGTTCCACATCTCTTAGTTGGAGAATAACAAATCACACTATGTATTTGATCTTGCTTGTGTTTATAGTGGGTAGGTACTATAGGTACATATCCCTATGAATTGGATGTTGTTTTGCGACGATTCTCTGAAAAGAGAGCTAACGCCCCGCGTTAGTAGTTAATGTCATGTGTTAACTTATCGTTGAGATGGGATGACGTCAAGAATGGAATGACGTGGAGAAGAAATAATGTCGCGAAGCCAGAGACAACGCCAGCGTTTGATCTAACACAGGCGTTGAGTCCATGATCTGCCATGATCTCGACGGTTGCATGATCTCAGCCATGACCGTACACGGTCACTAACGCTGACGTTAACTTCTTAACGCCCGACATTAGCTCTCGTGCATATTTAAAGAGCTGATTTCATTGCTCAAATTTTGATCTTTCAAGCCTTTATTCAAATCTTTTGAGAGAGCATTTCATCCCCGAATCCAGAGAGCACTCCCAACACCACCATTGAGAAATAAGAGTGAGAAGGAGATTTCCAACGGTGAAATTTGAAGAGGGACGCTCGCTTCAACTCTGACGATGGTCATTGCGTGTCTTCAACATCTCCTTCAACACTCTTCAATATAGGGAGTATTTTATTCTGAATTTACTTGTATCTTTTCATTATTTTCTTGTAACGGTAGTGAACTCGCCGCCTTGCATGTGACGACTAAGCCGGGTTCGGTTTAGGTGGAAATTCACCGCCTTGTGCGTGGAGACTAGGTCAAGGGTAGATCTAAGGAGTGGGTAGATGCCTTATCTGGGAAACGATAGGCTATAGACAACTGGTCCTTGAGAGAAGGACTGGTGAAAGAACAAAAAGTGATTTTTACATTATCGCCTTTAATTTCAAGCGTTATTGAAATTTTATCTTTGTAATTCTCTTTGAAATATAATATTCATTTTCATTATCTCTGATTTTCTGGAATTGTATTACATTTAAGTTTTCATAAGTAAAATCACTTTGACATTATTCTGTGAAGGCTAATTTTCTGTAGAGCTAACGCTTATCGTTAACTCTTAACGTCGGCGTTGGCAACAGTAAACAAGAAGTTACGTTTCTTTAAAAATCTGTCAGATTTACTCAAAAATTTGTAAATCCCTTATTCACCCCACCCCCCTAAGGGCGCCATAAGATCTAACAAGTGGGATCAGAGAAAGGTTATTCCAAAATGGTTTCACAACTTGGAATAATGGCACATCATGATCTTGCTTTCGTTGAGGGTCAAGGGATTAGTAGACCTCTACTATTTACCGATACTGATTATAATTATTGGAAAACAAAAATGCGTTGTTTTTTAATTGCTTTAGATAATGATGTGTGGGGTATGGTGGAACAACTCTCCACCAACATTTGTTGTTGGAGAAGTTACTATGGAAAAACCAAGAGACAAATGGGATGATAACGACAAGTTAAGATGCAAGAATAACGCTAAAAATATGAATGCTTTATTTTGTGCTTTGTATAGAACATAATTTAACAGAACTTGTGCTTGCAAAACTGCTTATGATATATGAAATTTATTAGAAATCACTCATTAAGGTACTTCACAGGTCAATGATTCAAAGCTTTTCCAACTTGAATCCGAATATGAGAAATTCTGGATGGAGGCGGATGAAGACGTTGATTCAATGTACACAACGTTCACCAAGATTGTCAACGACTCAAAAGTACTTGGAAAGGTGTTCTCCAACGATGAGTTGGTGAGAAAAATTCTAAGGTCTCTCCCTCCAAAGTTCAATCTAAAGGTGACGGCTATCTCAGAGTCGCACGATCTAAAGAAGCTCCAAATTGAGAGCCTCGTTGGGAACCTCAGGACCCATGAGGTTGAACTCAAAATTCAACAACAAGAGTACAACATGGAGCTAAAGAAGAAGGATTTGGCCTTAAAATCAAAGAAGGAGGCTGACAGAGATGACGATGAAGAGGACGAGGAGAGCCTCTTTGTGAAGAAGTTCAAAAGGTTCATGAAGAATCTGGAAAGGAGAAACACCTTACATAAATATTTGATCAAGAAGGGATCCTCATCGAAGAAAGGAAGAGGTAGCAACGAGAACGATGATGAGAGACCACCACCAGAGTGCTACCATTGCAGAATGATCAGACACGTCCAGAGCCATTGTCCAAAATATCTGAAAGAGCGTAAAGAAAAGCGGCACACGGGAAAGGAGAAGAAGAAGGTCCTAAAAGCGGCTACTTGGGATGACTCCTCCTCCGACGAATCAAACAACACATCCTCCAGCAGTGAATAAGAAGCCAATGTGTGCCTCATGATAGAGAGCAACACACTATCCGATAATGAAAATAATGTGCAAAGCGACACTGAGGTAACTCTTCTTACTACTTACGATGGTTTATATATTGAGTATTTACAAACATGCAAATTTTTTGATAAAAGTTTAAATGATATTAAGATTCTAAATTCTGATAATAAACTTTTGTTAAAAGAAAACAAAAAATTATCTAAACTATTAGTGAAAGAGAAGGTATCTTGCCAAGAGTGCAATCACTCCTTGGCAAGAGTGAAAGAACTCGAAGAAGCTCTTTCTAAGTCTCACTCCAATATCGAAATTCTTACTAAGGAGAAGGGGAATTTAAAAAGCACTTTAAAAACATCTCTTTCTCAAATAGAAGAAGGAAAGAAAAGTTTTGCGAATCGGTATGTTATGTTAGTAATGGAAAATACCGCTCTCAAAGCTCGTATTCATGATTTAAATATGGTTATTAAAAAATTCGGAGTTGGGCAAAGATCTCTAGACATTATCTTGGCCAACCAATGCCATGGTAGTGCAAAATATGGCCTTGGATATGTTACTGGGAGCTATCACCCGGCGTTAACTCGTAACGCTCGCATTAGCAATAATTCCAGAAATTTTATTTCTGTTAATAAAAAATCATTTCAAAATTCAAATGTTATCTCATCTTCCTGCAAGAGTTTATCCAAAACTCCTAAAAGGGTTTCATCCTCTTTTATATCGTGTGCCAAATGTCATATATTTGGACACACCTCGGACTCATGTAGGAAGAAGGGTTTTAGTGCTATAAAACAAATTTGGGTGCCTAAGATTTTCACCTATTCAATGGGAGGAACCTCTTGGGTATCCGGATCTTTACTCTCATCTCTTTTTTAGGTATGTTGGCAGGCTAAAGACAAAATGGACGTGTGGTATTTGGACTCGGGTTGCTCCAAACACATGACCGGAAATAAAGAAAAGTTCCTTAGCCTTGAGATGAAGAAAGGAGGGTTGGTAACATTTGGAGATAACAGAAAAGGAAGGATCATGGGCATCGACATAGTGGGTAACGATTCTTTCTCAATCTCTAATGTTTTATTTGTAGATGGCTTGAAACATAATTTAATATCAATTAGTCAATTGTGTGATAAGGGTTTAAATGTATTATTTGAATCATCTACTAATCTTTGCAAAATCATAAATTCTAAAACAAATGATGTCGTACTTACGGCACCTAGAATTTATAATATTTATATGATTGTCTTTAATGATCTTTCACAATCGTCTTTAAAATGCTTTATTTTAAAAACGATGAATTGAAACTTTGGCATAGGCGTCTTGGTCACTCTAGCACCAAGCTTATTTTGAAATTATCGAAAGATAAATTAATTAAAAGTTTACCTATGCTTAATGGTGATTTATCTTCTCTTTGTACGCCTTGCCAAAAAGGAAAGTTTTCAAAAAAATTCTTTTAAAAGCAAAAATATAATTTCTACTACTAGACCACTTCAATTAATTCATATGGATTTATTTGGACCGGTTAGCACTTCTAGTCTAGGAAGTAGAAAATATACTTTTGTAATAATTGATGATTATTCTAGAATTTGTTGGACTTTATTTTTTTCTTCCAAATCCGATGCATTTCTTGAATTTACTAAACTATGCATTCGTATTCAAAACGAACTTGATTTAAAAATTAAATGCATACACTCGGATCACAGAGGAGAATTTGAAAATGATATGTTTTCTACTTTTTGTAATGATTTAGGAATTAAACATGAGTTTTTCGCTCCACGCACACCACAACAAAATGGTATAGTGGACAGAAAAATAGAACCCTTCAAGAGCTAGCACACACTATGCTTTGTGAATATGGGTTGCGTAAATCATTTTGGGCCGAAGCAGTTAATACTTCATGTTATATTATTAATCATGTCATGCTTCGCCCTATTTTAAAATTAACACATTATGAGCTTTATTTTAAAAGAAAACCTAATGTATCTTATTTTCATGTTTTTGGTTGCAAATATTTTATTTTAAATACTAGAGATGCATTAGGAAAATTTGATAAAAAATGTGATGAGAGAATTTTCATTGGTTACTCTTCAACTAGTAAGGCTTATAGAATTTATAATAAAAGAACTAAAATAGTTGAAGAGTCTATTCATGTAAGATTTGATGAGTTTGTTCCTTGTGTGGATACTAATCGTACAGGAAACGAAGACGAACCCCTTTCCCCTTTGGAGTATGAAGATGATGAATCATTTGGAGAAAAAGTAGAGGAGAAAGAAGAAGAACAAGTGGAATATGTTCCTCCAAGTGTGCTATAGTTTTCAAAGGATCATCCAAGGGAGCTTGTCATAGGAGAACCGTCAAAAGGGGTAAGTACTCGTTCTTCTTTACATAAGTATTTTTCAAACTTTTGTTTTGTATCTGAAATAGAACCAAAAAATGTTTCAACCGCTTTAAATGATGAATTTTGGTTTTTAGCTATGAATGATGAATTAAATCAATTTGAACATAATAAGGTTTGGAATTTAGTAGAGAGGCCATCTAATCATCCGGTTATAGGTGTAAAATGGATTTTTAAAAATAAACTAGATGGTGACTCTAGAATTACAAGGAATAAAACTAGACTAGTTGCACAAGGTTATTCACAAATCGAAGGGGTAGATTTTGATGAAACTTTTGCACCCGTTGCTCTCCTTGAATCAATTAGAATATTTATTGCATTTGCGAGTTTTAAAAGATTTAAATTATTTCAAATGAATGTTAAAAGTGCATTTTTGAATGGGATTATAAAAGAAGAAGTTTATGTAGAACAACCCCCGATTTTGTGAGTGAAAAATTTCCTAATCATGTGTATAAGTTAGAAAAAGCGCTTTATGGATTAAAGCAAGCGCCACGTGCTTGGTTTGATAGATTAACTTTATTTTTAATAAAGCACGGCTATAAAATGGGAAGTTCGGATAATACACTCTTCATTAAGCATGTAGATAATGATTTGATTATATTGCAAATGTATGTTGATGATATTATTTTGGAGCCACTAATGAAGAGTTATGTAATGAAGTAATTTTAGTGGTGAAAAATGAATTTAAAATGAGCTTGGAAGGAGAACTCACTTATTTTCTAGGATTTCAAATCTCACAAAGACAAGATGATATTTTTGTTTGTCAAACTAAATAAGTTCATGATATTCTTACAAGATTTGGATTTAAAACCTAAAATAAGCTAATACACCAATGAGTGCATCACTAAAGTTAGGAAAAGATGAAGCCAGTATTTCTATTGATCAAACATTATATAGAGGAATGATAGGCTCATTGCTATATTTAAGCGCATCTAGACCTGATATTATGTTTTCTGTTTGTTTATGTGCTAGATTTCAAGCTAACCCAAAAGAATCACATTTAAAAGCAGTTAAACATATTTTTATATATCTAATCGGAACATCTAAATTAGGCTTATGGTATCCTCATAATGATTATTTTATTTTACATGTTTTTTCTGATTCGGACTATGATGGATGCTCATTAGAACGTAAGAGCACTAGTGGAACGTGTCATTTTATAGGCCCTTCACTCATATCATGGTCAAGTAGGAAACAAAATTTTGTTGCTCTCTCCAACACCGAGACCAAATATATCGCACTAGGTAGTTATTGTGCACAGACCTTATGGATGACCCAAACTTTAGAAGACTTTGGTGTTTATCTAAATAACATAGAATTAAAATGTGACAATAAGAGCGCTATCGATCGTACAAACAATCTCGTACATCATTCTAGATCTAAACATATAGATGTCCGACATTATTTTATTAGGGATCATATCAAGAAGGAACACGTTAGAATTAGCTTATAGGGACCGACTCACAACTTGCCGATATTTTCACCAAACCTCTACCTGATGCATATTTTAACATGCTTAGGTTAGAATTGGGCGTCTTAGAAATATCTCATTAATCCCTATAAAATGCTATCAATTTTTTGTCTCTATTTATTTGTTTGCATATTTAAAAAAAATAAACCAAAAACCAATAAAATGTAAAAACATTTAAAAAAAACAACAACCAAAAACATTGTAAAAGAGCCTTTATATGAACTTTATAATCTCTGAAATTTCAACAGTAAGAAGGCATCTTTATAATACAAATGAATTATGAAAAAATATTTTTCAAAAAATCAATATTTGCAGTTTTGTTTTGTCGTTAAGAAGCTAACGCCTGGCGTTAGCTCCTTTGCTCCAATTTTTTTCTGTCTTTTTGAAAAAAAATCTGGTATTATTTTAATGCAGTGTTTTATTTTTATTTCTCTGTTTTTAAAAGTTTTCTATTCTTTATATTTTTAAAAAAAATGATGAAAAAAATTATACTTAAATGCTTAAATCAAGGATGATTATATTTATTACTTAAAGATTATTTACAATGTTTGATTTTATCTTTCAAGGCTCTTAAAAAATATTGTTTTGTTTTTTATCATGCCTTGAATATTATCTTAAAATGTGCAATGAATTTGGTTATAGATTACATATGTAGGAGTGTTTTTACATGCCTCTAAGTATGAGTAAAGATTTATCTTTGATAATGATCTTTTCACTTACACCTTTTTGTTAATCTACATGTACTTTAAATCTTATTTTCGCATGATTGTGTAGTATAAGAACATATCATTTTTGAATTTCATAAATAGTTTACCTACACAATATTGATTTTATTCTTGCAATTCTTTATTTTTCGTGCACTTGTGATTAGAGAAATGTGGTATTTCAAATGAAAATTTATATGTTCGCAACAAGTGAATTTGGAGTCCTTTGTCAAAAAATAAATAAATAAAAAGAATAAGGAAAACTCCACCAAAAATTGTAAAGTGTCTTGTGCAAACAAATTTTTGGTCACTTCTCTTTAAAAATAAAAATCTTTATGTGCATTAAAATTTGTGGAAGTAAAGTTGTTTATGTTTATTTCAAGTTATGTTCTTAAAATACAAACTTTCATGTGGTTTTATTTATACACTTGTATACTTTAGCAAAACAACTTTATTGAATGCATCATTATCATTTATAACACTTCCACTCATGAGAATTGGACTTAAAGCTTATCTACACTATTCTTTATCATCTTGAGTAAATGCACTTGATAGCAAAACATGATCTTTACAGTGTTTATGAATACTTGAAATGCAAATTTATTTACATTGTAAAACATATATTTTCTTAATATTTGTAATCTTGCTTGCTAATTTTCTATTACCAATATCAAATATACTTGCAACTTGTGTATCTAAATTAAAAATATCTACGTAATTGCTTTAAATGCTTAATTATTATATTTTGTACTTACAAAATCTTAAAGATATTCAATATTGCTTTCATTGTGTTCACTAGTTTTCAAAAAAAATGTTATTATATCTACATAGTGCATATCATTTCATATTGCGACTACTCCAACCTACCTCATTTTGATTATAACAAAAGGGGGATAATAAATTGAAGAAATAAATTGTAGATATAAATTAAAGATATCTATTATTTAGGAGGGGTAAAATATAAAATGCATTCATGTAGTGAGAGTATCCATATAGGGGGAGTATGCATATTTATCACGCTTATCATATACTATAAACACTACTCAAATTAAAGTTTCTTTCTTATTAGTGGATTTGTTATTATCAAAATGGGGAGATTGTTGGAGCTTGTGTCCACATATCTTAGTTTAAGAATAACAAATCACGCTATGTATTTGATCTTGCTTGTGTTTATAGTGTACAAGTACTATTGGTACATATCCCTATGATTTGGATGTTGTTTCGTGACGATTCTCTGAAAAGAGAGCTTATGCCCCGCATTAGTAGTTAACGCCATGCGTTAACTTATCATTGAGATGGGATGACGTCGAGAAGGGAATGTCGTGGAGAAGAAATAGCATTGAGAAGCCAAAGACAATGCCAGCGTTGGACCTAACACATGCGTTGAGTTCATGATCTGCCATGATCTCGACGGTTGCACGATCTCAGCCATGACCATACACGATCACTAACGTTGGCGTTAACTTCTTAACACCCTGTGTTAGCTCCCGTGCCTATTTAAATAGCTGATAATGCTGATCTTTCAAGCCTTCATTCCAATCATTTGAGAGAGCATTTCATCCCCGAATTCAGAGAGCACTCCCAACACCACCATTGAGGAACAAGAGTGAGAAGGAGATTTCCAACGGTCAAATTTGAAGAAGGACGCTCGCTTCAACTCCGACGATGGTCATTGCGTGTCTTCAACATCTCCTTCAGCTTTCTTCAATATAGGGAGTCTTTTATTCCGAATTTACTTTTATCTTTTCATTATTTTCTTGTAACGGTAGTGAACTCACTTCCTTGCGTGTGGCGACTAGGCCGGGTTCAGTTTAGAGGGAAATTTGCCACCTTGTGCGTGGCGACTAGGTCAAGGGTAGATTTAGGGGGTGGCTAAAGGCCTTATCTGGGGAAAGATATGCTATAGCCAACCGGTTCTTGGGAGAAGGACCGGTGAAGGAACAAAAAGTGATTTTTACATTGTCGCCTTTAATTTCAAGCGTTATTGAAATTTTATCTTTGTAATTCTCTTTGAACTATAATATTCATTTTCATTATTTCTGATTCTCTGAAATTGTATTTCATTTAAGTTTTCATAAGTAAAATCACTTTGAGATTTTTCTGTGAAGGCTAATTTTCTGGAGAGTTAACGCCCAGTGTTAACTATTAACGCCGACGTTGGCAACAGTAAATAAAAAGTTACATTTCTCTAAAAATCTGTTAGATTTACTCAAAAATTCGAAAATCCCTTATTCACCCCCCCCCCCCCTCTAAGGGTGCCATATGATCCAACAACCATCTCTTCCATCACATGGTCCACCACCTCGACTTCCTCCTTCCAGCTGATGGTATTGACGACGTTGAGGTAACACTATCTTGCCACCTTGGGTCACTTCGGATCCTAATCTGCACCCATCTTTGGTTATACTTCAGACACTGGTGATAGGATGAGGGCACGCACCTGTAGGCACTGATGAGGGGCCAGCGTTGTAGCTACTAGGGGCGTCAACAATGACAAACCTTTAGCACTTAGTGGTTCCCCCCAGCGTCACGACCAGCTCCACTCCTCCTTCCACCTCCTTCTTTCTCCGGAGAAACTGAAGAGCGGCCCCTCTGTCGCGGTGACCCTCTTCTCCTCCACTCTCATTGCGTCGAATGACTTTTTGAACACCACATTGATGGAGCTCCCTGTCCACCAGTGTGCGGGAGACCGTGTAGTTTTCTACCGCGACCTTGATTATTACCGCATCATTGAAGAGGTTCTCATTGCCCAACATATCCTCCCATGAGAAGATAATCTCCCCTATCGGTGGTGGAATCTGAGTAGTCGAGGCCACGCTTCGGCGGTACACGGTGTGAAGACTCTCCTTCCGAGTCGCCTCCAACCCCGCTCCCCCATGGATAATGCCTATCCCTCCATGAGCTCCGAAATCTCCTCAATCTTTATATCTCCTTGGGGCGGGGGCTCCTCCCCCCATTCCTCAACACATTTCCTCCTTCCCTCTACTGCTGGCCCTCCCGGACTTCCCCTGCTCCCCTTCTCAATTTTAGGAACTCGGGGCACGTTGACGTTGCATGACCCCCCACCTGATGGAAGTCGCAATAAGGCATTTCCCAACGCTCCTCCTCACCTCGAGGTTGTCATGGTATCGCTCCACGACCATGCCCTCGTCCTCTCCTGATCAAGTTTACCTCCCGGGGTGGCGCCTGATTCTGCCTCCACTATCCATGCCTCCGCTCAGGGGAATAACATCGGTCCCGATGCTCGGGGGAGAACCTTCTTCCTTGTCTCCCAGGGTAGCCTCCCCCTGTGGGTATCCAGGCTAGCCTGCTTGGCGGGGCCTGGAACCTCCTCTCTTGGTCCCGTTGATCTCTATTCTCATGGAACCCCCTCACTTCTCGCCTCCCTGGCTCTTCCTTCTTCTTGACCTCCTATCGGCTACCTCCAACTTCTTCCTACGCACCCTCCAACCTAGCCAGCTTGGCCACGAACTCCAAGCTTGTCGCCTCACCCTCGATCTGCCTCGCAGCCCGATCGATCAGTTCCTCGAATGACAATGGATGATTATAGGTGATTTTGAAAGTGCACAGTTAACCTCACTAGAATTCTCTAGAGGGGGGTGAATAGAGATTAAAAAATATTTTGTGCAATGTTAATATATATATATATATGTGTATGATCACAGATTATAGCTTCCCACACACCAACAAGAATTAAACAAATAAAGAAAGTAAATGCAAGATAAGAAATCACAGCACAACACAAGAAAATATAGTGGTTCCCCAAACTTTGGGTAGTCCACTCTTCTACCCCCTTGGTAGGAATTCACTATCTTGCACTGAGTCTTTTGATAAGGGGACTCTTAGAACCACCCTGAGTCTTTTGACAAGGAGACTCTTAGAACCAACTGAGTCTTTTAAAAAGGAGACTCTTAGAACCAGTACACTGAATTTTTTGAAGAGAGATTCTAAAAACTCTTTTACAATTTTTAAGTAAAAATAAGAAAGAAGAAAGAAATAAGATCAAGAATGAATCTTCTTCCTAGCAAGAAGATTGGAAGCACAAGAAGTGAATTAAATCTTTCTTCTATAGAGAGAAGAAGATTGGTAGCTTTTCTCTCTTATGTGAGAGCTAGCAGAATTTGCAGCAGGGTGACTTCAGAAGCAGAGAGAAGAAGAATGCTTGAATATTGCTGCAGGACTATTTCTCAATTCTCTCTTTTTCACTTGGGAGCTTTTCCTCTTTTCAAATGTAAAAGTGGTGAATCACTTGACTTCTTCTTCTGCCGACCTCCTCGTTATTTATAGCTCTGTTTCAATCAAATAATACTAAAGGAAAGTAATCAATTAGCAGGCAGAGTATTAGAAAGAAAGAGAAATTCCCATAATAGTTATATCCATAGAAGGAAAGTATTCATTCTAATTTCAAATAATGTCCATAATGAATTTTAACAAATTAGCCAAGAATCTAATAGAGGAAAAGAAAGATTCAGAACGGCTATAAGACATAAATTGATTCCATATAGATCAGATCTATAAGATAAGGAAAGAGATCTGGCGATTTTGAATTCTGTCATAAAGATCGACGTGCGTCGATTACTATTCGACGCAAGTGTCGAATACATCCTGTTTGGACGTCGAGAGGAGAATAAGGAAGGTGCGTCGACAAAGGTGCGTCGACTACATTAGATGCGTCGACTAGAAATCAGAGTAACGTCGACAACACATACGTCGAAATCTTCCTAGAGTTACTTCGACTCAATCTGAAGGAAACGTCGACTACATTTCGACGTTGCGTCGAATACTATTCGACGCATATTTACTTAGCCTTATTATTCATTCTTAGAATTCTTCTTTAACTTATTTCTAGGGGTTAAGAGAAATCATTTTCCCAACAATCTCCCCCTATTTGTCTTAACCCTTTTTAGAGGGAAATTGTACTAGCATATAATTAACCCAGCACAGCATTTGTAAGGATAAGAAATATATTAAATAATCAGAAGAGAAAGTGGAATAAGAAAGCATATGACAAGTATTTGTCTTTCACAAAAATTTAAACCAGAAACTTCTTTTTGTACATGAAGTTAACAAAAGCAGAATAAAGTTTCCTAGATAAGTTTCAATAGCATCAAGAATGTAGCCTCTGACTCTATCAGGTCGTTCCTGGACATTCCTGATGATTGTATGCAGTTTTTCCAATAGTTTATCACCATCAGGGATTGTGTCATTTATGGAGTAGCCTTTGCTGATGATGATTGCTGCTTTTTCATCAATCATCTCAATTGTAATGTTTTGAACTTTCTTTTCAGTAGGTTTGATCTCAGGTGGTCCCTTGTTATCAACCTTGGGCCTATATATTGTTTTCTTTTCTGATTGCTGCTTCTCTGGAATGTCAGCCATTTTTCCTTTCCCTTTCCAGGGTGAGGCATGCCACTTGTCTAATTTTATAGGTCTGTTGGGCTTCTTGTAGGGAGTGTAAGTATCTTCTGTACACCCTACACCCTTCTTGTGTTTTTGACCTTTATCTAGGATGATCCCTGCCTGAGGGTTTTTCTTTTGATAAGCTTCAATATCAAACAACTTCTTTGAAATTCTGATAGAAGATTCAGCAAGAATTTGTTCTTTAGTCATTCCCTTGTTGATCTTTTCCATCCAGGCAATCCTTTTATCTTCCACTTCTTTCCTAGCTGCTTCATATTCATACAGTTCTCTTTCTCGTATCTCTTCATGCCTCTTTTCCATGTCAGGGTCATGGTACTCCTTCACAGGGCTGTTAGGAGTGATAATAGGCATCTTTTCAAATCTTTTTATTTGCTCACATGCTTTTCTATACTTTCTTTCTTTTGCATACTCTCTCCTTTCTTCTTTGGAGAAGTTTTGCCAGTAGGGAATGGCTTCTCTTTTCCTTTTCATCTGTCCTCCTGAACTTTGCCTAGGTAGGATTTGTTTGGAGAAGCTTGCCACTTGTGGAGGTAGAGGTAGCAGAGGAGGTAGAGAAGAAGGTTGAAGTGGAGGTAGAGGTAGAGGTGGAGAAGAAGGAGAGTGAGTTTTCTCTTTGGGTGAAGAGGGAACAATATCAAGAAGAGGAGTCTGTTCTGCAATAGAACGCAGAATGAATTCAGGTAGAATGATCTCTGCTGAGGGATGATTATCTCCTCCAAGCTCTTTTGTAGGGATGTCCTCAAGTAGAGGTGTCTTCAGCTTGATGTAACTGGCAGAGAAGCCAGGGGAGTGATGTTGAAGTTCCTCCTCACATAAGGGTGCATCAATCCATATCTGTCCATTCCAATCATCAGAGGTGACTGCTTCTTCCTCCCCCTGGATTTCTGGGTTCTTTACTACAGGAATCTCCCCCTGGTTATATGGATTATCAATTCTGAATGCTGAATCCACAGCATGCTCCCCTTCAGTGTTGTAAGAGGAGGATCCACCAAAGTGTTTGATGAAGGTGTAGTCAGAGTGATTTGAGAGGAGTGGAGCCTATAATGGAATTGGAGTAATAGTTAGAGAGAATACTTAGAGTTGGAGAGAAGAGAGTTAAACCTGAGCTTTAAGTGAGATCAAAGACCTGGCAAGAGGGGTTTCTGGAGCAACTCTCCCCCTGGTTTATATCTTTCAGGAAGGATGTAAACCTTTGTGGCGACAGAGGTTCTTCTCGAAGAAGAGCATGAAGCTCAGGAAGAGAGGCAGATAGGGTGGCCAATTTGGCTTCACAGGTGGTGATCATATTGGCACATTCATTGGAGAAGTTGTTTAGACGTGTCTGGAAGTCGGTGAGAAGATTTTCCAGAGCATCGTTCATCGCTTTGATAAGGGCAGTTTGAACAGGAGTAGGCGCCATTGATGCAGAAAGAGAGAGAGGTGGAAGACAAAGTTTTGGCGGGTTCAAAAAGGTATATGTTATGAAATAAGAAGTATTATTTAAAGAAGATGAAACGTCGAGAAAGGAAACAGAAATCAAGGTAATCCAATCGTCAGAAGAGGAAGTAAGGATTTGATTCTAATTTTAACCTGAAGTCGTCGTTACGTCGAATGGATGTCGACGTTTGCGTCGATATAGAGTCGGCGCTCCGTGGAGATTGGCCAGCGTGGAGCTCTATCGACGTGATCATAGTAATGCGTCGATATGAATTCGACGGTGCGTCGATAAAAGATCGACGTAACTTTGTCTGATGGAAATTGGTGCCAGCGTCGAGTTTGTCTCGACGGAGCGTCGATATGTATTCGACGCATCTGCAAGAAGTTTTCTTAGATTGTCTGATTCCTTTAGAGTTCCCTAACAATGGTGTTTACAAGCTTCCATCAAGCATTCCTAAGGTGTTTTTGAAGTAGTTGTGCTTGGTTTCATCCAAGGGTTTTGTAAAAATGTCTGCTCTTTGACTTTCTGTGGGTATATATTCTAAGGTTATCTTACCTTTTTCAATATTGTCTCTAAGGAAGTGATGTTTGATCTCTATGTGTTTGGTTCTACTATGAAGGACTGGGTTAGATGCTATAGATATAGCACTAGAGCTATCACAATAAATCTTAGAGTTATTGACTTCCAGTTTGTAGTCAAGAAGCTGATTTTGCATCCACAAGTTTTGTGAACAACAGCTCCCAGCAGCTATATATTCAGCCTCTGCTGTTGAGGTTGAGACTGAGGTTTGTTTCTTACTAAACCAAGAGATTAATTTGTCACCTAGGAATTGGCAAGTGCCAGATGTGCTTTTTCTATCAACCCTACATCCAGCATAGTCTGCATCTGAGAAACCTATTAATTCAAAGTTGGTTTCTGCTGAATACCATAGACCTAGTTCAGGAGTTCCCTTTAGGTATCTAAGAATCCTTTTTACAGAGGTGAGATGGGATTCCTTTGGTTCAACCTGAAATCTAGCACATATGCAAGATGCAAACATAATGTCAGGTCTGCTAGCAGTGAGATATAGAAGGGATCCTATGATTGCCCTATATGTCTTTTGATCTATTGATTTTCCCTTGTCATCTTTTTCTATAATGGCATTTGTTGCCATGGGAGTTTTCATAGAGGAGGCTGATTCCATACCAAACTTTTTGATTAGCTCTTTAGTGTACTTTGATTGTGAGATAAAGATTCCTTCACTACTTTGTTTTACTTGTAATCCTAAGAAATATGAGAGTTCTCCCATACTACTCATTTCAAATTTAGATTGCATGAGATTAGCAAATCTTTTACACAGTTTAGGATGTGTTGAGCTAAAGATGATATCATCTACATATATTTGAACAAGAAGAAGTTGGTTTTTATGGGTTCTAGTAAAGAGTGTCTTGTCTACTTTTCCTCTTTCAAAGGAATTTTCCAAAAGAAAGTTAGAGAGAGTTTCATACCAAGCTCTAGGAGCTTGCTTAAGACCATATAGTGCTTTGTTGAGTCTATAAACAAAGTTAGGAGAGGAGGGATTAACAAAACCTGGTGGTTGCTCCACATATACCTCTTCTTGAAGGTCACCATTCAGAAAAGCACTCTTGACATCCATCTGATATACTTTCATCTTCATGAAAGCTGCATAGGCAAGAAAGAGCCTAATTGCTTCCAGTCTGGCTACTGGAGCAAAGGTTTGATTGTAGTCTATTCCTTCTTCTTGTCTATATCCTTGTGCTACAAGTCTTGCCTTGTTCCTGACAATTACTCCAGTGGAATCTAATTTGTTTCTATATACCCATTTTGTGCCAATCACTGGGTAGTTTCTTGGTCTTTCCACTAAATTCCATACTTTGTTTCTTTCAAATTGGCCTAGTTCTTCTTGCATGGCCATAATCCAGTGAGGATCACAATTTGCTTCCTCAAACTTCTTTGGTTCAACTTGTGATAGGAAGCATTGGAGCACCATCCCAGTGGAGACCTGGTGTCTTGTTCTTACTCCTGTATTGGGGTCTCCAATTACTTGAGTTTGTGGATGATCCTTCAAATTGATCCCTGTTCTGCTTGAACTTGTCAGTTGTTCTTCTTCTTCATTCTCAATGAGATCATTGTTCAATTGTTCTTCCTGAACCATGTTCTCTTGTGGAAATGGGTCTTGAATGCTCTTTTCTGAGGTTTCTTGTTCAGACTCCTCACTTGGTTCCTCTAACTGGTTTTCCTCTCCATTATCTGTGTTCTCTAGAGCTAGTTGCTCAAGCTGGGTTTCTATGCTGTTGTTTTCCTGTGGAAAAGAATTGGTGGAAGTCTCCTCCCCCTTAAGTAGCATGTTAGTTTCATCAAATACAATGTGCATGGATTCTTCAATTTTAAGAGTTCTTCTATTGTAGCACCTATAGGCTTTACTAGATGATGAGTATCCCAGAAATATTCCATCATCAGACTTCTTGTCAAATTTGGCAAGATGATCTTTCCCATTGTTTAGAATAAAGCAAGCACATCCAAAAATTTTAAAATATTTAACAGTGGGTGTTTTATTTTTCAGGAGCTCATATGGAGTCTTTGATTTAATTTTATGTATGAGGCTTTTATTTAGAACATAGTTTGCAGTGTTGACTGCTTCAGCCCAAAAGGTTTTTGGTAATCCTGATTCTGCAAGCAGGGTCCTTCCTGATTCTATTAAGGTTATATTCTTCCTTTCAGCAACTCCATTTTGTTGAGGAGTTCTAGGTGCTGAGAAGCTTTGTTTAATACCTTTTTCCTCACAGAAACTACAAATCATCTGATTCTCAAATTCAGTCTCATGATCACTTCTTATAATTGAAACATTGGAGTTGAACTCAGATTGAATTTGTTTTATGAATTTTGAGAGAATTTTATGGGTTTCAGATTTAACCCTTAGAAAGAACACCCAGCTAAACCTATAATAATCATCAACAATAACCAAGGTATAGGATTTTCCACCTAAGCTCTGAGTGGATATGGGACCAAAGAGATCCATGTGTAGTAAGTATAGGGCCCTGGGAGAGTCATCCTTACCAATGGGTTTGAAAGATGATTTGGTCTGTTTTCCCAGTTGGCAAGGTCTGCATGGAGAATCCTTAGAGTACCTACCCTTTGGTAAACCTCTGACTAGGTTATTCTTTGCTAGTTTACTAATGGTTTTGTAGTTTAGATGACCTAGTCTCCTATGTCATAGTTCATTTTTATCTATGATATTGTTGAATAAGCAAACTTCTGTGGGTGAAGAGCTAAAGTCCACTACATATACTTTTTCTTTTCTAGTTCCATTTAGTATTGTAGCACCAGTCTTGATATCAATAATATGGCAGAATAGTGTGGTGAATTTTACCTCATACCTACCATTTTCACATATCTGACTTATACTTATCAGATTGTGCTTTAGTCCTTTGACTACTGCCACATTCTTGAAGGTGACTTTCCCTTCTTTGAAATCTCCAAAGCCTTTGGTTTGGCCACAGCTAGAATCTCCAAAGGTTATTGATGGTCCAAGTCTATCCTCAAAGTTGATTAATAGGTTTTTGCATCCTGTCATGTGCATGGAGCATCCACTGTCCAAATACCACACCATCCTGGAGATGTGATACATCTGCACATAAAATTTTAAACATTAGTTTGGACCCTGCTAAGCTGGGGTCCCTTCCTCTCATTAGTAAAAGATTTAATAAAAGAATAAGTGGGTCTTTCAGGATATCCTTCCTTCTTATGGGGTACTGGCTTATCATACCAATCTTCTTGGATGATATCACAGAAATAATGTTTATAATAGAAGGACATGGATTGAGAGGCCTGTTTGGAAACAGAAAATTTTCTGTCTGATTTATTGCGTCGATAGGGATTCGACGTAGACTTATGGTTGCGTCGATATGAATTCGACGCTTTCTTCATTCTGAGTCTATTTTCAGTCGAAGCATGAGAGAGGTTGCGTTGAGTAGAAGTCGACGCATTTTGGTGTAAGCGTCGATTAGAACTTGACGCACGTTGGTAAGAATTCGACGCATGTTCAATTTTTTTGTGAGGATATTTTCCTAAGATTCCTTTATCTGTAATGGGATTAGGTTTATCAAAAAACAGTGGTTATTTCAGGGCTTTCTTGTGATATTTCTCATGTTAGATAATTCTCCCTGGTGAAGTGAATTGGATGTTTCCAGACAGATTTGCTGGATGTTTGAGGTTTAGATGCTTCATTAGTATTCTGATTTATCTGTCTAAATCTATTAGTGAGATTCTCAGACATATTTTTGAGCTTCTGACCTCTTCCATTTAGGGAGTCTTCAAAGACTTTAGCCTTTGCAAGCTCCTTCCTTAGTGTTAGATTTTCTGAATAGATTTTGTCTAATTCCTCTTCTGAGAGTTCTAGATTGAGCTTATAATTTTTATGATGTGTATTTTCCTGTTTGAGATTTTTTAATTCAATTCTTAATTCTTTTACTTCTTTTTCAGATTTGATTAGATCTAAACAGAATTCTTTGAAACTTTGTTTGAAATCAGTAGAAGAGAAATCTATATTATCAAGTATATTTACCATAGATGTATCATCAGGCTTCTCAGTGGCCATCAGACAGGTTTCCTCTTGCTTGACCTCTTGCTGATCATTATCTGATGAGGTACTTCCTTCAGATTCTGAATCACTCCAAGATTGAGCAATGAATCCTTTTTCTTTCTTCTTCTTCTTCTTCTTCTTCTTTAGATCTGTTCTTTTTAGATCCTTCTTATTGTTGATCTCTTTAGGACATTCAGGTGCAATGTGTCCAGGTTTCCTGCAAGAGTAGCATATAATCTCTTTAGTAGGTGTTTTATTATACCTGGTTTTTGAGTCTCTTCCTCTGGATCCTTCTGTTTTGATCCACTTCTTGAACCTTCTGGCCAGTAGACTGATCAGCTCCTCATCACTTGTAGAGGGTTCTCCTTCAACGGCCTTCAAAGCAATACTCTTTTCTTTTGGGAGTGGAGGAGCCTTTTCTTTCTCTTCTTTCTCAGCCCTTGTTTTCAACAGTTGTTCATAAGATTTTAATTTACCCAACAGGACATCTGTTGAGATTTCTTTTTGACTTCTGGAGTCTTTGATTGGCCAGATTCTTGAATCCCAGGAGCTAGGGAAGCAAGTCAGCAATTTGTCATTTATCTCAGTAAGAGATATGTCCTTCTCAAGTGTTCTCAATTCATTGACTATGAGGTTGAATCTTGAATACATGTCAGCAACACTTTCATTTTCTTTCTTTTGGAAGTTTTCATATTGGGAGATGAGTAGTGCCTTTCTGTCCTTTTTCTCATCAGCACTTCCCTCAACCATTTTGGTGAGTGCTTCCCATACTTCCTTAGCTGACTCACACTCAGCAATCTTTTGGAAGATTTCATCTGAGAGAGTTGAAACTAGGATATTCATAGCCTTGGCATCATATGCTTGGGCTTTCTTTTCCTCTTCTGTCCATTCAGCCTTTGGAGCAAGTGTTTCAGTTGCTTTTCCACTTGAATCCTTTTTGAATGGCTTGGGGGGACCTGTCATGACAACATTAAATGATTCATCATCAATAGAGTTTAAATAGATTCTAATTCTTGTTTTCCAAAGTGCAAACTTTTCAAGGTTGCAAATTGGTGGTCTGGTGGAAGCATAATCTTTGATTTGTGCCATGAAAATAATTTAAAAAAATATATATATAAAAACAAGAGGTAGGATCTTTTTGATCAAGGAGTTAAACCTTTTTAGATCAACCTAGCTCTGATACCAATTGAAAGTGCACAGTTAACCTCACTAGAATTCTCTAGAGGGGGGGTGAATAGAGATTAAAAAATATTTTGTGCAATGTTAATATATATATGTGTATGATCACAGATTATAGCTTCCCACACACCAACAAGAATTAAACAAATAAAGAAAGTAAATGCAAGAAAAGAAATCACAGCACAACACAAGAAAATATAGTGGTTCCCCAAACTTTGGGTAGTCCACTCTTCTACCCCCTTGGTAGGAATTCACTATCTTGCACTGAGTCTTTTGATAAGGAGACTCTTAGAACCACCCTGAGTCTTTTGACAAAGAGACTCTTAGAACCAACTGAGTCTTTTAAAAAGGAGACTCTTAGAACCAGTACACTGAATTTTTTGAAGAGAGATTCTAAAAACTCTTTTACAATTTTTAAGTAAAAATAAGAAAGAAGAAAGAAATAAGATCAAGAATGAATCTTCTTCCTACCAAGAAGATTAGAAGCACAAGAAGTGAATTAAATCTTTCTTTTATAGAGAGAAGAAGATTGGTAGCTTTTCTCTCTTATGTGAGAGCTATCAGAATTTGCAGCAGGGTGACTTCAGAAGCAGAGAGAAGAAGAATGCTTGAATATTGTTGCAGGACTATTTCTCAATTCTCTCTTTTTCACTTGGGAGCTTTTCCTCTTTTCAAATGTAAAAGTGGTGAATCACTTGACTTCTTCTTCTGCCGACCTCCTTTTTATTTATAGCTCTGTTTCAATCAAATAATACTAAAGGAGAGTAATCAATTAGCAGGCAGAGTATTAGAAAGAAAGAGAAATTCTCATAATAGTTATATCCATAGAAGGAAAGTATTCATTCTAATTTCAAATAATGTCAATAATGAATTTTAACAAATTAGCCAAGAATCTAATAGAGGAAAAGAAAGATTCAGAAGGGCTATAAGACATAAATTGATTCCATATAGATCAGATCTATAAGATAAGGAAAGAGATCTGGCGATTTTGAATTCTGTCATAAAGATCGACGTGCGTCGATTACTATTCGACGCAAGCGTCGAATACATCCTGTCTGGACGTCGAGAGGAGAATAAGGAAGGTGCGTCGACAAAGGTGCGTCGACTACATTAGATGCGTCGACTAGAAATCAGAGTAACGTCGACAACACATACGTCGAAATCTTCCTAGAGTTACTTCGACTCAATCTGAAGGAAACGTCGACTACATTTCGACGTTGCGTCGAATACTATTCGACGCATATTTACTTAGCCTTATTATTCATTCTTAGAATTCTTCTTTAACTTATTTCTAGGGGTTAAGAGAAATCATTTTCCCAACATATTTCCATCTTAAAGAATCCTGGTTGCAGTCCGAGCTTGAACGCCAACAACAGAGTGTGCCCCAGGACCTCCTGAAATAGGAGAATCTCTTCTTGGAAGCGATCAACATACGCCCCCAGCATCTCTTGCGGCTCATGCTTAATAAGGAAAAGAGCTTCTGAACCCTTCTTCCTTTTCTTCGAAGTGGAGAAACAGAGCAGAAAACCTCTGTGTAGGTGCTCAAAGCAGTAGATAGTGCATGCTGGCATTTGGTGGAACCAGTCCCAAGCCTTTCCCTTGAATGTTATGCCAAACAGTCGGCACTTGAAGGCATCTATCATTTGCCTAATGGTGCCCATGTCCTCAAACCACTGCAAGAGCTGGACGGGGTCATCTTTTCCAAAATAGAAACTCATTGCTGGTTCCGTGAAACCCTTGGAAACGGGAGCGGTCAGCACTAACTCACAGAAGGGACTAGGCGGCACGAGCTGACGAGTCGGGCGCCTTCGGTCGTACTCACCCTCAGAGTGGCGGTATCGGTCGAACTTGCGAAGACTACTCGCACGGGAATCGATTGATCACCATCTTCAAGGAACCCTTCTTTGCCGGGGCGCCGACTCGGTCCCGCCTCGGCAGGCGAGGCACCCGCTACTGGGGAGGGCTCTCCCACCTCGGCGCGAGGCGCGAGCAGCCCCCGGATGGTATCTTCCATCGACCTCCTAAACTCCGCAAAATTGTTCTTTGTTACGAACTCGCATATAGGAAGTGATTTCCCCTAGCCGGTCCTCTGCTCGCTATGTTCATCCATGGGATCGTCATGTGAGATTTTCTTCTCAAGCTACAGTCCACGCTCGTCGCACCAAAAATATTGAAACCTGGATGTTGGTTTAACTATGTTCGAGACTTGGGAAGTAGCTTGAGTTACTTCTCTCTTCGTCAGGTCCCTAGGTCTAAGTATTTCGAGCTAAGAACTGGCCCTCACTGTTTGGTGGATAATTGCCTACAGACGGACCCTCTGGCTGCAGCGAGGAGGTCTCTCCATTAACGTGGAAATTTTACTTGACTTCCCCTATGAAAACCAATGACTGAGCCTGTGTCCCAGATAACACGAACGTGAAAGGATGAAAGCTCAGGCTCTCTTGGGGGTGGATCTGTGTTCATTTGAGAAATAATGGGTCCTATTTGTAGGCAAATCCTTCTGAGGGCAAAATAGCCATACTGGCATGCAGATAGCTCCCTCTCCCTTAACCAGATTACTACACGCAGACCCAAGTTATTTGCGAACAGCTCCTCGCGCCTTTTCAAAAATACTAACTGCAGCCCGAACTCGCTTCGCTCCCTTCTTGAGCGAGCGCGCCTGAGGCGACCAGACTCGTCCCCTACTTGTAGGGGGTGAGTTCCCCTGAGGCGAGTTCACTTGAGTCAAGCTCACTTGAGGCCCCATCGCACTCGCCTCACCTTGCTCTAGGGGAGAAGGAGATTTCATCATCTAGACGGACTGCACTCGTGTCGCCGAGGAGAGATAGGAGGCGTATTCGCCTCGCCTTACCCATGGCGAGTTAGGTCGATACTGGGCCTACTCGTCGAATAGGAGTTGTACACATGAGTACACCATGATATACACGAGGGCATGAGTGGTGAGGTACGTTCACACCCAGAAGTAGAGGGACCAACCACTACCATCGTTTTGCCACAACGGCAAGGCCCGCGGGGTTAGATACCTCGCTGGAACCATAAAGGTCAAACTATGTCAACATAGGGTGTTGATACATGTTGTGTACACATGCTGATTTGAGCGCTAGTTAGAAGTGATTTCATTATATAAATGCATGTTTCTGTGCTTTTGAGCTATTTAACCGGCAGTGTTTATTTCAGCACTCATTTATAGCTTATAACATATAACTTGCATGTGTTTTGATAGATGAATATATATATATAACTTGTGTGTGTGTGTGTGAATAGATCTGATGTGATGATGTTTCATAGCCTTACAACACGACCGTTCTACACTTGAGATACAGACATGTTATCCACTTGGAAAGCGTAAGGTGGCCGTCTTGGGAAGTAAGGTCCCCCCCCCCCCCCCCCCCCCGACCCAATCTATTATTGTGGGGTGGGGTGGGGTGGGGTGGGGTGTTGGGAACTTGCCCTCAAATTCCCTTGATTTGAAGAAGGGTCATCATGCAATGCTAAGTGTATGTTGTATTTGATAAAGCCATATTTCTATAAGAAATACAG
The DNA here is from genome assembly GCA_033032865.1 of Dactylorhiza incarnata. Taxonomy (NCBI): domain Eukaryota; kingdom Viridiplantae; phylum Streptophyta; class Magnoliopsida; order Asparagales; family Orchidaceae; genus Dactylorhiza; species Dactylorhiza incarnata. The sequence goes on along the minus strand of JAWHQI010000126.1, from coordinate 6,679,119 downwards.
GTTCATGTAACTCAAGAGAAAGGGCCAATCATGCCCTTAGTTCAGGAGAAATCAACTCCTGAGAGATGAAGAATTGTCTCAACAGAACCGCTGAGACGAAGGGTCAAATCCCCTGAGACGAGCTCACTGCCTCAGCGGATCCGCTGAGACGGGGAAGGAGCTGCAAATAGAAGAAACCGCTGAGATGGCTGTCTATCTCAGCGGATCCGCTGAGACGGGAAAGGAACTGCAGATTGAAGAGATCTGGCGCATTCGTCGAACGCAGAACCAAGTTCGTCGAACACAGAGACAGAACAGAAGCAAGCGCTGAGACTTGGCGTGTTCGTCGAACGGAGAATTGAGTTCGTCGAACGCAGAGCATGACAAGTTCGTTGAGCGCAGAGTATGGTGAGTTCGTCGAACTCAGAGCTTGTCGTGTTCATCGAACACAGAGTTGGGCAAGTTCGTCGAACCCAGTATGGCGAATTTGTCGAACGCAGAGTGCGAGTTCTGCCCATGGCGCAAGCTGCAGAAAGGCAGTGTGGGGTCCACCAGTCTCTCCCATACTTGTCAGAAGGTCGGCTAAGAGCCATTGAAGATCAGAGATGTATAAAAGAAGAAATTAGGGCACTTATGAATTGTCTCAGTTGCGTTCCAAAAGAAATCAACTATTCCATTGACGGCCGAAGCTCTCGTTTTTATCCTCCTGCTCACTGAACAAGGAAGAAAAAATTGAGAGAGAAAGTTAGCTCCTTTACAAGAAGGAGCAAGGTAATCTTCCATCCTTCATCTGAAGAGGAAGATCAGATAGTAGCTTCCATCAACATCTCCAGCTACAAGGAAGCACAAGCTGTGCAGGAACTACAGGAGACTTCCTTCAACTGCTACATGTTGTAGCAAGATTTAAACTCACTTTTTTGTAGGGCAACTTGCCTGAGTTTGTAGGACAATTTGGTCTGAGATTGTAGGAACCAGTGGGTTCTGAGTTATAGGGCTTTATAGCCAGAGTTGTAGGGCGGAAGGCCTGAGTTTGTAGGATCTGTTGATCTGACTTGTAGGGCTTTATTGCCTGAGCTGTAGGAGGGGGATTCCTCTGAGGTAGGACCTGGAAGGGGTCTGAGTTGTGGGATCAGTGGATGATCTGAGGTAGGGTTGTTTAGCCTGAGGTAGGGTTTGGGAAAACCTGAGAGATCCTGAGGGATCTGTGTTGTAAGCTCTTGGAGCTAAGATTGGAGGAGTTGGCCCTATCTAACACACTTGTTGGAACCTTAGGTTTGATTTGAGTTAGGATCAACATCTAATCTCTAAAGTTCATCTATCTGATAACTTAAATCATATTATCCTAAAAAAAACATAAATTAAATATAATGGGATCGAATCGGAGAAGAAAAGTTAAAATTATCATAAGTCTTCTGCGCTAGACGAACTGCTACCGGCGTTCGACGATCAGCGCTCAGCGCTCGACGCTTTCTATAAATCTCAGCGCTCGACGCTTTATCTAAATCTCAGCGCTCGACGCAATCATCAAGGCTCAGCAGGTCGACGAGATAAATCAAGATCGACGAAATCTATTCAGATCAAATCAAGTATATTTTATATACAGAGAATTGCTTAGCACATCAAAAGATAAGCCCAGCTCGACGAAAGCAAAGCTGAGTTCGACGAAATTTTATATGCCTCTGTCAGTTCGACTAAAATATGATTTATGCTGACAGCTCTCTTATATATTATGCAATATCTTTTGCTAATCTAGCCGTTGCAGCATTAAAGTTCATAGCCGTTTCTGTTGTGTCAAATCGGCAAACTTATCTTCCCAAGGAATGAAATTAAAGAGACTTTATCTCTTTCCATTTTCCCGGGCAAGAATTCAAAAGTACTTCTCAGATTATAAATACTAAAGAGAAGGAGAGAAACATTGACATATACAGAGATACAGAGACGACACACAAAAATATAGCACACTCTTGGTTGCTAACATCTTCCTGCAGATTAAAAACATCCTGAGACACAAATCACAACTACTTGCTCAGGATTATCATTGCATCAGAGGAAAGAAGTGTTTGAAAGGAGAGACCTCCAGAACTGTCAACAATCTATATCAGACAGGGGGAGCTCTTCAATATCAGATCCATTCAACACCACATCTGGATCTTCAAGAGTCTTCTTATATAGAGAAGAACATTACAATTTCTGTTTTATTTTATTTCCTTACCCCCATCCTGTACAGGGTTATAACTCCCTTCAAAAGTTAATCTTGGTGACAGGGCACCTTAGCAAAAACCTGCATCTTGGTTAGAGCACCTTATCAAAAACTCACTTGGTGTGTGGACACCTTATCAAAAACCCCTTGGTGTGAGGGCACCTTATCAACAACCTCCTAGTGGATTCCTACCAGTGGGTAGAAGAGTAGATGTACCCAGTTGAGGGGAACTACTATATTTCTTTGTGTCATCTGGATTGTTTTGGTTTGTTCATTGTTTTATGTTTTTACTTGTGATGTGCACTCTCACTGCTTGTGTTAATTACTCATACAGCAAACACATATAAATATACATATCATTTATTTTGAAACCAAAACTTAATCAAGATCTTTTAATAAGATAAATAAGAACTAAACCTCCCTTTCAATTGGTATCAGAGGAGTTGATTTTTCACACAGGCTAACACCTGAAATCACAAAGATCACATAGTTCTTAAATTTGTTCTAAAAGTTTTTCAAAATGACACAAGACTTTTTATTTTCAGATCCACCTGTTTGTAATCTAGATAGATTTATTTTATGGCAAGTTAGAATCAAACTATATATGAATGCCATAGATGAAGAAATTTACAAATCTATTTTGACAGGACCTGTTTATGTTGGCGCTGATATATCTTCTTCAAAGAAAACTACCACTGATGCAGATGCAAAAGCTATGCAGATCTTGACTCAATCAGTGTCAAAAGACACTCTTCAAAGAGTTGAAGACTGCACTTCTGCAAGAGGAATTTGGAACTCCCTCTCTAGGATGGTAAATGAAGCTTCTTCCATCTCTTCAACTGATTGTATTTTTGATGCAGAACCATCAACAAACCTAAGTGAAGAAGAAGAGGAAGAAGAACTCAGAGCTAGAGCTTTCTGCATGATGGCCATAAATGAGTCATACCAAAATCCAGATGCAGAAGTAGAATTAGGAAAGGTAAATAAGGTAAAATCAAATCACAACTCTACCTCTAAAACTGTTTTTAAAATAACTCTCACAGATTCAATAACAATAGACAAAGAAATTAAAAGGAAGTTAACAAACATAAATTATTCAACTTCTGAAAATAATAAAACTGAAGAAAAATCAAAGGCACAAAATAGATCAATTAAGGATAAATTGCTTAATGATTGTCAAGAAAACTTTAAAATAATTTCAAACATATATTTTAATGACTACAAAAGAAAACTTTCAATTAGCATTAAAAATCAGATTTTAAAATTCTTAAAACATATATTTCTAATAGAATTTTCAAAAGGTATTAAAAAGTTTTTCTCCATTAAACTCCATCCCAATTCTAAAACAACAAATCTAAAATTTACATGGATTGTTTCCATTATAAAAACAATGTTAAAGACAACTTTGTATTCTTACAGACTTCTCTAAGTCAGTTTGAGCATTCTACTGTAGCTGCACTGATCAGAAATGATCATAGCACTGAGTGTGAGTCTCTTTTGATAAGGGGATTCTATGAGAAAGAAGATGTCTGACATCTCTTAAAATTCATTAATAGCTGTAGCAATTCATATATTAAAACCTTCTAGGATAATAAAGTTACCCAAGTGAGAGAGAAAATGAGAAGCTCAAAACCCCAAATAAGATTTAATCTCTCTAATTACAAAGGTTGCTGCAATTAAAAATTTTAATTCAGATCTTAAGAAATTAAAATCTAGGAAAGCAGAGTGGCTCAAATAATTTTAAAAGGATGAAAAATTATTAAAGCCCAAGTGAGAGAGAAAATGAGAAATTCAGAGAAACCAAGTGAGAGAGAAAAGGAGAATATAAAAATTAAAACTGTCGGCATCCTAAACCAAATAGGGGGAGACCACCAGGCCACTAGTTTTAATTTGATTTAGGATCCCAACTCAAATAGGGGGAGATTGTTGGAACCTTAGGTTTGATTTGAGTTAGGATCAACATCTAATCTCTAAAGTTCATCTATCTGATAACTTAAATCACATTATCCTAAAGAAAACATAAATTAAATATAATGGGATCGAATCGGAGAAGAAAAGTTAAAATTATCATAAGTCTTCTGCGCTAGACGAACTGCTACCGGCGTTCGACGATCAGCGCTCAGCGCTCGACGCTTTCTATAAATCTCAGCGCTCGACGCTTTATCTAAATCTCAGCGCTCGACGCAATCATCAAGGCTCAGCAGGTCGACGAGATAAATCAAGATCGACGAAATCTATTCAGATCAAATCAAGTATATTTTATATACAGAGAATTGCTTAGCACATCAAAAGATAAGCCCAGCTCGACGAAAGCAAAGCTGAGTTCGACGAAATTTTATATGCCTCTGTCAGTTCGACTAAAATATGATTTATGCTGACAGCTCTCTTATATATTATGCAATATCTTTTGCTAATCTAGCCATTGCAGCATTAAAGTTCATAGCCGTTTCTGTTGTGTCAAATCGGCAAACTTATCTTCCCAAGGAATGAAATTAAAGAGACTTTATCTCTTTCCATTTTCCCGGGCAAGAATTCAAAAGTACTTCTCAGATTATAAATACTAAAGAGAAGGAGAGAAACATTGACATATACAGAGATACAGAGACGACACACAAAAATATAGCACACTCTTGGTTGCTAACATCTTCCTGCAGATTAAAAACATCCTGAGACACAAATCACAACTACTTGCTCAGGATTATCATTGCATCAGAGGAAAGAAGTGTTTGAAAGGAGAGACCTCCAGAACTGTCAACAATCTATATCAGACAGGGGGAGCTCTTCAATATCAGATCCATTCAACACCACATCTGGATCTTCAAGAGTCTTCTTATATAGAGAAGAACATTACAATTTCTGTTTTATTTTATTTCCTTACCCCCATCCTGTACAGGGTTATAACTCCCTTCAAAAGTTAATCTTGGTGATAGGGCACCTTAGCAAAAACCTGCATCTTGGTTAGAGCACCTTATCAAAAACTCACTTGGTGTGTGGACACCTTATCAAAAACCCCTTGGTGTGAGGGCACCTTATCAACAACCTCCTAGTGGATTCCTACCAGTGGGTAGAAGAGTAGATGTACCCAGTTGAGGGGAACTACTATATTTCTTTGTGTCATCTGGATTGTTTTGGTTTGTTCATTGTTTTATGTTTTTACTTGTGATGTGCACTCTCACTGCTTGTGTTAATTACTCATACAGCAAACACATATAAATATACATATCATTTATTTTGAAACCAAAACTTAATCAAGATCTTTTAATAAGATAAATAAGAACTAAACCTCCCTTTCAATTGGTATCAGAGGAGTTGATTTTTCACACAGGCTAACACCTGAAATCACAAAGATCACATAGTTCTTAAATTTGTTCTAAAAGTTTTTCAAAATGACACAAGACTTTTTATTTTCAGATCCACCTGTTTGTAATCTAGATAGATTTATTTTATGGTAAGTTAGAATCAAACTATATATGAATGCCATAGATGAAGAAATTTACAAATCTATTTTGACAGGACCTGTTTATGTTGGCGCTGATATATCTTCTTCAAAGAAAACTACCACTGATGCAGATGCAAAAGCTATGCAGATCTTGACTCAATCAGTGTCAAAAGACACTCTTCAAAGAGTTGAAGACTGCACTTCTGCAAGAGGAATTTGGAACTCCCTCTCTAGGATGGTAAATGAACCTTCTTCCATCTCTTCAACTGATTGTATTTTTGATGCAGAACCATCAACAAACCTAAGTGAAGAAGAAGAGGAAGAAGAACTCAGAGCTAGAGCTTTCTGCATGATGGCCATAAATGAGTCATACCAAAATCCAGATGCAGAAGTAGAATTAGAAAAGGTAAATAAGGTAAAATCAAATCACAACTCTACCTCTAAAACTGTTTTTAAAATAACTCTCACAGATTCAATAACAATAGACAAAGAAATTAAAAGGAAGTTAACAAACATAAATTATTCAACTTCTGAAAATAATAAAACTGAAGAAAAATCAAAGGCACAAAATAGATCAATTAAGGATAAATTGCTTAATGATTGTCAAGAAAACTTTAAAATAATTTCAAACATATATTTTAATGACTACAAAAGAAAACTTTCAATTAGCATTAAAAATCAGATTTTAAAATTCTTAAAACATATATTTCTAATAGAATTTTCAAAAGGTATTAAAAAGTTTTTCTCCATTAAACTCCATCCCAATTCTAAAACAACAAATCTAAAATTTACATGGATTGTTTCCATTATAAAAACAATGTTAAAGACAACTTTGTATTCTTACAGACTTCTCTAAGTCAGTTTGAGCATTCTACTGTAGCTGCACTGATCAGAAATGATCATAGCACTGAGTGTGAGTCTCTTTTGATAAGGGGATTCTATGAGAAAGAAGATGTCTGACATCTCTTAAAATTCATTAATAGCTGTAGCAATTCATATATTAAAACCTTCTAGGATAATAAAGTTACCCAAGTGAGAGAGAAAATGAGAAGCTCAAAACCCCAAATAAGATTTAATCTCTCTAATTACAAAGGTTGCTGCAATTAAAAATTTTAATTCAGATCTTAAGAAATTAAAATCTAGGAAAGCAGAGTGGCTCAAATAATTTTAAAAGGATGAAAAATTATTAAAGCCCAAGTGAGAGAGAAAATGAGAAATTCAGAGAAACCAAGTGAGAGAGAAAAGGAGAATATAAAAATTAAAACTGTCGGCATCCTAAACCAAATAGGGGGAGACCACCAGGCCACTAGTTTTAATTTGATTTAGGATCCCAACTCAAATAGGGGGAGATTGTTGGAACCTTAGGTTTGATTTGAGTTAGGATCAACATCTAATCTCTAAAGTTCATCTATCTGATAACTTAAATCACATTATCCTAAAGAAAACATAAATTAAATATAATGGGATCGAATCGGAGAAGAAAAGTTAAAATTATCATAAGTCTTCTGCGCTCGACGAACTGCTACCGGCGTTCGACGATCAGCGCTCAGCGCTCGACGCTTTCTATAAATCTCAGCGCTCGACGCTTTCTCTAAATCTCAGCGCTCGACGCAATCATCAAGGCTCAGCAGGTCGACGAGATAAATCAAGATCGACGAAATCTATTCAGATCAAATCAAGTATATTTTATATACAGAGAATTGTTTAGCACATCAAAAGATAAGCCCAGCTCGACGAAAGCAAAGCTGAGTTCGACGAAATTTTATATGCCTCTGTCAGTTCGACTAAAATATGATTTATGCTGACAGCTCTCTTATATATTATGCAATATCTTTTGCTAATCTAGCCGTTGCAGCATTAAAGTTCATAGCCGTTTCTGTTGTGTCAAATCGGCAAACTTATCTTCCCAAGGAATGAAATTAAAGAGACTTTATCTCTTTCCATTTTCCCGGGCAAGAATTCAAAAGTACTTCTCAGATTATAAATACTAAAGAGAAGGAGAGAAACATTGACATATACAGAGATACAGAGACGACACACAAAAATATAGCACACTCTTGGTTGCTAACATCTTCCTGCAGATTAAAAACATCCTGAGACACAAATCACAACTACTTGCTCAGGATTATCATTGCAACAGAGAAAGAAGTGTTTGAAAGGAGAGACCTCCAGAACTGTCAAAAATCTATATCAGACAGGGGGAGCTCTTCAATATCAGATCCATTCAACACCACATCTGGATCTTCAAGAGTCTTCTTATACAGAGAAGAACATTATAATTTCTGTTTTATTTTATTTCCTTACCCCCATCCTGTACAGGGTTATAACTCCCTTCAAAAGTTAATCTTGGTGACAGGGCACCTTAGCAAAAACCTGTATCTTGGTTAGAGCACCTTATCAAAAACTCACTTGGTGTGTGGACACCTTATCAAAAACCCCTTGGTGTGAGGGCACCTTATCAACAACCTCCTAGTGGATTCCTACCAGTGGGTAGAAGAGTAGATGTACCCAGTTGAGGGGAACTACTATATTTCTTTGTGTCATCTGGATTGTTTTGGTTTGTTCATTGTTTTATGTTTTTACTTGTGCTGTGCACTCTCACTGCTTGTGTTAATTACTCATACAGCAAACACATATAAATATACATATCATTTATTTTGAAGCCAAAACTTAATCAAGATCTTTTAATAAGATAAATAAGAACTAAACCTCCCTTTCAACACTGTTAGAAGGGTGAAGGGGGAAAGTGGACTACCCATAGACACACTGTCTTGGGGAACCACTATAGATGCTTGTGTGCTTTCTGTGTGTTTGATCATTTGCTTGCTCTAAACCAGAAAACAGATAGACTAATTAAAAGAAACATATTCACCCCCCCCCCCCCCCCGCCTCTAGATGATTTAGACTACATCCTTTATAAACTAATAAGTTGTATAAGAGGGAGGTTAGTCAAGAAGGACATAACTGTATGACTAGATCCTATTAAGGAATAGTCAAATCACAATCCAATGGCTTCCTCTGGATTGAAGAGGGAAATGGGATCCATGAAGTTGCCCATATGCAGCAAAGAAAACTTTGGCATATGGAAGCAAAGGATCAGACTGTTTATGGAAGCATCTGATCCAAGGATTTTCATTATAGTTGAAGAAGGATCTTTCACCTTTCACACTGCCTCCACTATAGATCCAACAAGAAGAGTGGCCAAGGAATTCAAAGACTTGACCAAGGATGAACTTGAGTTGTTCACTATGGACAAAAGGGCCCAGAACATCATAGTTAATGCTATTGATGACTCCATATTTCAAAAATTGGTACACTGCACTTCTGTCAAGGAAATTTGGGATACATTGGTAGTATATATGGAAGGGACAGCTGAAGTAAGGGATGATAGGAAGTCACTCCTCAATCAAGAGTATGAAGCCTTCAGGCAGCAGAGCCAAGAAAGCATCTCCATGTGCTATGAGAGGTTCTTCAGAATAATTAATGAGCTGAGAACCTATGAGAGAGCATTCACCAACTATGAGCTGAATGATAAGTTCCTTAGATCTCTAACAAGGGACTAGGACACAAAAATCTGTTCCATCAGGGAAGTGGACAAGTTTGGTGAGACCCCAACTCACATATTGTTTGGAAAACTGCTCTCCTATGAGATGCAGCTGTCTGCAAGGAAGGAAGAGGACACCTCTACAAGAGCTCAGTCAAGGGAGAAATCTATAGCTCTCAAAGCTGACAGCTCCAAGAGAAGCAAGAGCAGGATGGTGTCTCCTCCAAGGAGAAGTGCTGAACCTGAAGTCAGCACCTCAGGAAGCTCTTCCTCTGATGAAGAGTTTGCTGCCTTTTCAAGGCAGTTCAAGAAAATGATGAAGAGGAAGCAATGGAAGAACATGCCCTCCTCATCATCACACTACAAGAAGGAAAGCAAGAAATCTGAAAGACATCACCCAAAGGGTGACAGGTATGATTCCAAACTTAGTAAACAGGTTTCTAATAACATTATTTGCTATAGCTGCAGCAAACCTGGACATGTCATAGCTGACTGTCCAGCCAAAAAAAAGGAGAATGGTGATAAGAAACATCATCACCAAAAAGATAGGAAGGGTGAAAAATCCCTCCTAGCAAAGAAAGAAAGAAGTTGGGGTGAATCTGATTCCTCAACATCAGATTCTGAAAATGAAGAAGAAGCCTACATTGGGCTATTTGCAGCAGAAAAAGATGAAGACTGCCCAGCTGCAAAGGTTGGAAACAGGGCCCCTCTATCACACTCAGATAGTGACATAGAGGAGGATGATGAAGACAATGTTCAGATAGGTCTTATGGCCTTCACTGATGAGGAAGACAGTCAGAATAGTTCTGACAAAGATCAAGTATTAATTTCCTCCATTTCTCTTTCTGATCATAATGCATGTCCAGAATCTGAAGCACCTTCATCAATTGGTGGAAGTGGTTTAGAAACTGAGGAAGATGTCAATCAATTGATTGACAAGTATGGTGCTCTTTTGGAAGCTCTGAAGAAGAGCAAGAAGCTTGCCAAGAGGCAAGCCCAGGAAATTATTTCCTTTAAGATGACTATAAATGACTACATTGAACCTACCACCCTAGTGGCTCAGATGAGTAGACAGATTAGCCATTTATGGGGGTTAACAATTGTGCAATTAAGCACTATTTCCCTGAAGAACAAGGTCATCAAGGACCTTCGGGAGAAGCTTGTGAAGGAGAAGAGCCTGGTGGTTCAATTCTCCAAGCCCAAATCTGTGCTTCCTATTATTGACACCTTCTCCTCTCAAACCAATAGGAGAGGACTAGGATTCAATAAAATGAAAGTAGGAGAAGGGAGTGGAGAGAAGAGCAAGGGGAAGGCTAAGCCTCAAACCACCTTTCAAAAGGTGTTACTTCCTTTCAATAGGTATAACCATGAAAGCATTTATGGTCACTGGAAGAATGGGAGTTGCTATAGGAAGGAAAATGCTCATTCCCATAGTGGAAGAAAGGGAATAAGATTGAGTGTTATGAAGGCTCCCCATGAGGAAATTCAAATGGCCCAACCTGAACCATTTGTATTTGGTACTTCAGCCCCTGCATTTAAGAATAAGAAGGCAAGCCCTTCTAAGGTTGAATCAGCCAAGAAAATGACTTCTGTCAAATCAGTAAACATGTCTGATTGCTCAGTGTCAGATGCAATCAAATCTTGTATGGCTGCCAAGCCATTGCAAGCTGATGCCATCAGGACAAAGAGCATCAAGACAGCTCATAGATTAACATTCAGTCAAATCATTGCTGAGAGGAACAGGAAGAATGTTGATGTCTCTCCTCCTGAACATGTAGACTGTGTTGCACACCCCTCAAGAAATGTTCAGAAGAGGAGATACAACATTCATGAATGTTTGTGCTGTGGTAAGGTAGGACACTTTGTCATAGACTGTTGGCACAACCCTAATGTGCCATGTGCAAAGATGGGCCTTCCTGCACAGGGTGTAGCTAGAGTAAGGCCATTTCATCATGCTAACAAGTTCCTAGGACCCAAAGCTAGTTGGGCTCCTAAGGATGACTAAACTTCATGCAGGTTAGTCCAAGTACCAACCTCAACCAAATTTGGTACATGGACAGTGAGTGTTTATGGCACATGAAAGTAAGAAGGTTGACATCATGGTGCAGCAATAAACAGACCAGTATGACCATATCCTCTGGTGGGTCTGAATACATTGCTACAGGAAGCTGTTGTGCACAACCATTGTGAACTCAACATTGATTAGAGGATTACAACCTCAAGGTAAGTAACTATCCTCATTATTGATTTGAAAGTAGAAATAATCATTGTGAATTCAACATATGTTATCTCTATTAATTTTAAAGCAGAATGATCAGCTTAACCAGAACAATCTGCTTAAACTGAGCTTCAAATTGCGCTTAAATAGCTGGGACAAGTCTGGGTTCGACGAACTCTTTCCTGAGTTCGACGAACATCGAGTTTTGAGTTCGATGAACTCAGCCCTAGGATGAAATTTTCGATGAACCTTCTCAGCTGATCCGCTGAGTCGGCTAGGTTAACACTCAGACCTACTTTATAAATAGCCGACTGTGTTAAATGACTTTTCTCATTCACTTGCGCCGCTACAACCAACGAGTCAACCTCCCACACCCTTCGTCCCAGCGCTCTTCTCTTCGACATATGGTGCCCAAGATCGTGAAGGAATTGCTTGAGGGATATGAGTTGGTGAGGGATGGCTTTCTCCATGCCTCTCCAGAGATTCTAAGTGTCATCCCTCTCATCACTAAAGTTGGTCTAGAGTTCTTGTTATCTGAACCCTCTCAAATATTCAAGTTTGAAGTGCTAGAATTTTATGCAAACGCCAAACAGTCATCTTCTAAGAATGGCATATCTTCTAAAATTGGAGAGTTTAGGGTGAAGTTGTCCCCTAAGAGATTAGAAAAGGTTCTGCTCCTACCTAGAGTGGAAGAAGAGGAGTTATCAGCATCCGACAAGGAGCAAGCTTTAAGATGGTGTGAATACAGTGATTCCTAGACCTCATCTCTGAAGAAGAAATTCCTCAACCAAAAGGGGAAGCTGTTATGTGATATTATAGGTAAAGCTCTTCTGTGCAAGCCAGGCTCGCATGATACAATTTCACAACCAATGTTTGAGCTAATAGTAAGAATCATCATGAAGAAAAGAACATGCTGGGGAAATGTTCTTTACCTAAGGATAAAGCAATGTCTGCAGGCTCCTAACTTAGGAAGAATCCTTTCACTCTTCCTGCTGAAGGCATATCCAAGCCAATTCTCCTCCATCAAGGGTGTTAATATCCACTACTTGAAGAGATTGGATATTAAGACATTGGACAGATCAACAAGAGTCCTCCCCATGAGCCAACTCTCTATGGTGGCTGAGCTGAAGGAGAAGAAGAAAGCAAGGAAGAATGAAGAAGAAGGTGCTGAGGGCTCCAAGAAAGATGATGATCCTCATGTGCACATGGTAGGTGAGGGAGGTGAAAATGTCCCCAGGACATGTGGGGATGAGGAATCCCAGGGAAGAGTTGAATCTACTTCTGAGCCAACTCAGATTGATACTGATCCAGCTGTTCCTCAAGCTGAAGATGATCTACTGAATTCACTTATCCATGGTTTCCCTAGACAGAATTCTCCCCATATGGATGCCCAAAGTGAGGGGGAGCATAAATCTCACTTTGGAGAAGGTGGTGGGGGTGCTAGTGAGGGGGAGCACAGCCCAGATGATGGAAGAGCCAAAGCTCAGAATGTTGAAGAGATCATCAGGGTAGATGACAACATTGAAGTTCTACCTTCCTCTGAAGAATTGCCCAGACAAGAACCTGTTAAGGAGAAGGGCAACAATGAAGCTGAAGAGGTGGTGGAGAAAGAAGTGGCCCAGGTAAGGCCAGCAGATGGGCTAGACACATCTGACATGCTGAACTCAATAAAATCCTTCATTGAGGGTCAGATGTTGTCTGTGAAAGAGCTTGTTGCTGAAAAGGTTCAAGGTGTAACTGTTCAAATAAGGGAGGAGTTATATGCTACAAGAACAGCATTGACTCAGGAGATCCAAGCTAGTGAGCAAAGAATGGAATCAAGGGTGGCTGCAGTAAGGACTGAGCTGAATACCCAGATTCATGATATCACAACTACATCTGAGCTGAATACCCAGATTCATGATATCACAACTGCATCTGCTCATATTCTCCAACAAATGACCAGATGGTTTGAGATGGCCAAAGGCACTGTTGCTGCCCAGCACACTATTCTGAAGCAAATTGCAGATCATTAAGGGGACTCCACAAAGGACATTACATATGTAAAGAATCATTTGTACAAGAATGAAAATGTCTGAGAGAAAGCAGTTGCCAGGATGGCTCAAGTGGCTAACACATCTAGCAGGCATGTCATGTCCCACATTGACAAGGCAAAGGAAAACATTCTGGAGGATGTGGATAGCACTTTTCAAACTCTCTCCCAGTCCATAATGGATCATCACTCTGAAATAGAGAAAAAGATATTTGAAGAAGGCAAAAAGGGGGAGGAGAAAGTTGCCAAGCTAAGTGCTAAACTAAAAGGAGCTCACATAAGGTTAAATACCAACATGGAGAATGCCCACCACCTGCTACTCACTAACCAGGAAGCAGCCCACAAGCAAGGGGTGGAATAGGTCAACAATGCATCAAATGCAATTCAAGCAAATCTTCTAACTGTGGTTAAGAAGGTAAATGATGATCATTGGATCACCAGTCTAAAGGTGTTACAAAGAACAAGAATTGCCTTAAACCTTCCTGTACTGAATCCAAACAGACCTGAAGATTTTGACTTTCAAGGTCAATCTGAACTGATTCAAGATCAGAGGGAATCAAAGAAGAGAAGGAGAGAGGGCATTCAGACTGCTGAAGAATATATGGCCCAGAAGAGAATGGAAAGATTGGATAATCCACTCTATGAGGATGACAATATGGAATTGGACACAATTGTAGTCAACACCTGGGTCAGCCATGGCAATCCACTCAAGGATATTGACCATGTCTACTCATCTGCTGAATGGATCAAGCACCTAGAGAGGGAGTCTCTAAGGGAAAGGATTCTCAAAGAAAATATGGTAAGAAGGGAAACTCCTATAAGGATTCCCCCAAGATACCTTCCCAGGTCATTTCTATACTTCAAAGTGAAGAAAAATATGAAGGCTGTTGCTGAAGCTAGGAAGAGAAAATCTAAAGAAGAAGGAGAAAGCTCTTCCCATGGACCATCCAAGAAGACTCTACTCTTAGAAGCTCCTTAAATTATTCAATGTATAAATATGACTTGAACTGATTGTTTATGTCTGTTTTGATCATTTAAATGAAATGATATTTCATCTTCTGAAAATCATATGTGTCATGTACTGTTAGTATATGTATATTGCACTTGAATATCTGTGTTTCTACTTTCAGTATTCTGTGCTAAGTACTTACAGTAATGAAGAAATGCTGAATCTTCACTTAATGAACATAAATGTAATACATCTTTATGTATAGTTGACATTTGTATCTAATGATAATTCACATAGGTAAGAAACTGTTAATGTCAACAGAAATCTTCTTTATCTTCATATGTCATGAAATGCAATAACTCTCAATATCTGTGATATAAAAGATTCTTTGATTAAGTTGCTACTTAGCATTGGCAGGTATTTTGCCCTCTTCAAATAGGGGGAGATTGTTGGGAACTTGCCCTCAAATTCCCTTGATTTGAAGAGGGGTCATCATGCAATGCTAAGTACATGTTGTATTTGATAAAGCCATATTTCTGTAAGAAATACAGGTTCAGGTAACTCAAGAGAAAGGGCCAATCATGCCCTTAGTTCAGGAGAAATCAACTCCTGAGAGATGAAGAATTGTCTTAGCAGAACCGCTGAGACGAAGGGTCAAATCTGCTGAGACGAGCTCACTATCTCAGTGGATCCGCTGAGACGGGGAAGGAGCTGCAGATAGAAGAAACCGCTGAGACGGCTGTCTGTCTCAGCGGATCCGCTGAGACGGGAAAGGAACTGCAGATAGAAGAGATCTGGCGCGTTCGTCGAACGCAGAACCAAGTTCGTCGAACACAGAGACAGAACAGAAGCAAGCGCTGAGACTTTGCGTGTTTGTCGAACGGAGAATTGAGTTCGTCGAACGCAGAGCATGACGAGTTCGTTGAGCGCAGAGTATGGTGAGTTCGTCGAACTCAGAGCTTGGCGTGTTCGTCGAAAACAGAGTTGGGCAAGTTCATCGAACCCAGTATGGCGATTTTGTCGAACGCAGAGTGCAAGTTCTGCCCGTGGCGCAAGCTGCAGAAAGGCAGTGTGGGGTCCACCAGTCTCTCCCATACTTGTCAGAAGGTAGGCTAAGAGTCGTTGAATATCAGAGATGTATAAAAGAAGAAATGATGGCACTTATGAATTGTCTCGGTTGCGTGTCAAAAGAAATCAACTATTCCATTGACGGCCGTAGCTCTCGTTTTTCTCCTCCTGCTCACTGAACAAGGAAGAAAAAACTGAGAGAGAAAGTTAGCTCCTTTACAAGAAGGAGCAAGGTGATCTTCCATCCTTCATCTGAAGAGGAAGATCAGATAGTAGCTGCCATCAACATCTCCAGCTACAAGAAAGCACAAGATGTGCAGGAACTACAAGAGACTTCCTTCAACTGCTGTCTGTTGTAGTAAGATTTAAACTCAATTTTCTGTAGGGCAACTTGCCTGAGTTTGTAGGACCATTTGGTCTGAGATTGTATGAACCTGTGGGTTCTGAGTTGTAGGGCTTTATAGCCTGAGTTGTAGGGCTGAAGGCCTGAGTTTGTAGGATCATTTGATCTGAGTTGTAGGGCTTTATTGCCTGAGCTGTAGGAGGAGGATTCCTCTGAGGTAGGACCTGAAAGGGGTCTGAGTTGTAGGATCAGTGGATGGTCTGAGGTAGGGCTGTTTAGCCTGAGGTAGGGTTTGGGAAAACCTGAGAGATCCTGAGGGATCTGTGTTGTAAGCTCTTGGAGCTGAGATTGGAGGAGTTGGCCCTATCTAACACACTGTTAGAAGGGTGAAGGGGGAAAGTGGACTACCCATAGACACACTGTCTTGGGGAACCACTATAGATGCTTGTGCGCGTTCTGTGTGTTTGATCATTTGCTTGCTCTAAACCAGAAAATAGATAGACTAATTAAAAGAAAATAAAAGAAACTTATTCATCCCCCCCCCCCCCCTCTAGGTGATTTAGACAACATCCTTTATAAACTTACAGGGGGCTTACACATGATCATTGGGTATGCCTGAAAGTTCATTGTAACCTCTATCATATTATCGCATGAGACTACCATAGTAATCATGCAATCCACATATAATCGGTGCACGCATGGACGACCAATTCGAAGCCTCGAAACACAACACACACAAGTCCTACATTGTAAGTTGGATACACCCCACTCTGGGGTTCTCTTCACATACTACGTAGAGTCGTGACAGAAGGTTTGCCTTCAATGGGCACACTTCACACTGAATTTCATCCTAGTGGAAGGTATTAGGTCATCTTCACGCCGAATCTCATTCTGGAGGTAGGTGTAAGGTCATCTCCACATTGAATGCATGTACTAGTAGGAGGTGTAAAGTCGTCTCCATGAAGAACGCTCGCACTGGCAGGATGTGTAAGGTCATCTTCATGCTGAATCATCGTAACACATAATAAAGCCCAATCGACCTCCAATTCACACAATTATAATTCAACCATAAATACATTACTTCACTGGTGGCAGATACTAACTATGACATAACTATCTTCGCACCTCAATTTGCCGTCTTATAAGCCTGCATCATGGAGTCACCCTAGGAATATGAAAACCAACCAAAATCCCAAATCTGTGCATGCTTTATGGCGAATATTACAGAGTTATCCGGCTACGCAAACTAGGAAAAATCTTAAATGTAAATGTCACAACATCAACAACGATTCAGGACTACAACTACAAATATGTTTCACACACCATGTCTAATTTGGAAAGAACATCAGATTTCTAATACAATTTAATGTTGGGGTCGCAATCCCATGCCCTAGAGTTCTAACAAACCAAAGCAGTTCACACCGTCCATTAATTAGTGAGAGGAGACCCAAACCGATATACCTAGGTTCTTATCGCATCCTTCATTCACAAATCCCATAACATTCATTATCTCTGTAACACCCCACCCATACTTGTCCCATGACATGCGTCCGGCCGATCCCCACTACATAGAATCTTCACAAACAAGCTATTAAAATAAGGTATAAAAGTATAATTACTAAACAACCATGCAAATCTGAACAAGTGCACAGTGGATAAACTAAATAGATTACATAACTATCAGAGAATGTCCACATCTAAGCAACAAAAAGTCCATGGCATTAAGGCCTACAATCTCTTAAAATAAAGTATAGATGTCTAGAATAAAAACAGGTACATGCACCCAACATCTCGTCTCAAAGGCCTACACAAATACTAGACATCACTAAAAGAGAAACATGAACACTTCATGAAGTGACTCTAGCAGCTCTTCGCCTCCTTATTGGTCCATGCAAACAACACAACAAAGGCGAGTACAACATGAGTCATCTATAAGCTGACCACAACTACGTAACAACACCACTCCCCCAGCCATCCTAGCAGACTCCAGGGAGCTACATCACTCTGGAAGTCAGTACTTTGCAATATTTATAATATACAACAATGAGGAAGTAAACAGGGAGCATTAAACAAGAGAGCAGTTTATGAATAGAAATACTACTACACCAAATTCAGCTATCACTAGCATCTGTATCACTCAACCGTCTACGGAAAAGACTCCTAAGTCACCAACAACAAGGGAATAATCCAACCCCTAAGTCAAGGGTGAAAAACTACAACCCCATTCAATACACTACAAGAGGGGAGTTATTCTCAACTCCTAGAGTCCATGACTACAAGAAATGAGCACTTCTCTTTAGTCCATAAAGTTCATAAATGCAATATTTGTGCTACCTGGAAGTTATCACCGACGGTAACAACTATCGCCTGGCGGTATGTCCTAGGAGACTCCCATTTCTGTTAGTCAGTGTCTCCACAAATGACGTTTAGGGTTACAAACACATCATGCTTCCTAGTACAAATAGTGCGACAGGAAGCACTCTTATCGAAATTTTGGGGCTATCGTCGACGGTAACTATTACTGTTCGACGGTATCTCCAGGAATCCTTAAATTAACCAAGATTTCAGACCTATCTAGACCTTCCTACCCCATGTCTATGCAACATAATGGAACTAAGGCACAACAAAGTTCTCCTATGAAAACCCCTTTGCTAGATCTACCAAAACATCACCAAATCAGGTCACACACCACGATTTGGATTCACGCACAAATATCAACAAGAGGAAATTATCTAGGAGAAACAAGAACGTATAAACGCATCCTAAAGACCCGGAAGAGAGGTGAAAGTGCACAGTGTAACATATGAGTATTCTCTAGAGGGGGGTGAATAGTGTTTTAAATCTTTTACACTAAATATGCACACACAATAAAAACTTCTACTAACTATACAATCAGAAAATCAGCTCATAATAAATTAAACACAGAATGCAGAAATAATAAATGGGACAACACAGAAAATCACAACACAGAAGAGACAAGTTTTATAGTTGTTCCCCAAAATGTGGGTAGTCCACTCTTCCACCACCTTGGTAGGAATACACTATCTAGTGTCTGAGTCTTCTGATAAGGATACTCTTAGAACCACTAACTGAGTCTTTTGACAAGGAGAATCTTAGAACCAACTACTGAGTCTTTTAATAAGGAGACTCTTAGAACCACTGAATCTATTGGAGAGAGATTCTTAGGACTCTTTTCTCAGTTACAAAATAAGACAGAGAGAAACGAAGAAGAAGTGAAGATGTTTCTTCTGTTTGAATCCTCCTGCAGTTATCACTGAGGATTTTGCCACTTGGTGTTCTTCATGATCTATTTAGAATGAACCCTTGATTGCGGTAGAAAAGAATGCACGGGTTATGAGCTTATGATCCTGATGATCTTTGTACTCTTGATGACTTCCTGCTGTAAGAGAAGAAGAAGCAGTGGCCTTTTTGTTTTTCCTGTACAGAGATGTTTTTTTTCTTCTTTCTGAGAGAGTGCTTGAGGAAGAAGATGACAGAATCGAATAGTTGAATTTTTTGTTGTCTTCCTCCCTCTGTATACTTATTCTCTGTCGAATAACATTTGAATTTGTTTCCTCTTATGTTGTGTCCCTATTAGGAATGTTCACCAAATAATACCGTTCTCTTTCCATTTATGTTGACAGTCCGTCAATCATCCTTTTTGAATAACTTCCATGAATGTCTTTGTTGTCTCTCTAGAGTACTCCATTCCATTCCTGGCAATAAACGGACGGTTAGAATTCGAATTATTTCCTTGGATACCCTCTGAAAAAGCATCAGAAAAGACAGCAAAAAATGTTCTATTTTTGTTTATATTCGACGTAGCATCGAATTCATTTTCCTTCTAATCGACGCACCTCTGAGTTCTAATGGAAGCTGCTTCGAATTTCTTCTCAGCATTGAATAAACTCAGATATCGACATTGCGTCGAATCCTTATCGACGTATCCGTCGAGTTGAAGACTTGGACTTTGAACTTCATTTACTGCATCGAATTCAAGTCGAAGTTGTGTAGACTTCTGATATTGCTTTGACTGGCTCTTCTTCTGCATCGAGTATATTTCGACGTTGCGTTGATTTCACTTGATGCTACAACTAACAGTTTGAGTTACTTCTACGTGTATTCGAAGTTTCTTTGACTTTCAGTCAAAGTTGCGTCGACTTCTATTCGACGCAAGTTTAACTCAATTGAGTTTTGGACTATTTTAGATTGGTCTTTGACACTCTAATGAGAGTGTGACATCCTAAGACATCTAATGACCAAATTACCCTCTCTATATAACATGGGTAATAAATCCTAGATTATGAAATCACTTGTAGATAATTTGTAAGATAAATCAAAGGGTGTTTTTCCCAACAATCTCCCCCAATTTATCTTTACAAATTTTACAAATAATTTAAGTGATTTCAATCATTCTGTTAAAATAAAAGAGTGTACAGACGAGTATACTATGAATCAGAATAACATGATAGCTTTGAAATTATCATGGATGTGATTGTCTGCCAAAGCTATATCTCGAGTATCTCAAATATGTGCATCAGAGAAAAAAATAGGAGTGGTTGTTTATTTCCTATTCACCTGACATCTACTTGTCTTTTGGAGAGGGGGCTTTCCTTTTCCTGGTGAAGACTTGAGTAGGCACATGTCTGGGTGGAAAGACAAGAGGCTCCTCCTCCTCTTCAGCATCCATAACATCATCCTTCTCTTCATCTTCAGCCATTTGATTATCTCTTTTGTGAAGCTCCCCCTGAAGTACTGCAGTATCTTCAGCAATTTGGGCAGCTTCTTGGGCAATAGTAATAACATCTTCTAGGACCTGATCTGCATCTATTGTGAGAAGCTCCTCCCGGTTTGATGTAGGTATCTCCCCCTGAGTTTGTGCAGGAAGCTCCCCTTGGATAATTCCTGTTTGGAAAACTGTGATCCTATTAGGGTCCTCGGGGACTTCCTCTTCTAGAGCATGAACTTCAACATTCTTGTCCTTCTCGTGTCCACCCTCCTTTTCTTGATCATGCATTTCCTCCTCATGGATATACTCCCCCTTCTGAACCTTACATGCAAGGGAGATTAAGAAATATTTGGTCACCATTGAGGAGGACATAAAATTTTTGAGTACCAGGAGAGACTCCTTTGATTTTTGTAGCTCAGTCTCCATCTGAGAATATTTTTTGTTGAATTTTCTTGCTTGATTCAATAGCAGATCAGCAAATGTACCAGTGGCCAGCCCCACTGCCTTAGAGATAGTCTGGTCGATGTCAAAAGAGTGGGTAGGTTGGGATGTAGAGGGTGTATCAACAGGAGGTGTTGGTATGTCATTTGGAGGAGGTGATTGAGAATGCGTTAGTTCCAATGGATCAGGATGGATGACTGTGAGGTTTTCTGTAAGAGGGGTGATAGATGATGGTTGTTGTTGTGGAGTGATGAGAATCTGAGGTGTTGGCTCTGGTGTTATATCGGGTAGACTTGACTAGAGGTCTTAAGCTGGAGCATCATCTGGGAGGTCTGTTAGGACTGTCTCATTACCTTGAGGAGAATGGAGAAGGAGGAGGAGATGGTGTAGTTTGACCAGGCTTCAGATTTTGCCTGGTTCATTTAGAGAAAATACCTATATTCATTCTCTTACCAGGAGGAATAAACACTCCTTTTAACTTGCACACCATGGGGTAGTGGTGGTATAAATTTTGGCTCATTATTCTCATATAGGCATTCTCCTTATGTGAATACTTGTGGACAATCAGTTTCAGGAGGCATCTCCCCCAATGTATTCTCTTGTTGAGGACTAAGACTCTCATTATCTGCAGTTGTTGCTTAGGGATAACATCATGCGTTGAGATCTTGCGTCACAACACCTTTCCCATAATAACTGCTAAAAATCTATATTCTTCATCCACACCATTCTTCTTCAGATTTATGGCCTTCTCCTTACTAAACATCATTATTTGTAATGCATTGCTTATCTCCGCCCATGTCAGTTCATTAGATTCATAAGTGTGACATAACATTTCCTCTGTGATATTGATATCAGTTCCGGAGATTCTCCCATGGAGGGATCCATCATCTCCAATGTGAATGTTAATTATCTTTCAGTTCTGTTAATTCGACATCATATATCTTGCATCTCGTCGAAATAAACTTTGTTAGCCCAACCGTTTAAAATAGGTCAAGAATGGCCTTAAAGTTGTCAGAAGCAGTGCTGAATGATTCAACATCCACGTCGAATCCAGAGTTGATCTTTGGGGGTACCATAGAGAATTTTTGTAGTACCTGCAAGGAAAGACGAGAGAGAGAGAGAGAGAGAGAGGCGAGAGCAAGAACACGATAGGGTTAGGGAGCAAGAAGGTACGAGAGCAAGAGAAAGAGAGAATTCGAAAGCGTAATAAAATCCAACGTCTGAGTTGCTTAAAAGAAGATGATTCATCGCAACTTAGGGTTGTATTTGAAGCAACGTCGACAAGAATTAATATTCAGCGCGCCAAAACGTGTCGAAGCAGCTTCTAGAAGCAAGACTATGCGCGCTTGACATGTCGACATTGCGTCAATTTGTAATTGACGTGACTTCGAATTTGAACAGCAACTATTGAGTCGACGCATGCATCGATATGAATTCGACACTGCGTTGAATGCTATTCGAATAATCTATTAAAGGTGACTCTCGAAGCTACCGTCAAGTAGACCTCGATAGTGCGTCGAAATCTATTCGACGCAACTCTGAATATACAGTTGTATTTCTCTAGAAAATTTCTGATGTTTTTCCCAGCAATAGTGTTTATTGAAAATAGCATTTATAGGATTATATGTGTGAATGAGGATGCAACATCAAGAGTTGTTTAGAGAAAGATTCACTCCCTTTGACTAGTTTAAGTTCCATGTTGAGAAGTTAGTTTTTTCTTTCCCTGTATTGTTTCTGAGGAAGGGACTCTAACCTTTCCTGTACATGTAGTTCAAGCATTAGAGGGTACCCAGGTTACCTTGGGCCCTTTGCATTTACCATTATAGGGTGATATAAAGGAATACGTTGGTCTACTATTATATCCTTTTGGATGGCAGAAGATAAGTTTATCTGGTCCAGATTTGTTATCTTGATACTGAAAATTGGCATAGAAAGTGTCTTGATATAATAAGTCTGTAGAATGTCTAATGATTCTACTTTTGACCTTAGCCTTTTGATTGAGATTCATTAGTTTCTCTGAATTATTTTTCCCTAGAGTTCTCTTCTCACTATTAGGATTTACTTTATTAAATACAGTGAGTTTTTCAGGGTAATTGTTGTCTAGTGCTTTAATTACTGGTCTGGTCTCAGTTATTTGAAAGACATTAGGTCGAACAAAGATAACTGGATTTTTCCAGGCAAGTCTACTAGGGACTTCTGTGTTAGTGTTGGATCTGCTCCTAAGCCAAGGTGCTTAAATCTCATAGAGAGATTTAGTGTAATATCCTTGAGGTTTTGACTCCTCCCATTAAGTGAGTATTCAAAGACATTTGCCTTTGTAAGCTCTTCTTTTAGGTTTGAGTTTTCATTGGTTAGATTAGTTATTACTGTTTTCTTTTTTATAAATTTAATTTCTCAAATCATAATTTACAGAATACAAATAATCTTTCTTAAAGTCTTCTAATTATTCCTTAACCGTTTATATTTCTTTTTGAACTTTAAGATAATCATTACAAAATTCCTTAAAACAAATTTTAAATTCTTCTGATGTAAAATCATAGTCATCAAAGAGAGATA
Source organism: Dactylorhiza incarnata (assembly GCA_033032865.1). Taxonomy (NCBI): domain Eukaryota; kingdom Viridiplantae; phylum Streptophyta; class Magnoliopsida; order Asparagales; family Orchidaceae; genus Dactylorhiza; species Dactylorhiza incarnata. Next base: position 6,655,621 of record JAWHQI010000126.1, on the reverse strand, counting down.
CCTGATCTTCTTCAGAGAAATCTCCCAAAGCTATTAGGCAGGCTTTTTCTGCAACAGTTTCTTCATCACTTTCAGATAAAGAGGAGCTCGATTCAGTTTCTGTATCACTCCAGGGTTCAGCAATGAAACATTTTCCCTTTTTCTTGTCTTTTTTCCTGAAGGACTTCTTCTTGTGCTCCTTTTTATTGATGATTCTGTCCCTTTGCTCTTTAGGACACTCAAGAGCAATGTGACATGGCTTTCTGTAGGAAAAGCAGATTACTTCCTGCTTTGGTGTCTTATCAAACCTTGGCTTGCTAGAACTCCATTCCTTCCTTCTGGAGTCTTCAGTCTTGACCCACTTTCTGAATCTTCTGGCCAAGAGGTTGAACATCTCTTCTTCAGAAGTAGAAAGCTCTCCTTCAACAACCTTCAGAGCAATGGTCATTTGAATGGAAGTTGAGACTTTCTCCTTGGCCTCTGTTTCAGCTCTGCTCTTTAGTAGCAACTCATAGGACTTGAGCTTCCCTAGTATAGCATCTGTGGAGATTTCTCTATAACATCTGGACTCTCTGATAGCCCGGATCCTTGAGTCCTATGTGCTTAGGAATCACATGAGAAGCTTGTCATTAATTTATGTCAGAGAAATTTCCTTGTCCAGTCCCTTCAGCTCATTTATAATGGTGATGAATCTATCAAGCATCTCAGCCACACTTTCTTCAGCCTTCTTCTAAAAGTTCTCATATTGGGATATGAGAAGGGATTTTATGTCCTTTCTTTCACCAGAGCTGCCCTCAACCAATCTGGAAAGGGATTCCCAGATTTCTTTTGCTGAGTTGCAGTCAGCATCCTTCTGGAATATGTCATCAGACATAGTTGATACCAGAATATTCATGACTTTGGCATCACATGCCTTCACCTTCTTTTCAGCATCTGTCCACTCAGCTCTAGACATAGTTTGTTGTGGGACTAATCCACTGGCATCCTTTCTGACTGGTGTTGGGGGACTTGAAATAATGACATCAAAGATATCTTCATCAATAGAGTTCATATATAATTTTATTCTGGCCTTCCAGAGTGTAAACTTATTTAGGTTACACACTGGTGGTCTTGTTGATGCGCATAGTCCTTAGAACTCATTTTCTAAAAATAATTTTAAAATATGAAAATATGAGTGAGAAGATCTTTTGATCAAGGTGTTAGCATTTTTATGATCAACCTCGCTTTGATACCAATTGAAAGTGCACAGTGTAACCTCTGAGTATTCTCTAGAGGGGGTCGAATAGAGTTTTAAATCTTTTACACTAAATATGCACACACAATAAAAACTTTTAATAACTATGCAATCAGAAAACCAGCTCAGAATAAATTAAACATAAAATGCAGAAATAATAAATGGGACATCACAGAAAATCACAACACAAAAGAGACAAGTTTTATAGTGGTTCCCCAAAATGTGGTTAGTCCACTCTTCTACCACCTTGGTAGGAATGCACTATCTAGTGCCTGAGTCTTTTGATAATAAGACTCTCAGAACCAGCCACTGAGTCTTTTGATGAGGAGGCTCTTAGAACCACTAACTGAGTCTTTTGACAAGGAGACTCTTAGAACCAACTATTGAGCCTTTGGATAAGGAGACTCTTAGAACCACTGAATCCTTTGGAGAGAGATTCTTAGAACTCTTTTCTCAGTTACAGAATAAAACAGAGAGAAAAGAAGAAGAAGAAGTGAAGATGTTTCTTTTGTTTGAATCCTCTTGTTGTTATCACTGAGGCTTCTGTCACTTGGTGTTCTTCAGGATCTATTTAGAATGAACCCTTGCTTGCGGTAGAAAAGAATGCAAGGGTTATGAGCTTATGATCCTGATGATCTCTGTACTCTTGATGGCTTCCTGCTGTAAGAGAAGAAGAAGCAGTGGCTTTTTTGTTTTTCTTGTACACAGATGTCCCTTTTCTTCTTTCTAAGAGAGAGCTTGAGGAAGAAGACGACATGATCGAATAGTTGATTTTTTGTTGTCTTCCTCCCTCTGTATACTTATTCTCTATCGAATAACCTTTGAATTTGTTTCCTCTTCTGTTGTGTCCCTGTTAGGAATATTCACCGAATAATGCCGTTCTCTTTCCATTTATGTTGACAGAGCCCGTCAATCATCCTTTGTGAATAACTTCCAAGAATGTCTTTGTTGTCTCTCTAGAGTACTCCATTCCATTCTTGGCAATAAACGAACCGTTAGAATTCGAATTACTCCCTTGGATACCTTCTGAAAAAGCATCAGAAAAGACAGCAGCAAATGTTTTATTTCTGTTTGTATTCGACGTAGCATCGAATTCATTTTCCTTCTAATTGACGCACCTCTGAGTTTTAATGGAAGCTGCTTCGAATTCCTTTTCAGCATTGAATAAACTCAGATATCGACATTGAGTCGAATCCTTATCGACGTATACGTCGAGTTGAAGACTTGGACTTTGAACTTCATTTTCTGCATCGAATTCAAGTCGAAGTTGCGTCGACTTCTGATATTGCTTTGACTGGCTCTTCTTCTGCGTCGAGTATATTTCGACGTTGCGTCAACTTCACTTGATACTACAACTTCTACTTGTATTCGAAGTTGCTTCGACTTTCAGTCGAAGTTGCGTCGATTTCTAATCGACGCAAGTTTAACTCAACTGAGTTTTGGACTGTTTTAGACTGGTCTTTGACACTCTAATGAGAGTGTGACATCATAAGACATCTAATAACCAAATTACCATCTATATATAACATGAGTAATAAATCCTAGATTATGAAATCACTTGTATCAAATGGTGTTTTTCCCAACAAGAGGGTTGTTACCTTGTGAGATCGCTTAGTAACCATCGATCTCGAAGAAGATTTGGTGGAGAACAACCGAAACAATGCTAGCAATCTATCTCCGGCGATGGCTCGTTGATCCGACCAACAGTGTTCCAACAATCTTCTTCTCTCTTGTGCCCTCCTTTCTCCTTTCTCAAGTTAAGCTTAACCCCCAAAGAGAGCAAATGAGAGATGGACTCAAAACAGGGTTTTCAGCCCTATTGGGACACTTGGGCGAACCCATCACGACCCTCTGATCGGCTCATAAAAGGATTTAATGGTTTCGATCATAGACTGAAAAATCCTTGATCTGCATGGGCGCTACCGTGTGGCAGTATCCCCAGGACAAAATGGGCTATTCATAATGAACACTACCGCCGGCGGTTATGCTTATCGTCCGACGGTATCTCCTAGGTTGCCCACATAGTAAATGTAGAAAGAGGTTTAAATGAACTAGTTTTCAAATTAATTTTCCAATCGTCGGTAGCGTTACCGCGGCGTGATAGCTCCAAAGTTCCCACTTCTTTCTTGTAGAAATGGGGGCATCACAATCGCCACAGATATTCATTCCACCTCTAGGTTATGTCTCATAAATGCATATTAGACCTCTATCACCATACTTGCATTCATCTACATAGGATCTATGGTTAATACACACGAGGTTACTCTCCACTATGGGAGATGTAGTATAGTGCTATCGGGCCATAATCACTACATTCAGGGTGGCACATACCACATGACGCATCTATTCCACAATTGGCTTTATTCCTTGTACTTAACAAGACATTGATCATGAAAGAAAACACATCCATAGTAATATAAACATACATATTTCATCTATGAGGTGACAAATCAAATCTTTACCATTTCATACCACGCAAGAGAAGCACAACCAACCTTCCAACGAAATGCCGACCACCAATTAAGAAACAAATAAATGATGCAAATAGGCCACTATAATCTCATCCCAATTCCTCCAACGAAAGAGGCTTTTCCACCCATATAAGCATTAGATTTTATGCATTCTAACCATGCTCAAACCTCAACATAGTTAAGCCCATAAAATGGGCACTATAACAAGGTTATGACCTGAATAACACCTGCAGAAGCAACCCTTAATGCAACGTCAAAGTAGCCATCACGGATCTGGGCCAACGACCACGAATAGACTTCACACGTCATGCCTAATCTGGAAAGTACATTGGATTTCTAATGTAGTCATGTTGAGGACGCAATCTCATGCCCCGGTAGTTTGTAATGAACTGTAGTCACCACAAGACTCTAATTAGAGGATCTAGGTGCCACCATCAAGCTAAAGCAAGAAGGAAATCAAGAAGAAAATCAAGGCTAATCACAACGAAAACCTAAACACATGGAGAAGAATAATGTTACCTTCGTCCCTTCCTTCCCAGCTATGAAGGCCTCAAGAAAGTGGGTGGAGAAGAAGAGTGAGAAATTCCCTACGCGATGGTAGCGATGGATCGACAATCGAAGCTCTCTAGATCCGAAGATACCCTCTTCTTCCTCTCGAAACCCTCTTCACCCCGTCTTCTTTCTCACACTTGGAGAGAGAGAGAGAAAGGATACAAATGATGGTTTTGGCTGCCTTTCCCAGCCATCGGATCCTTAATCCCCTCAAACGGCTTCAAATAAAATATTATTGAGAGTAATACATCTATTATTGAAACATTTTTTTCCGATTCATGTGAAAGTATAAATAAAACATTTGTTTGCCATTGTGTTTTTAGCATGCAGGTTTGGAGAGATATGACACCAGGTTGCTGCAATACTGGTCTGGCACTATCCACAAGCAGAAGGATTGAAAGATGTCTAACGCAAGGCGATAGATCTCAACGCTGGGCGTTAGCGATCGACGGGATGGTCTGCCGATCGACGGGATGGGCTGCCGATCGACGGGATGGCTTGCCGGCTGAATAAAAAGAGAAAGATGCTCAACGCCAGGCGTTAGAAGTTAACGCCGGCGTTAACGATCGATGAATATGGCAAAGAGGAAGCAGCCGTGATTGAAGGACGAACTTTAGGAATGATTTGCCTCAACTCCTGCATTAGCCTTAACGCCGGCGTCAGTATTGACTAAAATAAACAATTCCTAAAGTGCAGAATCTCCTTCCTCTTCTGATGATCTGAGCCATCAATATGTTGCTATACATGGTCAACGCCCGGCGTTAGCTCAAAGTCTATAAATTGGATGATTTCGACGTCTCTTTCTGCTGATTGCTAAGAGCCTTATTCCAGCACTTCAGAAACTCCTTGAGGGACGTATTTTTTCAGATCATCATCTCCCACACAAATTCAAAAGGAGGAATCGAAGGAGGCTTGGATCAACACGCTAACTCAACGCAAAGAACGCACTCTTGGACTTCAATGATCTTCAGCGATTCTTCGGCGTCTCCTTCAGATTACCTCATAGGGAGTTTTATATTTGTCTTTTGTATTTGTCTTTAATTTTTATCTTTGTAATTGGTTCGTGAATTCGCCTCGTATTGGCGACTAGGTCTGGGTAGGACATAGGGAGTAATTCGCATCGTGTTGACGACTAGGTCTAGGGAGTAGATCTAGGGGGTGCTCGAGGACTTTCTGGGGATAGGAATGCCTGAGCGGCTTGAGGCCGTATCTGGGGAGAGATCGGCTAAAGCCAACCGGTTCGTGGGGATACGAGTCGGTATAGAAAACGAAAAAAATATTTCATATTTCGCCTTCGATTTCTAGCGTCATAGAAATCAAATTTTGTAATCAATTTTATAAATGATAATCATGTCTCTTCTTGTTTAATAAAATTGATTTCATTTCTAGTTTCACAATCTCTTTACTTTTGATTTAACTTACTTATACCAAAATATCAAAAGTTTTCTATAAAAGTTTAAAGTTTTCTAAAACCCTTATTCACCCCCCCCCCCCCCCCCCTCTAAGGGTGTTTCAAGATCCAACAATTTAAACATACATATTTCATCTATGAGGTGACAAATCAAATCTTTACCATTTCATGCCACGCAAGAGAAGCACAACTAACCTTCCAACGAAATGCCGACCACCACATAAGCAACAAATAAATGATGCAAATAGGCCACTATAATCTCATCCCAATTCCTCCAACGAAAGAGGCTTTTCCACCCATATAAGCATTAGATTATCTGCATTCTAACCATGCTCAAACCTCAACATAGTTAAGCCCATAAAACGGGCCCTATAACAACGTTATGACCTCTTTAACACCTGCAGAAGCAACACCTAATGCAACGTCAAAGTAGCCATCACGGATCTGGGCCAACGACCACGAATAGACTTCGAACGTCATGCCTAATCTGGAATGTACATCAGATTTCTAATGTAGTCATGCCGAGGACGCAATCTCATGCCCTGGTAGTTTGTAATGAACTGTAGTCACCACAAGACTCTAATGAGAGGATCTAGGTGCCACCATCAAGCTGAAATCAAGAAGGAAATCAAGAAGAAAATCAAGGCTAATCACAACGAAAACCTAAACACATGAGGAAGAATACTGTTACCTTCGTCCCTTCCTTCCCAGCTATGAAGGCCTCAAGAAAGTGGGTGGAGAAGAAGAGTGAGAAATTCCCTACGCGATGGCAGCGATGGATCGACAATCTAAGCTCTCTAGATCCGAAGATACCCTCTTCTTCCTCTCGAAACCCTCTTCACCCCCTCTTCTTTCTCACACTTGGAGAGAGAGAGAGAAAGGATACAAATGATGGTTTTGGCTGCCTTTCCCAGCCATCGGATCCTTAATCCCCTCAAACGGCTTCAAATAAAATATTATTGAGAGTAATACATCTATTATTGAAACATTTTTTTCCGATTCACGTGAAAGTATAAATAAAATATTAATATAGATCACAGTGAATTTAATTTACTGTTAGAGATTGAAAATAAAGTAAGAGTAATATATATGATATCGGTTATTAATTGGCCTGACATTTTTTCAAGATGTGACTCATAAATAAAATATTGAATAATATAGATCACAGTGAAGCTCTTGATCAGCACGATTTTTTCTAGCATGCGATGTGGAGGGTAAACTGGGAATTCCATTTGTGACCGGCCGACACGAAAGTACGTCTTTATAACAATACAAATACATACACAGCTACACAATATATGACAACACGTGTCTCCTAACACTGTTACTGCCCGGAGGTATTCGACCACGATGCAGCCCACACTGTTTGACGGCGCAAGCGAAGAATACAATTTAACCAATCACATAGGCCTCAATGTTATATCAATATATACTAACAGCTAACAGCGGTGCATGGGCTCCCCTCATGCGTAGTATGCGACAGTAACAGTACTTGATTGTCGCTCGAGCAACAGTCTAGCATTAGGGAGAGATTCATATGATTGTACTATTTCAGTTGAATTTTTCATTTAAATATAGTATAAATATATCTATATCAAGGGAAAAACAAGATTAATAAAATATTTATCTTTCTAAATTTTTTTTTAAAATGACTTTTACAATTCTCACATATATTTTTATTATTTTCATCAAATAACTTAACATATATTATAATATATTTTAAATAAAATAAAATACAATGTCCATTTAAATTTTTACACCATACCCAAATATAAAAAGAACGATTGAAAATTCAGAAAATTGAAAGAAAATTTAGTAGAACTTCTATACCCACTATGTTAGGTTGTCATTAGGCATGTCAACTTTATTAAAATTAATTCTAAAAAGTAACGACGGAAACCAATCAATTTAACTTACAAAACTAATAATGAAAAATTAATGATATATGAATCGTGATGAAATTTTTTTTATAAATTAGCGTATAATTATTTTCAATATTAATTAATTAATATTGTATTTATTTTAAAAGGCGGAGTCCATGCCTATCACAGTCATGGTACTATCGCGGTTGGTCGTAAGGGCAGAGCCTCGTGCCCGTCACTCGTTAATTACAGATACATCCCCTCTGTATTTTAATATTACAAAGACCTCCCTTCCAAGAATGCCCCTTTTACAATTCCCCCCTTCCATCTAAAATTTGGATGGAATAGATCATATTCACTTTATTATATTCCAATTTTACCCTTTGTAATGACTTATGAGTGTAAGGGGTTTATTTCTAATGTTTTCAAAAATGGAAGGACAAGTTTGTAATATTTTGAAATTGTTGAGCATTATCTCCGAAATATTTTTTTACATTTTTGTTTAACCTAATAATGTTAATTAAATTAATATTTAACCAAATGAATTTACTTAAATTTAATCTTGAGCTATAGTCTTTACGCTTGCACGGTTATTTTTGACCAAAAACATATTTTTGTGCCAATATGCACGAACAAAAATTGATCAAGCGAGCCTTCCACTGAAGAAGACAATCTGCGCCGCTATCGCCAAGCGCACGCCTCGCCGAAATAGGGCAGAACGAGATCGAAAATGGTGAACGGGAGAAAACAATAACTTTAGAGTTAGCAAAGGGTATTTACGACTTTTCAAAAAAAAAAACAGGCGGAATTTTAGACGGAGTGGGGGAATTGTAAACGAGACAATCTTGAAGGGGAGGTCTTTGTAATATTAAAACAAAGAGGGGAGGTACCTGTAATTATGCAAACTCGGAGGGGAGGTCCCGGTAATTTACCCTATATATAATTGATGCTAAATGTAACCGAAATTATCTACTAAACAAAACCATATTCATTAAATGAAATAACTAGAAGAAATTAAATGAAATAACTAGCAAAAATTAAATCAGCAGCTTACATTCCATATAATTTGGATATGAGTCGACCATATATAACTAAGCTTTTAGTATGGATAGGGATTTAATCAACATTGATCTACCAAGCCCAACTTCCATCCACGTCTTTGGTTCATAATACTTAGCGTTGGTTTGGCACGGTGGAAGCCGTAAACTCGGTGGTTACGAACCGTTGTTCACGCATATCAATGACAACGTCGTTTTTATCAAAACTCAACGGAGCAAAAACAAAGCGTCAAACGGACCACGGTGCCAAAAGGACGCTTAATGGAATGTAAGCTCCATCCCACATCCATGAACTCGTCTGTGGTTAACTAGTGATCATTCACCAACAATGGGTGAAGCTCGCTGTAAAAAAGGATGAACTACCAGAGGTTAAAGGTGTTAGAACTTGAGCATCCAATCTGAAATCAATTGGCCATAGGCAGAGAATCCCAAAATCTACATAAAGAACACAATGCGACACAAGTTTTCCATTGGAGGACGAAACCAACATGTCCCATCGGTTAAAGGAACAGAACACCAAAAATTCTGAATATGACCCCTCACGCATAAGAACACGTGTGTGACATGAGTCAAGGAAACTCCAATACCGTATTAGAGCTCGAGTATCCAAAATAAAATCAATTGATAATAGATTGAGAATACCCTAATCTACATAAAGAGCACAAGACAATACAAAATTCTATAGGAGCACGCGCAGTTCTATAGGAGCACGTGTGCCAACGTTCTACAGGGGCACGTGAGTGTCTCAAAGTTCTACAGGAGCACGTGTGTGCCCCTCGTTTATAGGAACACGGACATTGATAACATGTTAGAACCTGAGCATCCAAACTAAAACAAATGTCATTATTGGAGGGCACCAGATGGGCCAGATCTACATGAAGAGCATAACTCAATACGGAGTTTCTCAATGCAAGACTAAACTAACACACTCCAACAATCGTAGGAACACGGAAAATTCCCGACCGCTTCTGGAAAAGCTTAGAAGTGAAATTAATTTAACATTCGGACGACATTTATCTGAACAGAAACTTGTTCCTATCAGGCTAATAATGTACGAGGAATAAACGCTGAAAGAATTTAAAAGGATGGTCCAAATAAAAAATAATAAGGTACCTTCAGGCTAGTAGGATTTATACCTCTCACTCTCTGTTTCTGAACTAATCTGCTCTAGATTGTCCAGCCCTGGAGGACAGGATGATGCCGACAATTAGGCCATAAAGTGCCAGAGCTTCGGCGAATATGAGTATGAGGATCATTCCAACAAAGAGTTTGGGCTGCTGCGCATTCGCTCTGCAAATGTACACAAATAAATTAATGAAATGTGTACGAGTAATTATCACCTATGAAAAGATGTGAAGAGAATACTATTAATATCTATTCTGTTGTTTAGGCTTGAGCATACCTTTGAGTTGACACCTGCAAAAATGAGATTTTATTTTATTTTATCATTATTATCATTATAAGGTATTTATTGGAGGGATGGAAAGTTCTCTTTGCAGTCCTACATCTCTTATTCATGGGGGATTGTTATTCCTTCGGTTGAGAAGAAAAAGGGGAAAGAGGAGAAGAGTAGAAGAGTAGAATAAAAAGATCTCTTGACTAGCCCTAGGCTAGATTGATAATAGATCCAAGATGAAAGAAAGTCAAGCACATGCAAACACTAATGGAAGCACTAGACATGGGCAAAAAAGGTATAAAAATGCATTAAGAGCTCTAATAGAGTAATAGGTAGTTAAATCGGTGTTGACGTGGCGCCGTCACTCTCAGTCATTGTAGTACTATCTCTTGCTCTGCGTCGAGAATATGTGGCATGCTAGTGCTCCTATGCCCTCCTACTCCACTAGCATGCTTTTCTGGACAACTCCATCTATTCTAGTGTGGATGGCAGTTATGCCTGTATTTTAGTTATTCGCAATCCATCATGTTGCAGATGTGCACACCGAAGAGACGTCGTGGCGGGTCTACACTCGTAGGAAAGCGATGGACACTAGCCCACCGATCGTGGAAGAGACCACCGAGGAGCGCGCAACTTAATTATTTCTATTTCGATTTTGTTTTGAGTTTTACTATTTGCATACCGCTATTGTTATTCACACCCCTCTACTAGAAGAGGTGTTGTATGCATGTATTATGATTTTATACTTGGATGAATGGAATTTAGGGCTGCTCCCTAAGCTTTCTCCTCTACTCTAATCCATCTCTTCTCTCTCACCACCGTCGGCCCTCCCTAGGCCTGTGCACGGAAAACCGAAAACCGCCCGAACCGACCAAACCGCCCGAACCGAACCGAAATTCAAACCGAACCGCCCGGTTCGGTGTTGGTCCGATTTTTCATTTTGGAAAACCGCCCTACTATCGACTTGGTGCGGTTTTCAATTTTAATAAACCGAGAAAACCGAACCGAGAAATTTTGTTATATAAATTTCATATGAAATTATGTAAGTATGATAAATAGATAAATTAATATTCATAGTCTAGATAAGTTTCATATATAAATTAATATTACTTTGGCTGTCAGCCTAGCTACAAAAATGAATATATATAATTTTATTTCATTGAGTGTGTCGAGATATGGCTCTCAGCCTAGCTACAAAAAATAGAGTCTATAAGTACAATAATATAAAGTAATTATATATTATTTTTTAATTTACAACCTATAAAATTAGATGCCTAGAAGTACCTATTTATCTGTGACTTTCACTCTATCAGCCTGTCATGTTGTCCATCACGGCATCACTCTCTCAAGTCTCAAGTCATTTTTTTTGTCCTAGACTATAACCTATAAGTCTATAGCCTATCATCTGTCTCTCTCCCTCTTGGCCTCTCATAATTAATTTGCTATATTTTATTCCTCCTCTTTCTGACCAGTGACCATCGGTTACTTGTTTTGTATCTTTTGAAGATATCTTCTATCGTTGAAATGAACTCCGCATGAGCTTCCTTTATCTGCAACCATTACTCCATTAGGCGTGCAAAGCAGCGTCAGACAGGCCACAGCCCACAGGCCACAGCAGTGCCCAACCTTCTTTCCTTGCGGCAGACGGGACACGGCAGTGCCCAACTTTCTTTCCTTGCAAGTTGCGATCTCCATTGCAAAGTAGCGGCCGCTTGTACATCAGTGTGAAACTAAACTGTACGGTGTCCGTCTGTACCAACAGGTAATCCTTTCTCCTCCCTCCATTTCAATTTGCTTCTCCCGATTTCAATGTTCAACTATCTGTCCTTCACTCCTTCTGCATATCATTTTGCTTCCGATTTCAGCATTTCATTGCCAACGACGAGCGTGATCAAGTGCGAGGATAACTATAACGAGCGTGATCTATTCGTTTTCCAATCCTGGTATCCCCTCTTTTTTCTACTTTCGAGCTTTGTACTACTTTTTACTATAAAAAATATTAGAACAGCTAGCTTTCATATGTGCAAATTTTGTATATTTGACGTTTTTCCATTTATATGTAAATGTCTTATAAGGGAAAAGGAGTAGTAATTAATGTTGATAATATACCACAAGTTTCACAGCCACATGTTCAAATTCTGAATGTTGTGAAGAGCGCACATACAGACACAGTTATTGCTGGTAATATTGAATGTTCAGAACCTGTTACCAACAAACCAAAAGTTGATGCTCCTGAGATTGTGAAACGTAAATCAACAGTGTGGGAATGGTTCATTAAGTTTAAAAATGACGATGGCAAGGATAAAGCGAAGTGCATCTATTGTAAGAGAGTGTATGCAGCGGATCCTAAAAGAAATGGCACTAGCGCATTAAGAACACATATGTTAAGCCTATGTCCATACCGCAAAGTAAATAGCAATCAAAAGTTGTTGTCTTTTACTGAGAAAAAAGAAGAAGGTATTCAAGCTACATCACTGAAGGCGGTTAGGTTTGATGGGGAAAGTTGCAAGTTAGCATGTGCAAAGATGATCTTAGTGGTAAAAAAATTAATGTGCTTGTTTTACATTCGTATAGGTACTCCGTACTTTCCGCTTGGTGGATTTGGGACTTTGGGAGCAATGCGGATATTAAATATTTTTTGCATTTTGTTTACACTACTTTTGCTTGGTGGTTCACTCATAGGATGGTGATGGGGGAATTCATATATGTGTTCCAAATCCTCTTAAAATATTGTGTTTTGTGCAGTTATGTGCATCAATGCATGTCATATTATTAGAAAACAATTGTACCACCATATTTTAGCATAACAACTGGAATGTTTGAACATTTTTCTACTTGTAACAATAGACTAATATAAATAGTAGATTTATGATTTGACTGAAAGCATAGTCCCGGTGGTTAAGGAGTATTTTTAAAACCGAAAACCGCCCCAAACCGCCCCGACTGTTGAACCGAACCGATCGGTTTAGGTTTGGTTCGGTTTGGAGAAAAAAATAACCGAACCTTTCCGGTTTGGTTTCGGTTTGGGTTCAAACCGACCCAAACCGAACCGCTTGCAGGCCTAGCCCTCCCCTTGCCGGATTCCTCCCCAGGTTCATAACAAAATGGTCCAACCTGCCTCACCGCCCGTTGCACTAGACACCGGTGCTCGTTGCCCTTGTTTCCGCGCCAGATCCGATCCCGTCTCATCGGGTCGAGAGGATTTCCTCCAGCGTCGATCGGACCGATCGACAGTTCCTCCTGCGTCCAGCGCCCGCTCCGCCCAAATCGGCATTCGTGCGCTCGTCCGGCACCGGATCGGCCTTCGTTCGCGTGTCCAGCGCCCGGATCAGCCTTCATCGCGTTTCTAGCGCCCGGGTCGGTCGTCGTCCGCTCGTCCAACGCTCAGTTCTGCCCAGCAACGCCGATTTTTCGCCGATCTAGTCCAGATCCACCTCCTCCAGACGCCTTCCGCTAGATCCAGTCCCATGGCTCCCAACACATGCTCCTCTGGTGACCTCGTGGCTGATTCCGCTTCTGACGCCCTCAGCCGCCACGTCGAGGCTCAAGATCAGCTCATCGCCTCCATGCATGCCTCGCTCCTCGCCCTCTATTATAAGATCGACTCCCTCTAGGCGCCGACTACCCCCTCCGGCTCAGGCTCGGCCGCGGACGGGGGCTCCCTCCTCGGCGCAATACGGGTGAGACCACCCAAGCCGCAAATCCACCCGGCTCCCGGCCGGTCCGCTCTCTCCCTCGACATTCCGTCCTTCGTCTGTATCGACCCGATGGGTTGGATCGCTAAGGCAGAACAATACTTCGACCTCAACTTAACTCTGGAACGGGACAAGGTGTCCACCGTTCTTGTTGGTCTGGATGGCTCTGCACTCCATTGGGCCCGGTGGCTCCGACAATCGAACCAATCCCTCTCCTGGCCCGAGCTCAAGCGGGAGATGATTCGGCGGTATGACACCCGCTACTCCGGTTCCTCCGCTATCGAGCGCCTCTGCGGCGTCCGCCAGACGGCCAACCTTGACGACTATATCGACGAGTTCGTCGCCCTGGTCACCCACGTCCCCAGGATGCTTCCCGATCATTACCTGGGCTTCTTCATGCAAGGCATGTTGCCCCACATCCTCTCCTCTCTTCGCACGCACCACCCCCAGACGGTCTACGACGCACTAGACATGGCGCGTCTGGTGGAGGCCGACCTCGCCCTTCGACCGCCTGCACCTGCGGCCGGCCACCACCAAGGACGACCACCATGGAGGCCATCCGCACCGGCGGCCCGGCACCGGCCAACCCCTTGGGGGAACCGACCCGGCTGACCACCGCCCCCCCCCCCCCCCCCCCCACCCGGCGCATATCCAACCAGGAGTACAATGACCTCCGCAGCAAGGACATGTGCGTCCGCTGTCACTAGCTCTATTCTCCTACGCATATGTGCTTCGTCAAGGAGTTCCACGCCATCATCGGTGACTTCGATCAGGAGGTTACCTTAGCGTACTTTGAGTCCCTCGAACTATCCGAGGAAGATAGCCTTTTGGACACCGCTCCGGCTGCGTACCACCGCTTGGAGTTGCCTTGTTTCTCAGTGGGCGGGATTTCGGGACCCCGGACCATGAAAATTTCGGGCAAGCTGTGTGATCGTTCCATTATCGTCATGGTGGACAGTGATGTGAGCCACAACTTCCTCTCCGCACAACTGGCGCATCAGCTGAGCCTCCCGTTGGTGCCCCCCCCCCCCCCCCCACCCGGCGCATATCCAACCAGGAGTACGATGACCTCCGCAGCAAGGACATGTGCTTCCGCTGTCACTAGCTCTATTCTCCTACGCATATGTGCTTCGTCAAGGATTTCCACGCCATCATCGGTGACTTCGATCAGGAGGTTACCTTAGCGTACTTTGAGTCCCTCGAACTATCCGAGGAAGATAGCCTTTTGGACACCGCTCCGGCTGCGTACCACCGCTTGGAGTTGCCTTGTTTCTCAGTGGGCGGGATTTCGGGACCCCGGACCATGAAAATTTCGGGCAAGCTGTGTGATCGTTCCATTATCGTCATGGTGGACAGTGATGTGAGCCACAACTTCCTCTCCGCACAACTGGCGCATCAGCTGAGCCTCCCGTTGGTGCCCTCCCCTGATTTTACAATCTGCTTGGGCGATGGACGACGTCGGCCGACCCAGGGATGTTGCACCGCCGTCTTGCTTTCGGTGGGGCCCTGTTCGGTGACCGAGGACTTCTACGCTTTCGACCTCGGCGATATCAATGCTATCCTTGGATTGGCTTGGCTCCGCACACTGGATGACGTGCAGGTCAATTGGGCGACCATGACTATGCAGTTTCTCCATCAGGGCCAACTGTGCCGCCTCATGGGCGACTCCGCCCTTCTCCTCTCTTCAGCCTCCTTCCGCACGATCTAGCGGACGACCGACGTCGATTTTTCTGCTTGGCTTTGGCCCATCTCCGGTCCGCCAGCGGAGCCCCTCTCACACCCGCCGGACCTTCAGGAGCTACTCACCGAGTTCTCCGACATCTTTGAGGCCCCGACCGGCCTCCCTCCAGCTCGACCGACCGATCACGCCATTCCCCTCCAACCCGGCACTGCGGCAGCGTTTGTACGACCTTACCGCTACAGTCATGTGCAGAAGGACGAGATCGAGCGTCTGGTTCGTGAGATGCTGATGGGGGGCCTCATCCGTCCCAGCGCGAGCCCCTTCTCCAGCCCGATCCTCCTGGTCCGGATGGATTAATGGGAGCTCAACAAGGCCACAGTACCGGACAAGTACCCGATCCCGGTGATTCAAAAGGCGTGGATGAGCTTCACGGGGCGGTTTTCTTCACCAAATTGGTTCTCCAAGCAGGTTATCACCAGATCCGAGTGCGGCCGGAGAACGTCGCCAAGACCGCCTTCCGTACTCACGACGGCTACTACGAGTTCCTGATCATGCTCTTCGGGCCAATGATCCCGCCACCTTCCAGGCCACGATGAACGACATCTTCCGGGTGGTAGTCCTCCATTGGCCCGGGGGGTGGCTATGGACAAGGAGAAGATCGTGGCAGTCCTCCATTGGCCGACGCCTACTTCCCTGCAGGACATCCGGGGTTTCCTCGGCTTGACTGGCTACTACCGCCGATTCATCCATGGGTACGGGGCACTGACTCGGCCCCTCACACAGCTCCTGAAGAAGTCAAAAGAGGGCCCCTTTCAGTGGTCGGCCACCGCCGCCTTTGTCTCCCTTAAGCAGGCCCTGGTGCACGGACCGGTGTTGGTCATGCCCGATTTCTCCCGTCCCTTTCTCGTGGAGTGCGACGCGTCGGGCTCCGGGGTGGGAGTCTCTCTCATGCAGGTCGGCCGACCGATGGCCTACTGCAATCACGCCTTCTCTAGTACCATCCGCAGCTGCTCCGCATACGAGAATGAGCTCATGGGCCTTGTTCTCGTTGTTCAGCATTGACGCCCCTACCTTTTGGGCCGCCCGTTTGTGGTTCGTACCGACCACCACAGCCTATGCTACCTCGTGCAGCAGAAGATCGTCACACCTGCCCAACAAGTGTGGGTCGCCAAACTCCTAGGCTATGATTTCACTATCGAATTCCGCCCGGGGAGGACGAACTGGGCGGCCGATGCTCTCTCTCGCTAGAGCCAGACTCCGGAGCTCGCAGCTATCTCGTCCGGTGTGGGAAGATGTCGCGACCATCCTGTGCGAAGTTGAGGCCGATCCCTTGCTGAATGGGATCCGGACAGCGCTCATCGTCGACGCCGCCGCTCACCAACCATACTCCCTTGTAGGGGGCGCCTGTTCTTCAAGGGCCGCCTCGTCCTCGCTACGTCGTCCTCGAGATTCCACATCTCGCCGAGTTCCACGCCACACTCTCTGGAGGGTACGCGGGGGCTTTTCGTAAGTACCGCCGCTTGGCGTCCTCTCTTTATTGGCCCCACATGTTCCGGCAGGTCAAAGCCTTCGTGGTCGCCTGCCTCGTATGCCAGCAGACCAAGTACGAAGCGGCGTTTCTGGGCAGACTCCTTTAGCCCCTACCCACCTCGGACCGCATTTGGGAGGAAGTGGCCATGGACTTCATCACCCGGTTACCACGCTCGCATGGGTACGACTGCATATTGGTCGTGGTGGACAGGCTATCCAAGTACGGCCACTTCATTCCCCTCTGCCATCCTTACACCGCCGCCACTGTCGCGGAGAGCTTCATCAGTGGTGTCGTGCGCCTCCATGGGTTCCCCCAATCGATCGTGAGCAATTGTGATCCGCTCTTCATGAGCACCTTCTGGACTACACTGTTTCGGCTACAGGGTACTCGCCTCCGCATGAGCACCGCTTACCACCCGCAGAAGGATGGCCAATCTGAGGTCCTCAACCGATGTCTGGAGGCGTACCTCCGTTGTTTCGTGGGGGAGCAACCCCAGGGTTGGGCCAAGTGGCTCAGTTGGGCGGATTACTCCTGCAACACCGCATTCCACCAAGCGGTCGGCACCACACCGTTCGAGGCTGTCTACAGCCACCCTCCACCTTCCATTGTCTGCCACCTCCCCGAGGAATGTCAGGTGGAGAGTCTGGCCACCACCCTGCGCGACAGGGAGACTATCCTCGACCATCTGAAGCACCACCTGCGACGGGCTCAACAGAAGATGGCGTCCTTTACAAACCGGAAGAGGCGGGACCTTTCTTTTCAGGTGGGGGAGAAAGTGTTCATCAAGCTACACCCGTACCGCCAGCTCTCGGTGGCCCGTCGACCCTGCCCGAAGCTCGCTCCCCGGTTCTTCGATCCATTTGAGATCCTCGCTCGTATTGGCGCAGTCGCCTACCGCCTCTGCCTTCCTAGTGGAAGTCGCGTACACCTGGCCTTCCATGTTTCTCAGTTGCGCCGTGTGGTGGGCGAGCATGCAACCACGGATCATATTCCGGCCGATCTCGATCTTTCCGGTGAAGCGTCGTACTACCCGGCCAAGATACTTGATCGTCGGTGTCGGCCCCAGGGAGACCCCACTTCGGAGGAGGTCTTGGTCGCATGGGTCGATCGTTCGGACTTCGATGCGACGTGGCTGCCAGTGGACGACTTCCGCCGCCAGTTTGCCGACTACTGCCTTGAGGACAAGTCACATTTTCCAGATGGCGGCATTGTTACGGATGTGCACACCGAAGGGACGTCGTGGTGGGTCTACACTCAAAGGAAGGCGACGGACACTAGCCCACCGATCGTGGAAGAGACCACCGAGGAGCACGCTACTTAATTATTTCTATTTCTATGTTGTTTTGAGTTTTACTATTTGCAGACCGCTATTGTTATTCGCACCCCACTACTATAAGGGGTTTTGTATACCTGTATTATGATTTTATGCTTGGATGAATGGAATTTAGGGCTGCTCCCTAGGCTTTCTCCTCTACTCTAATCCCTCTCTTCTCCCTCACCACCGTCGGCCCTCCCCTACTGGATTCCTCTCCGGGTTCGTAACACATCATCATTTGGTTGAGGTTGATATACTAAGCACCGATTGATGATACAAATCGTGGAAGTTGATTGAATTTGAAACGAAAAAAAATACAAACTCATGAGGTGCACTCACCCCTAACTTTCGACGGTTGGTTCCCTCTTGAAGTTTCTCCAAAGAAAGATCCAAATCCTAAGAGTTTCAAGATGCCTCTAAGACTCTCATCCACTATGAAATATGAGTGAGAGTAGGTGTACATCGAATAATATAATAATGTGACTAGAGCTACATAGGTAAATAGAAAAGCATGTGTAATACAAGGATAACAGCGCTCAACGAGACGGTTGTGGGTTAAAGAAGTCGTATTTGAATCAATACCCCAGTCTCAAAAATCAACCATGCCAGCAAGGTTGGGGCCTGAAAGGGTCCTCAACGAGTGAAAGAGGATCGAGTTGTATGACACTGATTGACAAGCTCAATTCTTTGAGGGGGTGGTTGTATGTCGGTGAGTACGAGTTTTTGCAGTGAAAACAAAGGTCACACCAGCAAGACCTTAGTTCCCTTGGTAAGATAAGTGTTGGGGTGGTGGAGTTGCTATCAGTGTGGGAATTAGTGAAGGTGGTGGTGGGACGAGCATTGGAAGTCCAGTTGGAGGTTGAGAATCTGGTTGTTGGAGTGGTAGATATGGTTTGGGGTTATAGTGGTTGGGGATTGGACGTGAAGAGGGAGGTGGTGGGGCAGCGTAGAGTGTTGGAACATGGTTCGACATACCCTTGATTTGAGAATAACAAATCAAGATATGCATCTAATCTATATTTGCAAGTGTTTCATAATGTGCAGGTTCATGGTACAAGTAATGGATGTTATGACACAAATCGAGCTTAAACGACATGTCTAAGCCCAGAAATGCAGTCTACCACCAGCAGTAACTGATACCGACTAACGATAGTACATGATGTACGTCAACCTGCACTCGACGATATGTTGTGGACTTGGAGAAATTTGGGGATGCCAGAAGAATAACATGAAGAAGGTTATCGTCGTCTGCGATAGCCACTATCGTCTGTGATAGCCACTATTGCCCATCGGCGATAGCTCATCTGAAGCAGTCCCAGGACGGAAGCTAGGTAACCTAGAAGACCGGGCAGATATCTCACTACCGCTCGTAGTAGTCAGTAGCATCAGCGATAAAAATACTAAGTTTTTACAAGTCATTCAAGGGACGTTATTGCCCAGCGGTACTCGTTATCGCTCGGCAGTAATCGTTATCGCTCGGCGGTAATCGTTATCGCCTGGCATTAGCACAAACCTCATTATGGAAACACCGCGTCGCTGAAGAGGAAGGAGAATGGGGAATTCAAATTTACTATTACCCCGCGGTAGCCACTATCACCCAGCGATAACTCCAACCTCCATATGGAAAGCTCCGCCGTCTTGAGGATGAAAGACAAAGAGGGATACTTGAAATTTGACGATATCACCCGGCAGTAGCCGCAATCGCAGGTGATAGCGCCTAGATAAATATAAACTCATTTTATTCTCTCGGGATCACTAGGTCATCATGAGATTTTGGAGAGAAAAGATCGTCCTAGCCGCCTGAGAAGCCTCCATCACTCCCAACCTTCAATTCCAAGAGATTCCAAGGAAGACTGAAGATTAAAGCTTACATTCAAGAGAAGGGTTCTCGTTCTACGACGACGACTTCAAGCGGACCTTCATCATCTTCCTTCGACATCCTATTTTAGGGAGTTTTTCTATTACAATATTTTATTTCTCTATGAATTTTCCTTTGGAGTCTTGATCTTATATTGAAAACATTTGTACGTGTGGAAAATCCCCTCTTGTGTGGTGACTAGATCTAGGTAGGTCTACTGTATGGAATTCACCTCACGTGTGGCGATTAGGTCTAAGAGGGATCTAGGAAGTTCTCCGGGGTGGAGAGGCATGAGGCCAATCCGAGGGTGAATTGACTAGAGCCAACTGGTTCTAGGTGAGAGTTGGTATAAAAAACACTAGAATTATTATTTGTGTTGTCTCCCGGTTTAGTTGCATCAGATCGAACTTTGTATCTTTTCAAATTTTATTTAAATAATAGTGCTTTTCTTTTTAATGATAATAATGGTTTGAATCTTCAATTTTTTTTTTGCAAAAACTCTTGTAAGATTCAAGTTGTTAATTACTAAAAAGAAAAACTTGATATTTATAATAATCCTTATCCCCCCCCCCCCCCCCCCAAGGAAGCCACTTGATCAAACAAGTGGTATCAGAGCTAGGTTGCTCGTTTGAAGGCTTGACAACCATGATTTATTAGGGTTACCCTTACAAAGCGATCAAATAGTGATGATAAATCTATATTAACTTCTCCACTATTTATTGGAACTCATTATAGTAAGTGGATGAATTTAATAAAAAAAACTTCTTTATTTTTATAAGCATAGATATATGGAATATAATAATTAGCAAATACGCTGCACCTTCTATTTTGAAAAATAATTGTTATATTCTTAAAACTACAAATGAATTAAATAAGTCTGATAAAAATGAATGGAGATTAACGCTAAGGCTATGAATTGTTTAGTTTGTGTCATTGAAAATTTCTTGAAGAAGCTTATGATTCTCTCTCTATAGGTGCTAAAGGAATTCAGGAATCTGAGTCACAATAAAATGTTGTGAGTCTATACGCGTGCACAAGTACTCAAGAAGATTACTGTGTTGACGACAATATGACGAACGCGTTAGAGAGAAGGGAAACCGACAGTGCGTCATATTACTAATTGAATGATCATTCATTTGATAGTACTATAAGCAATATAAATTACTCTTTTCTCGAATCTCAATTTAATGTCATGACTTGCACTTGAAAAAAGCAACTATAAAATTGAAGCATTGAAAAAGAAAATTCTAGCCTACGAGTTGAAAATTCCAATCTAAAAAATGTATGCAATAAGTGTGTCACTCTTTCTGATGATATAAATGATATTGATGACACATTCGATAAGGTTAGAACATAATATGAAGAGCGAATTAAATCATTAACAAGTATATGAAAGATAACACTTTAGCATATAACAAAGCTAGCATGAATTCTTAAAGAAAAATAATGATTTGCATCTAAAAGTTAAAATGAGCATCAAAGGGCAAACAATGAATTACACTTCTCTAGATAGTATCTCACGGTGTGGGAAGAAACTAAGTATTCTTGCACGTGAAAAATATATAAATCATGCGCCGCATTATCTTCTCTCTCCCACTTTCATGAGAACTAAAAATAATTATATAACTCCTTTGAAACACAATGAATATTCTCACTTGAGCTATAAGTGGAAACCCAAGACACATATATGCTACACAACACCACTTTTAGCTGAATGTTTGTTACTACCACAAGTCAAGACTCTTCGACGTATTTGGGTGTCAAAAGGCAACCTATGCATCGAGTCCAGTTTGGCTGCCTAAATCACTACTTGGATAGTGATCATCATAGTTTGTGAAGTAAAATTATTGGCTAAATGCAGTTGCATGTATTCTACTTCATGTTCCTTTGTTTATCCTTTTATTTTTGATTTGTTTCTTTTTTTGTTAAATACTTCTTTGTCTTTTCTTTTGGTTACGCTATCTTGATTCATCTTTGTAGCTGCGCTCCATGATTAAAAATGCTCAAAAGTATTTTTAGAGAGACACAACTTGCATGAGTTAAAACTGTACATAATAGATGCAATGTATTAAAGATCACTGTCTGTTCTGCAATGGTGGCACCGGCGATAAAATCTACCGCTAGCGATAGCTATCTGGAATAGGTACTTTTTTGTTGCGTAATATCACTCTTGGTTCATAATGTAAAATCTGAGCATGCATCATTAGTTTTGTCCACTTTGGTTTGATTTATCTTGTTTTAGGCATTTAGTGGTTCTATCTTCGCCAAGCATGCACGAGTAAATATTATAGCGAAATTATTATAAGTAAACATGGAAAATGCAAATATAATGACTATGAATCATCAAGATGAAATATATTGAAGCTTAACAATATATGGGATGTATTGTTTCTAATAGTACTGCCTGCGATAGCTACTATTGCCGGTGGTAGTTTATAGAAACAACAAGCTAATGACTTAAGTGTCCATACAATCCAACACAACTAATACAACATTTATAAAAAATTGATAAAACAGAACTTCTCTATGGATCACTCATTCGCTCCTCTCCATGATAATGACTAATCTCCGTGCCGAGCTACGACGATGATATTGCAACTGGGGCCCTGGCCGCTCGTCATCAGAGTCCCTCCATGACTGCTCCTCTATAAGGGAAGGCCGTGTGGAAAGACTCTTCATCATGAAGAGCATCATCCGTTTCAGAATCACTTGCTTCTTCTGAGTCTTTTCGTGGGCATGACAGAGTGCCAGGAGCTCATGTGTTTGAGTCTGCAGTGTTACCCCTTGCGCTCGAACCAGGTAAGTAACTCGTAATGTGTGTCCCTCACCGACCCTCCATGTCTAAGTGGAGGATGGGTCGTAGGAGGGGATGCTGATGCATGTCGTGGTGGAGGAATATTTGCAGGGAAGGTATCAATAGTATACTCTGAAGGGTAACAATCTAAGGGGAATTCATCCCGCATTATGTGCGGATACTTCCATAATAGTATCCGTTGAATGATTCCCCCGAGTGGTAAAGTGTTTAGGCGATGGCCGGAAGGGATCCTTCAGTCAATACGTATATTGGAGGATGGATATGACGAGATCGGCGACACCGAAAGGAATGCGCTCCATAATGAAATATGTCACCAAGCTCAATTGAGCGGTGATGGTTTTTGTGTCCCCCGATTTGTACATGACGGTATGTCCAAGGCATCCTGAATAATCCTAGCCTTCAGAGTGAGTGTAGAGACAGTAGGGATAAGATCTAGTGCCCCCTCCTTGTTGTAAAGAACATGTTTGATCTGTGTCCAGTCACGCATTGCACGAAACCTCTCCACTATGTCCAACATGTGCCCTTGCTCCTGCAAATTGTACATGGACCTCAAATCTGTATGCGTAATGCTAATTGGGTGACATGTGTGTTCAAACGTTGTTTCAAATAAATCCACACACATACATAGAGGTATATACAAGCATCATGTCACAATTTCATGGGATTAAGATACATGAAAGATTGACTAGCATGAATTGCATATACAATGTATTATAAGGTTATGCAATGCAAATCAAACATTGCAGAAAAACTTAAGAGCATCATGTTATTCATCACCATGAAAATGAACATAAAACAGGAAATAACTTATTTGGGGAATTTTGGGTTATCTATTTTTTTGTGTTTTTAATATTGAAAAGCAAAAAACAAGACAAACGAAAAGAAAAAAAAGGTAAAAATTGAAAAAAAAATGGTTACTGAGATGAGTTCAAGACCAAATCAATAAAAAATATATTGTAGCAGATACAAAGACATAAGGAAAAACAAAAAAAAACTATTTTTGAATGCTACTGTCGGCGATAGGTGGTATCGCCTGGCAGTATCACGTAAAAATATGAGAAATAACGGTTGATGAAATATTTTCACATAAGTTAATCATCATGTAAGGCCATACATATAGAAATATAAGACGGGCAAGCAGTTGCATACATATGCATATGTTATTACATGCCGTAGTTGTTACCGTCGGTAATAGGCTACGAATTTACAGCACAGTGATCTGACTCCTCTATAAAAGTTTTTTACCCTCCATCTTCTCATTTTTTATGCGATCAAACACCCTTCCAGAGCGAGAGTCATGGTTTCAAGCCAAAACCCCTCAAATCTTGCACTCAAGCTAAGATCTCTTGATATATTTTGCAAAGATTTATTTTTTCTTCTCCCAATACCCTAGATCTGAAGAGTGTGTTGGATTAGGGTTTCTCAATGGTAGTTTAGTAGGCAAATCTTCATGCAAAAGCCATATACCTCTCATTGTTCTTGAAGATCTCCATTTATTAGTGGGTTTGTAGAGTGGGTTTCATGGTTTTGTGCTACTCAAGTTACCTTAGGAACAACCTATTCTCTCTTAGGGTTATCATGAAAAACATGTATAAATCCCGAAATCGGAGAGTGAGAGAGTGAAATCGGCAGGGAGTGATGACACGAGCTATCGCCGATGATATTCGACAATATCATGCAAAATTGGCATAAATCGGCTATTGGAGGTTGTCGGTATGTGCAGTTCGTCGATCTATAATTTTTTGCGATATCACCAGGCAATAGTGCAAAAACCTGTACAGTTTTAATTTTGATACTTCGTGAATATTTTAAATGTTCTCTATAGTTTTCCCATTCATTCATTATTGAAATTGATTAGTGAAATTTTATTGTATGTAGTTTTTGAGAACAATGGCCGATTCAAGTTCACAGTCAAGGAGGGATTTTGACAAGAGGTCATTCGAGACAAAACAAACATACAAAGGCAAAGAGAGTGCTTCAATAAGCACCATCTCCAACGTGGGTTTTGACTTGGAAAGGTATCAACACATCTATGCATACTTTGATGTTGTTGGTATGCTTCTGCTCTTTCATACAGAGGATGGTTTCTCTTAGAGGTGTAAGTAAAAACCAACCGAACCGCCGAACCGAACCACGCGGTTCGGTTTGTTTTCGTTGGCGCCGGTCCGATTACGGATTGAAAAACCGCACGGCTCGGTTAACGATTTTTAATGAAAAATTAAACCGAACCATATAGATGTTAGTATGTTATAATATAAATTTTTATATATCTATAATATAATAATAATATACCCTAGTGGTGGGACCCTTCCCCGGACCCTCGCTAGTCGCAGGGATGCTTCGTGCATCGGGCTGCCCTTTTTTATAATATAATAATAATATGAAATGTATTTAATTTGTATTTATGCCCTTTTATATAAATGATTTTCATTTCAAATAATATAAAAATGTATTTATGTTTCCGTTTTTTACTTGGATAAATATCAGTATGTCGTTTAATTTGTATTCCCGATCTTAGATTATGTTTTAATTTTTTTGACCACATAAACCGAACCGAACCATTCGGTTCGGTTCCAGATTTCTGAAACCATGTAGGGGTGATTCAGTTTGTGGTTTTGCTCAAAACCGAACAGTTACACCCTTAGTTTCTCGTCAGTGTCGGGGCTCCAGTTCTACAACAATCTAAGGAATCCTGGGAAATCAGACACGCATGGAGAAGTGGAGTCTGTGATCCAGGGTCACTCGGTCAGCATTACGCACATGTTGAACATAGTGGAGAGGTTTAGTGCAACGCGTGACTGGGCGCAAATCAACTGTGTCTTTCACAATAGGGAGGAGGCACCCAATCTGATCCCTACTGTCTATACACTCAATCTGGAGGCTAGGATTATTCAGGATGACCTTAGACATACTGTCATGTACAAATCAAGGGATATGAAAACCATCACCGCTCAATTGAGCTTGGGGACATACTACAATATGGAACGCATTCCTTTCGATGTCGCCGATCTCGTCCTATCTATCATTCGGTATATGCACCGACTGAAGGATCCTTGCCTCTAGCGCCTAAACACTTTACCACTTGGGGAATCATTCAGTGGATATTATTCTGAAAGTATCCATACATAGTGCAGGACAAGTTCCCCTCAGATTGTTTCCCTTACGAGTATAATTGATACCTTCCTTGCAGATATTCCTCCTCCATGATGTGCATCAGCATCCCCTCCTGCGGCCCAGCCTCCACTTAGATGTGGAGGGTCAGTGAGGGATACACATCGCGAGTTACTTGACCTGGTCCGAGCGCAAGGGGTAGCATTGCAGACTCAGGCACGGGAGCTCCAGGCACTCTGCTATGCCCACAAAAAGACTCGGAAGAGGGATTTTGAAGTGGATGATGCGTTTCATGATGAAGAGTCATCCCACACGGCCTTCCCCTACAGAGGAGTAGTCATGGAGGGACTCCGACGACGAGTGGACAGGGACATAGTTGCAATATCATCGTCGTAGCTCGGCAGGGGAGACTAGTCATCATCATGGGAGAGGAGCGAATGAGCGATCCATGGAGAAGTTTTGTTTTATCAATTTTTTATAAGTTTTGTATTAGTTATGTTGGACTTTATGGACACTTAATTCATTAGTTTACTGCTTATGTAAGTTATCGTCGGTGGTACAGCTAGAAACAGTACAATCCATATATCGTTAAGCTTCTATCTTTCATCTGGATGATTCATAATCATTACATTTGGATTTTCCATATTTGCTTATAATAATGTCGCTAGAAAATTTCGTGAATGCTTAGCGAAGATAAAAACACTGAAATGCCTAAAGCAAGATAAATCTAACAAAAGTGGACAAAACTAATGATGCATGTTTAGATTTTACGTTATGAACCAAGAGTGATAGACACAACACAAAAGTCACTATTAAAAATAGCTATCACCAACGATAGGTTCTATCGCCAGCGGTACCATTGCAAAACAGAACAAAGATCTTTAATACATTGTTGTTGTTATGTACAGCTTTAACTCATGCAAGTTGTGTCTCTCTAGAAATAGTTTTGAGCATTTTTAATCATGCAGTGCAATGACAAAGGTGAATCAAGATAGCTTTAACAAAAAGCAAGGACATTGAAGTATTTAACAAAAAATGAGACAAAAAAATAAACAGAGAAACATGAAGTAGAATACATGCAAGCGTATTCAGTCAACAATTCTACTTCATAAACTATGGTGATCACTATCCAAGTAGTGATTTGGGAAGCAAACTGGACCGATGCAAAGGTCCCTTTTGGCACCCAAATCCGTCGAAGATGCTTGACTTGTGGTAATGACTATCGTTCAACTAAAAGTGACGTTGAATAGCATATATGCATTTGGGTTTCCACATATAGCTCAAGTGAGGATATTCATTGTGTTTCAAAGGAGTTATATAATTATTTTTAGTCCTCATGAAAGTGGGAGAGAGAAGATAATGCGGCGCATGATTTATATATTTTTCACGTGCATGAATACTTAGCTTTTTCCTATGAAGCACCGATACTTCCTTGAGGGTCACGTACCCGTACCGGATACGTATCCGATACCGGTACGTACCCGATACTCACGGATACACCTGTTATTCTAGTCTGTAGATACACTTGGACTTGGTAGATTGTTCTACATATTGTAATAAGAGTATGTTTTTCTGAAGTAAATAAAAGACTTCTGCGTGTCTTTTAGAAAAGAAAAATTACCCAGAAATGCAACTAGCAATGCTTATTTATTATAGTAACAAAATGTACTTCAGATTTAAGTGTTCTTTTTCGTTTAAACTATAAAGAATTTGATTTAAATTTTATCATTTTATTTTTTTACTATATATTTAAAGATTAGATGTTTCAGATTGGTACTGTTTCTACTTGTTCAACATGAATTTGTCTATGTTTAATATTTTGCTAACTTTTCTTTAGACGAACCAGAAGTTGAAGATGTGTTAATCTCCAAAAATGGGTAAGAAGAGGAAGAAAATGACTGATAAACATCCTTAAATTTAAAATGATTATGAATATTTTTTTGTTTGAGAATTTCATATTATATTGCATTAACTATTAATTTGCATTTCAATTGGTGATTTATGCAATTATGCTTGATGTTTTATTATTTTGAGGATTTTTAATTACATTTATGAGATTATACATATAGATTTATTATATTTAATACAACGTATCCCGCCGCACCCGTATCCTTATTTTTTAAATTTTGGCGTACCGACGTACCGGATACGTATCGTACCCGGCACTCGTACCCGTACCGATGCTTCCTAGGCTTTTTCCCACACCATGAGATACTATCTAGGGAAGAGTAATTCATTTAATGCCCTTTGATGCTCATTTCTACTAGACCGTGACTTTTTTAACTTTTAGTTGCAAATCGTTAATTTTCATTAAGAATTCATGTCTAGCTTTGTTATATGCTAAATTGCTACCTTTCAAAATACATGTTAATTCAATACGCTCTTCATATTCTGTTCTAACCTTATCAAATGTGTCATCCATATTCTTCATATCATCAGAAAGAGCGTCGCACTTATTGCATACATTTTCAAGATTTGAATTTTCAACTCGTAGGCTAGAATTTTCTTTTTCTAGTGTTTTAATTTTACAGTTGGCTTTTTCAAGTGCAACAATCATGACATTAAATTTTGATTTGAGAAGATAGTAATTTTTATTGCTTACAGTGCTATCAGATGAATGATCATTCAATGTGTAATACAATACACTGTAGGTTTCCCCTCTCTGATGTGGTCGTCACAGTGACATCAGAACAGGAGGCTTGTTGAGTACTTATGCACGCGTGTAGACTCACAACATTTTGTTGAGGCCGGGATGCATGAATTCCTTTAGTACCAGTAGAGGGAGAATCATAAGCTTCTTTAAGAAAATTCCAGATCTCATGAGCAGTAATACAAGAACAAAAAATATTTTTATCAATGGCACAAAATAAATAATTGATAGCTTTAGCGTTTAAAGTATATTCATTCTTTTCAGACTTCATTTGTAGTTTTAAAAATATAATAATTATTTTCCAAAATAGAAGGTGCACATATTTGCTAAGCATTATATACATCTATGTTTATAGAGATGAGGGAATTTTTTATTAAATTCTTCCGCTTACTATAATGAGTTCTGTTAATTAGTGGAAGAGCTAACAACCTTAAAAATTTCAATATAAGTTGCAATAACATAGCTTGTGAAGAAAAAACATAGATTTATCATCACTATTTGATCACCCTCTAAGGGTAGTCATAATAACTCTAGGTCGTTAAGCCTACAAATGAGCAACCTACCTTTCATAGTGAAGCTAAACGATTTTATTTAAATTAAGTTTCTCTTTTAAATTAAGTTTTTCTTTTTACTAATTAAAAACTTGAATCATAAAAGAGTTTTTGCACAACAGAAAATGAAGAATCATTATTATCCGCAAAAAGAAAAGCACTATTATTTAAAAAAAATCTGAAAACATACAATGAGTTCAATCTTATGACGATAAGACAAGGAGGCGGTAGAAATAAAAATCTAGTGTTTTATATACTGAATCTCACTTACAACTGGTTGGCCCTAGCCAATTCACCCCCGGATTGGCATCACGTCCCAGAGACCTCCCTAGATACCTCATAGACCTAGTCGCCGTAGGCGAGGTGAATTTCCACACGTACAAAGATTTTCAATCTAAGATCAAGGCCCCAAAGGAAAATACAAAGAGAAATAAAATAACGTAGTAGAAAAACTACCTAAAAAACTAGATGCAAAGGAATATGATGAAGATCCGCTTGAAGTCATCATCGTAGAACGTGAACCCTTCTCTTAAATGGAAGCATTAATCTTCAATTTTCCTTGGAATCTCTTGTAATTGAAGGTTGGGAGTGATGGAGGCTTCACAGGCAGCTAAGGCGACCTCTCTCTCCAAAATCTTGTAATGCTCAGTGATCCAAAGATAATAAAATGAGTCTATATTTCTCTAAGAGCTATCGCCTGCGATAACGGCTACTGTGGGGCGATAACAGCTACTGTGGGGCGATAACAGCTACTGTGTGGCGATAACGTCTACTGCTAGCAATGGTGTCAAATTTCAAGTATTTGGCGTTGTTTTTCATCCTCAAGACGGCGGAGCTTTCCATATGGAGGTTGGAGCTATCATTGGGTGATAGTGGCTACCACAAGGCAAAGTTATTAAAGGTGCACCGAGGCTCAAAGGGGTCCTGGAGCCTAGGAGCAGGCACGCGAGACGCAAAAATGGAAAAAGAGAAAATACAGTTTATTAAATACAAAAACACATAAAATAAATCTACCATCATATCAACACACTAGAATTGCATATATCACAACTTCAAAGACTACTTTTTAGATTTTGTTTTACAATATTTACTGTTATAGGTGCAAGTGTTGCAATCACATTGATTTTACGTTGTTATTCTTCATCAGTTGGTTTATAAGCGCAAATACCGATGATTAATCAACTGTTTTTCGCGGATCCAACTGAGCGAGGGTTTGAGGGCAGCGCCACCGAAACATATTTTGAGCAGGTTTAATTATGTAATTTCACCATTACGGTGCAACTTCCCTCGCTAGATGGTAGATACATATAAGAAATCATGTAATCTAACCTTGACATCAAGTTTTTGCCCACCTCCAAACAACAATTAATCAGGTTGAAGAAAAGTCATTGAAAGGCCCAGGCGCGCCTTTGGTGCGCCTGGGAGCTGGTAAGGTGCACGCCTAGGTGCGCCTGGGCGAGACACCTTGCCCGCCTCTGCCTTGTAGAGGCGAGGCCCGGTGCTCCTGGTGTGCATGGTGCGCCCAGCGCCTCAGGCGCGCCTAGGCGGGCGCCTTAATAACTATGTTGGAGGGCGATAATAAATTTGAATTCCACGCGCTCCATCACTTTCAGCGACGCGGTGCTTCCATATTAAGGATTGTGCTAACGACGGGAGATAGCGACTACCACCGGGTGATAATGTCCCTTGACATGACTTGTAGAAACTCTGTGTTTCTATCGTCGGCGCTACTGAGTACTACGGACGGTAATGGAATATCTTCCAGGTTGCCTAGCTTCCATCCCGGGACTTCTCCAGGTGCTCAGATATTGAGCTATTGCCGATGGGCGATGCAGGCGATAGCCTTCTTCATGTTATTCTTCCGGCACCCTCAAATTTCTCTAAGTTCACTAGTCGACTGCGGGTCAACATACATAAAGTACTATCGTCGGGCAGTACCAGCTACCGTTGGTGGTAGGTTGCATTTACGGGCTTAGACATGTTACAACTCAATTTGTGGCATAGCATCCATTATTTGTATCAATGGAAATTCCTAAACCTACACACTATGAAACACTTGCAAATATATATCAGATGCATATAAGGATTTGTTATTCTCAAACCAAAGGTATGTCGAATCATCTTCCTTCGGCATCCTGTTTTAGGGAGTTTTTCTACTTGGATATTTTATTTCTCTTTGTATTTTCCTTTAGGGATTGATCTTAGATTGAAAATCTTTGTATACGTGAGAATTCACCTCGCGTGTAGCGACTAGGTCTAAGAGGGATCTATGGAGTTCTCCAAGGATGAGAGGCGGTGAGGCCAATCTGAGGGTG
This sequence comes from Dactylorhiza incarnata, assembly GCA_033032865.1. Classification (NCBI taxonomy): domain Eukaryota; kingdom Viridiplantae; phylum Streptophyta; class Magnoliopsida; order Asparagales; family Orchidaceae; genus Dactylorhiza; species Dactylorhiza incarnata. The sequence continues at coordinate 6,624,136 of JAWHQI010000126.1, read as the reverse complement.
GATTGGCTAGGGCCAACCGGTTCTAGGTGAGAGTCGGTATAGAAAATATCAGATTTTTATTTCTACCGCCTTCCGGTCTTAGCATCAGAAGATCGAACTCATTGTATGTCTTTAGGTTTTATTTAAATAATAGTGCTTTTCTTTTTGTTGATAATAATGGTTTGAATATTCATTTTCCGATGTGGCAAAACCATTTTATGATTCAAGTTTCTAATTAGTAAAAAGAAAAACTTAATTTTTGTAATAATCACTATTTACCCCCCCCCCCCAACTAAGGAGGCTACTCGATCCAACATAGAGTTCCTTTTAGAGGCAACGAGCTAGCTTGTTCCATAGCTCGGGAAGGGTGCAGAGGGTGTGGACTCGGAGGCATGCGCATATATAGACTTGCAGACCAGTAAGGAAATTCCTTGTGTAATGATCCGGGGAGAGGCATCTCATGTGTGTGGCGACCTCAATACCTCAATGAACTCAGTGATATAAGTCGGGATAGATTCGGACTGACCACGAAGTTAAGGCGCTCATACACATTTCCCGCTTGATGAGTGTCGTAGTGGCGAAGGAGTTCCTTCTTAAGAGAGGTTCCATAAGAAATCAAGAATGTTCTGGCGTGTACAACACACACAATGGAGCGAAGAGACTTCCATGTTTCCCTCATTGGGACTCTTGTTTTGCAAGAGTTAACTGAAGATCAAAAAATATCCCCAACGATCCAGTCGGGAGGGTCAATGTCGTCGAACACCAATATCTAAATATGACAGAGGTTGGTTGGGTGACCCAGTGGAATGTAGGAACGTAGTGAATGGTGGGGGCGAATGAGGTCAGCAGTAGAGGGGGTGGGAGTCGACTAAAGGTGGGCGACGGTTGTTCTAAGTCACGAAGGAGCGTGAGATTTTCCAACCGATCCAAGTGGTGGAATCGGTAGATGCTAAAGCGGATGCGTCCTCCTTAGCGCATATGGCCATGGAATGAGTCATGAGAATGATGTGGAGGAGCCGGAGGAAGGTGAGGGAGTGGCGGAAGAAGAGGCCTTGCCTTGGACGACGCGTATAGCGCAGGCACATGAGAAGGCACTGGCCAACAGAGGAAACCGCAAAGTGGACACCGCTCAAGCTAGTTGAAGTATGTTGAAGCCAGCTAATGGTGCAAAAGCGTGCAAGAAAAACACTGAAGGGCTTGTCCTTGGTGGGGTGGCAGATGAAAGGAACACTGCATAGATCTGTGGGGAGATCGTTGATTGACAAGGGCTGTGCGGGTACCGTTACGTAGAAGACATGAATTTGGAGCGCGTCAGGCTATGTAGATCGTAGATCGGGAGGTCTCATTGGCTTGTGTAATTGGAGTGCTCGGGATCATGAAATCGGTAGGTTGCTGGAGCGGACATGACTAAAAATATAGTATAGGGAAGTATGGCCGAAACCCTTAGTGACGGGGGATTTTGGTAGGCGGACGAGATGGGCAGGTCAAGCTAATTGAGTAATTGATATGAAACGGGAAGTTGATTGGACTAGAAACGAAAAAAATAAAATACAAATTCACGAGGTATGTTTGGCTCGCGTCTAATTTCTGAGGGTTGGTTCCTTCTCGAGCCCCCCTCCAAAAAGAGATCCAAATCCTAAGAGCTTCAAGATGCCTCTAAGCGCAGGGGTAATAGAAAAACATGCATGATACTAAGATGTAAGCGCTTGCGGGGTGGTTGTAGGTATGGGAAGTCATATTCATATCAATTGATCTAATTCTTCAAGTTCTTTGAAGAAGAAAAAGAAGACCGTCCTCGCCTGCAAGGTGCTAAATAAAATGATACGAAACTACAACGAAAAAGCTAGAAAAACGGAAAGTAAAGGAAGAAGACGGCTAGGGTTTTTAGAAAAAGAGAGATACCTGAAAATGATTAAGCATGAAACCCAAAAGAGGGGGGAAAAGGGTATTTAAGTGAACCCTTCCCCCCTAGGGGCCGGCCGGCCCCATGTGAGGGCTGAACCGGTGCGGTTCAGCCCTCCTCCTCTTATTTAATTAATGGCGGGCTGAACCGGATGGTTCAGCCCGGTCTTTACCCGGCGCTCCTTTTGGTCTTCTGGCGTACTTGAATCCTCGAAAGCGCATGTCGTCCGGGGGCATAACATTCCCCTCCCCATCAAGAGGCAGCTTGTCCTCAAGCTGAAAGTCGGGAAAGAACTCCCGGAACTCCAGTAAATCCACCCATGTGTTGTGGGCCTCGGACAGATCCTTCCACTTGACCAGAACCTCTGAACGGTATTCCGTGCCATGTTTCTTCCATCGGGACAGCAGTATATCCTCGGGACTGGAGCGTAGCGCGCCAGTCGTAGTAGCCTCGGGGAGTAAGGGAGTCACAGTGACCGCCGCTCCCAGCTTCTTCTTCATCAGCGACACATGGAACGTGGGATGAATACGGGAGCCCTCGGGAAGAGCAAGAGTGTAAGCAACCGGTCCCACCCGATGAGTGATGCGGAACGGGCCATAGAACAGGGGAGCTAACTTCTGATTGGCCCGGCGAGCAACTGAAAGCTGTCTGTACGGTTGGAGACGGAGAAAGACCTCGTCCCCTACCTGAAACGTCCGCTCTGTCTGGTGCTTGTCAGCCTGTAACTTCATCCGGTCTTGAGCGGCACGGAGATTGTCCCGCAGGAGGACCAAGGTCTGATCTCTGTCCCGTAGAGCGCGATCCACTGCAGGAAGAGTTGTGCTACCCGGCTCGTAGGACCGAAGAGAAGGTGGTGGTCGCCCGTAGACAACCTCGAACGGAGTGATCCTGCTGGCTGTGTGAAACGAAGTGTTATAGCAATACTCCGCCCAATGTAACCATCGTGTCCAAGAACGGGGCTCATCCATGACGAAACAGCGGAGGTATGTCTCTACGCCCCTATTGAGGACCTCGGTCTGACCATCTGTCTGCGGATGGTGCGCCGTGCTCATGTGCAATCGGGTACCCTGTAGCCGAAACAGTTCCTGCCAGAAATTGCTAATGAATACCGGATCGCGGTCGGAGATGATCGAGCTAGGAAGACCATGTAAGCGCACCACCTCCCGGGCAAAAAGATCGGCAACTGTCTCCGCGGAGTACGGGTGGCTGAGGGCGAGAAAGTGGCCGTATTTGGACAGCTTGTCCACTACGACCAAGATCACCGACTTGCCCTGAGACCGGGGCAACCCGTCAATGAAGTCCATCGAGACCGTCTCCCAAATGTGTTGAGGAATCTCCAAGGGCGTTAGCAGCCCTGCAGGTGAGGTCGTCTCGTACTTCTGGCGCTGGCACACGTCACACTGTTGTACGAAACGCTGAGCATCCCGGCGTAATCCCTTCCAAAAAACATTGGCCCGTAGCCGTTGTAGGGTACGGAGCACCCCAGCATGGCCTCCAGTCGGGGACGAGTGGAACTCCTGTAACATAATCTCCTTCCAGGTAGAAGAAGCGGGAATGACCACCCTCCCGTGGTAGTACAAGTGTCCTCCAACTAGCTGGTAACCTGGAGGAGTGGGTTGGCCCTGGGACAAGGCCTCCACAATCGGTTGGAGCTCTGGGTCCGCGGTGACCTCCCTCTGAATGTCATCTAGGGACTCAATCAGTGGCCCCGAAAGGTGGAAGATGGTGCTCTCCGGTAGGCGGGACAGGGCGTCGGCCACCAAGTTCTCCTTGCCCTGCTTGTACACGATCTCATAATCATACCCCAACAACTTGGTCAGCCACTTATGTTGGAGAGGGGATGACAGCCTCTGATCCAAGAAGTGCTTCAGGCTCTGGTGATCAGTGCGAACTTTAAAATGGTGGCCCAGCAGGTATGGGCGCCAAAGCGTCACGGCATGTAAGATCGCCAGCATCTCTTTCTCGTACGTGGAGAGGCCCAGGGTCCGAGGTGCCAAGGCCTTGCTGAAATAAGCCAACGACCGCCCCTCCTGCATCAAAACCGCCCCAATGCCAACTCCCGAGGCGTCCGTCTCCAAGACGAACTCCTTGGTGAAATCCGGCAGGGCGAGCACCGGCGTGGTCGTCATAGCCTCCTTGAGAGCGGAGAAGGCCCGCTCGGCTTCATCATGCCAGGTAAAGGACTCCTTGTGGAGGAGCTGGGTAAGGGGGCGTGCCAGCTTACCATAGTCCTTCACAAACCTCCGGTAGTATCCAGTCATGCCCAGAAAGCCTCATAGTGCCCGCACTGTAGTGGGCCGCGGCCACTCCACCATGCTCTCGATCTTCTTTGGGTCCGCCCTGACCCCCTGGGCCGAAACCAGATGGCCCAAGTACTCCACCTCTGGTTGCCCAAACGAGCACTTCGACAGCTTAGCGTAGAGTTGATGCTGTCGCAGGATGGTAAGAACCTGCGCCACGTGCTCGATGTGCTCCTCCCATGTCCGACTGTAGATCGGGATATCATCAAAGAAAATGAGCACCGATCGCCGAAGAAGAGGCCGAAAGGTCTCATTCATCACCGCCTAGAAGGTCGATGGGGCATTGGATAGCCCAAAGGGCATCACCAAGAACTCATAATGCCCATCATGCGTGCGAAACGCGGTCCTGTGGATGTCTTCCGTCTTCATCCGTATCTGGTGATAGCCGGACCGAAGGTCCAGCTTGGTAAACAAGCTCGCCCCATGCAACTCGTCCAAAAGCTCCTCTATCATCGGAATCGAAAATTTATCCTTGATCGTGGAATCATTCAAGTTGCGGTAATCCACGCAGAAACGCCATGAACCGTCCTTCTTCTTCACCAAGATGATAGGGGAGGAGAAGGCGCCGGTGCTCGGCCGTATGATGTCGGTCGCCAACATCTCCTTCACACTCCTCTCGATCTCGGCCTTCTAGATGTACGGATATCGGTAGGGTCTGACGTTTGGAGGAGCAGCCCCCTCTTTCAACTGTATGTCATGATCCCTGAACGTGGGTGGAGGGAGACCCCGAGGCTCCCGGAACACATCCTCGAACTGGGACAACGGTGTCTGTATCTCCTCTGGAATGTCGGGAGGGGTTTGGCCCAACGCCTCCACCCCCACCACCATGGCCATCGGAGAGCCCTGCTCCTCCAACAGTTGTAAGCTCCTCAAAGAAATCTCCTTCAGAGGAGAGGACCGAATGCCCTGCAGGCAGTAGTCCTTCCCCTGCTGGGTGAACTCCATCGTCAGCCGCACCCAGTCGGTGGTCACCCTCTGTAACTGCCGCAACCACTGGACCCCCAACACCATGTCCGAGCCTCTGATCGGGAGCAAATACATGTCCGTGTGGCACAAGTAGCTCTGCACGCGGATTTCCACCCCCTTCATCACTCCCTCGCACTTCAGCTTACTTCCATCTGCTACCATCACCTGGAACGTCGCCTCCCTATCAATCGCCTGCCCCACCTTCAAAGCCACGGACGGGTTGATGAAATTGTGGGTACTCCCACTGTCCACCAAAATGGTCACTCGCTCCTTGCCCACCAGGCCTGTAAAACGGAGTGTCACTGGGCTCCCCCTCCCTGTCCGACACCTCCGCCTTGCCGCTGCAGCCCCGCCGCCCCCTGGACAAGAGGGTTGGGCCCCCAAGTGGCTGTCGATCCCCCATTTGGCCGCAGCAGCCCCGCCGGACCTGGTAGGGAGGAATCGGCACTCCAGCCGCCGGCGGTAGCCCCTCCGGCCACCGCATAGGGCCCTGCACCTCCTCCCGGTGCTGAGTAGAGGCCGCCGGCCTGTCTCGCTGCTGAATAGGGGCTGACGCCCCCGTTCCAGACCTCCGCCGCCCTGCTGGGGCCCGCGTGGACGTCGTGCGGCCCCAGCTGGCCGTCTGGTCCCCAGCCGGTGGTCCCCCAGCCCTCCATCCGGCCGCTCACTGGCCGAACCCCCTGGGTTAGGGTTCCGGCAGTCATCTCCTCCGTCGGTTCCTCTCCCCCGCCGGCGGAATCGGCACTCCAGCCGCCGGCGGTAGCCCCTCCGGCCACCGCATAGGGCCCTGCACCTCCTCCCGGTGCTGAGTAGAGGCCGCCGGCCTGTCTCGCTGCTGAATAGGGGCCGACGCCCCCGTTCCAGACCTCCGCCGCCCTGCTGGGGCCCGCGTGGACGCCGTGCGGCCCCAGCTGGCCGTCTGGTCCCCAGTCGGTGGTCCCCCAGCCCTCCATCCGGCCGCTCACTAGCCGAACCCCCTGGGTTAGGGTTCCGGCAGTCATCTCCTCCGTCGGTTCCTCTCCCCCGCCGTTTTCCCCTCCGAGTCCTTCTCCGTGTGGGTTGTTTGACGCGTCAATGTCGGAACCATCGCCGGAAGTCCCCTTCCCTTTCAGATTTTGCAAAAGTAAGGATTTTAACTCCTCCATCCTCGAATCGAATCGTTCTTCCAGATTTTTTTGAGAGTTTTTCATGGATTCTTCGAACGCCGCCACCGAATCCGTCAAAACGACGTAATTTTCCTCGATCGCGGCCAAACGTGCCATCTCCGCTTCCGTGCGTGTCACCATGGTCGCAGGAAGGGGGCTCTGATACCAAATGATACGAAACTACAACGAAAAAGCTAGAAAAACGGAAAGTAGAGGAAGAAAACGGCTAGGGTTTTTAGAAAAAGAGAGATACCTGAAAATGATTAAGCATGAAACCCAAAGGAGGGGGGAAAAGGGTATTTAAGTGAACCCTTCCCCCCTAGGGGCCGGCCGGCCCCATGTGAGGGCTGAACCGGTGCGGTTCAGCCCTCCTCCTCTTATTTAATTAATGGCGGGCTGAACCGGATGGTTCAGCCCGGTCTTTTCCCGACGCTCCTTTTGGTCTTCTGGCGTACTTGAATCCTCGAAAGCGCATGTCATCCGGGGGCATAACATAAAATGTATTTAATGTGATATATATTTATACAGTAGCAATCATGAGCGGGACTACGCCCGTGCAAGACTGCTCTTGAGGCCGAATGAGCCTCGTCCGACAGTGGCTGCTTTAGGCGTGTATGGACTACGCCTATGTGCACCCAAAGTGGTGGCGCACCACGCACGGCCTTCGCCCATGCGTCGCCGCATGGGCCACGCCCGCCTCTCTCTCGGCCCCTTCTCTCTCTCTCCCCTCTTTCCCCCTATTTAATGGCATCCTCTCACCACCACCACCACCACCCCCCCTCCCCCCGTTCTATGATATGACTTAGAGAAATTTTTTTCTTCTCTCTCTCTTTCTCATCTATCTTCACCATTGATTGATCTAACGACTGTAAATCCTGAGATGATATTAACATCCAAATATGCATATTCTCTTACATGTAGTAGAAATATATATGGCAATTCTTTGTGTATTGGATTATGCACTGATGCACCCTGAACACTAAAATATGAGTCAACTTAAAATTTAGCAATATCTCAGGAAAGGACATGTCTATAAAAGTACTTAAAATGTTATGAAAGCTTATAGAAATTAGTACAAAAAAGTTCAAAAATGAAAGCATGAGTATGCAATATTAAATTGAGAAATCTAATGATGCAACAACCACTATTTCAACCTCCTCTATCCCAATATTTTCTATATTGAATTCTATATTCGGTTGGAAGAAATTATATCTCGATTTCTCAAAATAATTTACAATGAGAAGTCAAGTTCTTGTACTAGAAAGAAGACTGAATGTTCTGTTATCTGATAATCATTTTCCTTTCTGTTCTTATACTCTAAATTATTGCATTGTTTGAGTGGATGAAAAATTAACACTGAAACAATTGTATTTTAACTGAGGCGTTTTTATTTCAATAGATGTATGCTATTTATTGTTTGAACTTCTATGAGTTGTGCTGCATGTTATGAACTGTTGGGTTTTTCTAGAACCATACATCAGATGTAGGCGCAGCGGAAATAAACAGAAACAACCCAAAAATGCTTGGATCGGCCATGAATGTTGAATCAAGAAGTTAATAAAATACTAGGTAAAAATTACCTCAATGGGGTTGGATCAAATCCAACCAAGATGCTCCAAGAGTTGATTCCTGTCGGTGGCAAGAAGAGTTCTCACGTAGAATTATGTCTACGTCTCTACAGAAGTCCACACGAGCCGGGAGAACGCCAAATCACGTCGCACGCAACTCGGAAGGAAGAACGGCTGCACCTTGCACTTCCACGAACTGCTAGGTTCGCTCCAGGAAGAACAATGACGGCGACGATCGCCGGAGAAGGGGTCGGCGGAGGCGAACGAACGACGGAACACTTCCGTCTAGGGTTCTATCGGAACTTCTTCCGTCGAGGGCGAGCGGAACCCTTCCGTCGGCTCTTCTTTTCGTGTGTTAATAAGAACCCTAAAGAAGATCTATTTATACTCAAAGCATAAACAGGCTTCTAGAAGAATCGCTATCCGCAGACCACACAGCAGAATTAGGGGTTCTGTTACAATTCGTCGGGATTCCACGGGACACCATTCGTCGAGATTTCACGGGACAATCCGACGAATTCCGACGAATCACAACAGACGGCAACAATTGCCTAGTCAAGGCTCTCTGTGATAATTCGTCGAGATTCCACGGAATGACCCGACGAATCCCGACGAATTCCGACGAATCCAGACAGACGACAACACTTTGTCGAGTGAAGGATCTCTGTCACAGTTCGTCGAGTTTCCACGGAATGACCCGACGAATCCCGACGAATCCGACGAATCCAATCCGTGTAAACCCGACGAATTCCGACGAATCATATCCGACGAATCCTATCCGTGTAAACCCGACGAATTCCGACGAATCATATCCGACGAATTCAGACAGCAACATTTGCTGGACTTCCCCATTCTATATGGTGATTGGTAACCTTTACCAACACAGTCAATCTTCCAACTTCTCCACATGCTCTTATGTGCGACCCTGCAGGCTCATATCGCGTTGGCAGTGAGATTACATGTTTGACCACTTCTAGATCACAATGGCAACTCCAACAGTCTCCCACTTGATCTTGAAAGTATCAAACCAAAAACCTCACAAACAATGAGCGGCATCTAGCAATGCATCATTGCTCCCCAAGCAATACGAGTTCATAACTCATAAGCCTTTATGACCAATGTTCCAGCGTTGTCTTTGTCCCTTTGTCCCTTACATCCGGAAAGAACTAGAGGTATGGACCGTGTCACCCTCTTAATAGCTCAATCCAAGTTTCTTGATCTAGAACGGACTTCCAGAGAATGGTGAGCTCAATATCACATATTGACTCAACCAAGCATGGCCATGCATTTCCCAGTCCAATTCCATCAAGGGGCCCATGGATGCAACTCCTGTTATATAGGAGGACAAATCCCATATCTGCTCACACCCAAACACCCAAATGATTCGTAACGTACCCAACGATCACCCTTATCATCAACCTTCTTCAAGGAAGACTTTAGATGACATCAAAGCACGCTCTTCCTCACTCGGTGAATGTTGTGACTTCAGGTCAAAGGACCACAACACCATTGTCAAATGAGACCTACTTGTGACACTTTTAAGTAACAATCCACAAAGTAGTCTCAGGTTGGGTCTGTCCAGTACAACTTGTTCACTAACAAGTACCCATGTGATGACTTGATATCACAATATCATGACCTGTGAGAACCGGTCATCAGTCAACACACATGCTAGTCTTAACGTATCATCATCACCCTTAGCTTCTACGATGATACCTCGACCAGGGACCTTTTAAGAATGAAGCTTCGAAATCATAGGCTCTCACATTCAAGTCACGTACTTGATGTCCTATGGAAGCGAACATTCTAAGGGTATTTATCACGAATTTTATTCTATCATATAGAAACAGTATATCGTAATAAAAGAACTTGCCATTAATTGTAAAAAGAAATAATCGGTACACAATTCATCATATGAATAAATAGTAAACAGCCAACAGAATATTTATTTTACATGCAACCCACAAGACTCCCACTAGAGTTGATCACTCAGGTATCGTATACCCATGGATCTAGTATGACCATCATGCTTTCTCTGTGCGAGAGGCTTTGTCAGTGGATCTGCAATATTCTCCTCAGTCGGCACTCTGCAAATGTTCACATCTCCTCGTTCGACAATCTCACGAATAAGATGGAACCGCCGAAGTATGTGCTTGGAGCGCTGATGGGATCTAGGTTCCTTAGATTGTGCAATTGCACCATTGTTATCACAGTAGAGAACTACGGGACCAACAATGCTAGGAACTACATCTAGCTCGCCGATGAATTTCCTAATCCATACAGCCTCCTTCGCTGCATTAGCTGCAGCGATATACTCGGCCTCAGTTGTAGAATCAGCAACTGTCTCTTGCTTGGAACTCTTCCAGCTCACAGCTCCTCCATTCAGGCAAAACACAAACCCTGACTGAGACTTTGAATCATCCCTATCAGTTTGGAAGCTGGCATCCGTGTAACCACTTACAACGAGCTCTTCCTTTCCACCATACACCAAGAATACATCCTTAGTCCTTCTCAAGTACTTCAGGATATTCTTTACGGCTATCCAGTGACATTCACCGGGATCAGACTGATACCTGCTAGTCATGCTCAAAGCAAAAGAGACATCGGGTCGAGTACATAACATTGCATACATGATTGACCCAATTGCCGAAGCATATGGAATCAACTTCATGCGGTCCTTATCTTCACAAGATTTTGGACACTGGTCCTTAGAGAGATTCACACCATGAGACATGGGTAAAAATCCTTTCTTGGACTCAAGCATGTTGAACCGCTTCAACACCTTGTCAATGTACGTACTCTGGGTCAAACCCAGCAACTTCTTCGATCTATCTCTATAGATCTTAATACCGAGTATGTAAGTCGCTTCACCCAAGTCCTTCATAGAAAAGCAGTTCCCTAGGTTGTTCTTAACAACTTTCAGGGTAGGTTTGTCATTCCCGATCAGCAGTATGTCATCTACATACAATATCAGAAAGACAACAATGCTCCCACTGATTCGCTTGTAAACACACGGTTCATCCTCGTTCTTGACAAAACCAAACTCTTTGATCTTCTCATCAAAACGAAGATTCCAACTTCTAGAGGCCTGTTTCAGTCCATAGATGGACCTATTCAGCTTGCATATTTTAGTGGCTTCATTTGGGGATACAAAACCCTCGGGTTGTGTCATGTACACTTCCTCAAGGAGGTTTCCATTTAGGAAAGCCGTTTTGACATCCATCTGCCAGATCTCGTAGTCATAATACGCAGCAATAGCAAGCAATATCCTAATGGACTTTACCATGGCAACAGGGGAAAAGGTCTCATCATAGTCAATACCATGAATTTGCTTGAAACCCTTAGCCACCAGTCGCCCTTTGAATGTCTGTACATTCTCATCCATGTCGGTCTTCTTCTTGAAGACCCACTTGCACCCTATGGGTCGTACCCCTTCAGGTGGTTCCACCAAGTTCCAAACTTGGTTTATATACATGGAGTCCATTTCGGATTTCATAGCCTCAAGCCATTTGTCGGAGTACGGTCCATTCATAGCCTCTTGGTAGGTCGCTGGTTCATCATCATGATCCATAAGCAACACATTACCTATTTGAGACACGAGAAATCCATATCTCTCAGGCTCAAATCTTGGTCTACCAGATCTACGTAGGACTTGTATTTCGTGAGCAGGTTCTCTAGCTACAACATCTTGTAGTCCTGGCTCAGAATCCAACTCTGGTTCATTCACTACTTGTGGTTCTTGAACTTCTTCAAGTTCTACCTTTTGCGTCTTTCTTGATAAGAACTCTTTCTCCAAGAAGACACCCGTCCTTGCGACAAACATTTTGCCCTCAGACGGTAGGTAAAAGTAATATCCCTTCGTTTCCTTAGGATATCCCACCAGATAACACTTATCTGATTTGGGTTCCAGCTTGTCAGGCATTTGACGTCGTACGTATGCCTCACAGCCCCAAATTTTAATGAACGACATACTAGGACGCTTCCCAGTCCATATCTCATATGGTGTCTTTAGAACCGTTTTCGTCGGAGCGCGATTCAGTGTCATTGCAGTAGTCTCTAAAGCAAAACCCCAAAAGGAAACAGGCAAGTCTGCATGACTCATCATCGACCGTACCATGTCTAACAGAGTACGATTTCTCCTCTCAGACACACCATTATGCTGCGGTGTCCTAGGTGGAGTGAGCTGTGATACAATACCACACTCTTTCAGATGATCACGGAACTCATGACTCAGGTATTCGCCACCTCGATCAGATCGGAGTGCTTTAACCTTTTTACCCAATTGGTTCTCCACTTCATTCTTAAACTCTTTGAACTTTTCAAAGGTTTCGGATTTGCACTTCATAAGATACACGTATCCGTATCTACTGAAATCATCAGTAAATGTAACGAAGTAGAAATACCCACCTCTAGCCATAGAACTCATGGGTCCGCATACATCACTATGTACAACACCCAAGAGATCCTCAGCCCTCTCAGTATAACCAGTGAAAGGGGCTTTAGTCATCTTGCCTAATAAACAAGACTCACATCGCTCAAATGATTCATAATCAAATGAGTCCAATAGTCCATCTTTATGGAGCTTGGATATGCGCTTCTCATTTATATGGCCCAAACGACAATGCCAGAGATATGTAGGATTTGAGTCATTTGTTCTTAGTCTTTTATTATTATCTACATTATAGATCGGATGGTCCAGGTTCAAAACATAAAGACCATTAAACAATTGAGCTACAGCATAACAAACATCATTCTTAAATATAGAACAACAATTGTTCTTAATTATAAAAGAAAATCCAATCATGTCCAAGCATGAAATGGATATAATGTTTCTAGTTATGGCCGGAACAAAATAACAATTATTAAGTTCTATTACAAGCCCACTGGGCAAAGAAAGACGGTAAAAGCCTACGGCTACAGCAGCAACTCTTGCTCCATTGCCGACACGTAGGTCCACCTCTCCTTTACTCAGCAATCTCCTCCTTCCTAGTTCCTGCACATTTGTACAAATGTGAGAACTACATCCGGTATCCAATACCCAAGATGAAGGAGCAGAAAGGTTTATCTCTATAACATAAATATCCGAAGCGGAAGTCATACCTCCCTTCATTTTCTGCAGACCCTCAATGTACGAAGGACAATTCCTCCTCCAATGACCAGCCTTGCCACAGTGGTGGCATTTCCCTTCCTTCACGGTGCTCTTCTTTTTCAGTGCAGAAGATTTGGGCTCAAGATGTGACTTAGGTCCCACCTTCGTCTTCTTGAAGCCCTTGGCCTTACCCTTGCCTTTATGTACCATCAATATGGGACTAGCAGGCTTGGCCTTCTTCATGTTTATTTCGGCAGTTCGCAACATGCCTAGGAGCTCGGGCAGTGTCTTGTCTATTTCATTCATGTTGTAGTTCAAGACAAACTGCTCATAACTATCCGGCAACGATTGCAGGATAAGATCTGTGGCCAACTCTTGACCCAGAGGAAAACCCAGTCTCTTCAGGTTCTCTATATACCCAATCATCTTGAGTACGTGAGTACCAACCGAGTCTCGAGCTCCCATTTTGCACTGAAATAAGGCCTTCGTGACATCGAACCTCTCTTGACGAGCTTGCCCTTGAAACATTTTCTTTAGGTGCTCGTCAATCTCCTTGCACCCCATGTTCTCGTGTTGCTTCTGAAGCTCAGAGTTCATGGTGGCAAGCATAAGGCACTCGACGTCTAAGGCGTCATCGGTATACTTCTTATAAGCATCCTTATCAACACGGGACGAGTTCCCGGTCGGCACCTCGGGGGCTTCTTCTTCCAAGACGTAGAGCTTTCGCTCTTGCCTGAGAACAATTCTCAGGTTCCTATACCAGTCCATATAATTCGTCCCACTAAGCTTGTCCTTCTCAAGGATAGCTCTTAGTGACAAGGTGGAATGTGAACCACTTGCCATGGAATTCTACAAGAATTCATGCAGAATCTAATTAGTACCAAAATTCCAAAATACAATTTATTTTAATTTGGACTTCAATTAAATACTCCCACTATTTTATTCAAATTGATGGCCCTCACTATCAATTCGGAGAGTCCATGCGAGCTACTCTCTTAGTGGACAAGATCCGTATTTCACCAACACCACGAGTCCGCTTTGGCGTTCCTCTCATAATGCGGTTATTTAGGTAGGCAACGCTTGCCAATTGCATCCTCATGCAATTCTTGTATGGCTGGTGAATAACTCCTTATTCGCATCCATCATATGGAGCATGCCAACCCTATGCCTCTAGGCACTCAACCTTTGAGGTCACCTAGTTAAGTTAGACCCGATGTCGACAGTGGGATATCACAATTATCCGCTCGCACCCTTACCAAGATAGATTAATGCACCTTGCTTTGGCAAGCCCACACTTCATCGATCGAGGCAGGAAGAGTGTCATCCATCGGAAGGCATCCGAACACTTAATATTTGATGAAGGGATTTTAATTTTAATAATAGGTTAACAATTAACCATGATCAACATTTGATCAATGTGCACATCCACAGAAAAACAAGCTTTCTAAAATCCTCATGCATCCCTTATGTGCACTACATAAGACTATCAACCTTTGATAGACGAAAGGGCTAAATCTGGACATTTAGAACTCTTCCAAATCTTCAGATTTACATGCATTGGACAAAGGCAAAGACAACTCGACTTAAAGCAGTAGACAAGCTCGTCTCTCATTGTTGGATTCAAAATCCAAAACAGAACAAGGGTTCATTAACCACTTGAGGGACGGTTACTGCTAAGGAGACAATAATTTCTAACAATTAGAAATTACCACGAAATCCCAAACGTTCCTGGCGGGGTACCAAGACCCCCCTTTTGAAAATCATCAACATTTGATGTTCCAGGAAGAAATCTTGACATTTAGAATACTTCTAAATACCTAGATTTGCACGTACTGGAATAACCAAACTTCTGAAACAAAATTCATGACCAGAACCTGGCTCTGATACCACTGTTGGGTTTTTCTAGAACCATACATCAGATGTAGGCGCAGCGGAAATAAACAGAAACAACCCAAAAATGCTTGGATCGGCCATGAATGTTGAATCAAGAAGTTAATAAAATACTAGGTAAAAATTACCTCAATGGGGTTGGATCAAATCCAACCAAGATGCTCCAAGAGTTGATTCCTGTCGGTGGCAAGAAGAGTTCTCACGTAGAATTATGTCTACGTCTCTACAGAAGTCCACACGAGCCGGGAGAACGCCAAATCACGTCGCACGCAACTCGGAAGGAAGAACGGTTGCACCTAGCACTTCCACGAACTGCTAGGTTCGCTCCAGGAAGAACAATGACGGCGACGATCGCCGGAGAAGGGGTCGGCGGAGGCGAACGAACGACGGAACACTTCCGTCTAGGGTTCTATCGGAACTTCTTCCGTCGAGGGCGAGCGGAACCCTTCCGTCGGCTCTTCTTTTCGTGTGTTAATAAGAACCCTAAAGAAGATCTATTTATACTCAAAGCATAAACAGGCTTCTAGAAGAATCGCTATCCGCAGACCACACAGCAGAATTAGGGGTTCTGTTACAATTCGTCGGGATTCCACGGGACACCATTCGTCGAGATTTCACGGGACAATCCGACGAATTCCGACGAATCACAACAGACGGCAACAATTGCCTAGTCAAGGCTCTCTGTGATAATTCGTCGAGATTCCACGGAATGACCCGACGAATCCCGACGAATTCCGACGAATCCAGACAGACGACAACACTTTGTCGAGTGAAGGATCTCTGTCACAGTTCGTCGAGTTTCCACGGAATGACCCGACGAATCCCGACGAATCCGACGAATCCAATCCGTGTAAACCCGACGAATTCCGACGAATCATATCCGACGAATCCTATCCGTGTAAACCCGACGAATCATATCCGACGAATTCAGACAGCAACATTTGCTGGACTTCCCCATTCTATATGGTGATTGGTAACCTTTACCAACACAGTCAATCTTCCAACTTCTCCACATGCTCTTATGTGCGACCCTGCAGGCTCATATCGCGTTGGCAGTGAGATTACATGTTTGACCACTTCTAGATCACAATGGCAACTCCAACATGAACATTTAATGATATCTCGACATCGAAGTCATTTAGCAGATGATTTAAGGGTTTGAAGCTCTGAAGAATAAAAGAACAAAGCTCCTAAATAAACAAAATCCAATGATTGAGGATAAATATGGAACAATGGAGAGAATTGAAACATTGGAAACTAGTCATTTTAAATATCATGAACAGGAAGATAAATTTAATGAAGAAGATGGGCCCATCAATTTAAATATTAACATGGCCAGGCAACAAGAAACTAATAAGGGTAGAAATACTCAAAACATGCCTTAAAAAATATATGAAAATGAGGTTTATTGTAACTATGACCGCATATGAATATATGATCTAAATGATGACAAGAAACAGAAGTAAAAAATTAACTCATCAACTTCTATATCCCGATACTTTTTTTAAAATTGAGCTATGGATACAGTGATTTCTTCGAGCATTGCATCTATCGGACTTCTTTCGATTGCACTATGTATACGGTGATTTCTTCTAACCAACAATTATGTTAAGTGAGCTTCATGTAAGATTTGCTCATTTACAAGACAAGATAAAAAAAAGTATTGAATTGGAGTAGAGAATAATGGAAGAATTTGGTCGATAGCCTACGACTACTTAGGCTAGAATGAAAGAATTACTTTAAAAATATATATTTTTCATTATCATATCATGATCAATAGTTTGTTTGTGTAATGCATTTAAACATGGGGTTAAAATTGTTATCTAGTACATGAATAAGATATTATTGCATTTCACATTCATTGAACAACCTAGCATCACATTTTTTTGGCCTTCAGTCAAAGTTGAGAACTGACATTAGTAGAGAAATTTAACTTGCATTGGATTTTGAATCGTCCTCCCAATCACGAAATGAACTGCACATTCTATATCAAGTACTTTACTACCACTACCTCCACAACCACCGCATTATAAAGACACCTTTTTATCTCCAGTCATAGCAACACACTCATCTCGATGCCGCCTTCTCCATAAGTTTAACAATCTCTAACTCTATCGCCTCTAACCTGATATTTGCTATCGTGGATTTGGAAATTTTATAAGCATGGAATCATTAAACATGGATAATCGAATTCCAAATTTCTACTATTCAATAAACACGCGATTAAGTGAATTTATCAGGTAAATAATCGCGTAATCACAAATCTGCTGCATATGCTCCTCTCCTCAATCTTCTCATGAATATAATGACAATTAGCCTCAATATGTTCGATACTTTCGTGAAATATGAGATTCAATACAATATATGGTTGCTTTGTTATCATTCATCAATATAACTGCATTGATTTCTTGACTTCCACCCCAAACTTTTGAATATTTTTCACCCAGACCAACTCTTGAGTGGTTTGAGCCATAAGCATATACTCATCCCTACACTTGTGTATGCAACATTGTGTTGATTTTTGAATTTCCACGCTACTAAGTTTTCCCCAACAAATATACAATAAGTAATACTCGACCAAATGTCAAATGGAGAGTCAACTCAATCTCCATCCGAAAAAGACAACTTTAAGATGACCTCTTTTCATGTACAACAAGCCATTACAATAAGTTTTTTTCTAAGCCATTACAATAAGTTCCTTTAAAATATCTGAGAATACGGACTACTGTATTCGAACGTGTTGTTCTTGGAGAATTCATGAATTGACTTAGTGCACTGATTGAAAAGCAATATTCGAGCAAGTACTGGCCAAGTAATTCAATTTCCCACAAGCTTCCTACATCGACCTGCATTAAGGTTTTCTTCATCTGTTTTGAGTTTAGATATAGTGGATTCTCCGCTGACTTGCATCCAAACATACAAATCCAATGTACTCCCTTTGCAAGACACAATCCTTTTGAACTCTTCTAGATCACTATCAAATTGTTCTGAAAAAGCTAAAGATAATGATGAAGACTCTACGTAATATCTACTTGAGTTTTAAATAGATTCAATTATGAACCAGCTAATGAATCCTACGGAAATTAAGAAAATGTTGTTTAAGTTAGATAGAGCAACATATTCCGATATCAAAGCAAAAAATAAATCAGCGTGGCGTCAAAACAAAAGAAAATACTCCAGATCTAAGCCACAGCCATACGCCAAGATCAGATCACAGTACAACAACCCAAGGACGAGGGAAAGAAGCATAACCTGACGCCAGCATCACCGACGATTCCGATAGCCATACCGGCGGAAAGCCCGGCGAGGCCACAGGACAAACCGGATGATAGATGCGCGTAGCCGTCAAAGAGATAGTATGACTTTGCCTTCGGGTTTATGCCCGTGCTGATGATTACAGCAATGATCAGACCGTATATACCGAGAACTCCTGCCATGACCACCGGCACGATAGACTTCATCACGAGCTCCGGCCTCATCACGCCCATGGATGCCACACCCACGCCGCTCTTAGCGGTGCCGTACGCAGCCCCCATGCCTGAGAGAAGAACATGAAAAGCACATATCGGTTGAAGATCTACAATTTAGAGAAGAGATCGAGAGGAAGAGCGAGGCAATGGATTACAAGAGAAGACTAGGGCGGCGGCGGCGCCGAGGAAGCCGAAGAAGGGGGCGGTCTCATCACCACTAAACACGGCCATCTGGATTGCTGAGAGAGGTGTCGGATCTCCGGAGCGGCGGATTAGTCTGTATTCTCTCGAGTTCTCTCCTGGGGGTGTCGCTTTGGATAAAGGGAAATGAAGATAGATCAGAGATCCGCTTTATTGTTTTCCAAATTCCAAATCATTTCGTTAATTTCAAAAGATTTATTAGTGCTCGAATATTTAAGATGTATTATAAGAAAACTATGGTTGTACGTCAAGTCGTTGTAGTATAGTGGTGAGTATTCCCGCCTGTCACGCGGGTGACCCGGGTTCGATCCCCGGCAACGGCGATATTTTTTATTTCCTTTAATTTTATCCTCAATTCTCTTGGAACTTATTTTCTTTTAAAAATGTAACAATATTTTATTTTTTATTTTTTAAATATTTAAAATTGGTGTTAATTCTTTCAAACACCGGTATATAATTTTTCTAAAAAAAATCTTTAATTTTCAAATCGTGGCTGTAATATTACACACTCACGCAGTTCTCATTTTTTTTAACAATTTACTTTACTTCCAATTAATTTCATTTTCATGACGTATGTACTGACAGTTTGACAAAATAATCCCCCCAAATTCTACATTTTTTTCTTCCGCATTAGGATCCATTTGGCGTGACGGTGACGGTGGCGGTCGTGTGACGGTGACGGTGACGGTGGCGGTCGTGAACGCCCTATCTCAGCTAAGGAACTTCATCCACTTTTATGTTAAAAACTAATTTTTTTTCTTGGTGGCGGTCGTAACCATTGGCATGTCAAACATACATTCTACAGAGGTAGCATTTTCGTCCAAACTCATCGGAGCAAAAACGTCACGCCAAACCGAGCCTTGATAAATGGACTTCGTTCCTACTCAAAGGTGAAGAGACAGCATTGCAAAAGAGGAAATTGTGATAAATGAAATTCTTGTCGAGCCAATGTGAAGGTCACATGTCGACGCGCCCTCGATCATGGAGCAAAAAAGTTTCAAACTCCTACAATGTTGGGAATAGGGCTAGTCGGACTGAGCCACAGTCAGAGCCCATTTTTTAATCTATTTTCTGCCAAAACGCGAATAAAATTCAATTTCTAAAGAGTTGGGGCGAGCCCATACAAATGGTATATTATCCACGGTGGTGGAGGGAATACAGTTTTCTCAACCATCAGAATTGTCCCAAAGAGAACCAATATATTAGTTAAATTTATTGGGGAGAGGTAGTTGTAATTTTTAGCTTTTATTGGTATTGAAGGGACTTGTGATCAAAAGGGATAAATGACATGATTTCTCAAGTGAAGACAGTCGCGCGACTTATTGGCTGGTTTAGCTCATCTTTCGTCTTTTGATACTATTTGATGTAAACAACACTCAAGAGTGAAGAGTTTTATATTAAACTTTAATAAATAAAGTTGAGATCAATCTAATGTGAGGAGCGCAGCACGCTCGAGTTGTTCAGTAAATAAACTAGGTGAGTAACCTAAGACTAGTATGTCGCTCTCTAGTAACCAACATTCGATCGACATATGTCATGCCATTAAATTCCACAGGCATGAATAAAAAAGAAAGAGAAGAACACGTGAATTTCATATTGACGGCAAACATGTTCAACTGGATTTAGGGCAAGCTTTGAAATTACATTGATCAATTAAACATAACATACTTTTATTCTAACATGATGTGAGCAGGAGAATTTGCGAGAGGTATACATGTAGGAGACGAGTGCAGCGTCAGAATCAACTCAAGCAAGGGAAGAGATATGGCTGAATGTAAAAGGAGGGCAGTAGGGCACTGTTGGTAGCTGGTTGGATGGGGAGGAAGAGTCGTGTGAATCGACAGAGGTAGGAGGTTTCAGTTCGACGAATGTTTGTCGGTGGTGACACAAGAGGAGTCGTCAGAGGCTGTCGAGGTGGTTGGCGGAGGCGGCGATGAAATTTGGAGGGGATTTGAAGGAGGCCGTCGAATCTTTATGGTTAGAGCGACAGATCCGACAGAAGACTTGTCGAAGGCAACTAGGACTGGAGGAGTGGTCGTCGGAGCCCTAGGTGGAGTCGACCGGCGGTTGCGGGTTTGGTGGGGGCGTCGACCGGCGGTTGTGGGGTCGTCTGGGAGCAGAATCAGAGGGTAGTCGCATGTTTGAAGGTCGTCAGAACGAACTTTTGAAAAACATAGAGAGTTTGTTTTCTGAGTTTTCTCAATATGTTCCAAGCTGTCTCTTTCGATGAGTTGAACCGGTTTATATAAGTGGTTTTTCTTTTTAGGTTAGCAATCATTGAATTGATTTCTTACTTTAGAGATTTTCTGGGTTAAATGCCACATTTATGTGGGGAATTTCAAAAAACTTATTTTAAATAACTCCTAAAATTGAAAGATATCACATTTCACGATTATTTCTATAAAATGCTTATATATTATTTCTAATTTCTTTGTTCGGCCAAACTAATGCTAACATAATTTGACAGACCATTTTATTCAAGGTCTTATTAGATAGTCATGTCAATAAATTGTAAATATGTGTGTAAACGAAATGCATGAAGCAAATAGGGATACAAGAGCACGTTTAGCGTGCACGAACACTAAACATAAAATATGTGAAGACATGTGCTGCATAAAATAAGTTGAATATGCATCTTGAGTTGCATCATTTCCCTCGGGGTTGAAAGAGCTCGACCTCGTAGAGTCTGTGATGTAACATGCTACGAGGATGTCTAAATGTTGATCTGATGGTCCATAAGTTGGACTGCTCTGTGGTTGTCATGCCTTTGAATATTCAAGAATTGAACGCTCGCCCCATAGTAAGCCTGAAAGGTGACTTGGGTAAGATCAACTCTGGGTTGTGGGAGGTGAGGTGATGATGATTTAATTTGGGTTTTTCTTGGGTTTGCACATCCTTTATATGATGAGATTTGAATTAGGCAGGTGTTGTCGAGGTGTTTCGCAAGTACTCCTACTTTGAGAAACTAACTGTTATCCTATCAAAAGATAAAAGTAACGGTATTTTCTTCTTTCGAAGTATTGACGATTACGTCACGGCTACGACGCCGAATTCTATTGATTTTTTAAAGTAGAAAAGAAGAGTTTTGCACTAAATGGGTTTGAAAAACTTTTGTTTAATTTTAATTCAAACTAATCATTTGAGAAAGGCAAGTATACCTTATCGCGTGTAGTACAAGATATTTTGGTTTAGAAAATATCTAGGTCGTATATTTCCGCGGATCTTGTTGATTACTTCTACTTATAAGGAACGGACTATTATTTTATCGGAGTAATATTTTGCGTTGATTTTATAGTTTTAAAAAGTAATAATATTCGTATAACTAGAGTTCTAAACGATGATAAAGATAGCGCCCGATGTCGAATTACCTTGTGACGAAAATAGTCTTTGTAAAAGTAAAAGATATGACTTTTTAAAACATTAAAACGGCTTGGCTGTGGAGGTTCCGAAAGTATGAACGCTCCTCTCTCGAGGGTACGCCAACCTGAGATTAAGAGTATTCGACCGAACTCTCGTTCTTTAATCGAATCTCCTTAAAACTCATTTTATGTTGTGAACCCCTCTATTGGGTTTTTATTCCCAATTCGGGAGACTTACCTCATCCTCTCTCGAGGGTAGAACGCACTTCTCTTTACCCGTGAGCGATCAATCCATACGCACGAGCCTCTCTGCTAACTAGTGTATGGAAACGGAAATGAGAATCATGCATCGACTATATGACCTCACTCGACGTTTTCTCGGGTAAACCTTAAGCTCGTTAATTAATTTTTAGAAAAGAGATGTTTTAATTTTTAGAAAACCATTTATTTGTTTCAATGCTCTTCGACATCGTGCACTATAGAAAATTAGTCACTCATCGGAATGTGGACGACATTAATAAACCGAAAAGACAAGTTAATAATTTAAGCGGTGAAGAAAAATTAAAAGATTTATAAAAGTGCAGAAATAGTATCCGTCCCAACCATCTTAATCAAGCGATAAAAAGTACTTAGCCTCTCATCCGGGATGAGGGTGATAATAAGACTTGAAATAAAGCTAAGTTACAAAAAAAATACTATCTCATACACACACACACACACACTACTTGTAATTAAAAGACTGAATCGAAAGAAAACGTTTAAAAGAAAGCGATAAATAAAGTGTTAAAGAAAGTGTTAAACTGTTTTATGAAAGCTTTTAAATCTAAGTTATGAAAGCAATAAAATTAATCTCATACACACACACTCTACTTGTAATAAAAAGACTGAAGATGATCCAAATGAGAAAAAAATAACATTTTATTTTCAAAACAAACATTACAACTAGGCTATGAAAGTACAATTACAAACGAACTTAAAACTTAAATGCATAAATAAACTCACATACACTCAACACAATTCAAAAAACACTAAAACACTATCAAAATCTGGATGAAATTGCTTCAGCCGAGCTCCTCTATTTATAGGAAAAATTTATTTTTACACGCCCTCGGTCACGGGCGTGCCCATGACCGAGGGCGTGACTTCTGCAGGTGCTGGATGGATAGGCCCGGCCGCCTTCTAGAAGGATTTGCCGTGAAATATGGTTGCACACGCCCGCGACTTGAGGTGTCACGGGCGTGATCTTGGGTGGCACAAATCTAGTTCAACTAGGGCGTGACGGCTGGCGTGTACACTGGCTTCTGGAAGGAGTTGATGGGTCACGCCCTTGGTCACGGGCATGACTTCACAAAATCGACGGGAGCAGGTGCCGATCGACGGGAGCAGGTGCCGATCGACGGGACTGGAGTTGGTCGCGGGGTACACGGGCGTGACTTTAGGTACACGAGCGTGACCTTGTAAATCGACGGGACAACAAGCCGATCGACGGGACCAGATGTCGATCGACGGGATGGGATGTCGATCGAGCTACAATTTGGCATTTTAAGATTACACGCCCTTGGTCACGAGAGTGACTCAAGGTCACGGGCGTGACCCGGGGCGTGACTTAACAAAAAATGTCAAAAATGCTGAAAAACAAAAAAGAAAGCAAAGTTAGTAAGGAAAATAATAAAACAAGCAAGTTTATTCATTAATTTACATAAAATATTATAATATTACTTAAAATTATACTAAAAATATACTACAAATGTTCGAGCCAAAAATGCTTCAGGTCCACACTCGCTCAAGCTGAAAAGAGGTGGAGGAAGGAAACTGTTAGATGATTGGTTACTTTGAGCTATGATGGAAGACAAGAGGGAGGAGAAAAAGAGTTGTCGAGAATCTCTTGGGAGGAGATAACAGAATCTGCTGAAAAAGAGGTAACGAGATCTCAGAAATGAGATAGCTCCAGTTGTCGAAATGAAGTATTGACGATCTCAAAAATGAGACCGCCCCAGCTGCTGGGAAGAGATACGATGGTCTCAAAAGTGAGACCGCTCATATCAAAGGAAAGAGCTGGAAACCCTCCAAAGATCCCAAGCCAATGCCCCTACCCCCCTATTTATAGCGGGAGGGCCTGCCCAAACTGGCAGATCAGGAAGGAACGGGCTGCCCGGAGCTGAGATCTCCCAGGACGAGGTCGCCCCTAGGGGGGAACGACCTGGCGAGGTCGCCCAAAGGGCGACCTCAGGCCGAGATCGCCCCAGCTGGGGCGATCTGCCTCAGGCCGAGGTCGCCCCGAAGGGGAGACCTGGTGAGGTCGCCCAGAGGGCGACCTCAGGCCGAGATCGCCCCAGCTGGGGCGATCGGCCTCAGGCCGAGGTCACCCCGAAGGGGCAACCTGGCGAGGTCGCCCATAGGGCGACCTCAGGCCTAGATCAGCCCAGCTGGAGCGATCGGCCTCAGGCCGAGGTCACCACAAAGGGGCGACCTGGCGATGTCGCCAGAGGGCAACCTCAGGCCGAGATCGCCCCAGCTGGGGCGATCTGCCTCAGGCCGAGGTCACCCCGAAGGGGCGACCTGGCGAGGTCGCCCAGAGGGCGACCTCAGGCCGAGATCCCCCAGCTGGGGCGATCTGCCTCAGGCCGAGGTCACCCCAAAGGGGCGACCTGGCGAGGTCGCCCAGAGGGCGACCTCAGGCCGAGATCGCCCCAGCTAGGGCGATTTGCCTCAGGCCGAGGTCACCCCAAAGGGGCTACCTGGCGAGGTCGCCCAGAGGGCGACCTCAGGCCAAGATCGCCCCAGCTGGGGCAATCTGCCTCAGGCCGAGGTCACCCCGAAGGGGCGACCTGGCGAGGTCGCCCAGAGGGAGACCTCAGGCCGAGATCGCCCCAGTTGGGGCGATCTGCCTCAGGCCGAGGTCACCCCGAAGGGACAACGTCTCGAGGGAGGGATCACGCGGGGCGTGACCTCTAGGCGAGGTCGAGCGAAGCGAGACCTCTGCGAGATGAAAGGCGAGACCACATGGGCGGTGAGGGACCGTCAGGGCTTCGATATTTGGAGAAAAATACCTGGACTGCCGGGAGAGGGTGTGGATTGCTTCGGTTACCTGCAAAAAGCTAGCTCAAGGGGATCGCTGATTTCTGGGTAAACATAATCCCCGCATTTTTTCAAGTTTTGAGAAGCTTGAAAAAATAGAACTTACCCATGCAAATCAAGATCCACCTCTCTTGTGAGGACAGAATATGCGTATATAAAAAATGTAAATACCTGTGAGGACATGTCAATGACCGAAGAGAACTCGCTCGCGAGTACGTACATATTTCTGAATAAGGACTCGCGAACACCTGCTTCTATCTTCAAAAAGGTACAAGAACTGGTATATGAAAATTTTACTACGCGAGTACCTGAAGAGAACTTGCAAGCACCTGTTTTTTATCTGCAAAGGATATAAGAACAGGTCTATGAAAAATCTAGTATGCGAGTACCTGAAGAGAACTCGCAAGCACCTGTTTTTATCTCTGCAAAAGATATAAAAACAGATGTATATAGAAAATTTTGTATGCGAGTACCTGAAGAGAACTCGCAAGCACCTGTATATCTCTGCAAAAGATATAAGAACTGATGTATATAGAAAATTTTGTATGCGAGTACCTGAAGAGAACTCGCAAGCACCTGTATATCTCTGCAAAAGATATAAGAACAGATGTATATAGAAAATTTTGTATGCGAGTACCTGAAGAGAACTCGCAAGCACCTGTATATCTCTGCAAAAGATATAAGAACAGATGTATATAGAAAATTTTGTATGCGAGTACCTGAAGAGAACTCGCAAGCACCTGTATATCTCTGCAAAAGATATGAGAAGTAGGTAATGAAGATATAAAGTATGTCACCGCACCATTTCTTTTTATTCATACTTGAAGTATATGAGAGAGATTATCCCATTTATATAGAGTATATGAGTGTTTATTCACAATCACTTTGCTTTGATGTTGATGAAATAATATCTATGGAGAGATAAACTAACATTCTGATATCATCACATTTACATATTCCAGATCAGTGAGTGTGAAGTCCATATAGCTGGCTGTTATGACTTGTTGATATAATATTTTTATTGAGGTTATGTTAGCTGACGCCCAAACCAGCGTATAATTTTGAGAAATCCAGAAATGATAAATAGATTAATCATGAAATCTCAAAGTCCGGAAATTTAGAAAATCCGACATGATATGTATATATGTGAAGTCCATGGTACCTGAAAAATTGGTAGCCAACAAATAATTGCATAATTATTTCGTAGTCATTGTAGTACATACTAAAGTCAGTATGTTTTTCTTGCCAACGCATGTCAATCCCAACATTAGTTGTTAGCATTTTATCATAACAATTTGTTATCAGATGTAATCATCTATTTTCAAGCAAAGCAAGTTGATTAACTTGACAAAATGTCATGGCAATCAATGACAATTATTGTAGAGAAAGAGATAGAGAGGAAAAGAGGTTGGGCTACCACTACACATCTGCGAGTGCTTCAAGCGAGATGTGGTCGCAGTGGGTTTTACGACCCTCACCCAAATCAGAGGTAGTATTTCTACCATTTGCAACCACGCAATGTTTATAGGTATCGATGTAAATAGCAGGAAGTAGAGTAATGAAATAAGCTTAAGACATAAAAAGGATAAATGCTTGCAATGAAGGATATGATAGTGAAAATGGATATGACGTTTGATGTATCTGACTGCTGAGAAGATCTTCGCAATGATAGCTGCTGATAGAACCTCAGTCACTGTCATACTTATTACAAGTAAAACTAAAAAGGAAAAAAGGAAAAGATACGAAAAAGGCTCCAAACAAATGAGAGTCATACAAAACATGGAATAAAGTGTTATTCTATCCCTTTATGTTCTATGCACTTCTTTTATTGAGGAAAAAATTCATTGCTTTATAAAGTTGTCTCTGCTAGAAGAAAGACAATCTTCATATTACCAAGTAACATAGTCTTGTAATTTTAGTGCCTTTCAACAGTTGGTCTATCAACTTTCGGAGAGCATGACAGTCTTCTGTATCATGACTAATATCTGAATGATATGCGCAGAAGAGCTCTTGATTGCGATTTTTAACCTTAGACTTTATAGGACGAGGTCTTCTATACTCTGGCATATTTTGAATATTGGTAAGGACCTCTTACAAGGAGAGATTCAACTTAGTAGATCCTTCTGGGTGATTTTCATATTCAAGTGTTGTAGGATCATAAGACTGAATGGGAGAGACTTCCAAGTATGGAGATGATTGTATAACCTGTAATTCGTCGAGATCAGAAATGCACGAGGACAACACAGAAGACCTCCCCCACCTGGGCGAGTACAGAAGACCTCTCCCACCTGGGCGAGTACAGAAGGCCTCCCCCACCTAGGCGAGTACAGGAGAGCTCCCCCACCTGGGCGAGTACAGAAGCCCTCCCCCACCTGGGCGAGTACAGAAGCCCTCCCCCACATGGGTGAGTACATAAGACCTCCCCCACCTGGGCGAGTACAGAAGACCTCCCCCACCTGGGCGAGTACAGAAGACATCCTCTACCTGGGCGAGTACATAAGACATCCTCTACCTGGGCGAGTACAGATTTTTACCCCGTCAAAAGGCGGGAGCCGCTATCTGCAACCCATTTCAGAAGGCGGGAGCAGCTATTCGCAGTCCATTTGGATTTGCCTATAAATAGGACCCCAAGGCACAAGTAGAAGACACTTTCACCCCCCTATGGTGGGCGAGTACCTTGCCTGCCTCTCTTGTGCCAAGCTCAGCATTGGCTTTAGGAGGGGAAGTTCCTATAGACTTCCGGGTATGTGGCGGGACCTCCTCGCTGCAGCATGCGGGTCTTGTTTATAGGCAGGTTGGAGTGGTTTTGTATGCTCTCTAGCTTCTTATCACCTTGTCTCGCGTGGGCCGATCACTAAACGAGTAGCCTCTGATCACCCCCAAGTCTCGAACAGTTGCACCGGTATCCGGGTTCCAACCTTTTTGGTGCGGTGAGCGTGGACTGTGACCGGAGTAAGAAACTTTAGTGTGAGACCTCGCGGTGAGCCTTGATGAAAAGGGAGCGAGGCGAGTACCTGGTCAGGCGAGTTCAAATTGAGATGTTCTACTCGCAGATATTCTGCCAGCAAGCGTCCTACTCGCGAGATGCGAGGCGACCAGGAAAGAGGTATTCTACTCGCAAATATTCTGCCCACAAGCGTCCTACTCGCGAGATGCGAGGCGGCCAGGAAAGAGGTATTCTACTCGCAGATATTCTGCCCGCAAGCGTCCTACTCGCGAGATAGAAGGCGACCAGGAAAGAGGTATCCTACTCGCCGATACTGCCTATAGGTATCCTACTCGCAGATACTGCCTACAGGTGTTCTACTCGCAAATACTGCCTACAGGTATCCTACTCGCCTATATTGCCTACAGGTGTTCTACTCGCAGATACTTCCTACAGGGAAACTTAAGGCCAGGCGAGAAGAAATCAAGTTCGGTGAGGAGTGATTTCAGGCGAGTTGGAGCATAGAAAATAAAAAAGTTCCTGGGCGCTGCCCCCGGACCCCGCAAGGGGCGCTGCCCCCTTGACACCGGAACCCCCGACAACTCTGTGTAGGGGGTCATAAGGTCAAATGTGACACTTGTATTGCCCTCGTTTTCACCTCTTTTTATTGCTAACATATTTTCATAAATAGTACATATTAATACTCATGGGTGCTATGGTAAAACCCATGAGTGCTTTCATCTGATATGCAAATAGTGTCACTTTGACATCTTGACCACCATGACAACCGTCACAGAGGGATCCATATGACGGGGTCATGGTGTTTTCCTCTATATCCCGCGAGTCCGTACTCGCGAGGTCATCACTCCAGCAACTATGGTGTTCTATTAATTCCGCGAGTCCGCACTCGCGAGGTCATCACTCCAGCAACTATGGTGTTCCATTAATTCCGCGAGTCCGCACTCGTGAGGTCATCACTCCAGCAACTATGGTGTTCCATTAATTCCGTGAGTCCGCACTCGCGAGGTCATCACTCCAACAACTATGGTGTTCCATTAATTCCGCGAGTCTGCACTCGCGAGGTCATCACTCCAACAACTATGGTGTTCCATTAATTCCGCGAGTCCGCACTCGCGAGGTCATCACTCCAGCAACTATGGTGTTCCATTAATTCCGCGAGTCCGCACTCGTGAGATCATCACTCCAGCAACTATGGTGTTCTATTAATTCCGCGAGTCCGCACTCGCGAGGTCATCACTTCAGCAACTATGGTGTTTGTAACATCCCCCAAACAGCTAGACCCCTAGAGTGGTTTTATCATGACTAGGTCATGACAAAACCCTAGGAAGCTTGAAGAGACCACTTGGCCTTAGGAAAGAAGAAGAAAACCACCTTGGTCTGCAAATAGCAATTTCCAGTTAGCAAGCCTAGGATTGGACTTTAGGACCCCACCTTGAACCTTGACCCCACAATATCATCCCTAACCCATTAGAGGTCTCCTTGAAGCATCGGCGACCCATTGGGGTCAACCTAAGAGGCCAATTTGACTAAAGTCAACCTTAACCCTAAATTGGTCAATCTAGCTCAATTAGGGTCAATTGGCCTCCACCATGTCAATTTGACCTTACCCCTACCCTAATAGGGCTACTAGGAACCTAATGGACCAAAAAGCCCCATCTTGAGACTTGCAATTTGACCAATTTACCCTTAAGCCTAATTTAGGTGAAATTACCCCAATATAACCTAATCTAGCCCAATCCATTTGGGCTAGGCCCAATTAAGAGATCCATCATCTAGTGGGTCTGCTGTTTTCTGAATTTTACCTCTTAAAAATCTGTAATTGGTGAGTAGGAGAGAGAAAAGGGAAGTTTCCCCCAAATCGGAGAGAGAGAGAAAGAGAGCATTCATGGGATTAAATGCAATTGATCCTTCAAATCCCTCCCCAATTGATGGGATTCACTCCCTCTATCAGTTATAAGAAGTTTAGGAGGTTTTCCAGCCCACATGGGGGCTGATTTTGGCGGTTTTAACCATGGCCGAAATTCTCCTTTGATGGTCATTAATGACATTCAAGGTATAACCACCCCCTCTCCCTCGATTAAGATCTCTATCATCTTCAAAAGACTGAGAGGAGTGAAACTCCCAACCTTCCAGAGGAAATCGTGCAGTGGAGGCTCAGATCGGCAAGGAGCACAACTTGAAGGGGGCGGCCATGGCAAATCCGGGAAGCAACCACCATCAAGCCCGATTGAAGGTCTGGTTCTTCTCCTCTCTCTCAGTGGATAGATCTTATCAAGTTGGCCGCAAGGATTGGGGCCAATTGGCCCCCAATTCGGTAGGCCGAGAGCTCCATTTTTGGAGATTAAATCCCGACCTAAAATCCCTGTTCCGGCCACCTCCGGCTGGCCAACCACCATCAATCGCCGGCCACCACCTCGACCAAGGTGGTGGTGGCATTGGCCGGCCGGGGAGGCGCTTAGGTGGCCGGGAAAACAAGGAGGAAGGCAGCCCAGGCGCGGTTGATCCCAGCTGTTGACTGGAGGAAGAAGATGGCCTGATACCGTCCAAAGGTGCTTCAAGATTTGTGCAAGATCTTATATTAAATGTTATATTGTTTACGTTATTTCTTTTAATTAGTCGAACGAATAATTTGTCGAACGCTGTAAGAAATTCGTCGAACGAATAATTTGTCGAACGCCGTAAGAAATTCGTCGAACGAATATTTTGTCGAACGGGAGGTGTTCAGCTTTAGTCGAGCGCTGTTATAATAGAATTTAGTCGAGCGTTGAATATTAAAATTTAGTCGAACGAAAGGTTTTCGTCGAGCGTTGTTTAACTCTGTATTAGTCGAGCGCTGTTATTAAGTATATTAGCCGAATGAAATAGTTTTCGTCGAACGCAGAGTTTGAATTTCGTCGAACACAGAAACAGTTATATAATTAAATGTTTATAAGATTTATGTCATATATTTTGTTGTACTTAGATTTAATTATTAAAAATACTTAGGCCCCTCTACAGAAAAAGTGGTCAACACCAAAGTTGTAGCCCTTAGGGTGTACTTTATTTTAAAATTAATTTCACCCCAAAAGGAGTTTTGTAGCTCCCTGTAGGTCCATTTTGGTGGGGCTGGTCCCTAGTGTAGGACAGCCACCATTTCTTGAATAATTTTTGATTGGGAAAAGATATGGACTTGAGATTTGAAACATAGTCTACTTATACCTACACACACATCATTCAAAAAGATGGGATTTTTAGGAGAAACTTTTTCTAAGGTTTTTGAGATAATTTTATAATTAATATATTAATTAAATAGTGGGTCAAAAGACCTTCAATGCCCCCCAAATTTTGGTGGGTGCTCCTTAGGGTTACTATACGACCTCGGTAAAAATCTCAGCCCAATTGGGACTATTTTGTTTGAGTATTTTGTAAACCCAAGTTAGGTCAAATAGGGTCAAAGTTAGGGTATGGTGTTTACCTTGGGGTATGGTGGTCAAAACTCATCACCATGAAGTGACACCTAGGTAACTGGTTTAGGATCACCTAAAGTATCCTCATGAGTGGTTTGGGGTGGTGTAGAGGTGATTAAGCCCTAGAACACTAATTTTATTCCTAGGTGTGCATTTAGAACCTTGTGAAGGCCATGTGGTCAAAAGTCTCTGGATGGTTATGAAACTTGGTGGATAAGTTCATAGGATATAAATAGGCCCTGAGTAATTTTATAGGAATTTTGGGAGCAATTATTCCCTTTGAATTAGGTCATAATCCTTATAGAGAAATTTCTTATAATAGATGATTACAGGATCAAAATGCCTTGGACGGTGATGAAACTTGGGTAGTGTCTATATTATCAGGATATACACCTTTGGTAATTTTTGTGTATTTAATTGAATGATTTAACCTGTATTTCATTCACAAGGCACCTATTTTGATTTAGACTTAAGAAAAATAATTGAGGGTCCAATACTCTTTGATAAATTGTGCAAATTGATGATAGGACATTTCAGAGCATTAAGAATCTCTGTGAATTTTTATATGATTTTTGGAGAATTAAATCAGTAGTCTACTTCACAACTTATCTTATTTGAGGTTTTCTTAAAGTATTTATTTAAGTGAGAAAATGAATTCTATAAATCCTTAAATTAAGTTAGTAGACCTTTCTGATGAATACAAAGGTCTGATAATTTTCCCCTAATTTTGGTGTAAGTATTTTTGGTGGTTCCTTCATAAATTTACAAATCTGGATATAAGTTAAATAATAAAAATAGAGGACAATTTCTTACTGTAAAAATATGATATGTTGTATTTGCAATTATTTAGTCATCATAGATTTATCATAATTTTTGGAGATCCATATCATAAGAATTCCTTATACTTCATGTTCATTTTCATACTTGGCAAATGTTTGGAGAAATTAAAATAAATACTAAATAATTAAGGAAAAATATGATTCTCTGGATTTAGTCTTATGATATCATGATAGACTCCCAGTAATAATCTTGGGTCAATTGGATGAATATTTGGAGTATCTCCTCTTATGCAACTCATATAACTCATTTGGTCTGTGTATAGTAAAACTGTGAAATTTGAGAATCAAGTGGATCCTTAGGAGGGAATGGGGGGGGGGGGGATGTAAGTGGTTTACCTAGTTTAGTTGAAAAGATGTGATGGTCAACAAGAAGGATTGTAGATGGTAAAGGTGTGCTTGGTGAGTTAGAGGTAAGTTGCACTCGGGGTCGACGAAAGATCGTCTTGGAAAGTCATAAAGCACTTAGGTTTAGCTCAAGTGAAATGATAAGAGGGGTGTTCTTATGGGTAGATACCAATAACACTAAGTGTCTTGAGAAAGGGAGCCTTGGGTGTCATCCCATTGTGGTTCCTAGTACCATAGCGAGCCCCTTACAGGGTAATCCTCGGGAAGTCCAAGATTAACCATAAACTGTAGGAGTAAGATGTTGTACAAGATTAACTTAACAATACACACACATACCCCATGGTTACGGGAGGTTAGTTAGTTTGGTTTTACGAGCGGTAGGCTCAGTGGTTGAAGCAGCGGACTAGTTAGTCTGGTGAGCTTGTAACTCAGTAGTGTTTGTTGGTACGGATGGGTTGGTCTGACGAGCCGGTGGCTCGGAAGGTTATTGATGACGGGCAGGTTAGCCCGGGGAATTTATGGCTCGGGATATAGTAGAACATGTTGCATATGCATGAAGGTGGTGGGTCTCCGGTATTGGACGGTCGTTCACACCGACGTCAATACGTTGGCTCGGCAAGTGTGGAATTTGCACTTAGCCTTGAAAGTCTGGTGGTACAGCCAGTAAGAGTACGCAGATGCTCCGTGGTTTTGCGTTGAGGCGTACGATAGGTCTAGGTAGGGTAGTGTGAATACCAACCTAGAGGTGGGCGAGGCCCAACCCACCGCTTCCGTTTGCCACTACGGGAGTATCCTGGGAGTCTTGGTAGCTCCAAAAAGGGGGAACTAAAGGTCTATGCGTATAGAGTCGAAGTGGGTGAGTTGCACTTGTATGAACATAGCATAACTGCATACCTTGCCTGTCATAGCATAAACATTGCATTTCAACCCTTACCCCTGTAACATCCCCAGTCCTTCTAGACCCATTAGAAATGTTAGGGCATAGGGGTGAGGTGAGTGGCCACAAGGGCCTGAGGCTATGGTAGAAATTGCTAAGTGCACACCAAAGCTCAAAAACTAACTTAACCCTAAGCCCCTCAACTAGGTGAATTGATCCTCAATTGTCCAAATTGACCTCACATATGATGCCCTAACCACTAAGGGAGACCTACAGGATGGGAATTGCACTTGGGTGGGACCCAATTTCATGAAATTGACCAAAGTAAACAATAGGTCAACATCAGCCAAACTAAGTCAATTAGGGTTCAATTGACTCTACATGTTCAAATTGACCTTACCCCCACACTCTAAACACTTTAAGGAACTCATTGGACCTAAAAGCCCCATCACTTGGTCAACCAATTGACCAATTTGACCAAAGTCAACTCTAGCTTAATTTAGGTCAAAACCACACCCTAAGGCTAAATTAGCCCAATTGGGGCCCCACCATGGACCAACCAATGTTGGGTGATGTTAAGGTACCCATGATCCCCAAGTGGGGTCAACCCACTCACCTTGGTTGACCAAAGTCAACAATGGCCAACATAGCCCATTAAAGGGAATTCTAGGCCTAAATTGAATGGAACCCCAACACCAATCAATTAACCATTATTCATGGACTTAAGTCATGTCCATATCATCTCTAGACTGAACCCAAGCTTAGGCTTGATTGATCAAATGAAGGGGGACCAAAAGGGGATGAAAAAGCATAAAGCAAAAGGAGAAAGCAAAAGCAAACATTCCCCCCCCCCCCCCCCCCTCTACACTCCATCTCCAATCAGTCTAGGGGCCTACCCTGATTGCTGTGGGTCTGGGCTTGACCCAGATAGAAGCAAGAGGCTGGCAACTACAGGAGGGTGGTAGCATGGAGGCTACCCGAGGTGGCTTCAATTCAAAACCAACTAAAGAGGCATCCTCACTTCATTCCAGCCACACCATCACCTTCAGGAGGTAGAGAGCAGTCGAGAACGGCACCTGGAGCAGAGCTATCGCCGGAGAATCGAGATCGGAAGCGGGGTCGCTGGAGCAAGGCAAATCCATGGCCAACCATCGCCGGAGCCGCCGCCACGCCCCAATCACGGTTCGTTTCTCCTCCCCTCCCCCCATGCTAGCTTCCTATCACAA
This sequence comes from Dactylorhiza incarnata, assembly GCA_033032865.1. Classification (NCBI taxonomy): domain Eukaryota; kingdom Viridiplantae; phylum Streptophyta; class Magnoliopsida; order Asparagales; family Orchidaceae; genus Dactylorhiza; species Dactylorhiza incarnata. The sequence continues at coordinate 6,589,508 of JAWHQI010000126.1, read as the reverse complement.
AACGTTGAAGGATCGGGCTCAATTGAGCTCGAATCCACTCTTCGATTCCATGGAAATCGGCTCAAATCGGGACGCCTGGGATCGCCGGAAACCGCCGCCTCCGGCCGCCAATCGCCGGTGGATGGTAGCCCCGACCACCACGAAGGTGTCGGTGGCGTTGGTCGGCGGTGGTGGTGGCTGGACCGCCGACAATCTCCCCCGCAACATCACCCAACACGGTTGAATCGCAGCCATTGGCTGGAGGAGGAAGATGAGCCGCTGCCGCCAGATTTGCTTCAAGATCTGTGCAAATCCCTATTTTCCTCTAATTAATTAACTCCTTATATAAGATTTCTGCCTATAAAGATCAGTCCACTTCTATAAATAATTAGGGCCTTCTAATGACTGAATTAGAAAACGTGCCCAACATAAAAATTGTAGGCCTTGGTCTTGACTATCATTAGAGCTTGAGTTCAAGTCATTTGGAGACCCACAGCTCCCTAGGGAGCTGTTTTACCAGGACTGGTCCTACACTAGGTCAGTCCACTAAAATAATTACCTAGCCCAAACCCCTCAAGCTTTGGAGATGGACTTTTAACCATGGGTTGGTATACCCTAGGGGCACCCCCTGCCCAAAGGCCAGCCCTTGGTGGACACTTTTACCTAGATTTTTTGTGATAATTAGGATATTTAAATTAAGTTGATTTTTGGAGCATATGATGTCCAAATGATACCAAATTTTGGTGGCATGCTCTTTGGTACATGAGTAGTGCCTGCCTAATTTTCACTCCATTTGGAGTTGTTTTGGTATGTAAAATGGGAAACCCTAATGGGGGCCATAAGGGGTCAAATTAGGGTTTAGGCCATTGGAGGAGTTGAGTGAGTTAGCCTCCTCCCACCATTATGGTTATGTAGGTATGTATATACAAATGCATGTGACACACCCCGATGGGCCATTTGGAGCCATTAGGGTGGTGTGACCTAAAACCCTAAGGGTAAACCCTTAAGGTTGCAAAGTTGGGATTTGTGAAGGACATAGGACCAATTGTCCTTGCCTTGACTCAGAACTTTGTAGATATGTTTTTAAGAGCATAAAATATCTTAGGTCATTTAATGGGAATTTTTAGTGTCATTTAAGTATTTTTCTCCTAATAAATGAGATTGCCACATTTTTCATTATTAAATTCTTCTAAGCTAGTAAGCACTTAAAAATTCCTACACAAGGTATAATACTTCAATAAATCATAACAAAACTACTATAGTCCATTTTCATCCCTATTCAGCCACTGATAAAGTTTCAAAGCCATACAAGGTCTTATGACCATGCATTCTATTTATTGAAGGTATAATACTTTAATAAATCATAACAAAATTACTATAGCATACCCCCATCATATAAATTAGTATGGGCTCTTTTATATGATGGGTTACCTGGACATCTTAACTTATATGTCGTATGGGCATTCATATAAGTTAAGGTACGAATCTGTGATGGTAGTTTAGTTTTACTTACTGCACTGCATTTTCTTTCCATTACTGCTTTACTTTATGCTCTACCTTACTGTCATTTGCCTGCGCTATACTGCTAGCTAGTTTTACTGTTTTACATATACCTGCTAGATTAGTGCCTTGTCACCTCTTCCTTTGTTTACCCCTTGTTGTCCTCCGCTTCTTCCTCCCGCTCGGTACCTAAGAGTCGTGGAGGGAGGCGAGGACAAAACGACTTAGTCTTTATGACTAACGGTCGGTGTGACCGCAGGAGTCCGATGAGACGGAGTTGTCCAGCGCGCAGCAGGACGAGATGGCAGGACCTGAGCAGCGGATGCAGCGTACTACCACGATGCCACGGGTTGATGATTAGATTGTTAGATTTCCGCATTTGAGGGTTTTGTTATAGTTTCCGCATGATGTAAAGAGAGAGAGTACTTTTTTTGGATTTGTATCGGGCTTAAGCCCTTTTTGCTTGTACTTCTCTTTTGGACTTTCTGTTTTCATTATATATATATGATGTTGTGACATTGTGGACATGCCTTTACTTCTGCACTTCTTTTATTGGCATATTTTTACTTATGATCGTATAGCCGGTAGAGTTGGTGCTGAGCGGTGTTAGCCAACCCGAGTGTTGGTGACACCGCAAGGCAGCGATTCTGGGTGAAGATCCACCTCAACCGTGCGTTACGGGAGAGGTTCGAGTTTTCAAGTACCCGAACGGGTTTTGAGAAAAGAGATCTTACAAATGGTATCAGAGGTCGAGGCGGCGGCTAAGTGCACCTTGAAGGTGACCATCGACGGCCTAACGCTCGATGCTCCAGCTTCGGTGCTGAAGCTCGCCGACTTCGACCTTATCTTGGGCATGACGTGGCTCGCTTGGAACCACGCCCAGATAGACTACCAAGCAAAGAGAGTGGTGTTACGGTACGATACCGCCTTCGCGACGTTCGAAGGTATTGGACCAATCTCCCGCTCTTCTTTATCATCTGTCCAGGTAGTCAAGGCCCACGAGCAGGGCGACGAGGTATATCTTGTATGCTTCGAGATGGCGGAGGTGGAGGCTTCCTTATCAGTCATTCCCATTGTACGAGACTTCTCCGACGTATTCCCGGAGAAGTTGCCCGGACTGCCGCCGCATCGAGAGGTAGATTTTCAGATTCAGCTGGTGCCAGGAGCGAGACCCGTGTCTCGGGCACCGTACCGCATGGCACCCAAGGAACTGGCAGAGTTTAGGGTGCAGTTGAAAGAGCTGGTAGATGCGGGTTTCGTCAGGTCGAGCTCCTCGCCTTGGGGAGCGCCGGTATTATTTGTGAAGAAGAAGGATGGAACGCTCAGATTGTGTATAGATTATCGGGAACTCAATAGACTGACGGTGCGGAACACCTATCCGTTACCGAGGATTGACGAGCTCTTCGATCAGCTGCAGGGAGCTCACTGGTTCTCCAAGCTCGACTTGAGGTCAGGATACTATCAGCTACGGATTCGAGAGGAGGACATACCGAAGACAGCTTTCAGTTCCCGGTATGGTTTGTATGAGTTCACGGTGATGCCCTTTGGGCTCACTAATGCCCCCTCAGCTTTCATGAGCATGATGAACAGGGTGTTCGAGGCCTTTCTCGACATCTTCGTTATCGTGTTCATCGATGACATTCTAGTTTATTCTAGGACGGAGGAGGAGCATGCTGGGCATCTGGCCCTAGTATTGGGGAAGCTGAGAGAATACCAGATGTATGTGAAGTTCTCCAAGTGTCAGTTCTGGCTACGGGAGGTGGCTTTTCTAGGGCACATCATCAGTGGGGCAGGTCTGGCAGTGGATCCGGCCAAGGTGCGGGCCGTTCAGGAGTGGCCTCGACTACAGTCAGCTTCAGATGTGTGGAGCTTTCTAGGATTGGCGGGCTATTACCAGAAGTTTGTGGAAGGGTTCTCCAGGATTGCCCTTCCGCTCACTTCTTTGACCAAGAAGGACGCCCCATTCTTCTGGTCTCCACAGTGTGAGGCGGCCTATTTGGAGCTGAAGGGCCGACTCACCTCTTCCCCCATCCTTGCACTTCCATCTGGGAAGGAAGGATTTCAGGTTTACACAGACACATCTTTTCAGGGGTTGGGAGCAGTGTTGATGCAGCATGGCCGCGTGATCGCGTACGCTTCTCGTCAGTTGAAGGTACATGAGAAGAACTACCCAGTGCATGACCTCGAGCTCGGAGCGGTCATCTTCGCCTTGAAGACCTAGAGGCACTATCTTTATGGAGTTCATTGTGAGATCTTCTCAGACCACAAGAACCTCAAGTATATTGATACGCAGAAGGACTTGAACCTGCGTCAGCGGAGGTGGTTAGAGTTCCTGTGCGACTACATGTACACATTGCATTACCATCCAGGCAAGGCCAACACCGTAGCGGATGCTTTGAGCAGGAGAGGAGGTGCCCCAGGAGCAGAGAGCCGCGTGACGGCTATGGAGTTGATTCAGGCTTTGGAGGACATGCACATTACAGTTGTATCCAGGGCCGACCCCGAGACATATATGGAGTATCTAGCGTCCTTGAATATTGTCTGCAATATTCGGGACCGTATTCGGGAGGCTCAGTTGCAGGACCCTGCCTTGGAGCCAGTATTCAGATCGTTGGTGGACGGCGTGGCAGGGGACTATTCATTGAGGGAGGATCTTATTCACCATCGAGACCGGGTATACATCCCAGCTGGAGGAGGTATTAGAGAGGAGGTGCTCAGGGAGGCTCATTGCTCTCAGTATTCAGTGCATCCAGGGATCACGAAGATGGCAGCAGACCTCCGGAAGATTGTGTTTTGGCCAGGGATGAAGAGAGATATTATCTAGTATGTGACGCACTGCGAGGGCTTCCAGCGCGTGAAGGCGGAGTGCAGGAGCCCAGGAGGATTGTTACAGCCGTTACCAGTACCTGAGTGGAAGTTTGAGGACATATCGATGGATTTCGTGCATGGTCTACCTCGCTCCCGCTCTGGGAATGACTCGATATGGGTGATAGTGGACAGGCTGACGAAGGTAGCTCGGTTTATTCCGGTACAGAAGGAGGGGCCAGTCGGTGACCTTGTCAGGGTGTTTGTGGAGCAGGTGGTCAGATATCACGGGGTGACCAAGACGATAGTTTCAGATAGAGACGGACGCTTCACTTCGAGGGAGTGGAAGGCGGTTCAGGCTTACTTGGGATCCTGGTTGACATTTAGCACGACGTTCCATCCACAGACTGACGGTCAGACTGAGCGCACCAACCGGACTATGGAGGACCTACTACGTTTGTGCATTTTGGATACAGGCAAGCCCTGGGAGAGACTGTTGCCTTTGATAGAGTTTTCCTATAACAACAGTCACCAGGCTAGCATTGGGATGGCACCATATGCCGCATTATATGGGAGGAAGTGCCGCACACCACTTTCCTGGATCCAGAACGAGGACCCGAGGTCGTTAGGTTCAGACTATATTGAGGAGACGGATGCGCAGGTAAGGCTGATCAGGGAGCGGATGCTGGAGGCCCAGAGCAGACAGGCGAAGTACTATGATGCGAGGCATCGTATGGCGGAGTTCCAGGTGGGAGAGCGTGTGTTCTTGAAGATTCATCCTATGCACAGGGTTTCTCGAGTGCGGGGGCACAAGAAGCTCAGTCCTCGGTACGTGGGGCCTTATTTGATCCTGGAGCGGATCGGTCCTTTGGCGTACAGGCTGGAGTTACCGCCAGAGTTGGAGAACCTGCATGACGTCTTCCACGTCTCTTCGCTTCGGAGAGCCCTGCTTCGTCCAGAGCAGCATGTTACATCTACATCAGGCCCGGTGGCACCCGATCGGTCAGTCCTACTAGAGCCCATCCGAATCGACGATTCGGAGGTCCGAGTCCTGCGGCGGAAGATGTTGGATCGGTCGGCGCCCTTAGAGGGGGGGGGGGGGGGGGGGGCGAATAAGGGTTTTCAAAAACTTTAGATTTTATTTAGAAAAACTTTGGAATATTGCAATATTAAAACAAGAAGTCAAGTAAAACAAAAAGAGAGACAAGCTTTATTGATATTAAATAAGTTTTACAAAACTTGATCTCAATGGCGCTAGAGATCGGAGGCGAATAATCAAAGCTCTTTTCGTTTTCTATCCCGACTCGCTTCCCCATGAACTGGTGGCCCTAGCCTTCTCCTCCCAGGATTAGGCCTTAAGCCGCTCTAGCCAATCCTTCCCCGGATGTGGCCTCGAGCACCCCCTAGACCTAGCCTAGATCTAGTTGCCAACACGAGGCGAATTTCAGCCCTAAGTCCTACCCCAGACCAAGTCGCCAACACGAGGCAAATTCACTACCGTTTACAATGAAAAAGAGAAATAAAATAGAAGACAGCAATAATAAAAAACTCTCTATATGGATCTCTTGGAGAAGTGGACGAAGGCCCGCAGAGTATGATCGTAGTCGATGCGGTCTTTCGCCATGACGATCACGCGTGTTGAAATCTTCTCCACGGATCTCCTTATGGCTTTATGGATTTGTAGGAGTATCTCTCTGAACTCTCCTCTCTATGTTGTGGCACGAGGCTCTGGAATTGGGATCTCTAGAGGATTAAGAAGTCGGAGCCAAGATGTCCTTTTTATAGACTTAGCGCTAGCGCCTGCGCTAGTGGTACCGCCGGCGCTATCCCATATTAGGACACATTCTGCGCGGCAGAATCTTCAATCCGAGGAAACAATTTTCCCTTGCCAATTGTGCTCCTCGCTATCGCCGGCGCTATCGGATATCGCCTGGCGCTATCTACTTCTATAAGTTCTCCCGGCATCTGCGCTTAAGTAAATATTTCGTCGATCGGAATTTCGTCGAACGCAGCTAAGATTTCGTCGAGCGACGTTTCGTCGAAGGCCGTGATGAGAATTTCGTCGAGCGCCGCATTCAGTTCGTCGAACGAATTTTCATCGAACGTCGTTATGAGCATTTCGTCGAGCGCCGCTTACAGTTCATCGAACGACAGCTAGCGCCTGCGCTAGTACTACCGCCAGTGCTAGTAGATGTTTTGGATTTGTTGGCTCAACTTTGGGGGCAACCTTCTTATGTAATCCTTGAGTCATGTGGACTTTGTTATCCTGCACACTTGAACACACAAGATCAAATACACATAGGATTTGTTATTCTCAAACCTAGGAGATGCGGAAGACCATGTTCCAACAAACTCCCCCTTTTGATAATAACAAATCCATTAATGATAAATCAGAGCATTAATATATAAGCATGAAGAAACATACTTGTGTTTGTGAAAGTGATGACTTATGATAATTTACGATTTTAGCATTTAGAATTGCTCCCCCTACATACATGCTCCCCCTAAGTGAATGCTCCTCTAATATGTAAGCTATCATCTGAATTTGTCATGCTGGGTTTATGATAGCGGGTTATATTTATCATGTTAGTTCTCCCCCTTTGTTATTAGCAAAAGTGGGTAGGGAAACAAAGCACCAAAGAATTTGTAAATAGAAGAGAAGGCATGATCGAGCTTTTGAAGTAAATGATAAGGAGTTTTAGAATTATTTTTCATTTAAATAGATCAGAGTTATAAGCATTACAAAATTTTTCATTAAAGGAAATCAGAGTTTTTAGCATAAAAAAGTAATGATTTCCCCTTTATATAAAAGTTTTAAGCATAAAAATAAGGATTTCCAAATAACCAATCTACCCAGACAATATGTCTACACCCTAGCCCCGTACTAAGTGACGGGTGGGCATGAGGAGCTGCAAACATGCCGTAGGCTGGGGTGTTAGTCCCATATGCAAACACTAGACAAAACTCAACCTAGCACTCTTTCCCCCCAGTGCCTCGCAAGGCCCCACTGGAACCCTCCCCGGTTAAGGACAAGACATGACTAAAGATAAGTTTATCTAATGTCTACAACCCTACGCCCCCGTTATGGTGAGATATGAAGTCACGGATAATAGTTTTTTGAAACGTGAAGCTTTTAAATCTAATGGGAAGAATCATAATTGAATTTTTTTTTGAAATAAAACTTACTTAGTTATATTGAAATTCATGAATGTATCAGAGTTTGAGCATTGCAGAAGATTTCGAAAAAGAAACACCACAATACTAAATAAGAGTTTAAGTTAAAAAAGGAGATGTTTTTGAGTTTCAAAACTAACTTATAAAGATAAGAGTTGAAGCATTTTGGAAGAAAGAAACAACATCCTTTTAGCAATGTTTCGCTTGTTGGAAGAGCGTTTAGCATACACGTTTATATTGAAATAAATCAGAGTTTGTTGCTATAAAAATGATATGCGTGTTAGAACAACCAATATAAATTCTACCAAGCAAGTCTACCACTTGTTTTTAAGAAAAAAATTGAGATTTAAGACTTGATATAAGCATGAAAGTGCAAGGTAAAAGTTATATGGTGATGATGCGGAAGACTTGTAGAAATAAATGAAACATCTTATTGTAATCAAGAATAATCCATAAAAAGATATATGAGTTTAATTCCAAAAAGAAGATGTTTATGTAAATCATGTTTCAATGAAAATCTTTTATGGTTGACAAAAATAACCAAGCATGAAATAATATTATCACAAAGAGATTACTACAATGTTATTTCAATTCACAATTTCAAATCATACCAAACATTATAGAAACACATGCTAGGTTATCTAGTGCATTTCATAAATAAAAGGTAATATTGAATTAGCATTAGGATCCAATACTCATGAGAAGAAGTGTTATGGAGGATAATGATGTGCACATAAGTGTATTTTTGAGTAATGTAAACAAATGTTTTAATCAAAAATACAAGATATATGTAAAGTACGAGCACAATAAAACACAAATAAGATTACTTCCACACACTTTAATGCACAATAAAAAGTACAACTACCAAGGTGCTCTGCACACATAATGCTCATTAAGACTTATCAGGGTGCAAAGTAGTGCTTGGGGGATCACATATTTTATTTTGAATTTTGAGACTAGTGATCCGGTGTACTTAAGAGTAAGTGGTTTTTCTTATTTTTGAAAGAAAGATTTGATTTGCACAAGACACTTTACTATTCTTTCCAAGGTGCTCAACCTCATAATGCTTATTAAGACTTATCAGGAGGTTCAAGTAGTGCTTGGTGGAGTTATCTTTGTCATGTATTTTATAATTTTGTTTTGTACAAAGTTCTCCGAATACACTTGTTTTGCAAATCAATAGAATTTATGAAAAATATAACCACTTTTCTTAATTTTTAAGAGTGCAAAATAAGGAGTGTAGGTAAGATACTTGTGCAATTTTAATCCATTGTACTAATACAAAACATACACAAGCATTCTTAGATTAAATACATATGTAGACAATTCCAAAAAGGTGAGTGAATAAATATCATTATCAAACATAAAATATTTCTCATACTTAGAGAGGCATGCTAAGCTTGATTCTACACAACCTTTAAAATATAATTGATGCACATATTAATAGATATATCAAAGCATGATGAAAACAATGTTCAACGTAGTTTGAAAAGATAAATTGCAACATTGTAGAATTTCTAAATAATAGACTAAATCATGCTTGATTTTTCACAAAAAATCATACAGTTTTTTTTATAGTTTTAAAGTTTTATATTTTTTTATTTGATTTTAGCAAAGAAAAGCATATTTTTGTAATTTTTATATTTGATTTTTGCATAAAGATGAACTTTAAACAAAGAAAACAACACAAGCAAAAAAGAAAAACATATTTTTTGTAATTTGGTTTTTGTAGTTTTGTATTTGATTTTTCAAAAAATAAAGAAACACAGAAGTGCAAAACTAAGTAGAAAATATAGATTTATATATTTTCAGGGATTTTTAGAAATTAAAAAAATACAGAAAAATGAACATGGACGCTAGCGCCTGCGGTAGCGCTAGTGCGGGAAACAGTGAACGATTTTTTGTGATTTTGAATATTTTAATTATTGATTTTGATTAAGTGTCCCAATAGCAGTTCCATGCAGAAATATCATATTTTTAGGAGATGTTTAGATAGTGCAAATTGCATGAAACATTAGCGATTTAGTGTATGACTTGTCAACGCATGATATATATTTTCTTATATTTTCATTTTCATTTTTCTAAGACTCATATTTATCAATATAATGTAAATTGAAACTGATAGGAAATGTAAGCACAAGATATCATGTTTGAATAAGCCAAATGATATATGTTCCATAAGCTATGTGTTTGATGGAATTTTAGTATTCTATTATGATTTCAAATCACATAACATCATAAATTAATGTTGTACCTAGCATAGATACACAAGCATAAACCAAAAAGTGATGCTAGGATGATGAGTTTGGATGCGGATTAATCATGCATTTTGTGAAAAATATTTTTCTTCATTATAAGGGCTATCATCAACAAGATCAACACATTTCGCATTTTAATTTTTTAGCCTAAGCCCTTTAATAAACCATTTAAATCCATTAAAGTATTATCATTAGTCTTGGCAATAATTTCATAATTCAAGACATTTAAAAGGTAATGGATTTAGAAGGTAAAAATAAAAAGGATAAGTAGATCACTAAACAGAATGATATGACTTTAATTCACTTTTATTGATTCATGTATGAATTATGGTTTATGAAAGTCATATCACAAGATATATAGAGTGATCATATCATGTTAGTTTAAACAAAACAAAAGAAAATAAAAAAATGAAAGTTTAAGCATATCATGAAGTAGAGAAGTGATATTTCATTTTTAGTAGATTTCTACTTCATGCAAATGATAGGATACTAATGAATGAGAGATTTAGGTATCCAAAGAGGACCGGGTGTGACGGTTCCTTTGGGTACCCAAATAAATCGTGTTTGCTTTTGGGGAGATAGTGATGAGTGGAGCCTTTCTTTTGACATTAGTGCGTTTTTCTTAAGAATGGGTCTCCATTCATACTTTGGTTTAATGTTATTCTTATATGTCAAATTTTCATTATGATGATCTTTATATTGATGATTATGATTGTAATGATTATTGAAGGTATTTTTCATAGGTAATTTGTGAACGTTTAATTTTTCGTTGGGAGAAGATTGATATTGTAAATGATGATGATGATAGTGTTTTGGAATTTCATTTACAATCTTTTGATGTTTTTTATTCCCATTGTTTGGTTTATTCATATTTTGAGATATCATATTTAACTTGCTTTTAGAGTTTGTTTGATATTGAGAATTTTTCTTTAAGATTTCCTTAAGCAATATAATTTTAGTTTCTAATTCATTGTTCTTAAGTTTCAAGTTATGTCTAGCTTTGTTATACGCAATTGTGTTATTTTTAAGAGTAGAAACAATTGAATCAATATGGTTTTGGTATTCATTTCTGTATTCCTCAAATGTTTCATCCATTTCTTCAATTTCAATTTTATAACTTTTGCATGTAGCACAATCACCTTTTAAAGATGAATTTTCGAAAGATAATTTTTCATTATGTTCTTTTATACAAATAATTTCTTTTTCAAGTTCCTTAAGTTTTTCCTTAAAATTATCACAATCAAAACAAGGTTTTGTGTTTTCAAGTAAAGAACAAGATGGTGAAACCACATCACAATTAGATTCTAAATTAACATTAGTTTTTAGTCTCTTATTTTCTAAACGTAAATTTTTATTAGTAATTTTCAATTTCTTGATCTTACGTTTAGCAGTTTTTAGTATATTGAAACTAGAAATGGAAGTTATCACACAAGAAGAAGATTTTGACTTTCTTACAGCGCTTTTGGTAGAGGCAAAATGTGTGCATGAAGTTCCTTCGTTATATTTTGCGCCTTCCTCCATCATAGATGAATTTTCATCTTCTTTTTCTTTTGATGTATTGCTCTCTTTTTCCAAGTTAGTTTCCATGATTTCCATGGCTTTGCAACGAGAGAGATCTTCTTGAATAGTAGTGGATGCTTGCATGTTCTTCTCCTCCTGTGTTTGATCTATACATGCGAGAGGAAAATCATACATTTCTTCAAGAAATTGTCAAACTTTGTACGCACTAGAAAAGCAATATATTAATTTGAAAATTTCATTTGATAGAGCACAAAATAAATAATGTTTGGCTTTTGCATTTAGTTGACGTTCTTTTTTATTTAATTCATCCGCTGGTCTAACTATTGCTATATCCCATGCATTGATATCTAAGCTTTTAATAAATTTTTCCTTTAATAATTACCACCCTTTATAATTTTTTCCTTCGAATAAAGGTGGTTTAGGAGATTTTTCTTCTTCATAAAGATTTACCCCACTAGTAGAAGCGAGATCATGAGACGCCATTATTCCCGGTTGTTAAGCCGATTTAGAATAACCTGGCTCTGATACCACTTGTTGGATCGGTCGGCGCCCTTAGAGGGGGGGGTGAATAAGGGTTTTCAAAAACTTTAGATTTTATTTAGAAAAACTTTGGAATATTGCAATATTAAAACAAGAAGTCAAGTAAAACAAAAAGTGAGACAAGCTTTATTGATATTAAATAAGTTTTACAAAACTTGATCTCAATGGCGCTAGAGATCGGAGGCGAATAATCAAAGCTCTTTTCGTTTTCTATCCCGACTCGCTTCCCCACGAACAGGTGGCCCTAGCCTTCTCCTCCTCGGATTCGGCCTCAAGCCGCTCTAGCCAATCCTTCCCCGGATGTGGCCTCGAGCACCCCCTAGACCTAGCCTAGATCTAGTCGCCAACACGAGGCGAATTTCAGCCCTAAGTCCTACCCCAGACCTAGTCGCCAACACGAGGCGAATTCACTACCGTTTACAAAGAAAAAGAGAAATAAAATAGAAGACAGCAATAATAAAAAACTCCCTATATGGATCTCTTGGAGAAGTGGATGAAGGCCCGCAGAGTATGATCGTACTCGATGCGGTCTTTCGTCATGATGATAGACTTAGCGCTAGCGCCTGCGCTAGTGGTACCGCCGGCGCTATCCCATATTAGGACACATTCTGCGCGGTAGAATCTTCAATCCGAGGAAACAATTTTCCCTTGCCAATTGTGCTCCTCGCTATCGTCGGCGCTATCGGATATCGCCTGGCGCTATCTCCTTCTATAAGTTCTCCCGGCATCTGCGCTTAAGTAAATATTTCATCGATCGAAATTTCGTCGAACGCATCTAAGATTTCGTCGAGCAACGTTTCTTCGAACGCCGTGATGAGAATTTCATCGAGCGCCGCATTCAGTTCGTCGAACGAATTTTCATCGAACGCCGTTATGAGCATTTCGTCGAGCGCCGCTTACAGTTCGTCGAATGACAGCTAGCGCCTGCGCTAGTACTACCGCCAGCGCTAGTAGATGTTTTGGATTTGTTGGCTCAACTTTGGGGGCAACCTTCTTATGTAATCCTTGAGTCATGAGGACTTTGTTATCCTGCACACTTGAACACACAAGATCAAATACACATAGGATTTGTTATTCTCAAGCCTAGGAGATGCGGAAGACCATGTTCCAACAGAAGAGTGTACCGTTGGTGAAGGTGTTGTGGTCCAACCACGGGCGAGAGGAGCACACATGGGAGCCCATGGACCTCATGCAACAATGCTACCCGGAACTCTTCACTTCAGGTACAACCTAAACCTCCTTGCAAATTTCTTTCTTTCCTTATATTGCGTAGAACCCGTAGACCCGATCTTAAATTTCGGGGACGAAATTTTTTTTTTGTTTATTAGGATTTGTAACATCCCAACTCCTTCTAGACCTATTGGAAATGTTAGGGCATAGGGGTGAGGTGAGTGGCCACAAGGGCCTTAGGCTAGGGTAGAAATTGCTAAGTGCACACCAAAGCTCAAAAACTAACCTAACCCTAAGCCCCTCAACTAGGTCAATTGATCCTCAATTGTCCAAATTGACCTCACATATGATGCCCTAACCACTAAGGGAGACCAATAGGATGGGAATTGCACTTGGGTGGGACCCAATTTCATGAAATTGACCAAAGTCAACAATAGGTCAACATCAGCCAAACTAAGTCAATTAGGGTTCAATTGACTCTACATGTTCAAATTGACCTTACCCCCACACTCTAAACACTTTAAGGAACTCATTGGACCTAAAAGCGCCATCACTTGGTCAACCAATTGACCAATTTGACCAAAGTCAACTCTAGCTTAATTTAGGTCAAAACCACACCTTAAGGCTAAATTAGCCCAATTGGGGCCCCACCATGGACCAACCAATGTTGGGTGATGTTAAGGGACCCATGATCCCCAAGTGGGGTCAACCCACTCACCTTGGTTGACCAAAGTCAACAATGGTCAACATAGCCCATTAAAGGGAATTCTAGGCCTAAATTGAATGGAACCCCAACACCAATCAATTAACCATTATTCATGGACTTAAGTCATGTCCATATCATCCCTAGACTGAACCCAAGCTTAGGCTTGATTGATCAAATGAAGGGGGACCAAAAGGGGATGAAAAAGCATAAAGCAAAAGGAGAAAGCAAAAGCAAACATTCCCCCCCCCCCCCCCTCTACACTCCATCTCCAATCAGTCTAGGAGCCTACCCTGATTGCTGTGGGTCTGGGCTTGACCCAGATAGAAGCAAGAGGCCGGCAGCTACAGGAGGGTGGCAGCATAGAGGCTACCCGAGGTGGCTTCAATTCAAAACCAACTAAAGAGGCATCCTCACTTCATTCCAGCCACACCATCACCTTCAGGAGGTAGAGAGCAGTCGAGAACGGCACCTGGAGCAGAGCTATCATCAGAGAATAGAGATCGGGAGCAGGGTCGCCGGAGCAAGGCAAATCCATGGCCAACCGTCGCCGGAGCCGCCGCCACTCCCCAATCACGGTTCGTTTCTCCTCCCCTCCCAACATGCTAGCTTCCTATCACAAAACGTTGAAGGATCGGGCTCAATTGAGCTCGAATCCACTCTTCGATTCCATGGAAATCGGCTCAAATCGGGACGCCTGGGATCTCCGTAAACCGCCGCCTCCGGCCGCTAGTTGTCGGTGGATGGTTGCCCCAACCACCACGAAGGTGTTGGTGGCGTTGGCCGGCGGTGGTGGTGGCTGGAACGCCGGCAATCTCCCCCGCAACATCACCCAACACGGTTGAATCGCAGCCGTTGGCTGGAGGAGGAAGATGAGCCGCTGCCGCCAGATCTGCTTCAAGATCTGTGCAAATCCCTATTTTCCTCTAATTAATTAATTCCTTATATAAGATTTCTGCCTATAAAGATCAGTCCACTTCTATAAATAATTAGGGCCTTCTAATGACTGAATTAGAAAAAGTGCCCAACATGAAAGTTGTAGGCCTTGGTCTTGACTTTCATTAGGGCTTGAGTTCAAGTCATTTGAAGACCCACAGCTCCCTAGGGAGCTGTTTTACCAGGACTGGTCCTACACTAGGTCAGTCCACAAAAATATTACCTAGCCCAAACCCCTCAAGATTTGGAGCTGATCTTTTAACCATGGGTTGGTATACCCTAGGGGCACCCCCTACCCAAAGGCCAGCCCTTGGTGGACAATTTTACCTAGAGTTTTTGTGATAATTAGGATATTAAAATTAAGTTGATTTTTGGAGCATATGATGTCCAAATGACACCAAATTTTGGTGCCATGCTCTTTGGTACATGAGTAGTGCCTGCCTAAATTTTCACTCCATTTGGAGTTGTTTTGGTATGGAAAATGGGAAACCCTAATGGGGGCCATAAGGGGTCAAATTAGGGTTTAGGCCATTGGAGGAGTTGAGTGAGTTAGCCTCCTCCCACCATTATGGTTATGTAGGTATGTATATACAAATGCATGTGACACACCCCAATGGGCTATTTGGAGTCATTAGGGTGGTGTGACCTAAAACCCTAAGGGTAAACCCTTAAGGTTGCAAAGTTGGGATTTGTGAAGGACATAGGACCAATTGTCCTTGCCTTGACTCAGAACTTTGTAGATATATTTTTAAGAGCATAAATGTCTTAGGTCATTTAATGGGAATTTTTAGTGTCATTTAAGTATTTTTCTCCTAATAAATGTCTTAGGTTTGAGGTTAGTTCAACTTAGTGGTCTGCGATTAGTAAAAACAGAATTTTGAGCTTTAGTCAATTCAGACCCCTGAGTAGTGTTTAGAAGTTATACCCAATCAGTATTTGAGTTATAGCTCACAATGATTCAAGGAGGGTCAACCTAGAATTAGCTGTAAGGTTATGCTAGGGTTAGTGAATGAGGTGTGGAGGTACGCCCAACCCAATTGGGTGGGACGGGTGTTGAGCTAAATCACTTTAAGTATATGAAATAATGAGGGGTGAACCAAATGTTAATCACCAACTAAAGTAATTGTCTTGAGGAGGATGGTGGGGTTGAGCCCATTGAATCCGTAGTACCGTTGGGAACCCCTTTACGGGGTACACCGCGGGAAGTCCAAGATTCACCCTAAATATATAACACTAACTACATTGTAGGCAAGAGTAGCTTAATTAGGTTAGTAAACTAGTATGGATCTCCTTCGGGATGGAGATGGGTTGGAGCAACTTATGTGTAAACCCCTGAGCTGGAATCTCGGGTGGACTTGATAACACCTGTTTCTTATGCATATAGTGGCGAGTCTTCGGTACTAGTCTAGTCGTGTCACCGACGGTAGTACATTGACTCAGGTGAGGGTGAGGTTTAGAGGGCCGGTACGTTTGAGTACCGCGGTCTGGAGGACAATCCCTAATAACCCACCCCGACCTTAAAGTCTAGTGGATTCCAGCAAGAGTACGCAGGAGCTCCGCTGTTGTGTCCTTAGCGTTGAGGCGTACGTAAGGTCTAGGCTTGGTAGTGAGCATACCCGCCTAGGATGTGGAGTGTCCGATCCACTACCACCGTGAGCCACGACGGTCGGTACCCGAAAGGTTGGCTTCCTTTCTAACAAATTGGGAACTATAAAGGTTCGTGCGCATAGAGTCGTGTGGGTGAGTCACATTGCATAAACACATTAAAACATCATAAACATAGCATAGCATAACATTCACATTAGCATACCTCCATCATATAAATTAGTATGGGCTCTTTTATATGATGGGTTACCTGGACATCTTAACTTATATGTCGTATGGGCGTTCATATAAGTTAAGGTACGAATCTATGATGGTAGTTTAGTTTTACTTACTGCACCGCATTTTCTTTCCATTACTACTTTACTTTATGCTCTACCTTACTGTCATTTGCCTGCGCTATACTGCTAGCTAGTTTTACTGTTTTACATATACCTGCTAGATTAGTGCCTTGTCACCTCTTCCTTTGTTTACCCCTTGTTGTCCTCCGCTTCTTCCTCCCGCTCGGTACCTAAGAGTCGTGGAGGGAGGCGAGGACAAAATGACTTAGTATTTATGACTAACGGTCGGTGTGACCACAGGAGTCCGAGGAGACGGAGTTGTCCCGCGCGCAGCAGGACGAGATGGCAGTACCTGAGCAGCGGATGCAGCGTACTACCACGACGCCACAGGTTGATGATTAGATTGTTAGATTTCCGCATTTGAGGGTTTTGTAATAGTTTCTGCATGATGTAGAGAGAGAGTACTTATTTTGGATTTGTATCGGGCTTAAGCCCTTTTTGCTTGTACTTCTCTTTTGGACTTTCTGTTTTCATTATATATATCTGATGTTGTGACATTGTGGACATGCCTTTACTTCTGCACTTCTTTTATTGGCATATTTTTACTTATGATCGTATAGCCGGCAGAGTTGGTGCTGAGCGGTGTTAGCCAACCCGAGTGTTGGTGACACCGCAAGGCAGCGATTCTGGGCGAAGATCCACCTCAACCGTGCGTTACGGGAGAGGTTTGAGTTTTCAAGTACCCGAATGGGTTTTGAGAAAAGAGATCTTACAACCCCTATCGTATAAGTCGGTTATGGGACTTCTTATACGATAGGCCTTGCTAAACGACCCCTTGGTCTATAGGTTTGTATGGGCATTCCTATAAATCAATGGTTACTTTTCTATTACTATTGTCTTTACTTAGTGCACTTTACTTATTCTTTACCTGCTCTTACTATGCCCCTTTTCTGCTTCAGTTATATATATACACATGTGTAGTGTAGAAACATTTCTTGTACCACTATCACCTGCTCTTTGTTATACCCCTTGCTGTCCTCCGCTTCATCCTCCTGCACGGTGCCTAGGAGCCATTAGGGGTGGGGTGGGGAACATAAGGCTTAGTCTTTTTGACTAACGGTCGGTGGACCATATCATTTTAGGAGATCGAGGAGATGCAGCAGCACCAGAGGCCGGTGCAGACGGAGGTGGGCCACACTACTAGAAAAATAACTTTTAGCCACACTTTTTTTTGCCACGGGTCCAAAAGCGTGGCTAATAGTTAAGTATTAGCCACGGCCCCCTAATTCGTGGCTAATAAGTAAGTATTAGCCACGGATGGCAAATTCGTGGCAAAAAAGCCAACATTAGCCACGGTTCACCGAATTCGTGGCTAAAAAATACTATTAGCCACGGTTTCTTAATTCGTGGCTAAAAGTTTAGCCACAATTCTTAGTTCGTGGTCAATACATAAGTATTAGCCACGGTTTTTTTGCCGTGGCAAAAAATTATTATGAGATAATTAACAAAAAATTAGTTTTTTAATTTATTAATAACATATGCATAAATATATTAATATTAATTTAGACATTAATTCTCAAATACTTAATAAATTTGTGTCACATGCCATTCAATCATGTATACTATACATCACATGCTATGAGGAGATCAACAACACTCAATCTAAGAGCAGAACTACTTTCGAATAATTATGTGAAGCTATAATATTGATGAAGCTATAATATTGATGAAGCTATAATATTGATGAAGCTATAATATTGATGATAGCTAGCAACGATCTCAAACGTCGTGACCTTTATACGAATAATAATTATGATGAATGCATGTGTTCACTATGAATATGATCGATGTTATCGAATTGTAAACATACGTAACTTCTAGCGTCGACACATCAGGTAGCTAATATTTGGCTTGTAGTTCAATAATCTCATCAAATTGTTATTTGCGATCATACCAAGATATTTTTTTTCATATGGAGAATATGATTACATCAATGAGGCGCTAGGTGAATGTTCTAAGGAATAATAGGAACTGAGTTACACGTGATAACCACAAAAATGACAACATCGATGAGCCAATTAAACGAATTGTACCTAAGATGATTGAGATCTCAGGCTCGTATCAAATGCCCCTAGCTACGAAGAGTTTTTGGGGGTTCCGAGATCCCAACCTCGTATCATGCTGCCCCTATATGTATAGTTATTGTGGGTTTCACTGCCCAATATCTTATATCAAATGCACCATGTCGAGTTTTCGGGGGTTCCGATGCCCGGTCAGCGGACGGGGATCAAGGGGGCAGCGCCCCCTGCAGGGTCCGGGGGCAGCGCCCCAGTCCCAATTTTTTTTTGTATATTAACTACGACCAGCTCCGCACGGGCTTCGCCCGTGCTGGCTAACACTTAGCGGGTTGCGCCCACATTCGACAGTACCCGGTCAGCGACGGTGGGCTTCGCCCGCAACATACACATATGAGTACTCAAAATGACCGTAAAAAAATATACATCAATATTTTATAATTATTTATTTCAAAAACATTTAATAATTTTGTTGCATCATTTTTTATTTTTCAATAATTAATAAAAAACACTCTTAATAATTTATGGCAACCAACCTAAAAATAATGGAGGGAAACTAAAAAATCTCCCCCCCCCCACAAAATTTACTTAATTATTTTTCATTTTTTTAAGCCAAAACCTATAGGTCAAAACCGAGTCTTTTTTCCTTTTTCCTCGGTTTTGCGCGCAGCCTTCTCGACAGAACGAACCCCGCAAGGCGCGCTCCTTCCTTCTCAGTCGAAATCGCTGATCCTCCTCCTCACCGTCGACTTCATCCCCCTTCTCCTCTCCGGCGAAGGTCCAGTGGTGCTCCATACTCCTTCTCCTCTCCGGCGAAGGTCTGGCGAAGCCCTAGAGCATTGCATACGGCGACCTAATCGGCCGACCACTGCAGTTCGCCGCTCCTTCTTCCTTCTCTCCAACGACGACAGCTAGGATCTTCATCCTCCAACGTTTTCCTTCTCTCCGGCGACAACAACGAGGGCTTCTTCCTCCTTCTTGGCCCACCTTCAGTTTAGGTATAAAAAACATTTTGCCCCCTTTTTCATGATTCGATTTTACATTGCATTGCATAACAGGTTGTATGTATTTTGTGGTTGTGTGTGTTGTGTTTGTGTATGAATGTGTTAACTGTGATGTTGTATGTGTTTTGTGCTTGTGTGTTGTGTTTGTGTATTTATGTGTTATGTGGTTGTGTGAGTGTCTTTGATGGCAGACGGGAAAATATGAGCCGAGATCAGCATCCCTCCCTCTGGTAGCCTGAATTGACCTATCCTGGAGGAGAATCAGGTTGTGTAGAATTAGTTCCTACGGTTTCTCCCACTTCCAACCACACAGAACAACGACCGACCATTGCCAGAAGCCGATTTTGCTGCATTCTCTGCGTGAAATCACCGTAGATTGGGTGTTACTGCTGCCCAATGAATTGTACAACCTCTGTCCAATTCAGGACAGCAAACAAATCCCTTTCCAGGAGTCCAACCTGCAGCCCAACACCTGCTTTCAGCCGCCCAGAACAAACATTATTGCTTTTTGGTGCTGTCACACATTGTAGAGCACAAGTCCAGCCATCATTCAAAGAGTTCTTATCCACCGGCAAGCCTTCCACATCTAATTCAAGCCTGAAAATTGTCATAAATCTTCACAGTTTGGTCTTACTTGTTTATGTTGTTTATGTTGTATGTGTATGAATGTGTTGTTGTATGTGTATGAATGTGTTAACTGTGATTTTTCAAGATCCAATTTTTGTAACAAAAAAGATTTCCTGATGAGTTATAATAATTTGGCAATACTTTTGATAAATGCAAGTAAAATTAGGTATTATGATGATCTTTAGAGTGAAAGTTCACAGAGAATTCCTACAATAATTTTGCTAATTTTGATATTTTAATTCTGCTAATTATGTGAAGTTATAATATCAATGATTAATTTCAATATTTTTTTAAATAGCAGGTAACAAGATAAGAAGGACTTATCGTTGGTTTTACGGCACTTCTCCGGCTACAGATTGTGGCCTATGTTTCACTCTCTTCATCTCTATCTCCTTTTACATTCCTGTATTCTAGGTGTGCTTTGAGGTATTAGTCAAGTAGTGGCTAAGAAAAAGCACGGTAGACTCTGTGATTGATGTTTGTAGGGGTGCTCCGTAGTATTGGCCGGTAGAGGGTCAAGCGGAGCAAATAGATATTTATTTACTTTGCGTGTACTTTTTCATGTTTTACTGATTTCTAATTTAAAATCCCCCCCTGTAAATCACTTATTATGAGCTTCTATGTAGGTTACTTGAGCATATAACATGGATAAAAGTTGGATTGATTTGCAAAATAGAACTTCAGATGAATATATTAAGGGTGTTGACAAGTTTTTGAATTATGCTTATCAAAACAAGTCAAGTGATTTTGAGACTAGGATTTACTGTCCTTGCAAGAAATGTACCAACCGTGATCTTGTAGAGAGAATTGTTGCACATGAGCATATAATTATTCATGGGTTTCAAAAAAAGTACAAGACATGGAGTTTTCATGGGGAGTTATGTCATTCACAAAATTATAGTGGAGATTGCTCAATTAATCATCATTTAAATTTGAGTGATGATATGATTGGAATGATACATGAGGCAGCTGGCATTCTTGTAATTGATGCTAGCTTGCATGAAGATCCACATACATCAAATAATCCAATAGATGATTTCACAGAAGGGGATGTCAAATTTAGAAAACTCGTTGAAGATGCAGAGTCTCCATTGTACCCTGATTGTGCTAAATATACATCACTGTCTTTTATGGTTAGGTTACTACACGGGAAAACAATGTATGGATGGACATATGTATCATTCACTTGGTTGTTAGAAACTCTTATTGATGCGTTTCCCAACATAAAACTACCAAAATCTTATTATGAAGCTCAGAAAATCACTAAAGACTTGGGGTTTTCTTACGAGACTTGGGATGCATGCCCTACCAATTGTATGTTATTCAGAGGAAATGATTTGTCACTTGATAAATGTGAGATATGTGGGGAATCAAGATATAAAAAACCTAATGAAAGCTCAGGTAATGTAGAGTGCACAACTACAAAAATTGCTTCAAAACAAGTAAGATACTTTCCTATTAAGTCAAGGTTAAAAAGGTTATTCATGTCATCGAAAACGGCACATTTCATGCGATGGAATATAGAAGAATGCATAGATGATGGGATCATGCGACACCCTGCAGACACTCCTCAATGGAAAAAATTTGATAATGATTTTCCTGAATTTGCAGCTGAGTATCGCAATGTTAAACTTGGTTTGGCATCTGATGGATTTAATCCTTTTAGAACCATGTTTATTGCTCATAGCACATGGCCGGTTGTTTTAATGCCTTATAATTTACCACCATGGATGTGTATGACACAAGCTTTTCTCTTTCTTGTTGTGTTAATTGATGGACCAAAGGGGCCAGGTAATAAGATAGATGTTTATCTACAACCGTTGATTGAAGAGTTGAATGAACTGTGGAGTTATGGTATGATAATATATGATGCATCAAAGAATCAAATGTTTACACTTCGTACTGCACTACTTTGGACAATTAATGACTATCCAGCATATTCCAATTTATCAGGATGGAGTACAAAAGGTAAATGTGCTTGTGCAAATTGTAATCACCAAACTAGATCACATTGGTTGTCAAATGGTAGAAAATTTTGTTACTTGGGTCATCGTCGTTGGTTACCTTGTGGGCACAGGTTTCGAAGAGATAAGGTATCTTTTGATGGACATCGAGAGTTTGAAGATAAGCCTCCTAATTTAAAGGAAAGTGACATTTTAGCACAGTTGGATGGCGTACTTACTGAGTACAAGAAAGATGACCTTAAGAAAAGGAAGAGAGAAGAGCGTAACCGAGTAAGTAATATTGGTAAAAAACCTGGTTGGAAAAAAAGAGTATCTTTTTTGAATTGCCATATTGGGGGTCTCTTCAAGTACGGCATTCCATCGATGTGATGCACCAAGAGAAAAATGTAGGAGAAAATTTGCTATATACCATATTAGGCATTACAGGGAAATCAAAGGATGGATTGAAGTCAAGACAAGATTTAAAGGTTATGGGTATTCGCACTATGTTGCACCCACAACTACTTGCATCTGGCAAGACTTTATTGTATCCAGCTCTCTTTACAATGGATAAAACACATCAAGATATCTTTTTAAGAGTGTTGAAAAGCATCAAAGTGCCCAATGGTTATGCTTCAAATATTTCGCGATGTGTTCATTTGAAAGAGAGAAATATTTGGGGTCTTAAAAGTCATGACATGCATATAATTATGCAACAATTCCTTCCAATAGCCATTAGAAAAGCTCTACCGATAGACGTTGTGAAGGTATTTATTGAGTTATCCAATTTCTATAGACAATTGTGCTCCAAAAGTAACAAAGTAATTGACTTAAAGTACTTGCAAGAACGTATTGTTCTCACACTATGTCATCTCGAGAAAATTTTTCCACCAGCATTTTTTGATATTATGGAGCATCTAACTATACATTTAGCTGAAGAAGCTGCCATTGCTGGCCCGGTCCAATTTCGATGGATGTATCCCATTGAAAGGTAATGACGTTTGCTTGTATTTGACAATATTCTACCTTCTTTTATTAACATAATGTGTATTTTAATTTAGGTATCTACTTACTCTTAAGAGATATGTACGTAATCGTGCTCATCCCGAAGGTTCTATTGCTAAAGGCTATCTTATGGAAGAGTGCATGAATTTCTGCGAGAGATACCTAGATGGAGTGGAAACAAAGTCTAATCGCCCAAGTAGAAATAATGATGGAAGTTATGTTTCTGGTCGTCCTTTCAAGAGAGGCAAAAAGATGCTTCTTGATGAAATTACATTGACACAAATGCATCGCCATGTTCTTTTCAACACAGATGCAATCACCATATTTCTAGAGTGAGTTTCTAGAACTTATTCAAGTTTAATATCTTTTGTATTATTTGTTTATGATGGTGAAATTTATTATAGGAAACGTATTGTTCTCACTAAGCATCAAATTCAATTCGTTCACAAATTCGAGAGGAGGTGCAATCTCAAGTTGATTCTCAAATTACTCAAATGAAAGCACAAATGGATGAAATGACACGTGTTCAACAAAATATGCAAGTGCTTTTAGAGCGTGTTGGCATTCCATTAACACTAACAATGAATAGAACTGACGATCCTTCCATTCCATCTAGCACTGGACAGGTTTGTATTTAATGTTACTTTTCAATTGCTAATTTTTTTTAAAAACTTGTAATATTTGAAATTTTATAGGTTGGAGATGAACTTGATGATTTAGAAGACGGAGAGTTGGAGGGCATGGTGCATCAATCAAAAAATTAATTAATATGCAGTAGTTTTTTGATTGGTTTTATTTGTGGTTTGGGAATGATTACATTTGGAGTTTAAGAATGATTTGATTTTGGTTTGTGCTATAAACTATTGAAGACAATTTATATGAATTAATATTGTACTTTTTTATGCATATATCATGTGTGTGTGTGTGTATATATTAAGATAAAAATTGTCTCCTTTTAATATTCATTATTTTGGTACCAAATGTTTCTCCAAAAAGTTGTGTTGATGGTCTAGCTAGATAGGAGCTCATAGTTTTTGGGAGTACATGAAAAGTTCATCGAGGAGAAAATGTGTGTTAGTTTGATTAATTTATTAGTAATTTGATGATCATTGGTAATTGTATTTGATTAATTATAATTTTTTTAAAATTGTGTATAATTAATGAAACATGAAAGGAATTTTAGCCACGGGGTGGAATCGTGGTAAATACTATAAACTTATTTTTTTAGCCACGGAATAAATTCGTGGCAAATAGTTAATCATATTATAAAATTGCGGCAAATAATTATGAAAGGAAACTATTAGCCACGGAACTTTGTCGTGGCTAATAGTTATCATATGCAAAAGCTTTAGCCACGGCACGAAGCCGTGGTAAATGAGGATGATACTGGAGTTTTAGCCACGGTGGAGATTTCGCGGCTAATATACGATAAAACTGGGACCTTTAGCCACGGTTAAATCTGTGGCTAAAGTTCGTGGTTAAAGGTTATTAGCCGCGGAGCGGGCGTGGCGAATACTATTTGCCACGCGCGCATTGCCCACGCCCATTTACCGTGGGCAGGCCGTGGCTAAAAGCCTTTTGCCACGGTTTAGGGCTTTTAGCCACGGCAATTTGCCCTGGCTAAAAGTCCCTTCTCTGGTAGTGCCAGCCTATTACAGGAGCACCAGATTCAGGATCAGTGAGTGATTAGTAGTTAGCTTCCGCGAGTGATCTTGTAGTGAGGACATGATGTACAGGGCATGTGCCCTTTATTATTGTAACAATCTTTTATTCAGTTATTATCTGTGGACATTTACCTTTATGGTTTTATATTTCATGTTGATTCTGTGGACTTGTCTTCTTTAATGCACTTTTCTTTGTGATCGATTTGGCCTGCAGGATCGGTGTTTTGTAGTGGTGACCTTCCCGAGTGAAGGTGTCACTGCAAAGCGGCGGTTCTGGGCCTAAGACCCGGTGTTTTCAAAAGAAAAAAAATGGGGTCTTACAATGTTCTCTTTAGTTCTAGCTCGAGAGTAGATACTCAGCGAGTTCATATTTTCATGGTATTCTCTTTCATTCCACGAGTTCCTACTCGCGAGGATGTATCCAACTACTCATCTCTGCAAGATTCAGAAGAAATCTATATTCAGCGAATGCTTACTCACGATGGGTGTTCTTATTTGGGATGATCTTATTCAACAGCTTATACTTCCTGATGAAAACTCAAAGGACAATTATTCATAACTCACTTTGGCGAGGAAAAGACATCATGAATCAGGTCACGTAAAACTTATTCTTCTTCTTATTATTCACTACATATAGCGATATTGCTCTCTCTATTGCAAAACTCTTAGGAGATAGATCGAGCATCCACTCGAAGTAGTATGATATATTCAAAAATATTTTAGGATATGTGATCTCACCTCTCCCCTTGAAACTTCTGGTCGAGCAATGAGATGACGTCTCTAGTTCAGTGCGCCATCCTAAGTCCAAGCCTCTACATTGTCGGCCGAGATCAGCTGCCCCCTTGCATGTTGGCCAATCTGCCCCTCGAGTACCGACTCTCTTTGCCCGCGCACTAGTTACTAGGGGAGAAATGAAACTATATTCTCAGGTACTCTAAATAAGTTGAAGTCCTCGAGCAGAGAGTTGTCGTAGACCAGGTCACTGCACGAGCTCCTCTCCTGCATACCGGCTACTTGCCCCCTCGAGTGATTTCTATGTCCTCGAGCAGAGAGTTGTCGTAGACCAGGTCACTGCACGAGCTCCTCTCCTGCATACCGGCTACTTGCCCCCTCGAGTGAGTTCTAAAGTCCTCGAGCAGAGTGTTGCCGTAGTCTGAGTCACTGCACGAGCTCCACTCCTGCATACCGGCTACTTGCCCCCTCGAGTGAGTTCTATGTCCTTGAGCAGAGAGTTGCCGTAGAACAGGTCACTGCACGAGCTCCTCTCCTGCATACCGGCTACTTGCCCCCTCGAGTGAGTTCTAAAGTCCTCGAGCAGAGTGTTGTCGTAGTCTGAGTCACTGCACGAGCTCCACTCTTGCATACCGGCTACTTGCCCCCTCGAGTGAGTTCTATGTCCTCGAGCAGAGAGTTGTCGTAGACCAGGTCACTGCACGAGCTCCTCTCCTGTATACCGGCTACTTGCCCCCTCGAGTGAGGTCTATGTCCTCGAGCAGAGAGTTGTCGTAGACCAGGCCATAGCACTGGGCTCCTCCCCTGCAGGCTGGCTACTTGCCCCCTCGAGTGAGTTGATGTCCTCGAGCAGAGTGTTGCCGTAGTCTGAGTCACTGCACGAGCTCCTCTCCCGCACACCGGCTACTTGCCCCCTCGAGTGAGTTCTAAGTCCTCGAGCAGAGTGTTGTCGTAGACCAGGTCACTGCACGAGCTCCTCTCCTGCACACCGGCTACTTGCCCCCTCGAGTGAGTTCTAAGTCCTCGAGCAGAGTGTTGCCGTAGACCAGGTCACTGCACGAGCTCCTCTCCTGCATACCGGCTACTTGCCCCCTCGAGTGAGTTCTATGTCCTCGAGCAGAGAGTTGTCGTAGACCAGGTCACTGCACGAGCTCCTCTCCTGCACACCAGCTACTTGCCCCCTCGAGTGAGTTCTATGTCCTCGAGCAAAGAGTTGTCGTAGGCTAGGCCGTAGCACTGGGCTCCTCCCCTGCAGGCTGGCTACTTGCCCCCTCGAATGAGTTCTAAGTCCCCGAGCACAATGTTGGTGTAGGCCAGGTCACTGCACGAGCTCCTCTCCTGCATACCGGCTACTTGCCCCCTCGAGCGAGTTGAAGACCTCGAGTAGAGAGTTGCCACCTAGTCGACGCTAGGAGCCTAAAATTTATTTAGCACCTCCTCCAGTTGAGCTCGCTCGTCTAGCGAATGGCCTGGAGGGTGTCTAATCTTCTCCACCTCCAGTTGAGCTCGCTCGTCTAACGAATGGCCTGGAGGGTGTCGACTCTTCTCCACCTCCAGTTGAGCCTCGCTCCTGGAGGGTGTCGAATCTTCTCCACCTCTAGTTGAGCTCGCTCGTCTAGCGAATGGCCTGGAGGGTGTCGACTCTTCTCCACCTCCAGTTGAGCCTCGCTCCCGAAGGGTGTCGAATCTTCTCCACCTCCAGTTGAGCTCGCTCGTCTAGCGAATGGCCTGGAGGGTGTCGAATCTTCTCCACCTCCAGTTGAGCTCGCTCGTCTAGCGAATGGCCTGGAGGGTGTCGAATCTTCTCCACCTCCAGTTGAGCCTCGCTCCTGGATGGTGTCGACTCCTCTCCACCTCCAGTTGAGCCTCGCTCCTGGAGGGTGTCGACTCCTCTCCACCTCCAGTTGAGCCTCGCTCCTGGAGGGTGTCGATTCCTCTCCACCTCCAGTTGAGCCTCGCTCCTGGATGGTGTCGACTCATATCCACCTCCAATTGAGCCTCGCTCCTGGAGGGTGTCGACTTGTCTCCACCTCCAGTTGAGCCTCGCTCATGGAGGGTGTTGACTCCTCTCCACCTCCAGTTGAGCCTCGCTCCTGGAGGGTGTCAACTCCTCTCCACCTCCAGTTGAGCCTCGCTCCCGGATGGTGTCGACTCCTCTCCACCTCCAGTTGAGCCTCGCTCCTGGAGGGTGTCGACTCTTCTCCACCTCCAGTTGAGCCTCGCTCCTGGAGGGTGTTAACTCCTCTCCACCTCCAGTTGAGCCTCGCTCCTTGATGGTGTCGACTCCTCTCCACCTCCAGTTGAGCCTCGCTCCTGGAGGGTGTCGACTCCTCTCCACCTCCAGTTGAGCCTCGCTCCTAGATGGTGCCGACTCCTCTCCACCTCCAGTTGAGCCTCGCTCCTAGAGGGTGTCAACTCCTCTCCACCTCCAGTTGAGCCTCGCTCCTGGATTGTGTCGACTCCTCTCCACCTCCAGTTGAGCCTCGCTCCTTGATGGTGTCGACTCCTCTCCACCTCCAGTTGAGCCTCGCTCCTGGAGGGTGTCGACTCCTCTCCACCTCCAGTTGAGCCTCGCTCCTAGATGGTGCCGAATCCTCTCCACCTCCAGTTGAGCCTCGCTCCTGGAGGGTGTGGACTCCTCTCCACCTCCATTTCTGCGTCGCTCCTGGAGGGTGTCGACTCCTCTCCACCTCCAGCTGAGCCGCGCTCCTAGATGGTGTCGACTCCTCTCCACCTCCAGTTGAGCCTCGCTCCTGGAGGGTGTCGACTCTTCTCCACCTCCAGTTGAGCCTCGCTCCTGGAGGGTGTCGACTCCTCTCCACCTCTAGTTGAGCCTCACTCCTGGAGGGCGTCGACTCCTCTCCACCTCCAGTTGAGCCTCGCTCCTGGATGGTGTCGACTCCTCTCCACCTCCAATTGAGCCTCGCTCCTGCAGGGTGTCGACTCCTCTCCACCTCTAGTTGAGCCTCGCTCCTGAAGGGTGTCGACTCCTCTCCACCTCCATTTGAGCCTCGCTCCTGGAGGGTGTCGACTCCTCTCCACCTCCAGTTGAGCCTCGCTCCTGTAGGGTGTCGACTCCTCTCCACCTCCAGTTGAGCCTCGCTCCTGGAGGGTGTCGACTCCTCTCCACCTCCAATTGAGCCTCGCTCCTAGATGGTGCCGACTCCTCTCCACCTCCAGTTGAGCCTCGCTCCTGGAGGGTGTGGACTCCTCTCCACCTCCATTTCTGCGTCGCTCCTGGAGGGTGTCGACTCCTCTCCACCTCCAGCTGAGCCGCGCTCCTAGATGGTGTCGACTCCTCTCCACCTCCAGTTGAGCCTCGCTCCTGGAGGGTGTCGACTCTTCTCCACCTCCAGTTGAACCTCGCTCCTGGAGGGTGTCGACTCCTCTCCACCTCTAGTTGAGCCTCACTCCTGGAGGGCGTCGACTCCTCTCCACCTCCAGTTGAGCCTCGCTCCTGGATGGTGTCGACTCCTCTCCACCTCCAATTGAGCCTCGCTCCTGCAGGGTGTCGACTCCTCTCCACCTCTAGTTGAGCCTCGCTCCTGAAGGGTGTCGACTCCTCTCCACCTCCAGTTGAGCCTCGCTCCTGGAGGGTGTCGACTCCTCTCCACCTCCAGTTGAGCCTCGCTCCTGTAGGGTGTCGACTCCTCTCCACCTCCAGTTGAGCCTCGCTCCTGGATGGTGTCGACTCCTCTCCACCTCTAGTTGAGCCTCACTCCTGGAGGGTGTCGACTCTTCTCCACCTCCAGTTGAGCCTCGCTCCTGGAGGGTGTCGACTCCTCTCCACCTCCAGTTGAGCCTCGCTCCTGGAGGGTGTCGACTCCTCTCCACCTCCAGTTGAACCTCGCTCCTGGAGGGTGTCGTCCCTTCTCCACCTCTAGTTGAGCCTCGCTCCTGAAGGGTGTCGACTCCTCTCAACCTCCAGTTGAGCCTCACTCCTGGAGGGTGTCGACTCCTCTCCACCTCCAGTTGAGCCTCGCTTCTGGAGGGTGTCGTCTCCTCTCCACCTCCAGTTGAGCCTCGCTCCTGGAGGGTGTCGACTCTTCTCCACCTCCAGTTGAGCCTCGCTCCTGAGGGTGTCGACTCCTCTGCACCTCCAGTTGAGCCTCGCTCCTGGATGGTGTCGACTCCTCTCCACCTCCAGTTGAGCCTCGCTCCTGGAGGGTGTCGACTCCTCTCCACCTCCAGTTGAGCCTCGCTCCTGGAGGGTGTCGACTCCTCTCCACCTCCAGTTGAGCCTCGCTCCTGGAGGGTGTCGACTCCTCTCCACCTCCAGTTGAGCCTCGCTCATGGATGGTGTTGACTCCTCTCCACCTCCAGTTGAGCCTCGCTCCTAGAAGGTGTCAACTCCTCTCCACCTCAAGTTGAGCCTCGCTCCTGGATTGTGTCGACTCCTCTCCACCTCAAGTTGAGCCTCGCTCCTGGAGGGTGTCGACTCCTCTCCACCTCCAGTTGAGCCTCACTCCTGGATGGTGTCTACTCCTCTCCACCTCCAGTTGAGCCTCGCTCCTGGAGGGTGTCGACTCGTCTCCACCTCCACTTGAGCCTCGCTCCTGGAGGGTGTCGACTCCTCTCCACCTCCAGTTGAGCCTCGCTCCTGGAGGGTGTCGACTCCTCTGCACCTCCAGTTGAGCCTCGATCCTGGAGGGTGTCGACTCTTCTCCATCTATTTTAGTTGAATTTGCTCAGCTAGCGAAGGGCTTGAGAGAGATACTAAGTGACATATCATCTAGTGCCCATCTCTCCGAACCACGGGTCCTATATTGTTTTTCCGAGCTCGTATCGAGCTCGAAAAAAGCGGGGATTATGTATAACTCGTAATTTGTCGAGAACAGAAATGCACGAGGACAACACAAAAGTCCTCCCACACCTGGGCGAGTACAGAAGACCTCCCCCACCTGGGCGAATACAGAAGGCCTCCCCCACCTGGGCGAGTACAGAAGAGCTCCCCCACCTGGGCGAGTACAGAAGACCTCCCCCACCTGGGCGAGTACAGAAGACCTCCCCCACCTGGGCGAGTGCAGAAGACCTCCCCCACCTGGGCGAGTACAGAAGACCTCCCCCACCTGGGCGAGTACAGAAGACCTCCCCCACCTGGGCGAGTACAGAAGACCTCCCCCAACTAGGCGAATACAGAAGGCCTCCCCCACCTGGGCGTGTACAGAAGACCTCCCCCACCTGAGTGAGTATAGAAGGCCTCCCCTACCTGGGCGAGTACATAAGACATCCTCTACCTGGGCGAGTACAGATTTTTACCCCGTCAAAAGGCGGGAGCCGCTATCTGCAACCCATTTTAGAAGGCGGGAGCAGCTATTCGCAGTCCATTTGGATTTGCCTATAAATAGGACCCCAAGGCACAAGTAGAAGGCACTTTCACCCCCCTCCCCTATGGTGGACGAGTACCTTGTCTTCCTCTCTTGTGCCAAGCTCAGCATTTGCTTTAAGAGGGGAGGTTCCTATAGACTTCCGGGTGTGTGGCGGGACCTCCTCGCTGCACCATGCGGGTCTTGTTTATAGGCAGGTTGGAGTGGTTTTGATGATCTCTATCTTCTTATCACCTTGTCTCGCGTGGGTCGATCACTAAACGAGTAGCCTCTGGTCACCCCCAAGTCTCGAACAGTTGGACCGGTATCCGGGTTCCAACAATGATATACTCTGAGGAAGAGAGTAAGTCTCAAACTGCTCAACTTGTGGAGGGCTCTGTGTCGAAGATGAGTGACTGTGATAGAAATTTCTCTGATGTTGCTTAATCTTATGGTTCTGAGAACGCACATAGTTAGGATTCATCGCTTCACCTTCAATAAACTAATTTGCTATTTCGATGAGATGCTCGTAAGACTTTGGCTCTTTTATGCTGACTTTATATTTGAGAGGGCCTTCTTGAAGTCCATGAATGAAGGCACATTTATACATCTCTTGATCAATATTAACAACCTCAAGAAGCTCTCTTTGGAATCTATCGATGAAGTGAGCGATAGTTTCATTAACTCCTTGCTTGATTTGAAAAAGAGCTGCTGGGCGTCTCTTTTGCTTCCTTGAGGTAGCAAATTTCAAGAGAAGTTCTCTTCTGAGATCCATAAAGCAAGTAACTGATTGAGGTGGTAGCTTGTAGAACCATTCCAGAGCTTGACCGCCAAAGGTCATGACGAGAAGCTTGCACCTGATGCTATCTAATATAGTTCTCAACGCAACAGCTGACTCAAAGGCTTGAAGGTGGGAGATTGGATCTTCTACCCCTGAGAAGGTTGGTAGACGGGGTTCCTTAAACCCATTAGGAGCAGGTTCCCAATGAATTCTATCTGTAAAAGGAGAAGACTCCTCTACTTCAGCTATAACTGGAGGGGCCGAAGGAGTTGCAACTTGAGGAGGAAGCTGCTGAATGATAGTTGCTATAGCATGATTAATCCCATTAAGTTGCTGACGAGTCTGTTCCTGCTGTTGAGCAAGCTCTTTGCAAAATTGCTCCAAATGAACCTCTATGCAAAGCTCAAGAGCTTCCAGAGTAAGTTCACCACTTGAATGATCTTGAATCTTTGTCATCTCCATTGCTACTCAAAAAATAGAAGTTGCCGAAAAAGAGAAAAACTGAAATAACTTTCAAACGGAGCCGAATTTTTGAAATCTGAGGGCTAAAAAATGCCTAAATGGGGAACTCGTTCAATTTTTGGATAGGATCTGGTCGCAGGAAGCTTTGAATTTCTGAATTCTGACACCCGGATCAAAAGTTATGACCGTTTTATGATTTGGTGTTATGCTCGACAAAATCTCATATCTTCACCGCAGCTGCTATTCATCAACCATTCCGATCTGAAGGTCGCGTGTTATGTTCGAGCCAAAAATGCTCCAGGTTCACACTCGCTTAAGCTGAAAAGAGGTGGAGGAAGGAAACTGTTAGATGGTTGGTTACTTTGAGCTATGATGGAAGACAAGAGGGAGGAGAAAAAGAGATGTCGAGAATCTCTTGGGAGGAGATAACAGAATCTACTAAAAAAGAGGTAACGAGGTCTCAGAAATGAGATAGCTCCACCTGCCGAAATGAAGTATTAACGATCTCAAAAATGAGACCGCCCCAGCAGCTGGGAAGAGATACGATGGTCTCAAAAATGAGACCGCTCATATCAAAGGCAAGAGCTGGAAACCCTCCAAAGATCCCAAACCAATACCCCTACCCCCTTATTTATAGGCGGGAGGGCCTGCCCAAACGGGCAGGTCAGGAAGGAACGGGCTGCCCGGAGCCGAGATCTCCCAGGCCGAGGTCGCCCCTAGGGGGAACGACCTGGCGAGGTCGCCCAGAGGGCGACCTTAGGCCGAGATCACCCCAGCTGGGGCGATCTGCCTCAGGCCGAGATCGCCCCAGCTGGGGAGATCGGCCTCAGGCCGAGGTCACCCCGAAGGGGCGACCTGGCGAGGTCTCCCAGAGGGTGACCTCAGGCCGAGATCGCCCCAGCTGGGGCGATCTGCCTCAGGCCGAGGTCACCTCGAAGGGGCGACCTGGCGAGGTCGCCCAGAGGGCGACCTTAGGCCAAGATCCCCCCAGCTGGGGCGATCTGCCTCAGGCCGAGGTCCCCCCGAAGGGGCGACCTGGCGAGGTCACCCAGAGGGCGACCTCAGGCCGAGATCGCCCAAGTTGGGGCGATCTGCCTCAGGCCAAGGTCCCCCCGAAGGGGCGACCTGGCGAGGTCGCCCAGAGGGCGACCTCAGGCCGAGACCGCCCCAGCTGGGGCGATCTGCCTTAGGCCGAGGTCACCCCGAAGGGACGACCTCTCGAGGGAGGGATCACGCGGGGCGTGTAACACCCTGCCAGTACGAATAATATAACAGTAGGTCCGGCCGGGACCCCACGCCATACTAACCACACTAGCTAGGAGTTAAAAGGTGATAAACAGAAAGAACCTACAACAGAGTATACTAAACACTAGCGGAAGCATAAAGATTTAACATTTCCATTAGAATTGTCCACTATCATAGGAATGAAACCAAGAAAGAGAGTTATGGCCTTAAGGCCTTACATTTAGCAAATGTACCAAAAACTCCAAAACATACATCGGCACGCAGGCCGGCACTACATGAGAAAGCTAAAAAGGAGGCTGGCCTTCAAGGGCCAACTCAGCAAAAGGGGGCCACCGCCCGCTATTTCCCGCTAGGCTCACCTGCACCTGCATAAGAACATTCCACCAAGCGGTGGCAAACAAGGTAACGGTCAGCACAGCTGACCAAATTATAACGACCCCACCCCTTTCCCGGGGTGGCGGAGATTCTACCCTGCAAGCAAGCCATACTAGCACAAGTACTAAAATAAAGAAAGTGCAACTACACAAGGTGAGGTTTCAAGCACATTCAATCTTCTAGGTTGAGCATCAAAAAGGAGGGAACCTAGGTATGCACATGATGTTGGTTGGGTTCACCCGAAGGTTCCCCGCAACCGCCTAAACAACCGCATGAGGCTAACAACATCAATTCCACAAACACTCCACCATAAGGGCCATCGCCTTATGTGGGAAAAAAGAGCTTTTGGTCGGTCTAGGTAAACCACCTTCCACGACCTCTCCCATGATCACACGGCTACATGAGGTAGGGACCTCTTACCGATCTGCATGGAAACGGGTTCGGTTTAGCTTTGCCCGTACTCTAATCGTCGCGATCTGTCGCACGACGCGGGTACGGCTTCGCCTCGGCCCGTAAGGGTTTAGCACCTTCAAGTGCTACACAACTATAAGCTACGCACCTAATCCCTTCACAAGGATCTAGGCTTCACAAATACTCAAAAAGGGGAGGTATAATACGCTCCGCATCAATTTCGCGGTGAAGGTTTGCCTTCATCCAATCTCAAAGCATGGGGCTTTCGTTAGGATCTTCACAAGACGCATACACTTAAATCCCGCACTACTATAGATGATTTCACAGAGTCATTCTCCGGCACGCATTCTAGGCTTAACCTAAATGCAACGTCGCAATCCAAGCATCACCGATTCGGGCTCACGGCCACGAATAGGCTTCACACAAAATGCCTAAATCCGCACGACTACCGGATTTTCTACATGCAATATGCCGGGGACGGACACAATCGACCCGGAGTTCCGGAGAACTTGAGGGAATCCTACACTTCACCCATTTGGTGAAAGGGATCCCTCGTGCAAGCATAGAGAAACGAAGGAGAGGACCAAAGACAAGTCCAAACAACGGGAGAAGAAATCGTTACCCTAGGAGCGTTCTTTTTCGCCATGGATCCGAGATTCTAGACGGAGGGAAAAGACCGCACCAGGCTGCACTCTCCAGATCTGGAAACGGTTCGCGAAACGGAGCTCCGGAGCTCCGTCAATGGCGGAATCTCCCTTCTTCTTCCTTGGCTCCTCCTTCTTTCTCTAGGGTTTGGAGAGAGAATGACTTAGAGAATATGAGGTTTAACCCCCTCTCATCAGCCCTAAAGGTCTCCCGCAACTAACCCTAGCCGTTGGATCAAATCCCAAAAGATTTGGACGGTCCGATCTTCTTCTCCGCTCAAAATCGCGGAACAGAATAAACAGGGCGCACGATCGCTGGCGCACGATCACTGGTCGTGCGCGAAGAGGGAAATGGTCGTGCGCACTGTCCGAGACAGAACTCGATTCTCTTCTGAATTAACGCACGATCGCTGGCGCACGGTCACTGGTCGTGCGCGAAGAGGACAATGGTCGTGCGCATACGCCGAGACAGAACTCCGATTCTTTGCGGGTTACGCACGATCATTGGCGCACGCTCACTGGTCGTGCGCTAAGAGGACAATGGTCGTGCGCATTGACCTGATCTGGAATCTTGAGCCTATCCCGAGCGCAACACCACCATTCCGCCTACCTCGCTGAACCACGATCTTTGGGGTGTTACAACTCCACCCCCCTTAAAAGAATTTCGTCCCGAAATTTCGAAAACAGTAATAGCAGGAAATTACAGTTTTTAAAGAAAATTTACCTGAGGGAAATAGCTCGGGGTACTCCGCAAGCATCGCTTGCTCTCTCTCCCAAGTTAGCTCCTCTCGGCCGCAATTATCCCACCGGACCTTTACCATCCGAATGGACTTGTTCCGCAACTGCTTTACCTCGGTATCCTCGATGCGTAAGGGTTTGACTTTCGTCAACAACCCACTATCCACCGACACTTTGCCGACCGCAACGATATGAGTAGGCTCTTGCACTGCCTTCCTCAGAACTGAAATGTGAAACACGTCGTGCAGACCGCTCAGCTCTGCAGATAGTGCAAGCCGATAAGCCGCATCACCAACACGTTCCACAATCTCAAACGGTCCTAAGTACCTTGGACTGAGCTTTTTCAAGCGTCGGATCCTTGATACCCCTTTGAACGGTTTGATCTTCAAGTAAACCCGGTCGCCGACGGCGAACTCTAGGTTTCTATGCTTGGCGTTGTAATACTTTGTTTGCCTGTCCTGGGCAATCAATTGCCTTTCCCGAATAGTTCGGATCGTCGAAGTTGCTTCCTCAACATCCTTTCGCTTTAATAGCTTAGTATCGCCCGTTTCTGCCCAAGACAACGACGTACGACACTTCTTACCATAGAGGGCCTCGAAAGGAGCCATCTTTATACTGGCTTGGTAGCTATTATTGTAGGCGAATTCGATCATATAGAGATGATCTTCCCACTTCTTTCCAAAATCTAGAGCGCACGGAGCATATCCTCCATAGTCCTGTTGGTCCTCTCGGTCTGTCCATCCGTTTGCGGGTGGAAGGCCGTGCTGAATTTCAATTTAGTGCCCAACAGTTCATGGATAAGCCTCCAATCTTTCGATGTGAAACGCCCGTCACGATCACTGACGATGCTACGAGGGACACCGTGCAGCCGCACAATACTATCGACATAGAGCTTCGCTAGCTTTTCTACAGAATCATCCTTCCGGTTCGGAATAAAATGCGATACTTTTGTCAGTCTGTCCACGATCACCCAGATGGCGTCGTTTCCATGCTGCGATCTCGGCAATCCGTGCACGAAATCCATCGAAATATTGTCAAACTTCCATTCCGGAATCGGCAAGGACTTCAAAAATCCACCGAGACGTTGACATTCCACCTTCACCAACGCGCAAGTGTTGCACTTGGCCACGTAGAGGGCAATGTCCTTCTTCATACCCGGCCACCAGAAAAGTTTCTTCATGTCCATAAACATTTTCGTGCTCCCCGGGTGGATAGAGTACTTGGTATGATGAGCCTCGTACATCAATTCCTCCCGTAGAGTACCAACGTTTGGGACGCACAATCTGCCATTCTTCCACATAAGGCCATCTTCGAAAGAGAAATCAGCGTTCAACCCGTCAACGGTTTCCGCTTTGTAGCGTTTCAAGCTCTCATCCAGCTCCAATGCCTGTCGAACTCGGTCGGCAAGGTGGTATTGAACCTCCGTCCAGTTCAAGCATGCTGAAGTAGACGCTCTTCGATCAACGCAAATGATCTCCATTTCTTCCAGCTCACGGATTAGACGCTCATCGTGCATCAAAATCCAATTTGCTTGAGCGGGAGCCCGACGACTCAACGCGTCCGCAACTACATTTCCCTTTCCAGGAGTATATTTGATGTCGAAGGTGTAGTCCCCAAGGAACTCCAACCACCTCCTCTGTCGCATATTCAACTCCCTTTGATCTAGCAAGTACTTGAGGCTCTTGTGGTCGGTAAAGATGTCGATCTTCACGTCATACAAATAATGCCTCCAAAGCTTAAGAGCAAATACCACGGCCGCTAGCTCCAAATCATGGACCGGGTAATTCCTCTCATGAACCTTCAACTGCCGGGAGCCGTAGGCAATTACCTTACCGAACTGCACTAGGACACAACCCAAACCACTCCCCGAGGCGTCGCTATAGATTTCGTAGCCTTCCGTACCACATGGCGAGCATAGAATGGGCGCCGTGGTCAGACGGCTCTTCAGTTCTTCAAAAGCTCGTGCGCACTCGGGTGACCAAACGAACTTATGATCTTTCCTAGTCAATTTAGTGAGAGGAAGTGCAATCCTCGAGAAGTTTTCCACAAAGCGCCTATAATAGCCGGCAAGTCCTAAGAAACTTCGGACTTCCGCTACGTTTTTCAACAAAGGCCAGGCTCGGATCGCTTCTATCTTCGACGGATCAACCGCAATTCCATCTCCACTAACGACATGACCAAGGAATGCTACTGACGGTAGCCAAAACTCGCACTTGGAGAACTTGGCATATAGCTGACTCTTCCTCAAGGTGCTCAGAACGGCGTGCAGATGCCCTACATGCTCCTCTTCCGATTGAGAGTATACCAAAATGTCGTCGATAAAGACGATCACAAATTGATCCAAATACTCACGGAACGTCCTGCTCATTAAGTCCATGAATACCGACGGTGCATTGGACAGACCGAACGGCATCACCGTGAACTCATAGTGCCCAAAGCGGGTACTGAACGCTGTTTTTGGAATGTCACATTCCCTTATCCGCAGTTGGTAATAGCCGGACCTTAGGTCCAGTTTGGAGTATACCGTCGACCCAACCAGCTGGTCGAAGAGATCATCGATTCTTGGAATCGGATATCGGTTCTTCTCGGTCAACTTGTTTAGCTCTCGATAATCGATACATAGACGCAAGCTCCCGTCCTTCTTTTTCACAAAGAGGACCGGTGCACTCCAAGGCGAAGAACTTGGACGTACATAGCCTTGCTCTAGCAGCTCTTGCAATTGAACCTTCAGCTCTGCCAATTCCTTTGGCGCTATCCGGTACGGTGAGCGGGCCACAGGTTTGGCACCTGGCACCAACTCGATACAGAAATCGATCTCTCGCTGAGGCGAAGCCCCAGGGAGTTCGTTAGGAAACACGTCGGCGTACTCCGCTACAACTGGGACATCACATAACCTGGGCTTTGGCTCCGAAGCCTCCAACAAGGTGAAGAACAACTCGGCGCATTTTCTCACCGCCTTAACCACTTGGAGAGCAGACATCAGCGTCTTGCTCGCTCCTCGCATACCGGCAAACGTGGTTTCTCCATCGGTGTTCCTTGCCAGAGTGATCTCCTTAGAATTGCAATCTATGCATGCACGCTGCTCCGAGAGCCAGTCCATGCCGAAGATCACATCGAATTCAGCTAACGGCAACAACGATGCTTCCAAATCGAAATCTTGATTTCTGATCCGCACCTTCACACGGCTCTTCCTATCCGCAGACATGCGAGATCCATTGGGTAGCACTACTTCTAATCTATCCTCTACGAAGGTAGATGGCACTCCGATTCGCACCACGAAGTCCTCAGACAGAAAAGAGTGCGATGCACCCGTATCAAATAGAGCTCTCGCCGGATAGTTGAGAATTAGGACAAAGCCTAATTGCACACAAAAAAAGAAACATACAGTTGCACAACGGTATAATCACAAATAGCTATGTAAAAGCTAATTTTTTAATTTATACCTGTGACAACATCAGCTTGTCGTATGGCTTCTTGCTGGCCAAGCGAGTAGACTCTCGGCTGAGTCAGAGTAATGTGCTGAGAAGCCGAAGACTCCGCAGCTTTACCCTTTTCCGCAGCTCGAGCATAGTCCAAAGCTCGATTCTCTGTCTTCGGGGGACCACTTCGACACACTGCGGCCTTGTGTCCCACCTTCCCGCAGGTGAAACACGTGATAGGGCTCCGCACTGTCGTTGCTCCCGAAACATTTGAGCGGGTTTGCTCCGCCGGTTTGAACTTCCTTTTGTTCTTTCTGAATTCTGACTTAGACTGAGAGACCGGCACATGAAACTCAGGTTTCTTTGCCACGGCTTTTGCTTGTACCCTCTTCATGTCCAACTCTAGGGATCTGGCAGTTTGGACCATCACCTGGAAACCTAATGTCATTGGGCCTGCAAGGAGCAGCCTCAACTCGTCCCGAAGACCTTCATAGAACTTGTTCGTCTTTGTCTCTTCGTCTTCCATCATAGGCCCCGCATAATGACCCAGTTTAGTGAACTCGTGCAAGTACTCATCCACTGAGCTGTCGCCTTGAGTTAACTTCAGAAACTGGTTCTGCAACGCAATGCGTTGGGCAGAAGGAATATACCTTTGAAGAAAAGACTTTGAGAACTCCGCTATCGTGATCTCGGTAATCTCCCTGCCTCCGAACTTGTGCACTTCCTGTTCAGCCCACCAACGCTCTGCCTCTCCGTTAAGGAGGAAGGTGGCTAAAGTGACCATCATAACTTCTTCTGTTGCTGTCGCCCTTAGAATTTTCCTAACCGTTGACAGCCAGTCCTCCGCCTCCGTTGGGGATCCGGTCCCCGAGAAAGTTGGAGGATGGAAGCTTAGAAAGTGTTGCAGCTGTTGATCACGTGCTCGCGCAACAACTACACGCTCTACTGGACGCTCCACCCTTTGCACCGCCGCAGGTTCCACTGCAGGTTCGATCACCGGGGCCGCATCTGTATTAGGCGTAGCAGGCTGTGCAAGCCTTTGCGGTTGAGCATTGATCATCGCGAAGACAGCTTCTGCGATTAACCTGATCATCTCAGCAGGAGGAGTGGTCGCTGGCACTTCAGCCGACCCACTACTTTCAGCGGTGTTACGGGGTTGAGACGGCCCCGCACCACTTCTAGTCGCCTATAATCGTGTAAGACACAATTTAGTGACTGAAAACGTAGCAAACAACAATCATGGAACTCTCAGGTTCCGCAAACAAGTATGTTTTCCCATTCCTAAGTGGACATTCTTATTAGTTTTTGTCGTTTTAGGTGAATGCACATCCCGTGCACACCACCCCTTAAAAGGAATTCGTCCCGAATTCGCTAAACTACGGATCGACGCCTTAAGTCCGATACCAAATTGTAACACCCTGCCAGTACGAATAATATAACAGTAGGTCCGGCCGGGACCCCACGCCATACTAACCACACTAACTAGGAGTTAAAAGGTGATAAATAGAAAGAACCTACAACAGAGTATACTAAACACTAGCGGAAGCATAAAGATTTAACATTTCCATTAGAATTGTCCACTATCATAGGAATGAAACCAAGAAAGAGAGTTATGGCCTTAAGGCCTTACATTTAGCAAATGTACCAAAAACTCCAAAACATACATCGGCACGCAGGCCGGCACTACATGAGAAAGCTAAAAAGGAGGCTGGCCTTCAAGGGCCAACTCAGCAAAAGGGGGCCACCGCCCGCTATTTCCCGCTAGGCTCACCTGCACCTGCATAAGAACATTCCACCAAGCGGTGGCAAACAAGGTAACGGTCAGCACAGCTGACCAAATTATAACGACCCCACCCCTTTCCCGGGGTGGCGGAGATTCTACCATGCAAGCAAGCCATACTAGCACAAGTACTAAAATAAAGAAAGTGCAACTACACAAGGTGAGGTTTCAAGCACATTCAATCTTCTAGGTTGAGCATCAAAAAGGAGGGAACCTAGGTATGCACATGATGTTGGTTGGGTTCACCCGAAGGTTCCCCGCAACCGCCTAAACAACCGCATGAGGCTAACAACATCAATTCCACAAACACTCCACCATAAGGGCCATCGCCTTATGTGGGAAAAAGAGCTTTTGGTCGGTCTAGGTAAACCACCTTCCACGACCTCTCCCATGATCACACGGCTACATGAGGTAGGGACCTCTTACCGATCTGCATGGAAACGGGTTCGGTTTAGCTTTGCCCGTGCTCTAATCGTCGCGATCTGTCGCACGACGCGGGTACGGCTTCGCCTCGGCCCGTAAGGGTTTAGCACCTTCAAGTGCTACACAACTATAAGCTACGCACCTAATCCCTTCACAAGGATCTAGGCTTCACAAATACTCAAAAATGGGAGGTATAATACGCTCCGCATCAATTTCGCGGTGAAGGTTTGCCTTCATCCAATCTCAAAGCATGGGGCTTTCGTTAGGATCTTCACAAGACGCCTACACTTAAATCCCGCACTACTATAGATGATTTCACGGAGTCATTCTCCGGCACGCATTCTAGGCTTAACCTAAATGCAACGTCGCAATCCAATCATCACCGATTCGGGCTCACGGCCACGAATAGGCTTCACACAAAATGCCTAAATCCGCACGACTACCGGATTTTCTACATGCAATATGCCGGGGACGGACACAATCGACCCGGAGTTCCGGAGAACTTGAGGGAATCCTACACTTCACCCATTTGGTGAAAGGGATCCCTCATGCAAGCATAGAGAAACGAAGGAGAGGACCAAAGACAAGTCCAAACAACGGGAGAAGAAATCGTTACCCTAGGAGCGTTCTTTTTCGCCATGGATCCGAGATTCTAGACGGAGGGAAAAGACCGCACCGGGCTGCACTCTCCAGATCTGGAAACGGTTCGCGAAACGGAGCTCCGGAGATGCGTCAATGGCGGAATCTCCCTTCTTCTTCCTTGGCTCCTCCTTCTTTCTCTAGGGTTTGGAGAGAGAATGACTTAGAGAATATGAGGTTTAACCCCCTCTCATCAGCCCTAAAGGTCTCCCGCAACTAACCCTAGCCGTTGGATCAAATCCCAAAAGATTTGGACGGTCCGATCTTCTTCTCCGCTCAAAATCGCGGAACAGAATAAACAGGGCGCACGATCGCTGGCGCACGATCACTGGTCGTGCGCGAAGAGGGAAATGGTCGTGCGCACTGTCCGAGACAGAACTCGATTCTCTTCTGAATTAACGCACGATCGCTGGCGCACGGTCACTGGTCGTGCGCGAAGAGGACAATGGTCGTGCGCATACGCCGAGACAGAACTCCGATTCTTTGCGGGTTACGCACGATCATTGGTGCACGCTCACTGGTCGTGCGCTAAGAGGACAATGGTCGTGCGCATTGACCTGATCTGGAATCTTGAGCCTATCCCGAGCGCAACACCACCATTCCGCCTACCTCGCTGAACCACGATCTT
Source organism: Dactylorhiza incarnata (assembly GCA_033032865.1). NCBI lineage: Eukaryota > Viridiplantae > Streptophyta > Magnoliopsida > Asparagales > Orchidaceae > Dactylorhiza > Dactylorhiza incarnata. The sequence goes on along the minus strand of JAWHQI010000126.1, from coordinate 6,547,138 downwards.
TGGGGTGTTACAGGGCGTGACCTCTAGGAGAGGTCGAGCGAAGCGAGACCTCTACGAGACGAAAGGCGAGACCACCTAGGCAGTGAGGGACCGCCAGGGCTTCGATATTTGGAGAAAAATACCTGGACTGCCGGGAGAGGGTGTGGATTGCTTCGGTTACCTGCAAAAATCTAGCTTAAGGGGATCGCTGATTTCTGTGAAAACAACAAATATGTATATTTTATTACTCATCAAATACTCTCATACTTAAGCTTTTGCTATTCCAGAGCAAAAGTAAGAGAGATCCATACGGGTTTAACATAAGTTCTAATTTTTTGCTATCGTTTTATTTAATCATAAGAGACTAAAAAATAAAAATCCATAGTAATAAGAGTTAAGTCCTAAATTATGCAAATGATTTAAGTAGAAAGAAATGTCTTAGCCAAAAGACTTCTTACTTAACCAAATAGCAAGCAAAATTGTAATCATTAGTAAACGAGATTAGATCGAAATTATATGAACCTTTGTTTAAAGAAATGTGAAGGAAAAAAAACAAGTTACTAATTATGCTCTCAAATGATTTTTTTGAATTAAAACTAGATACAATAAATTTGCTAAGGGAAATGGGGTAAAAAGTTTCGGCAAAAAGAATAGTTTTTGAATTAGGGTGATGGTTTTTATTCTTCCACCCCTTCTTAGTTTTCTTTTGTGCTCCCGTGGTTTACGAGGGAAAACTAATTCTTTTGTTTTTATTAACTCAATGTGAAAGTGAGGTTAGATCTTAGATTTACTCCAGAGGGGGGGGGGGTGAATAGAGTATTAAAAAGTTTTTCACTTATTTTTATAGCGGAATTAAAATAGTGATATTTATATGTGTATAGCAGATTAAGTTATAAAAACAAGATAAATAAATCACACAGCATAGAAAATAAACAATAAACACAGACGACACAAGGATCTATAGTAGTTCCCCAATAAACCTGGGTACATCTACTCTTCTACCACCCTTGGTAGGAATCCACTGGGTTTTTGATCATGTGCCCTATCACCAATAGGTTTTTGATCAGGTGCCCTATCACCACTTGAGCTTTTGATCAGGTGCTCTAACCAAACTACAAGTTTTTGTTCAGGTGCCCTGCCACCATGAGGTCAACTTTTGAAGGGAGTTATAACCATGTATAGAATGGGATAAAGAGGGTTTAGATGTTCTTCTCTGTCAATAATCTGAGAGAAGACTCTAGTGGAATGTGTTGTTGTAAAGCTCTCCCTGTCTGATTGAAATTTGTTGACAGTTGAGGATGGAGCTTTCACTTGAATGAAGTATCTTCCTATATCTTCCTGATAGCTGATGAATCTGAGAGACCAAGATTTCTCAGATTATTTGTTGCTCTTGAAGATCTGATCTAGAAACTTGCAGCAGAAAAACTGAGAGAATATTTGTTGATGTTGTTCTCAGAGATTGAGGTGCTGCATGAGGAAGATGATGATCTGAAAGCTTTTTCTTTATTTTTCTTTCTTCTGTATTTCTCTCGACAGCTTTCTTCTTCTTTTTCTTTTTGTCTTGCTGTTTTGTAATAATGTTGTAACTTCTTCTTTTTCTTTTTCTTTTTCCTTAAAGAAAAATCTCCGACAAATTTGAAATTCAAATAATTAAATTAAGGAATAAAATAATCTGGAGGATTATTTCTTGAAATGCAAGCAAGACTTTAATTCCTTTTCCTTTTTAATTAATGGTATTCTTTTCCGCCAAACGGCTATTTTCTCGGGAAGAGAATGGAAAGGAATAAAATAAAAGGAAAGATAATATCCTTGACTTATCTGCAATAAATAGAGCCGTTGCTGATAATCTGAGTTCAGAGAATAGAATAAAAATAATCTGTCTAAAATTCTGAACTGAGGAGAAATTTCATCGACCTGAGAATTGAGTTCGTCGAACTGAATGTTGATTTTCGTCGACCTGAACTTCTGTTGTTGATTCGTCGAACGCGGACTGGAATTCGTCGAACTCAAGTTGGAGTTCGTCGAACTGAAAGATAAGCTGCTAACTCTTGCTGGAAGAATTGAATTAGTCGAGCCGAAAGATATTTCGTCGAACGCAGAGATTTGGCAAATTCGTCGACCGCTGAACTGAGCAAATTCATCGATCGCTGAGACTGAGCAAATCGTCGACCGCTGAGACTAAGCAATTTCGTCGACCGCTGAGACAGATCAATTTTGTCGACCGCTGAGACTGGATAAATTCATCGACCGCTGAGACTTGGTCAACCGCTGAGACAGTTCGTCGACCGCTGAGACGTTGAGACGCTGAGACTGAAGCAAGCCGTTCGTCGAACACAGAATGCAAGACGTTCGTCGAACGCAGAAAGCATTTCGTCGAACGCAGTATTGAATTCGTCGAACGCAGAAACTGAACTTTTCCTTAGTTCTAACAGCCTAAACCCTTGACCCTTAAGACTATACATTGAGGTCAACTTAGTCCTAGTAAACAGATAGTGATCCTAGCCCAAATCAGTAATAGGGTTGTTCCAACAATCTCCCCCTATTTGGGTAAGGACATTCTTTGACAAAAATTGAATAATAAAACAAACAACAAAACAACAGAGCATATATATCTGATAGATTTTAAATATTTCAGCAGATATAAAATATGATACTCTGAGTTTAGAAACATTACATTTGAAAACAGAAATAATAATAACAAACAATCAGAACCTTTTGTCTTTCTGAATTCTTGCTTTCTGACTTTCTGAATTCTTGCTTTCTGAATTCTTGCTTTCTGACTTTCTGAATTCTGATATTGTCTTTCTCTGAGTTTTGAGTTTGATTAACTGAGTTATAGCAATAACTGATTATCTGAATATGTATCTGTTGTTTCTTCTATATCAAAAGCTGTATCTGAATCTGCATTAAGCTAGAGCAACCACTACATCTGAAATTGCAACATATGTAGCTTCTTCATGCATCATCTCCCTCTTTCATAAAACATCTCCCCCTGAGAGCATCTCCCCCTGAGACTGGAGCTTCTTCAGCTTTCTCCCCCTGCCTAGTTCATAGAACATCTCCCCCTGATCAAAAATTGCATCATATGGGGCTTCATCATAGAACTTGTCCCCCTGCCTAGTTTCAGGAAGGCCTGAAGCTAGGCCCCTAGAAGAAGGGACATATGAGAAGGAAGGGAAGGATGCAATCTGATTTCCAGAAATTTGTTCTGATAATATTGTTGCATTCTTTGTCTTAAGGATGTGTACTCATTCTTTTATTTCTACTACTATGAGTTTGATTCTGACACCAATTGAAAGTCCTGGTTTTCTGATATTGAACTTGCAATTTCATTTGCATTCTTTGTCTTGAGAGTGTAAACCCATTCTTTTATTTCTGTAACTGATAATAATCTTCCCAATTGAGAGTCCTCTGATATCAGTTGAGGTCTCTGATATCAAAAGAAAAATGAGTTTGATCCTGGTGGTCAATGACTTCTTAAGTTGTTATTCTTCAAACAATTGAAGAATATCTTGGAAGAAATGACTGCTTGAGATAGTGATCATGTACCTGTAAAATGTCTCTGGTAGAGGTGGTGTTCCTCTCCTTATTTGATACATTAGATGTTCTTGACCCAGACTACTTTGGGTCCTTTTGTTTTTCCACAAAAATCTAAAATGAAAGACATCTCAGGCTGATCCTTATAGCCTTGTGGATGATATCTCCTTGGAGGAATTATCCACTCAGTGAAAGGATTGAAAGTATGTGAAGAATAAAAATTCTTTAGATTTTCAGTAAATTTTTCGTTCGACGAATTTGGATGAATTCGTCGATCGTCGTTCGACGAAGTGAAGTGCTTTCGTTGAGCGCCGTTCGAATAATGAATATACTAAAACTCTGGCTTCAGAGTTCGTCGATCTCCGTTCGACGAAATGAATTGATTTCGTCGAGCTCCGTTCGACGAATTCTGCTGAATTTCTTTATTCTTAACAGTCTTGCTTGAAATGTTTTCATCTATTTCTACAGCCTCTATGCCCTTGGTAGAAATGAATTTTATTGGCGTAGAAAGTATGTTTTTCTTAATCAGAGGTGGCTCACTTGATGATGCACCTAAGCCCAGTTTGCCATTTAATCTGGCATTCACTGTGCTTGTGATGTCCATCAGTTTGATACTTCTCCCATTTAAGGATTCTTCAAATTTCTTAGCTTCAGACAACTTGTTCTCAATGAGAACAATATGTTCTCTGGAGGCAGCCAAATCTTTCTTAAGAATAGCATTTTCTTCACTTAGTTGGTTCATTTCAGCCAACTGATTTCTGAGAGAGATTATCTCTTTCTCAGATTTGATTAAATCTAAGCAAAGAACTTTGAATTTATCTTTGAATTGAATTGAATTAAAATCAAAGTTTGAGATTACCTGATCAGCATCATTGTCAGACTCTGATTCATCTGAGTTGTTTGCTGAGGCATTGATAGCCATCATGCAGAAATTTTTTCTTCTTCATCATCCTCATCATCACTGGAGTTGGATGAAGATGCATTTTCTAACTCACTGCTTGATTCATAGACAGCCATCAAGCATTGGTCATTCTCATTTGATTTTTCTTCATCTTTAGATGAGCTGGATGAAGACTCTGATTCTGTTTCACTCCATGTTTCAGCTACAAACCCTCTTCCCTTATGCTTGTGTTTGTGGGAGGATGGCTTGCTGGAGTGCCTCTTTTCTTCTTTGTCTTTTCTCTTTTCCTTCTTTTGATTTTCTGGACACTCAGGCAGAATGTGTCCAGGTTTCCTGCAGCCAAAACAAATAATTTCTTTAGAACTTGATTTGTCATACCTTGGCTTTTCTCTGGATCTTGAATCCTTCTTTCTGAAATCTTTTCTAGTCATCTTATAGAATCTATTGGCTAGTAAGCTCATAAACTCCACTTCTCCTGGAGCTTTATCTTCTTCTTTAGTAGCTTGGAAAGCTATGCTTCTCTCCTTCTTGGATGCTGGAGATGAGGCAGATTGTTCAGCTTCTCTGGATTTGATAAGCTGCTCATAGGATTTGAGTTTGCCTAACAAGCTCTCAGTGGAGATCTCATTAAGGCTTCTGGCTTCCTTGATTGGCCAGATCCTAGAGTCCTATGTGCTGGGGAAGCACATAAGGATCTTATCATTGACCTCAGTGATGGAGATCACTTTGTCCAAGGTCTTCAGCTCATTGATTATGAGGCTGAGCCTGTAGTACATATCAGCCACTGTCTCAGATTCTCCTTTCTTGAAATTTTCATACTGGGAGATTAGGTGAGGTCTTCTATCTTTTCTTTCATCTGCTGATCCTTCAACCATATTGTTGAGTGACATCCAGATTTCCCTTGCTGAAGTGCATTCCACAACTTTTTGAAAAATGTCATCAGACATTGTCTGTGCCAATATGTTCATAGCTTTGGCATCAACACTTCTCTGCTTCTTCTGTGCATCTGTCCACTCAGGAGGTGGAACAACATTATTTGTTGTTGTGGTTTCAGCACTTGTTGTTGTTGTAGGTGTAGGAGGTCCTGTCAAAATAACAGTAAAAATTTCTTCATCAATAGAATTCATGTACAATCTGATCCTTGCCTTCTATAGTGCAAACTTATTTAGATTGCACATAGGAGGTCTTGTGCTTCAATATTCTTTGTTCTGTGCCATGAGTTTTTAAGCAAAAGAAAACTCTAAAATAAATTGAAGATCTAATTGATCTTTTAATTCAGGTGTTAGCCTGTATACAATCAACCTCCCTCTGATACCAATTGAAAGTGACGTTAGATCTTAGATTTACTCTATAGCGGGGGTGAATAGAGTATTAAAAAGTTTTTCACTTATTTTTATAGTGGAATTAAAATAGTGATACTTATATGTGTATAGCAGAGTGAGTTATAAAAACAAGATAAATAAATCACACAGCACAGCACAAAAAATAAACAATAAACGCAGACGACACAAGGATCTATAGTAGTTCCCCAATAAACTTGGGTACATCTACTCTTCTACCACCCTTGGTAGGAATCCACTAGGTTTTTGATCAGATGCCCTATCACCAATAGGTTTTTGATCAGGTGCCCTATCACCACTTGAGCTTTTGATCAGGTGCTCTAACCAAACTACAGGTTTTTGTTCAGGTGCCCTGCCACTAAGGGGTCAACTTTTGAAGGGAGTTATAACCCTGTACAGAATGGGATAAAGAGGGTTTAGTTGTTCTTCTCTGTCAATAATTTGAGAGAAGACTCTAGTGGAATGTGTTGTTGTAAAGCTCCCCCTATCTGATTGAAATTTGTTGACAGTTGAGGATGGAGCTTTCACTTGAATGAAGTATCTTCCTGTATCTTCCTGATAGCTGATGAATCTGAGAGACCAAGATTTCTGAGATTATTTGTTGCTCTTGAAGATCTGATCTAGAAACTTTCAGCAGAAAAACTGAGAGAATATTTGTTGATGTTGTTCTCAGAGATTGAGGTGCTGCATGAGGAAGATGATGATCTGAAAGCTTTTTCTGTATTTTTCTTTCTTCTGTATTTCTCTCGACAGCTTTCTTCTTCTTTTTCTTTTTGTCTTGCTGTTTTGTAATAATGCTGTAACTTCTTCTTCTTCTTTTTCTTTTTCCTTAAAGAAAAATCTCCGACAGATTTGAAATTCAAATCCCTTAAATTAAGGAATAAAATAATCTGGAGGATTATTTCTTGGAACTGCAAGCAAGACTTTAATTCCTTTTCCTTTTTAATTAATGATATCCTTTTCCGCCAAACGGCTATTTTCTCGGGAAGAGAATGGAAAGGAATAAAATAAAAGAAAAGATAATATCCTTGACTTATCTGGAATAAATAGAGCCGTTGCCGATAATCTGAGTTCAGAGAATAGAATAAAAATAATCTGTCTGAAATTCTAAACAGAAGAGAAATTTCATCGACCTGAGAATTGAGTTCGTCGAACTGAATGTTGATTTTCGTCGACCTGAACTTCTATTGCTGATTCGTCGAACGCAGACTGGAATTCGTCGAACTCAAGTTGGAGTTCGTCGAACTGAAAGATAGGCTGCTAACTCTGGCTGGAAGAATTGAATTAGTCGAGCCGAAAGATATTTCGTCAAACGCAGAGATTTGGCAAATTCGTCGACCGCTGAACTGAGCAAATTCGTCGACCGCTGAGACTGAGCAAATCGTCGACCGCTGAGATAGAGCAATTTCGTCGACCGCTGAGACAGAGCAATTTCGTCGACCGCTGTGACAGAGCAATTTCGTCGACTGCTGAGACTGGATAAATTCGTCGACCGTTGATACTTGGTCAACCGCTGAGACAGTTCGTCGACCGCTGAGATGCTGAGACGCTGAGACTGAAGCAAGTCGTTCGTCGAACACAGAATGCAAGACGTTCGTCGAACGCAGAAAGCATTTCGTCGAACGCAGTATTGAATTCATCGAACGCAGAAACTGAACTTTTCCTTAGTTCTAACAGCCTAAACCCTTGACCCATAAGACTATACATTATGGTCAACTTAGTCCTAGTAAACAGATAGTGATCCTAGCCCAAATCAGTAATAGGGTTATTCCAACACAATACTTATGTTTACGGAACGAAATCTTATTCTCATTGACATAAGATCGTTTAAATTTTTATTGGGTGCTTATGTTTACAGAATGAATTCTTATTCCCATTGACATAAGATTTTTTTCTTCTTTTATTTTTTTATTTGTCATGCTAAATTGGTGTATATAAGGAGTTTTCAAAAGAAATTCTACAATAATAAAAAAGGTTTGAGAGCAACCTTAGTAATTTGAATATTCTTAGATTCCTAAAGACATAAAACATAGATAATTCCAGTCGAAAGTTGTTTTGCCAACATAATACACATGCCTCTATTTTAGCTAGTAGAAATAGTGTTTGAAAACAAAGCCTCTATTTAAATTAGAAATAAAAGATATTCTTTAAACCTTAACCCCGAACGTTTAAATCTATCAATCTTAGATAAACAAATAAATAGTAAAGCTAGCGATTATGAAAAACCACAAAATAGATATTCTAGAAACTAAATACTTTAGGAATAAAAGTAAAGTATGGGGTTTATTATTTGTTTTTTTTTTCAAGTTTATATTTACAGGAAGTAAGAAAGATTAAATGCAGAAATAATTACAAAATATATATTTGTTTTAAAATATTTTTTGAAATATATAAGTTTGTTTTGGTGGAGGTTTTTTTAGCGTATATTTACAAACTAAACTATATTTACCCTTTTTTTTTAAATGTGTTGAAATATTTTTTCTTTTTTTTTTAATGTTTTTTTTTGTATATGTTTTTTTGTAGTTGTTTTTAATGAAAAACGGTAAAACACTCACATACTTAAAACTCAACATTGTCCCCAATGTTGTAATGTAAGTATGAAGAAGAGAAAATGAAAGTGCAGTATGCACAAACAAAAGGAGGGAGCAAAAAGACTTTCCTGAACTAAAGCTGGCGGGGCCGGAAGAAACCCTGTAAAAATATATAAAAAGCATAATAAAATATTAGATAAATATGTGGTGCCTCTCACAAGCGCTTTGTTTTACCATCGCGTAGTTTGACTAAACTAAAGAACAGGGATCATCGTTTGATAAAGAGTTTTGTAATGAGGGATTAACGTGCAGCATAACTTCATCGTCTCTGACCCGAAGGAGGAGTAGACCATTACTGACATCAATTAGCGCAAGGGAGGTGGCGAGGAAGGGGCGACCGAGGATGATAGGCACCTCAGCGTCCTCCTCTACGTCGAGGATGGCAAAGTCTACCGAGAAGATAAACTTGACTACCTGGACCAGAACATCCCCCACTACCCCTTTCAGGTACTTTATTGAGTTATCCATGAGTTGGATACTCATCTTTGTCGGGCTCGGGACGCCCAAATTTAGTTTTTTAAGAAGGGAAAACAACATCAAATTGATGCTGGCGCCCAAGTTTGCGAGAGCGTACTTTATAACATATTGCTAAAGAGGAACGGGATGGAGAACCATCCCGGGTCGTTCAGTTTGGGCAGCAAGTTGTTAAGGAGAACAACCGAGCAGTCTGTGTTAAGGGAAATGCGCGAAACATCCTCAAGTCACTTTTTATTAAAAAGCAACTCTTTAAGATATTTCGCGCATTTCGACATTTGGGAGAGTGCCTCGCAAAAGGGAATGTTTATTTTAATTTATTTGAAAATGTGTAAGAATTTTTTGTATTGCTCATCTTTCCGCTCATTATTTAATTTTGAAGGTATTTGAAGAGGCGAGCAAGAAACGTTCGGCACAATCGGAAGACTCGGTGATTTATCTATAGAGGGAGAGGGTGTAGGGGTCGGTGTCAAAATATGTACCTTAGGCTCAACCCATTTTGGCGAGGTTACCTCCTTGCCACTGCGAAGATTTATGGCATTGGCAGTTTCTCGGGGGTTCGGCTCTGTGTTCCCTGGTAGAGCTCCATATGGCATCTCGGAGACCATCTATGCAAGCTGTCCAACCTGGTTTTCCAAGTTTTTAATTGAACCGCTAATATTTCGGATATTTGACTCGGTGGACACGACATATTTAGCAAAAACGTCTTCGAGCGGAGAAGGTTTTGGAGGAGGAGGCTGGAATCCGTGGGGAAATCCTTGCGGAAATCCTTGCGGATTCACAATTGGGGGCCTCTGAGCGTTGTTAGGATTGCTCTAGGAGAAGTTTGGGTGGTTCCTCCAACCCAAATTGTAATTATTACTATACGGATTATTATTAGGGTTGAAGGGGGGCCGAACGGGGTTGCCTAAGTAATCGACAGTTTCTTCGACAAAAATACTATTATTATTTGGGGCCCAAGTGGGAGTGGAGGAGGAAGCAGTCATCTCTGCCACTTGCTTAATTAACCTTTCGACTTGAGAGGCTAAGTGAGAAGTGACATCCACTTCATATATCCTAATTGGTTTATTATGGCGCGATCTAGGCGCATTCCATTGATAGGCGATCATGACAATTTCCTCGAACAGAGCTTGAGCGGCCTCCGGGGTTTTGTTGTTTAACGTTCCCCCGACAACTACATCGATCATCTGTCGTGTTGAGAAATTTAAGCCATTATAGAACGTCTGAACCTACAGCTAGGACGACAGAGCATGATGAGGACACCTACGCAAGAACTCTTTAAAATGCTCCCAAGTCTCGTAGAGAGACTCAGAATCGAATTGAATGAAAGAGGCGATATCTGTGCGTAATTTAGTGGTTTTAGACGGGGGAAAATATTTCGTTAGAAATTTCTCCGTCAATTGGGCCCACGTGGTTATGGATCCTCTGGGGAGAGAACTTAACCACGCTTTTGCCTTTGTCCGCAATGAAAATGGAAATAAGCGTAGACGAATAGCGTAATCAGTAACACAATTAATCTTGAAAGTATCGCAAATTTCCAAAAACTAGAAAGATGTCAATTCGGATCCTCATCCGGCAAACCGTCAAATTGGACTGACTGTTGTACCATTTGAATGATGCTAGATTTTATTTTAAAAATATTATTAGCCACGGTTGGGCGTGTAATACTCGATCCGGTATCCTCCAAATTTGGCCTGACATTAATATGTCATGATCCGTGGCGGGGCCGCATCTGGAATTGGATCGGTCATAGCTTCAGTGTTAGTATCTCCGATAGACTCTTCAGGAAACTCGAGTAAGTTTTGATCGCGAAATTTGAGGCGCTCATGAAGGGTGCGCTCAATTTTAGGGTCAAAAGGAATATTCGAATCGTCCGAGGAGTTTCCTCGGGTCATATACTAATAATAAAAAATAATTTTTCTTTTGGTTTTGGCTTTTTCTATTTTTTTTTTTTGTAAATATATATATAATAAAATTAATAGTAATTCCTTTTTTCAAAATAACGACAATGATTCACCGGCAACGGCGCCAAAAACTTGATGATTTAATTTGGATTTTTCTTTGGTTTGCACAACCTTTATATGATGAGATTAGAATTAGGCGGGTGCTGTCGAGGAGTTTCATAAGTACCCCTACTTTGAGAAACTAGCCGTTATCTTATCGAAAGATAGAAGTAACGATTTTTTCTTCTTTTGAAGTATTGACGATTACGCCCGGCTACGACGCCGAATTCTATTGATTTTTTAAAGTAGAAAAGGAGAGTTTTGCACTAAATGGGTTTGAAAAGCTTTTGTTTAATATTAATCCAAACTAATCATTTGATAAAGGCTAGTATACCTTATCGCGTGTAGTACAAGATATTTTGGTTTAGAAAATATCGAGGTCGTATATTTCCGCAGATCTTGTTGATTACTTCTACTTATAAGGAACGAACTATTATTTTATCAGAGTAATATTTTGCGTTGGTTTTATAGTTTTAAAAAGCGATAATATGCGTATAAATAGAGTTCTAAACAATGATGAAGATAGAGCCCGATGTCGAATTACCTTAAGGCGAAAATAGTCTTTTTTAAAAGTAAAAGATATGACTTTTTAAAACATTAAAATGGCTTGGCCATGGAGATTCCATAAGTATGAACGCTCCTCTCTCGAGGGTATGCCCACCTAAGATTAAGAGTATTCGACTGAACTCTCGTTCCTTAATCGAATCTCTTTAATACTCGCTTTATGTTGTGAACCCCTCTATTGGGTTTTTATTCCCAATTCGGGAGACTTATCTCATCCTCTCTCGAGGGTAGAGCGCACTTCTCTTTACCCGTGAGCGATCAATCAATACGCACGAGCCTCTCAGCTAACTAGTGTATGGAAACGGAAATGAGAACCATATATTGACTATATGGCCTCACTCGACGTTTTTCTCGGGTAAACCTTAAGCTCGTTAATTAATTTTTAGAAAATAGATGTTTTAATTTTTAGAAAATCATTTATTTGTCCCAATGCTCTTCGACACCGTGCACTAAAGGAAATTAGTCACTCATCGAAATGGGGACGACATTAATAAACCGAAAAGACATGTTAATAATTTAAGCAGTGAAGAAAAATTAAAAGACTTATAAAAGTGCAGAAATAGTATCCGTCCCAACCATCTTAATCAAGCGCTAAAAAGTAATTAGCCTCTCATCCGGGATGGGGGTGGTAATAAGACTTGAAATAAAGCTAAGTTATAAAAAAAGTAAATACTATCTCACACACACACGCACTCTACTTATAATAAAAAGACTGAATTGAAAGAAAGCGTTTAAAAGCGATAAATAAACCGTTAAAGAAAGCAATAAATTATTTTATGAAAACTTTTAAATCTAATTTATGAAAGCGATAAATCTAACTTGTGAAAGCAATAAAATTAATCACACACACACACACTACTTGTAATAAAAAGACTAAATATGATCCAAATGAGAAAAAATAACATTTTATTTTCAAAACAAACATTACAACTAGGCTATGAAAGTACAAATTACAAACGAACTTAAAACTTAAATGCATAAATAAACTCACATACACTCAACACAATTCAAAAAACACTAAAACACTCTCAAAATCTGGATGAAATTGCTTCAGCCGAGCCCGTCTATTTATAGAAAAAAATTATTTTACACGCCCTCGGTCACGGCCGTGACTGAGGGCGTGATTTCCGCGGGTGCTGGATGGATAGGATCGGACGCCTTCTGGAAGGATTTGGCCTGAAATATGGCTGCACACGGCCGTGACTTGAGGTGTTATGGGCGTGACCTTGGGTGGCACAAATCTGGTTCAACTGGGTGTGATGGCTGGCGTGTACGCTGGCTTCTGGAAGGAGTTGATGGGTCACGCCCTTGGTCACGGGCGTGACTTTACAAAATCGACGGGAGCAGGTGCCGATCGACGGGACTGGAGTTGGTCGCGGGGTATGTTGGAATCTTAGTTTTGATTTGAGTTAGGATCCACATTTAATGTCTAAGTTTCTATCATAACACATTGTATAACTTAGACCAAATCCCATTAAGAAAGAAGGCTGAAAAGAGATATAATTAATAGGCTCAAAATAATAAGAGAAAGATAAAATTTACATAAGTTCTCTGCGATCGACGAACGTCCATCTGCGTTCGACGAATGGCGCCCTGCGGTCGACGAATGGAATTCATTCTGTGCTCGACGAAATCCAGCTGTTCAGCGTTCGACGATCCCGTCTCAGCGGTTCAGCATTCGACGATCCCGTCTCAGCGGTTCAGCGATCGACGAACAAATTATCTTAGTGGTCGACGAACAGACCCCGTCTCAGCGGTCGACGAAATCCTGCGTTCGGCGAACTCAAGTCTGAGTTCGACGAACAGTCAATATTCAGCGGTCGACGATCCAGCCCGTCTCAGCGGTCGATGAATCCTTTCGTTCGACGAACTCATCTGCGTTCGACGAATATTCAGCAGATGTTCAGAACAATGAATTAAATGATCAGGTCGACGAATCAAATGATGAGGTCGACGAACTTGAAGCTGAGCTCGACGAAATATCTGCAGCGTTGTTTTATATCATTCTCAATTCGACTAAAATAATATATATATATATATGCTGTCAGATTTTATAAAGCAATATTTATTATTTCTATATATATATTGTTGACTTAACAATACAGCCGTTGAAGCATTAAATGATAGAGTTGTTGCAGCAAAGCCAAATACAGCGCAAAGCTAAATACGGCAACTTGTCTGCTCGAGGTTTCTGGAAAAAGAAAGAGACATTATTTCTTTCCTTGTCAGGCAAGAAATCAAATCAGCCCAGGAAAGAAGACAACTTCTTTACACGACGGCAGGAGACAACTCATCAATATAGCAGTACAGAAAAGTGAGAGAAGAAGGCTGTAGAGAGAAATTATATAGCAGATTATATACAGTTGTTTCTCTCGACAGAATATACATAGACAGAACATATTATATTTGCTGTACAGGAAAAGAAAGAGGAAGAAAAATAGAGGAGCAAAAAGAAGAAGCCGATCAAAATATATAATATCTTCTTTTTGCCTAACCCTTTTTCTTTGCAGATCATATACAACCTGAGACACCAATCTATATCAATTGCTCAGGGATCAAAACTGCAAGAAGAAGAAAAGAGGATTTGTAATCTAGAGAAGGAGCTCCATCCATAAGCTGTCATCAAACTAAATCAGACAGGGGGAGCTTTCTTCAACATCATCATCAAGATCCAAACTGAACATCTCATCAGGATCATCAAGAGTCTTCTCAGCAAAAGAGAAGAACACTATAAACTTTCTGTTTTCTTTTATTCCTTCCCATCTTGTAAAGGGTTATAACTCCCTTCAAAAGTTAACTCCCGGTGACAGGGCACCTTAGCAAAAACCTGCATCTTGGTTTTGAGCACCTGATCAAAAGCTCTATGGTGTTTGGACACCTTATCAAAATCACCTTGGTGTGAGGGCACCTGATCAACAACCTCCTAGTGGATTCCTACCAGTGGGTAGAAGAGTAGATGTACCCAGGTTAATTGGGGAACTACTATATATCTTGTGTCATCTGGATGCTTGCTTGTTTGCTTTGTTTTATTTCTTATTTGTGATGTATTGCTGTGTCAACTAGGTGTTTGTTTTTATTACTCAATCAGCACTCATATATTTATATATATCATTACTTTGAAGTAAAACTTAAACAAGATCTTTTAAAATATATAAGAACTAAAACTCTCCTTTCAATTGGTATCAGAGGAGGTTGATTACTTCAATTTCTTGCAACTGATACTCAATTGAACACTTTCAATTGGTATCAGAGGAAATTGATTTTCACACAGGCTAACACCTGAAATCACAAAGATCACTTAGTTCTTAAAAATATTTTTTGGGTTTTTCTAAATGACACAAGCAGATTTTTCATTTTTAGATCCACCTATTTGTAATTTGGATAGATTTACTTTATGTCAAGCTAGAATTAAACTATATATAAATGTCATAGATGAAGATATTTACAATTCCATGTTGACAGGACTTCCATCTTCAATAACTTCATCTGATGATCAAGAAAAGCTGAAAAGTGCTAATGCCATGACCATGGAGATATTGGCTAAATCAATGTCAACAAACATTCTTCAAAAAGTGGTTGATTGCACTTCAGCAAGGAGCATCTGAAACTCCCTCTCAAGGATGGTAAATGAATCCACCTTTACTTCTTCCACTAACTGTTTGTTTGATGCAGAACCATCATTCAGTCTAACTGAAGAAGAAGAAGAAGAAGAACAAAAGGCCAGAAATTTCTGTATGATGGCCATATATGGTTCATATCACATATCAGATGCTGAATCTGAACCAGAAAAGGTAAAAGAGGTAACTTCAATTCCTATTTTTACCTCTGATACATTTAAATCTGTTTTCAACTCACCTTGTACATATTTAATAAATTCTGAAAATAGAATCAGAAAAGAGTTAAAAATAAATAATTTAATTTCTGAATATAACAAACTTAAAGAAGTTTTAAAATTATCAGAACAAAAGATTTCCTTGAAGAATAAATTTGAACAAAATTTTAAGGAAAAAGAAATAAAAAACTATGTAGAAATTACTGAATTTGTTTATGTTAAAACAAAATCTAGAAATCAGTTTAGTTTATATTTTAATGAAATAAAAAGGCCAACATATCTATCTTTAAGGCAATTTTTAAACTGTTTAATATTTTTACTCAATTATAATTAAACAGCAGTTATATGATTCTTTGGAATTTCCTATCATAAAAACAAGTCAGATAACTTCACATTCTTCCAGATTTTCTCCAAAATCGGTTTGAGCATTCTACTCAGATTGCATAGATCAGAAATGATCAAAGCACTAAGTGTGAGTCTCTTCTGATTAAGGAGATTCTATAGAAAGAAGGTATCAGGCAATGTCTTTTTGATTTTAAAATTCCTAGAATCCAATAACAGCTAGCAATTCATTTTATTAAATTCCTATTTAATTCAAAATCTAGGAAATCTGAAATTGCATGGATTTAAGAAGAAAAAGAAATAATCTCTAACCCTTAAGCTTCAAAGACTTTTTATGCTTAGGTATCCTAAACCAAATAGGGGGAGATTGTTAGAACATAGTCTTAATTTGGATTAGGATCCCAACTCAAATAGGGGGAGATTGTTGGAACCTTAGTTTTGATTTGAGTTAGGATCCACCTTTAATGTCTAAGTTTCTATCATAACACATTGTATAACTTAGACCAAATCCCATTAAGAAAGAAGGCTGAAAAGAGATATAATTAATAGGCTGAAAATAATAAGAGAAAGATAAAATTTACATAAGTTCTCTGCGTTCGACGAACGGCGCCCTGCGGTCGACGAATGGAATTCATTCTGCGCTCGACGAAATCCAGTGGTTCAGTGTTCGACGATCCCGTCTTAGCGGTTCAGCGTTCGACGATCCCATCTCAGCGGTTCAGTGGTCGACGAACAGATTATCTCAGCGGTCGACGAACAGACCTCGTCTCAGCGGTCGACGAAATCCTGCGTTCGACGAACTCAAGTCTGCGTTCGACGAACAGCTCAATATTCAGCGGCCGACGATCCAGCCCGTCTCAGCGGTCGACGAATCCTTCCGTTCGACGAACTCAAGTCTGCGTTCGACGAATATTCAGCAGATGTTCAGAACAGTGAATCAAATGATCAAGTCGACGAATCAAATGATGAGGTCGACGAACTTGAAGTTGAGCTCGACGAAATATCTGCAGCATTGTTTTATATCATTCTCAGTTCGACTAAAATAATATATATATGCTGTCAGATTTTATAAAGCAATACTTATTATTTCTATATATATATTGTTGACATAACAATACAACCGTTGAAGCATTAAATGATAGAGCCGTTGCAACAAAGCCAAATACGGCGCAAAGCTAAATACGACAACTTGTCTGCTCGAGGTTTCTGGAAAAAGAAAGAGACATTATTTCTTTCCTTTTCGGGCAAGAAATCAAATCAGCCCAGGAAAGAAGACAACTTCTTTTTCACGACAGCAGGAGACAACTCATCAATATAGCAGTATAGAAAAAGAGAGAGAAGAAGGCTGTAGAGAGAAATTATATAACAGATTATATACAGTTGTTTCTCTCGACAGAATATACATAGACAGAGCATATTATATTTGTTGTACAGGAAAAGAAAGAGGAAGAAAAACAGAGGAGCAAAAAGAAGAAACCGATCAAAATATATTATATCTTCTTTTTGCCTAACCCTTTTTCTTTGCAGATCATATACAACCTGAGACACCAATCTATATCAATTGCTCAGGGATCAAAACTGCAAGAAGAAGAAAAGAGGATTTGCAATCTAGAGAAGGAGCTCCATCCACAAGCTGTCATCAAACTAAATCAGACAGGGGGGCTTTCTTCAACATCATCATCAAGATCCAAACTAAACATCTCATCAGGATCATCAAGAGTCTTCTCAGCAAAAGAGAAGAACACTATAAACTTTCTGTTTTCTTTTATTCCTTCCCATCTTGTAAAGGGTTATAACTCCCTTCAAAAGTTAACTCCCGGTGATAGGGCACCTTAGCAAAAACCTGCATCTTGGTTTTGAGCACCTGATCAAAAGCTCTATGGTGTCTGGACACCTTATCAAAATCACCTTGGTGTGAGGGCACCTGATCAACAACCTCCTAGTGGATTCCTACCAGTGGGTAGAAGAGTAGATGTACCCAGGTTGATTGGGGAACGACTATATATCTTGTGTCATTTGGATGTTTGCTTGTTTTCTTTGTTTTATTTCTTATTTGTGTTGTATTGCTGTGCCTACTAGGTGTTTGTTTTTATTACTCAATCAGCACTCATATATTTATATATATCATTACCTTGAAGTAAAACTTAAACAAGATCTTTTAAAATATATAAGAACTAAAACTCTCCTTTCAGGGTACACAGGCGTGACTTTAGGTACATGGGCGTGACCTTGTAAATCGACTGGACAACAAGCCGATCGACTGGACCAGATGCCGATCGACGGGACGGGATGTCGATCGAGCTGAAATTTGGCATTTTAAGATTACACGCCCTTGGTCACGGTCGTGACTTAAGGTCACGGGTGTGACCCAGGGCGTGACTTAAGAAAAATATCAAAAATGCTGAAAAACAAAAAAGAAAGCTAAGTTAGTAAGGAAAATAATAAAACAAGCAAGTTATTCATTAATTTACATAAAATATTACAATATTACTTAAAATTATACTAAAAACTATACTACAAATATGTATATTTTATTACTCATCAGGTGACATGACAGATCCTTCGCTACAGCTCAGAACTTGTAAGTAATCTCTTTGTCCTGAAAATGCAAGAGACCAATCTCCTTCAAAAAAATATAATCGGCAGTGATACAGTCAGCCGTGAAATTATAGTTTTTTGAGGATGCTCACAAACAGACTATACAACCCAGTGTTCGCCGACCCTTGAAGAAATCAGTCACAGACGATTTGGGGAGTTCTCACAGACTCGTTGTGAGTATCCTACTAGGGGCAAGGAGAGGTGAATCGGGGACCTCGCTCGCGAGTGGCAAGCGGCGGCGGCGGCTCAATGAGTGATAATGGACCGCTCTAGGGCGCATTTAGCCAAAGCGAGTCAAGGGAGGTTTCGCAGTGTCAGTCTGGCAAGGCGGGTGGGGGTTCACCCCCTACTCACAAGAGAAGGTCTCGCGAGTCCATTTTGTAAGGAGGCCAACGAGTAGCGTCTTCATGTGGCACTCGCCCATGGGCCTGTAGGTGAATTTACCCTGATACCCTTGGTGAGCTGCCAATTGCCCTCCAGAACAGCGGAGTTTGGCTGTTAACAGACCAACTTGGGGTGTGTATAGCAGAACAGTTCAGAAAGCTATAAATAGACCCTTTGGGGGCACCTTTGGAGGGCATTCTAGATCTTTGCTTCTCCTAAGGATCTCTTTGGTTAGCCCCTTCGGCTCTCCAAGGAGCCCGACTACAGTCTTGTCTTGGGAGGGGAAGCGCTCAAAAGATCTTCCGTGGGACCTCCACGTTGTTGCCAAGGATCATGTATTTCATTCTAAGTCTTTGGTCAGGTTCCTCCGTGGGATCAGTAAGCGCTAGCTGCCCCCCTTCACAGGGGTCCGAACTCCTCGTTGGGCCAAATACTAGTTCAAACATTTTTGGTGCGGTGAGCATGCACTGCAGCTAGTGCGAGAAATTCCCCAAGAGGAAACATGTTCAGATAAGGTGGGCGAGAGGGCGACTTCGGCGGTTCGCCACCATCCGGTCCGCCAGTGATAGCAGAGATGTTGGCGGATCTTCGCAGGGAAGTGCTCGAGACTATCAACCTCACCTTCGCCACAGCGCGGAGCGAGTTCTCGACTCCAGCACCTCAGGTCGTCCAACCGTCGGGGGTAGGCGAGAATGCCCCGGGGCAGAGAGCCGACAAAGAAGTGGCCGGCGAGACGCCAGGGCGAGACCTCGTGGCGCGAGAACTGTTTCCGAGTCTGGTGAGTTCTGTATCGGCGAGCGCCGTTATGGCGAGTGCGAGCCCAGTCAGGGAGCTCATGGGGAAAGTCGAGCAGGCGAGAATAGTGACTGGGGGAAGCCCATTCTGCAAGTTGGTGCTCTCGGCACCACTCCCTGAGGGGTTCAAGGAGTCGTACATGATGCACTATACCTGCAAGGACGACCCCGTCCCACACTTGCAGTGGTTCGAAGATATGGTCTCCCTCAGGCCCCTGTCAGACGCCTTCAATTGCCGACTCTTCGCGAACACGTTGAAGGAGAAGGCAAGGGACTGGTTTCACCAGCTCCCGAGGGGATCGATTTATGCTTTTAAGGACCTGCATCGCAGTTTCTTGCTTCACTTCTCGATCTCAAAAAAGAGGAAGAAGGACGCTGAGGCGCTCTTCAAGATCAAGCAGGGGCCCGGGGAGTCGTTGGCACATTATGTGGATCGTTTCCAGGAAGAGGTCCTCCTTATCCAGGAGGTGCCAGGATTCACCCTCCAGCTTGCCTTCACAATGGGGCTGCGGGAGGGATTCTTCAAAATGAGCCTGAAGCGGAAGACTCCCTTGTCCTTCGAGGAGCTGATGGAAAGGGCGGCGGAGGAGATCGAGAGCGAGGCAGCTAACCCAAAGTTCACAAAGAGGCTAGCAAAGCTCAGTGAGATGGAGGTCAAGCAGCAGGAGGTTCAGAGAAGGGAAGAATCGAGGGCCCCGGAGTTGGGGCGGAGGCAGTAGGGAGGAGGCAACTTCCATGGGGGTCAAGAAAGACCTCATCAGCTCGAGTGGAGGCAGGGTCCGAGGCCGTTGCCTCCCCCGCCTCAGCAGGCAATGGAGATCGGGCGAGGAGGAAGAGGAAGAGGAGGAAGAGGAGCCAGAGCGGGAGTGAGAAGAAGGAATCGTGGCGCGGAGGCCAAGGGAAGGGAGGTGGAGTTGCCCTATTGTGACTTCCACCAGGAGGAATGTCACGTGATGGTCACCTGCCTAGAGTTCCCAGAGATGAGGGGGGCCAAAGCACCAGCACAGCGAGAGAAGCGACCGGTGAGGATCGAGGAGGTTCTGCCCCGAGAGGAGGAAGAAGAATGGTGCGAAGACCGGGTCGATGTGGGGACCCGGGGGGGATCAGAGTGATCCATGGGGGGTGTGGGGATCGAGGCGACCCGAAGGGCGAGCTTCCATGTCATGTATCTTCGGAGCATGGCTTCGACATCTCAAGCTCCACCCCCAGCGGAGAAGATCACCTTCTCACAGAAGGATATGCCGGGTCACGAGGAACCGTTCTGCGATGCGTTGGTTATCCAGACAACCATCGAGAACTTCCCTGTTTCCTGAATCCTCGTGGACAACGAGAGCTCAGTCATTATCGTCTTCAAGAAGGCGTTTGACGAGATGAAGGTGGAGGCCAGAAGGGTGTTGACCTCAGATGGCCCGTTGTTCGGATTCTCGGGGGAGAGAAAGGAAGTGGAAGGAGGAGTAGGGTTCCACGTCATCCTGGGGGGGTAGGGGATAGTACCGTAACTGTCGGTTCGTCATTGTGGATGCTTCGAGCAGCTACAACGCCATCTTTGGACAACCCCTCATCAGTGCGCTCTGATGCGTCCCCTCCACTTCCCACCAGTGTCTCAAGCTCAATGTAGGAGGAGTCCAGGTCTGGGTGAGGGGTGACCCGAAATTGGAGAGGCAGTACTACGTCACTGCGGTCAACACCACCTGGCAAGCTGAGGCGGAGGGGATGGACTGGGAGTTGGAGCGGCAAGAGGAAGCGGAGGGGGTTGTCGGAGAACCCGGGATAGAGGAGACGGAGGAGAAGAGGGCGAGAAGGGGATAAGAGGGGGAAGCCCAGGCAGGAGGGGTCGAAGCACTTGCTCACGACGAAAGGAAGGAAGGCGATTGGTGGGAGCAGTCTCGGCTGGAGGCCGTGGATGAGGTCGTGGAGCTGGAGGTCACTTCCCTGGCAGGAGTGATAGAAAAGGTAAAGATCAGCGGGGAGCTCGATCCCGAGGAGCAGAAGAAGATCCATGCCTGCGTCCAGGAGAACGTGAACATCTTCGCATGGAGCGTGACAGACATGCCTAGGATCGATGCGGATGTGGCCTGGCACCACCTCAACCTCGACCTCGGCACTTGTCCCATCCATCAGAAGAAGTGGTCCACCGCGGACAAGCTGGAAGGACCCATCCGGGATGAGGTGAGCAAGCTCCTCAAGGCCGGCTTTGTGTCGGAGATCCAATACCCAGGCCGGGTCTCCAACGTAGTAATGGTAAAAAGGGGGGATGGTAGGTGGAGAATGTGTGTAGACTTTTCTTTGCTAAATAAATCGTGCCCTAAGGATTGTTACCCCCTACCTCGAATCGACGCGCTGGTTGACTCAGCCGTTGGTTTTTCGCTAATGAGTTTTCTAGATGTTTTCTCAGGTTACCATCAGATATTCATGCACCCTCCCGACATCAAGGATGTCTCTTTCATCACAGGGGATGGGTGTTACTGCTACAAGATGATGCCTTTGGGCTAAAAAATGCAGGGGCGACATATCAGCGGATGATGGACAGGGTCTTCCGAGAATAGAAGGGGAGGAACTTGGAAGTTTACGTCGACGATCTCATGATCAAGAGCCGGGACCTGGAGTCCCACCTTCAGGACCTCAAAGAAACTTTTGGGACCTTACAAAAATTTAAGATGAAACTCAACCCCCAGAAGTGTGTCTTCGGGGCTAGTCGAGGGAAGTTCCTAGGACACTTGCTTACCCATGCCGGGGTAGAGCCTAACCCAGACAAAGTAAGGGCGATCTTGGAGCTGGGATCATCGAGGAACGTGAAGGAGGTCCAATGCCTCACCGGGAAGCTGGTCGGGCAAAGCAGGTTTCTCTCCAGGGCAGGAGAGAAGTGTGCAGCTTTCTTCAAGGTGCTAAGGGGGAACCAAAAGTTCGAATGGACCCTAGAATGCGAGGGGGCTTTCCAAGCATTGAAGCAGCAGCTAACTCAAGCTTCCTTGCTCTAGGGACCGAGGCAGGGAGAGGACCTATCCCTATACTTGGGGGTAGGGTCCAACGCGGTGAGCTTCGTGCTGGTGCGGGAAGAAGGGAAGAAACAGCTCCCGATCTACTATGTCAGCCGGGTCCTGAGGAAGGCCGAGCTCAGGTATCCCATCTTAGAGAAGTTGACCTTCGCCTTAGTGGTGTCGGCCCGGAAACTCTGGCCTTACTTCCAAGCGCATTAAATCAAGGTGGTGACCGACCAACCCCTTTGCAACATCATGGAGGTGGTGGAGCACTCTGGAAGGCTAGCCAAATGGTTCATGGAGCTGAGCGAGTTTGACATCTCGTTTGTGCCTAGGCTATCAGTAAGGGCGCAAGCAGTGGCAGACTTCTTGGCGGACTATGTAACCGAGGTGGAAGAAGCCGGACCACCCCACTCGGTAGCCTGGAAGATGTTGGTTGATGGAGCGTCAGGAAAGCATTCCTTCGGAGGTGGAGTCGTCCTAGTAAGCTCCCAAAGGACAAGGATCGAGCAGGCCATCAACATTCACCTCCCGATCACCAACAACTAGGCTAAGTACGAGGCAGTCATAGCAGGCCTACGGCTGGCTCGGGAGTTGGGTGTGCAAGATGTGGAGGTCTCGACAGATTCCATGGTGGTGGCATGTCAGATCAGGGGAGAGTTTGAGGCAAAGGAGCCAACCCTCCAGCGCTATCTGGAGAGAGCCAAGGGGATCATCGGGGAGTTCTTCACCTTCTCGATCCAACACGTGACGAGAGAGGAAAGCGTCCCAGCTGACCTCCTGGCTAAGTTCGGTCCCCGAGCAGGGGGACAGTGTCGGAACTCTTCTGACCATCCATCGAGGAAGGGGAGTTGTTGGAGATAGATCAACGAGCATCATGGATGGATCCCATCATCACCTTCCTGACATCAGGAAAGTTCCCCGAAGGGGACGTGGACAAGCGACGACTCAGGTACAAATCGGCATACTACTCCCTACATGCAGGTGAACTATATCGAAAGACCCTATTGGGACTCCTAGCCAGTTGCGTGTCAGAAGAGGAGGTCCCAAGGGTCCTGGAGGAGATCCACTCGGGAGAGTGCGGAAGCCACTCGGGGAGCAGGACCTTGGAAGGAAGGGTGTTGAGTCAGGGCTACTTCTGGCCCACCCTCAGCAAAGATGTGACAGAGTTCGCCAAGAAATGCTCCAAGTGCCAGCTACATGCTCCCCTCCAGCTCCTTCCAGCCCAAAGGCTCTGGACCATCACAGCTTCGTGGCCTTTCACAATATGGGGATTGGATCTGGTGGGTCCCTTCCCCCCAAGCGAGCGGCCAGAGAAAATTTCTACTAGTGATGATTGATTACTTCTCTAAATGGCTGGAGGTAAAAACACTAGCTAAGGTAACTTCCCAGGTAGTCAGAAATTTAATATAGGGGGAGATAATTTGTCGACATGGGCTCCCACTAGCCATCGTCACAGACAATGGGCCGCAGTTTGCCAGCGACGAGTTTGTCAGCTTTTGCACCCTGCTAGGCATAGATCTTCGGTTCGCGTCGGTCCACCACCCAAGGAGCAATGGGCAAGTGGAGGCGGCGAACAAGATAATCGTGAATTTGCTAAAGAAGAAGGTCGAGAACCTAAGGGGCAACTGGGTAGAACAGCTACCCTCGGTCCTTTGGACCTTAAGGACCACACCAAACACGGCCACAGGGTAGACTCTGTTCAAGCTCTCTCACGGGTCCGAGGCCGTTCTCTCGATAGAGTTCGAGGTAAGGTCACATAAGGTGATCGCCGCAGGCAAAGGAGATGAAGATTGGCTAGTGGGAAATGAAGGGGAGCAAAGGCTATCTTTGGAACTGGTGGAAGAGCTCCGGGACCTAGCCACCATCCGGCAGCAGGAGGTCAAGCAGCGGATGGGTCGGTACTTCGACAAGCATATCCGAGTAAAACAGTTCGAGAAGGGGGATTTAGTCCTGAAAAAGGTTGATGCGGCTGGGAGAGGTGCCACAGTAGGGAAGCTCGGCCCCAATTGGGAGGGGCCTTACATTGTAAACGAAGTGCTCAAATGGGGGGGGGGGGGGGGGTACCACCTCTAAGATGTGGAAGGGGTACCTCTCAGCCGAGCTCGGAGCGGGGATGACTTGAAGCGTTTCTATCCTTGAACTTTGTGTTAATTTATTGTATGATCAATACACTATTATGATGATTTCAATGTCTCTCTTTTCTAATCGTTGGCCCTCTAAGGAAAGTTTGACCTGGAATGCCCCAAATCGATTCCGATGTCGGGCTCTCATTAGGCTGTGGGTCAGGTTGATCTCTGGAGAGGCTGGCTAAGGAAGGGTTTGAGCTGGAATGCACCAGATCGATTCCGGTGCCGAGCTCTCATTAGACGGTGGGTTGGGTTGATCTCTGGAGAGGCTGGATAAGGAAGGGTTTGAGCTGGAATGCCCCAGATCAATTTCGTTGTTAGGCTCTCATTAGACGGTGGGCCAGGTTGATCTCTGAAGAGGCTAACTAAGGAAGGGTTTGAGCTGGAATGCCCCAGATCGATTCCGATGTCGGGGTCTCATTAGACGGTGGGTCAGGTTGATCTCTAAAGAGGCTGGCTAAGGAAGGGTTTGAGCTAGTATGCCCCAGATCGATTCCGCTGTCGGGCTCTCATTAGATAGTGGGTCAAGTTGATCTCTAGAGAGGTTGGCTAAGGAAGAGTTTGAGCTGGAATGCCCCAGATTGATTTTGCTGTTGGGCTCTCATTAGACGGTGTGTCAGGTTGATCTCTGGAGAGGCTGGCAAAGGAAAGGTTTGAGCTAGAATGCCCCAGATCGATTCCGCTGTCGGGCTCTCATTAGACGGTGGGTCAGGTTGATCTTTGGAGAGGCTGGCCAAGGAGAGGTTTGAGATGGAATGCCCTAGATCGATTCCACTGCCGGGCTCTCATTAGACGGTGGGTCAGGTTGATCTCTAGAGAGGCTGGCTAAGGAGAGGTTTGAGCTGGAATGCCCCAGATCTATTCCGCTGTCGGACTCTCATTAGCCGGTGGGTCAGGTTGATCTACGGAGAGGCTGGCAAGGTTCCTCGAGACACTCAACTTCCCCAGGTCAACTCCGCCGCCGGGCTCTCGCTAGCCGGTGGAGGGGGATTGATTCCTGGATAGGGGACGCAGGTGAAAGTGGGCAAGGTGAATCGTCTAAAATGGGTCTTCTGACCAGGCTCTCACCTAGCTGGAAGAACTGTAGGTTGTTTCATTGGCAAGAAATGAAATTCAAGAGGATCCAGTGGCCAGGATTTGCGAGTAGGCCATCCAGAGCGGGCACTCGCTTTGCGAGAATGCCTGGGCGAGAACTCATCAGTAAGGAGATGGAAAAATCGTATCAGAAGCTCGGTTAGTGTATGTGAATGAGCCTACCAGAATGGGCATTCGCCTCGGCGAAGGGCTCGCAGGCAAAAACCTATTGGAACAAATGCAAAGAGCAAATTCGGGCAAGTCCCACGAAGAGGGGCGAGTACGCGGGTGCTCACGTAAAGCGCATGTGCGTGTGGGGTGCGTGCCAGAATGCAAATGCGTACGTATGTGAGTACGGGCGCATGCGAGTCAGCGAGTGCTTGAGCAAAGCACCGGTGCACGTGTGGTGCGTGTCATCGAGGCGTGAGCACGTAATCGATTAGCAGCGAGGAAAGAGAAAATAGAAGATGAAAGACTTAGAAAATATTTTTCATTTCATTACAAAAAATGGTTTACATCAAGGGTACGGTGGCGATTCTCGCCTTCCAAAAGAAAACTCAAAACAAAAAGTTTACATCTCAAGATTCGTCCCCTAACTTCTCGCCCTCGTTATCTGCGCAGGGGGGATTGGCTCAAACAACTCGTGGATGACCTCCTCGACTGTGAGCTCCTCCGCATCGGCAGTGAGAAGCCTGGCCCCCTTCAGGGTGTCGAAGATATGTCGAGCCGCCAGAATCGCATTATACCGCAACATCTCCTCCTCAGCGCGCTTCAGGTTCCTCACGATCCTGGAGCTAGGAGGGGCGGGAGGGAGGGAGGCCCTAACGAGCTCCTGGTTGTGGGCCTTCAACATGGCAACCTCCTTCTCCAGCTTCGTCTTGCGAGCGAGGAGCTGGTTCGCAGTTTCGGGGTCCTGCAAAAGATAAATGGGTTAAGAAGGAACGTTGTGAAAGGTAGTAAGTGAGTTCTCGACAGACTTACCATCCCATCCTTGAGGCTCTCGAGGAGGCCCTCGTAGACCACCTGTTTTTCCTTCAGATTGGCGAGCTCCTTCTTCGCCTCCTGGAGCTCGCGCTTCAGCTCCTCGGAGTTCCTCTCCATTGTTAGGCAGCAGCAACCGGACATATGGGCAAGCTCCTGCCCGCGAAGCTGAGCTCGCGCGCTCTCGTACGCGAGCACTCAGGAGGTGAGGTCATGGAAGTCTGCAGCATCCTACCGCCCATAGAGACCGAAGGACAAGGCGAAGGCCTCTCCTTCGATGTTCTCCTGTTCCACCCAGGAGGGGGTAAGGGTTGAAATCGAAACCCTATTGGAGTCTGAGTCCCACTCCAACACGGGCTCACAGTCCACATCTCGGTGCCTGTTGTCGAGACAGAAGTTTTGGTGGCCCGCCGGTGCGGGTGCGGTTGGCACCCTGGCGGCCACCTCGGTGGTCTCCCCGACTCACTTGTCGGCGAGAGTGTCCACTGGGGTCTCATCCCCGATCAAGCTTTAAACGGGCCCCTTCCCCTTAGCGAGGGTCGAGGGACATTGCATCTTTGGCGGCAGATGATGGTGGGACGACCCGTGGCTCGTGGGTGCATGCCATTTCTTGGAGGCGGAGGAAGTGTTGGGGGCCTCGCGGCAGACATCAGCGGTGGCAGAAGCGACATGGAGGCCCAGGGTGATAGTCGTGGTCTTCGCGTAAGGGGGTGGAGTGGGATATCTCGCTCCCCTGCGAATGACAAAAGGCGGGTTAGAAAAAATTGACAAGGGTATAACGCGAGACGGGAAGAGATCGCGAGTCAAACCTGTCCCGGGCAGCACGGGGGATAGCGAGTCCACATGCCTTCGGAGTTAGATGGCCTCGAAGTGGGTGGACATGTATGGAAAGATCTCGACCTCATGACCACCGAGCTTGGGGGGACGGTAAGTAGGCTCGTCCCGCTGGACGGGAAAGAAAGGGATGTTGTCGAAGGGCCCCTTGACGAACATGAACTTTTGTGTCCAGTAGTGGCTCTTGTTCACCATCTCGTGAACCTTGGTGTGCTGGCTCGCGAAGAAGGTTGTTCCATCCTTATTCGCCCGGAAGGAAAACAACTTGCGGAAGACCGACAAGCTGAACTCAATGCGCTCTTCGCGCAAGTAGCATGCAAAACCCACCATGACCGCGATGGAGTTAGGGGTCATCTGGCCCGCGATGACGCCGTAATATTTTAGCAACTGAAGGATTCACGAAAAGCAATTAGAAAGAAATCTTAAGCGAATGCGAGTAAGGAAAAAAGGATCGAGCGAATACCTAGCTGATTTCCAGCCAGAGGGGGAGCCGCATGCCCACCTCGAAGTGGGCCACCGAGATGGCGAGCTCGTTCGTGTGGAGGTCATTGATGGCCTCAGTCTTTGCAGGGCATCGAGCAGAGAATGCAGGCGAGATGTTGTTGTTTATTGGGTGTCAACTTATCACCTAGGGGGTGAATAGGTTTTTCAAATTACTTTAACCCCTTTAGGTTTCCTGGATTTCTGATTAATAGATCTCTAAATTATAAAGCACAACACAGAAAAAACACATAGTGATCTATAGAGGTTCCTCAAGACCGGGTGTCTTGAGTAGTCCTTTTTCCCTCTGCACCTACCTAGCAGTGTGTTAGGCTCGGCAAACTCTGCCAAAACTTCAGGCCCAGGTCCTACAGCCTAGGCCCGCAAGCCTCTACTGCACTCGAGCCCGCAAGCTCGACACTCAGGCCCTCAAGCCCTACACAACACAGACCCGCAAGTCCTGTGCCTACAGCCTAGGCCCGCAAGCCCTTACTGCACCCAAGCCCTCAAGCTCGACAATATCGGATCTGCAAGTCCACTGCCCTGGCCCTCAAGCCTCGCAGCTCTCCAGCCCTCAAGCTAGACGGTGTCGGATCCGCAAGTCCACTGCCCTGGCCCTCAAGCCTCACAGCTCTCCAGCCCTCAAGCTAGACACTTAGGCCCTCAAGCCTTACAACAATAAAATGTTTACAGTGATGAAAACTGTTTCTTCTGCCTGATGAAGATCGGCAACTTAGCCTGATGGAGATCGGCAACTTGAGGTTGAAGAAGATGTTTCTGATTCAGATCTTGAAATCATAGTTCTTCTTCAATCTCTTCTCTTATCCTGATGAGGAACAACTTCTTATCAGTCAATGGAGATTACTGATTCTTCTGAGAACGCTTGATTCTTGTTCTCTACTTGTTCTTCTTCATCTCCGCAGAATGTACTGTTGTATTGAGAAGCAACGACGGGATTCTTTCTTTTTTTGATTCCTTTTTCTAGGGCATCACTGTTGCCTTTTATAGGACGGAAGACCCGCTTAACGGTCACATATTATGTCCTTTAATGTCAGATGCTCATTTCTTAAGAGCACGCGCTGATTGGACAATCAGGCGGCGGCATTAAATGCTGACAGCACGTCCACAACATTTGAATTCCGTCTCGATGATATTTCCATTGTTACGACGATATGGATAATATCTCGACGACATGACTTTGTTGATGCCTTAGGCCTTGGTGGATCTTCAAGTCTTCTATCTTCTGCCTCTGACATTGATATCTCGACGATACGAGATATTCTAGCGTTTCTGCATATACAGCTATATGCTAGCTCTGACTGTATCGTCGTGATCTTCTTTCTTGTAGTCTGTCGTCATAATCACTTTGTTCTTTCGATGACACGAGCGATATCATGTCGACAGACTCTACTTTAGCAACTGCTTGTCTTCAGCTGTCCTTCTTCAGTCTTCTCGACGTCACGCCTTCTTTACGACGATGTCATTGGCATCAGTCTTACTTAGCCTTTCCGACGACACGACTTCTTTGTTGATGTCGACGATACTACATTTTCTCGACGACATTCCTTCCTTTGAATCTGTCTCAGCGGTTGGGCTGAGATGGCTTCCTCTTCTCAGCGGATTCAGTCGATCTGTAGAGAAGTTTCTGCGATCGACGAACTGCATTCTGCGTTCGACAATCTTCATTCTTCGTTCGGCGAACAGTATTCTGCGTTCGACGAACTTCAGCATTTACTTATGTCTCGTCTCTGCGTTCGACGAACTTCATTCTTCGTTCGACGAACAGCATTCTGCGTTCGACGAACTCGCCAAGTCTCAGCGTTTGTTTTTCTCATCATCATGACGACACGCATACTTTGTCGACGACATCTCCTATTCTTCTCGATGATATTGTACTTAGTGAAATAACTAAAGTACTTGACATATTGTCGATTTCTGCAAGCATGAACTAGATGTAACATTAAATACAACTTGCACTTATCATTGAGCTGAGCACTTCTTCAAATCAGGAACACTGATGGGCACTGTTCCCAATAATCTCCCCCTATTTGAAGAAGTCATAACTCACTCAATGATAAATGCCACTCAAATAAAAGGTTTAATATTTTAAGCAAACAAACATATAATGATGACATTGCAGCTATAGTTGAGTGAACACAGAATTTGACAAATATTACTTCAATTATAAATAGTGTCAAATGTTTTCAAAAGTTTTGACATTTCTACATTTAGCCCCCTAAAGATTTAGCTATTTATATCTCTGGTGCTCTCATAACAGCTTCACCCTTTGCTTTCTTGGCACTGGCTTCCTGTTCCTTTTCAGCTTGTCTGATGAAGTACTCAAACAGTTTAGGATGATACTTTAGAGGTTCAGGAGTGTCAGTTGGAATTCTTCCTGCTTGCTTATCCCTTCTGTATTCTCTCCTTACTTCTTCTTGATCTTCATGCTTAGCCCATTCTTGAGGACTGAATACATTGTATCTTTCACCTTTATTAGCTTTCACTTGCTCCCATGCTTTTAGAATGATGGTCCTGGATATGGGACTCCATCTTTCATAGTCATCCTTTTTCTCCATTTCCTCCATGCACTTTCTCTTTCTCATTTTTATTTCTTCATCCTCCAGTGCTTCCTTTTCTTTACCCTTATCTGTATCAGGAATATCTGTATGTTGCTCTTCAGCATGCTCGTCATAATGTAGAGGAGGGAGATTCATTGCTTCCCTGATGGTGTTTATGGTCCAGATGGCATGATCACCACGGGCCTTTATCATTGATCTCTCCCTCTTTATGACTTATTCTGATATCCCCCTTTGGAGATTCTCCTCAGAGGCCAATATCTTGTTTTTGAGCATGTGGATTCCTGCTTCCAAGTGATTTTTGGTCTCAAGCAAATGACTGTCTAGATCTTTATTGTGGTGAACTAGACTTTCTTGGAGATCAGTTTTGTGTTCAGCCATCTTCTTGGTGGATGCAATGTAGGCCTTTTCTATGCTGCTGATAATCAATGTCTGATTAACCCCTAGGTTAGGTATACCCTTGTGGGTACAGGCAGTGTATTCTTGTAGATTTTTCACATCATTTCTTAGGCTTGTCGTTCCAGCAGACAGTTCCCTTCTTAGCTCATTGATAGCAGAGGTGACATAGCTTTCAATTTTTAATCTTTGCTCTTTCTGGAGCATCTTTATCTGAGATCCATCCAGGGGGCGGGGGGCACAAAGAGAGTGGTGTCGACAGTCGGTGAGGCTGGGTGGTGCCCCAGTGCCCGTGTGCTGGTAGAGTATGCAAAATGGAGAGGTTCTCAACGATGGTTGCTGCCATAACCGTAAAGGTCGCCACCTTCCCATGGTGAACCTTGGTATTGCGGCCACGCCATGCTTGGTAAACCGCACAGCAAAAAACTTGCATCGTACCTAGTGCACCGGCAGAGGCGGAGGAGAGAAAGTCACGCACAGTCTCCCAACTAGAGAATGAGGGAATACTGTAGCCCCATCGCCGAAGAGCGACCCGGATGGCCACAAGACAACAGCAGTCCGAGACCAGATGGTCTCGGGTCTCCTCTAAAG
Organism: Dactylorhiza incarnata; assembly: GCA_033032865.1. Taxonomy (NCBI): domain Eukaryota; kingdom Viridiplantae; phylum Streptophyta; class Magnoliopsida; order Asparagales; family Orchidaceae; genus Dactylorhiza; species Dactylorhiza incarnata. The sequence goes on along the minus strand of JAWHQI010000126.1, from coordinate 6,515,760 downwards.
TGCAGCCCCAAGGACATCCACGCTCAGCAGAAAGACCCCGACGGGCAAGCCACGCACGGGTGGGGATAACATCCCAGAGTAGCATTTAGTAGTTAAAGATACGTGTGTGTGTGTGTGTGTGTGTGTGTGTGTGAGTGTGTGTGTGTGTGTTTGTGTGTGTCTGTGTGTATTCTAGAAAGAAAAACTTTTAGGACCAACATGAGGTTAAATTACTTGAATTCATCAAATCTCAGCCGTCCAACTTATCATCGTAGCCCTCCATCAAGGAAATGATGGACTGCAAATAACCATTTACATCTAACAGTACCTCCTCCCTCACACAGAAATCCCGACCCTTTTCCCCCAATTTTTTTGGGGTTGCCGCTGACGTCCTGGCCGGAGCCCACCGACGGGTTCCCCTAGCCCCGGCGAACCCACTGGTGGTATCCCGACGGCGCTCCGGCAAGGCAACCACCAACGGTGGCCCTAACTGTGAGATCCAGTTTAGAGTCTCAAGGGCTTAACCGCCCACCCGCGGTTTTTTTATTTTTTTTCAAATTAATAAATTTCAATAATTAAAAAATTAAATTATATTAGAAAAAATAAATAATTAAAAGCCTTTTATAATAAATTAAAAAAAATCATTAAAAAATGAATGCAAAAAACTTAAATATTAAAAAAAAGTAAACAAAAAAAATTAAATAAGCCCGTCGGTCGGGGCGGGCTGGATACTGTCGATATCCTTATATATATATCCTTTTATATATATATACATATGCATATACATATACATATATACATATATACATATACATATATACATATATATGTATATAGTATATATGTATATGTATATATGGTATATATATATACATAGATATACATATAGATATAGATATAGATATATATACATAGATATACATATATATATATACATATATATACATATACATAAATATACATATATATACCATATATATAAAGAAATACTATGGTCTGTCAATAGCATAAGTTCGAAATTCCAACAAATAATATATACCATCATATCTGTCTAGGCCTGCAAGCGGTTCGGTTTGGGTCGGTTTGTACCCAAACCGAAACCGAACCAACATGCTTCGGTGTTCGAAAGGTCCGAACCGAACCAAACCCGGTCGGTTCGGGTTGTCGGTTTGGTTTTTTATCGGTTTTTGGCGGTTCGGTGTCGGTTTTTGTACTTCCCTAATTACACAGTTACACTCTTGTATATTAAGTGAAGCAAATGTTACGATCGTTCATCATACAGTTAACAAAATATTTAAATATGTATCAATATAATATACACATGATAAATAAGCATGCAACAATATTTAAAAATATTATAATCATCCTGTCAACATAAACATTATAACCAGAGAAATTATAAACATGCAACAATAACATAGTTGTCCTTTAATGGTTCACGAAAATGAGGCTTGCGTGAAATAATAGCTTTTTATATATATTTATTAAGTGACTAAGTGCAAATAGAAGCTAGGTCAGTTGGTTTGTACATAATTTTAATGTTAACTCATTTAGTCATTTATCAATTTGATTTGGTCACTTAAAATTATATATTTATATTAAGTCGAAATGAGGCACATCATATATTTATTAAGTGGAAATGAGACGTAAAATTATTATAATATTAGTCGGTTCGGTTCGGTTTGATCGTTTTTACAACTTGAAAACCGACCCGAGCCGAAATGACTTCGGTTTTCACAAGCCCCAAACCGAACCGACACCGAACCGGGCGGCACGGTTTCACAGTCGGTGCGGTTCGGTCGGTTTTGTCGGTTTTCGGTTTTTACTCCTCCCCCTTAGATCTGTCTCAGTAATTCCACTACCGTCGAATTTAAACTTTTTAATCTGCATACTCTCTCCAAATTTTTGTAGGTCTCCTAAACCTAGATTATTAAGGTGCCCTAAGCCTATATTTTTCGTAGGGCTCCTACCCTACAATGGGAAATTATCATTTTACCCTTCTGATTAAAAAAAATCTGACCAGGTGAAACCCGATTTGCATATAAAATATGCATGACGGGTCTGCATATATCGCCAGCCTGAACTGCATATAGGCCCACTCGCTCTACATAGCAATAATTTTGTTATATTTTTTTATTTTGTAAATAATTTTGTTATTATTCTAATTTTAAATTTTTTTTATAAACAAGTTTTTTGTTATATTGTTGTTAAACTTTTTTTTTTTGCAAAAAAATTTACTGTTATGTCGTATAAATTTTTTTATATAAATTAGTTAATTGTTATATACGTTGTTGTTTAATTTTTTTATAAATACGTTAGTTGTTTAAAGTGTTTTTATAAATAAGTTCAAGATTATGTTATTTGGTGAAAAATATCAAAAATATTTAAAATGAAATGTGGTATTCAAATAGTTCATAAACGATAATGAATTGAGGTTTTAATCTATAATCTGAATTATATTTACAAACAATAGCCTACAAGTTTGCTGAGGAATATGAAAACCCAAGGGACCGAGTTTTTTTTTTTCTGAATATGTCCCAGTAAAAATATGCGACCTTTCAATGCTTGTGGATCGAGATAAAACTATGGCTTCACGTTTCGTCTCTCGAACTTTTTACTTATAACCCATGGAATCTCGCTGCATAAATATATCTTTTTACTATTGTATGCGCAACTTTTGTATAATTTTTGTCATATTAATGTGCTTGTTTCATATTTTTCGATTTATTCTTTTTTTGCAATTTTTAAATCCGCCCACACTGGAAAAAATTCCTGTGTCCGCCACTGTATATATCTATACTAATATATAAAGATATCATCTTATGGCGTAACATGGTTGACAAACGAATGCGAGCCGTCCGATCAAGATCCAAATGATCCTATCCATTCGCAGGTTGTTTGTGAATAGCCTTTCAGTTTTTCGTTGGTTGGCTATTTGTAGACCACCGTAGTCTGCGAAATAGCCAAATAGTTTTACGCTGGTTGGCTATTCGCAGACCACCTGCGCAGTTTTTTTCCGAAAAATTATAATAAAATACCGTATAAATAATTTTATAAAATTAAAAAAAAATGCAAAAAACTGAAATAATTTAAAAAAATACATTAAAGTAAAAAATTAAAATAAGTTCGCCTATTGGGGGCGGGCGAAGCACGTTGTCGCGGGGCGGGTACTGTCGCGCGAGGCCCGGGGCCCCCCAATGCACTGTCACTCGTATACACACACACAAATATATATATGTATATATATACTATACATGCTGCTTTTCATTCCTACTCCACTCGAACAACCCTAAACCGCCAGCGACTCCCCAGATCCGACACCGCCCGACGCTCTACTCCGCTCCAGCCCCCTCTCGAACAGCCGACTCCACAGAGCCGACACCGCACGACGACGCTCTACTCCACTCGAACAACCCTAAACCTCCAGCGACTCCCCAGATCCGACACCGCCCGGCACTCTACTCCGCTCGAATAGGCGCTCGACTCCCCAGATCCGACACAGCCAGGCTTCGTTTTCATCGATAGGTAACATAGCTTTAAATTTGGATCAGTTTACCTTGAAATCAAATTTATTTACGTCAATTAGCTGATTAACAAGCCAAGCCCTGTTAGGAACGAAATTCAATATGACCAGTGCCTGAATCAAATTGATTTACCTTGAAATCTAAATGAAATTTATATGCACTTGTGAGAGCTAAATTGCATCCAGTCCCTATTTATCTTGCTATGTTCAATAATAGGGTTGGAGCGCACAGTATTAGTTTGGGTCAAGTACTTGGGAGAGAGAAATGGAGTTCACAGTAGATCTGATTCAATCTGAGTCTGAAATCAGTAATGAAATACATTCAAATGACGTGGATTCCCGTATTAAAGAACCTTATGTTGGAATGGAATTTAATACCATCGAGGATGCATATTCTTTTTATAATTCTTATGCACTTCATTTCGAATTTGGCACTAGAAAATCTACAAGTAGTAAGTCACATGTCTAAGGGAAATTATATCAAAGAAGTTTTGAATGTGATAAGGCAGGGTTTAAAACAACATCTACTATTGTTAATCCTCTTGTTAAGCTTCAACGTGAAACAAGACTTGGCTGCAAAGCAAAAATTGACATTCGCAAAAGTAAAGGAGGTTTTTGGGTTGTATCTGTGTTTGTCAAAGATCATAACCATGAGCTAGATACTCCAAGGCGTGCGAAAAAACATCGCTCTCATAATATGGTTCACAAAAATCATTTAGTAAAAAGTTTGATGGACCAAGAATTGCTAAGACCTTAAATATTACTGTTATATACCCGCAAAGGCCTTGGGGTGCGATTAGTGAAAACTCCACTAATGAGAGGTGGGGACAACAGTCAGCGCGCAATTGCCCAAGGGACCAAGCCTGACATCTCCGCCACCGACAGAACCAAGGCGCTCGCGGAGCAAGCCACGAACGCGCGCGTTAGCCACACGCGCGGTAGCGCGCGGGCAACACCCCCGTCGCAGGAGAACGGGCTCGCCGCACCCCCCAAGGAGTGCGGCCCGGCCAAGCCGCGCCCCTCCCCCTATTTTTGGGGGCACGGCTTGCCACTCCCGGCCGCGGAGTTTCGGTCCGGCTGCGCCCCCCCTCGGGGGCGGTGACTTCCCCTTCCTCCCTTTTCCTCGAAGGGGAGGGACTCGCAAGGCGCCCCACCATACCTGCGCCCTCTCCCCGGGGGCGTCAGAGCCCGCTTCCTCCTTGGAACACAACTACCCGCTTCTCCGTTCGCTCGGAACGCTCCCGCGCTCGTCGCACGCTCAGAACGCCTCTCCGTTCGCTCAGAACGCTCCCGCGCTCGTCGCGCGCTCAGTACGCCTCACATCGCGCTCGGAACGCTTCCATGTTCGATGCGTGCTCAGAACGCCTCCAAGCGCGTTCGGAGCACTTCCGTGTTCGTTGCGCGCTCAGAACGCTTCTGAGCGCGCTCAGCTCACTTTTTGTCTTTCTGACTTCTCACATTTTGTCTTTCAGCAGTCTCACTTTCTGCCTTCCCAGTTTCTCAGATTTCAGGAACAGCTTGTCGTCTTTTTCGCCTCCAACAAAACTGCCCGAACTGCCCGGACCGCCCGAAGGGCGAGACGGTCATTTACGAAAAATGGCGATCCATGTGCTCCGAACCAGAGAATATGATTCGTCCGCCGAGCATTTATGGAAACTGCAAACGGCGGAATTACCGGACTACCCCCGGCCAAAGCTATAAAAAGGGCCCTGGGGCTTCATTTGAAAAGGGAGGGACTTCTGGACCGGGGAGAGCTCCTTGCAGACTTTTGCGGAATTCTCCTTCGGTGCTTGAAGATTTCCTTTTCGGACTTGAAGATTTCCTTCATCCCGAAAGGCGACACGACTGCTCACTTTTGTTCCCCGGAGCAGCTCACTTTTGTTCCCCGGAGCAGCTCACTTTTGTTCCCCGGAGCAGCTCACTTTTGTTCTCCACCTTTCTCAGAAGGAGAAAAGGACTTAGTTTTTTCCGAGAGGCGGCCTGTCGCCTTCGGATCTCTCTCTCTCTCTACTACTGTAACGAGCGGCGGCCTGTCGCGCTCGAGTTCTAAGTCTCACTTTGTAACCCCCCTGAAGATAGTGGAATTTGGTCGGCACAGCTCCGACCACGTGGTTTTTTACCCTTTCCGGGTTTTCCACGCTAAAAGTCCCAGTGCAATCAACGAACTTCAATTTGACTGTTTGCTCGCTCGGTTCGCTCTAAAGCTAAGGCGGTCCAAGTCGACCGGTCTGCCAAGAGCACATAAGCGATCCGCAACAATTACAAGTAGATATCATTCTATTTCTGTTAAAAAGGTTTCTGATCAATTAAAGGGAAAAAGATTGAATTCATTAGGATGTGAAGGAGCTTTAATGTACACTTATTTTCGAAAACAGAAAGCTTTAGATCCTGATTTCTATTTTGCTATTCAGTTGGATAATAATAGGATTTTGGAATTTGTTTTCTGGGCTGATAGGAGATCGAGAAATGATTATTTTACCTTTGGAGATGTGATTTTTTTTATGTTACATACAAAACTAATAAATTGATGATGCCTTTTGCCTTATTTACTGGGGTCAACCATCATAGACAATCAATTTTATTTGGATGTGCACTGCTATCAAACGAAAGTGAGGAATCATTTGTTTGGCTATTCACTGAATGGTTATAATGTATGATGGACAAAGACCCTAAAGTTATTATTACAGATATGGATGTCGCGATGTATAAAGCAATACAAATCGTATTTCCAAACACTCGTCACCATTTTGTTCTTGGCATATAGGGAAACATCTTGTTGAACATGTTCATAATTTTCGGGATAATGAGTTCAAGAAGGACTATTATTCATGGTTTAATCGTACCTCAGTCAGTTCTTGTGAGCACAGTTGGTGTGATTTAATTACAAAGTATGAAATCAGTGATAATAGTTGGTTAGCAAAAATGTGGCAGAAAAGAATACATTGGGTTCCTGCATACCTTTCAGATATTTTTGTGGCTGGGATGACTTCCAGTAGTAGAAGTGAAAGTAGAAATGCATTTTTTTGATGGATTTGTAAATGCAAACACTCGGTTAAATGGTTTATTATGCAATATGAAAAAGCTTTAAAGTCACGTCGCGACGCAGAAGAACAAGAGGATTTTATGACATTGAATTCTACTGCAGCTTTATTTACCAGTTTTTCTATTGAACAAAAAGCGGCAAAAATATACACAAAATCAATGTCTAAAAATTTTCAGCATGAGTTTAAATTAACTTTAGAATGCTGGTACAATGTAGTTTAATTTCTCCCACTTGTGCAACCTATAAAGTAGGACTATCCTGTGATGATATTAACAAATGGTTTTTGGTGACTTATGATGAGCATGAAGACATTAAAGCTAAATGTGAGTGTGTAAAATTTGAGACATATGGTTACTTATGCAAGCATATCCTTCATGTCATGACAGTTGTTAAACAATTAAAGGAGATTTCGCCAAAATTTGTATTGTTGTGATGGACAATTGATGCTAGAAACATAATCCCTATGCAGGGTGATAGTGCACAGGATCATGTTGCATCTCCAATGATGAAATGGCGGCTTGCAGGACTATCCAAAACATTACTTCATCAAGCTTCCCTATCAGTGAAAATCTATGAAGAAATTTACGAAACCTTTAACAGGTTGTCGCAAAAATTTGATTCTTCTTTGCATCGTGATGAATCTGATACCATGTTGACTCAAGTGAGTTCAAATTTGGATTTATATAAAATCCCTGAAATTTCTATTCGGGATCCTCCAATTGTGCGTACTAAAGGTCGGCCAAAGCTTGCTACTAGAATTTCATCTGGTATTGAGGAATCTCGTAATCTGATAAAACGAAGGACCTGTGGATCATGCGGTGGAAATGGCCACTATGCTACAACATGCCCAAATAGAATTGAGGTGCATTTTGTTAATTATAATTTCTTTCTTTTTCTTATAAAATATTTTATTTTGAAGGAGAATGCATAGTGAACCCTTCGGATCACTATTCCAGACGGTGCTCGAGCCTAACTGCTGAGAGGAGAATGTGACCTTTAATTCTAATTCTAGTCTTCAACATATTTTTGTATATATGGTTTATCTGTAAGTTTTTTTGTTGTTATCAATGAGGTGTTGCTAGCATATAGTGTGGATAATGAGGTGTTGTTATCAATGAGGTGTTGCTAGCATATCTGCCATTAATAAATGAATGATACACGCTTTTGTTGTTGTTATCAATGAGGTGTTGCTAGCATATAGTGCGGATAATGAGGTGTTTCTATCAATGAGGTGTTACTAGCATATCTGACATTAATAAATGAATGATACGTGTTTTTTTGCTGTTATCAATGAGGTGTTGCTAGCATATAATGCGGATAATGAGATGTTGCTATCAATGAGGTGTTGCTAGCATATCTGCCATTAATAAATGAATAATACACGCTTATTAAGGTCTGAATTGGGTGCGTCCAAAACATCACAGGTATTAGCTCCAACTCCTATAATATATCAACGTGGCTAAACACTCGCATTAATATCACAGGTATTAGCGCGAGTGTATACTCTCCCCATATATATATATATACATGTAGATATAGGTATACATGTAGATATATGTATACATGTAGATATAGGTATACATGTAGATATAGGTATACATGTAGATATATGTATATACATGTAGATATACGCATACATGTAGATATACGCATACGTGTAGATATACGTATACATGTAGATATACGTATACGTGTACATATGCGTATACGTGTACATATGCGTATACGTGTACATATGCGTATACGTGTACATATGCGTATACGTGTACATATGCGTATACGTGTACATATGCGTATACGTACGTGTACATATACGTGTACATATACGTATACGTGTACATATACGTATTATGTACATATCTGTATACATGTACATATCTGTATACATGTACATATTCGTATACATGTACATATTCGTATACATGTACATATTCGTATACATGTACATATTCGCATACATGTACATATACGCATACATGTACATATATGTATATTTGTACATATACGTATACATGTACATATACGTATACATGTACATATACGTATACATGTACATATATGTATACATGTACATATACATATACATGTACATATACACATACATGTACATATACGTATACATGTACAAATATGTATACATGTACATATAGGTATACATATACATATACATGTACATATATGTATACATGTACATATGTATACATGTATATCTTTAACTACTATATACAAGAAGTTGTATTTGGTGCAACATGCAAAATTGCCAAATATAGCCTCATTCTTTTACTCTAATGACTTAACATATGTTATGAAAAAATGGGAATTCATAAAATATAATGGCTATTTGTGTAATTACACTATATCCCTATAATAAAAATAATGATGGAAATTCATAAAATCTAAAAGCGTTTTAGTAGACATCCTACACCTATTATGGTAGGTAATCATTAGACCTCCTAGACATACTTTAAAATGATTTTTTGTTAAAATATAAATGTAAAAAAACAATTATAAAAAATTAATTAAAATTTTTGTGCCGTCATTTTGAGTACTCAGATCTATATGTTGTGAGCGCAACCAGCTTGATGCGGGCGCAACACAGAGTGTCATGGGCGTAGCCCGCCGGGGGTGGGCGAAGCCCGCTTTCGCGGGCCGGGTACTATCACGCTTGGGTGGGGGCGGGCAAAGCCCGCCGTCGCTGGCCGTGTGTACTGTCGCGTTTGGCAGCAGGGGCAGAGCCGGCCGTGTACTGTCGCGTCGCCAGATCGAGAAGCCTTGCGCCATCTTCTTCCAGCAGCCATCCCGGTCTCCAAAGGGAAACCCCGCTCCAAGGGAATCACCTCTCTGCGCATCTCGCCATGCCCCGTCGCGCCTCCAATGCTGCTCCCGTCTACTATCGGTCTCCCCGTGTTGTGGATCGCGCTGCAAGCTTAATACCCATCGCTGCTTTCTCAAGCTTATTCGTTTTCTACCTCTTCCTCATGTTTCGTTTCAGGGTTCGCATGCTAGCAGTTCTTGTTGATTTGTTCTTCTCCAACCTTCCTTCTCAAACGTTAATGGCGAATCTGGGTCTTCCTTGATGGTAGGTCCTCTAATCTCATGCACCCCACGAATCTTCTATATTTTTTATTAGTCATTTAATTTTACTCAATAGATAGACATATTAATTACACCTACAGAAGTAGCAGTGCTCTTTTAATTAGGCAGTGCACCAATCCTACCTTCTCATTTTTGTTACACTATCGCCACAACTAGGGATAAAAGTGGAGCCACTCACAAGTCACAACCACATTTACGATGGGGACGAAGCCCCATTGCCGTTGTATGTAGGATTTTTAATTTCTGATTTCAGTTATTGTTGGGTTATCATCGCCCAAACCCGCAGCCGCCTATTCCGTTAGATCTTCTACGCCCTTTTCAACCTATAAGAACTCACTCTTCAACAATTTTTAATTTTCGTTTTTTACCTCCTGCATATTCAAGTTCATCGTCATCTTCATACAAAGATTATGATACCCGCAAGTTATGATACTACGAAGATTTTTAATTTTAGATTTCCTCTTCTCTGTGTTTATTTCTGAAAATACAATACCAGTAACTTATTCATGTGTTTCAAACTGTAAGGAAATATTATCACTCCAGTGAAGCCTAATCTTTGTTATTTATAATTTTCATTTTCCTCCCTTATGCAAACTCCTCACTGCATGTCTTACTCCGACTTCTCCACACCGACCACGTAAGCACGATCAAAAATTTTGTTTGTGAATGATTCTTTGTTCTGTTTTTTTCCAGATGTCTTTCCCAGAAATATCAAAGTAATTTCATAATTCCTGCTACACATCTCCATATCAAACTTATGTGACTCTGCCTCTCAAAACTGCCACGACTGCGCAAACTATTGTTTATGTTTGTGAATGGTTCTTTGTTTTGCTTTTTTCCTTCAATACCCGAGGCTTACTCTCATTTCTCTGAAAATAAATAATTTAGAGCAAATGGAATGGATCTGCTAGATGGAATCGACCTGCGAAAAATTTTAGGGCATATGAAATGGATTTGGTAGATGGAATGACAACGGTAGAATTCTACATCCACTCTACCTGCGTAAATTATTTAGTGGTCTTTATTTCATTTTCTCTTCAATACCCCTGTTTCAATCTCATTGCTATGCAAATACATAATTTAAGACAGATGGAATGGTTAATTTACGGCACATGGACTGGTTCTGCAACTTCCTCAAAAAACTCCATTAATGTATTTCACTTCCAAATAGCATTTTATAAAGATTTAAATATAAGAATGAATAGAGCCAGCACTACTATAAGATATGCAGTTTTAGATGACATCTACAATTTTAGTCATATTGTTAGAGCTGTAACATGAGATATTCATGTAGGTTTATACACCTGCAATTAAAATACCCATGTTGTAAGGATCCTTAGTGGGCAAGAAACTAAATTATAATAATTTTAGTCAAATTTTCATTTTGGCAGCCACAACTTATTCCTGCATATTCATTTTTTATAATAATTCTCAAACTTCAACTTTCATGAATTTTTTCTGAGAATTAAAGATCCGGCCTTATATATGTTTCTGAATAATCTTAACATGAATTTCTTTGGAGGAACTAAACAAATCTAGACTCATACATTCAATTTTCTGCGACCGAGATACATTATCATTTCAAAACCATCTAACACTCTTCGAGACTTCTATTTTCTTTTAAATACACGTACTCTAGGTGTGCTTTGAGGTATTAGTCAAGTAGTGGCTAAGCAAAACACAATAGACTCTGTGATGAATGTTTATATGGTTGCTCCGTAGTATTGGTCGGTAGAGGATCAAGCAGAGCAAATAAATATTTATTTATGTTGCGGGTCGCTTAGGGCTCTTAGTAGACCGGTTTAAATTGAACCGCCTTAGCTCGTGAGCGGTCTAAGCGCGCAAACAGTCAATTTGAGATCTGCTGAATACACAGGGACTTTTTAGCGTGGAAAACCCGGAAAGGGTGAAAAACCACGTGGCCGGAGCTGTGCCGACCAAATTTCACTATCTCCAGAGAGGTTACAATTAGATGCTAAGAGATCGAGCGCGACAGGCCGCTGCTTGTTACAATAGAGAGAGAGAGAGAGAGGGAGCACTCCGAGGGTGACAGAACACCTCTCGGAAAAACTAAGTACTTTTCCTATGAGTACAGCAGTGAACGAAAGTGAGAAGGCCTTGTCCGCTTTCCAGAGGACAGAGGTGAGACCGCCCTGTCTGCTTTTGAGAAGACGGAAGTGAGACAGCCTTGTCCGCTTTCTTGAGAACGAAAGTGGGACAGCCTTGTCCGCTTTCCTGAGAACGAAAGTGAGACAGCCTTGTCCGCTTTCCTGAGAACGAAAGTGAGACAGCCTTGTTCGCTTTCGCGAAGAAGGAAATCTCTAAGTCCACGAAGAAGATCTTCAAGCACCGAAGGAGAATTCCGTGGAAATCTTCAAGGAGCTCTCTCTGGTCGTCCAGGCGGGATCTTTTAAATGAAGCCTTGGGGGTCCTTTTATAGTTTTGGCCGGGGGTAGCCCGGTAATTTTGTCGTCGTAACCACCATAACCACATTGGCGGCCGAATCATATTTCTCGATTTGGAGCACTCGGATCACCATTTTTTGTAAATGACCACCTTGCCCTTTGAGGAAAGGCGACAAGCTGTTCTTGAAAAGTGAGAAACTGAAAAGACAAAAAGTGAGCGAGCCGAGGCTGAAATGTGAGCGAGGCTGAAATGTGAGTGAGGCGAGGCGTAAAAGTGAGCGAGGCGAGGCGGAAAAGTGAGCGAGGCGAGGCGGAAAAATGAGCAAGGCGGAAAAGTGAGAATGCTCTGAACGCGCTCAGAAGCGTTCCGAGCGCGCGACGAACATGAGAGCGTTTTGAATGCGCTTAGAAGCGTTCTGAGCACGGTGAATAATATTCCGTAAGAATAATATTCCGCAAGAATAATGCTCACAGGGGAATAGTAGCCATGCAAGAACTATATTCCGGCATGTCGTTTGGTCAGCATTCTGAGCGCGGTGAGTGTGAAGGTATTTGATGCGCGACCGCGAGGGAACCTCGAGGCCAAGGTGGATGGGAGCACTCCTCAAGCGGGGAGTCACTATTCACGTAACTCCCCCTTGGGGAGTTACTATTCACGTAACTCCCCAAGGGGAGTTACGTGACTCCCCAATTGGGGAGTGCCACATGGTCAATGCCCATTGTATTTGGGGGGTGCGGCAATGCCGCACCCCCCAATACAGCTGGGGGTGCGGCAATGCCACACCCCCCCAAGATAGATGGGGGTGCGGCAATGCCGCACCCCCTTAAATTAATTGGGGGCCGCACCCCCTATTTGGTGCGGCGGGCGCCGTGCCGTTTTGGCGCGGCGGGGCACGCGCCATTTTGGCGTGGTGGGTGCCGCGCTATTTCGGCGCGGCGAGTGCCGCGCCCTTTCGTCACGGCGAATGTCGCGCCTTCCTGGCGCTGTAACGGGCGTGCCTATTGGCGCGGCGATTGATATGCGTCGCTTGTCGCGTGACACCTTTTGATTTTCGCGACACGCGTGGCGCTTGCGTGCTCGGCGGTACCCGTCCGGATACGTTTTGTGAGGCCACATCAATTTATATACTTTGTTGCAATGCTTTCATGTTTTATTTAATGATGACTATGTGTTGGAACCCTTACTCAGAAGAGCACATTGAGTGAGTTTATCTATACATGATGGGGGCACATGCCCAGGGTTCCTAAAGAACTATAGTGTTCGTAGTCTCCACTAATTAGAAAAACTATGAATCATCATATGCAAGAGAGAGAGAGAGAGAAAAGAATGTAAATATCATTCATATCCAAAAGTTGAGAGGGGAATTATCTTTACCTTATTCAATTTCCATGCCATGAGGTCTTCCTGTGAGAGAGAATATCACGAGAGGGGAGGGATTCTCTACGCGTTATGGAATTAAATCTTCGATCATGCTTCTTGATCTCTGGTGACACAACTTATTCTTCACCAAATGTGTTTATTGGGTGGGATAGGGTTTATTTTGCTGCCATTAGTTTTTATTAGGTTAGATAAAAACCTAATTTTTTCAAGTTTCATAGTCCACCAATAGCCAAAACCAGCCTGCCAATAGCAAAAAACGAACTTTCATCCTTCGACAGGGCGAGAGGAGTTTATTGTGCACCGGCGGGCCCTACCAACTCTTATGCAGTAAATTCTAAAATCTCGGCAGGTTCTGTTCATCCTTCGACAGGGGAATACCAAATCTCACAGACCTCTCGAACTGATTCAAAGAGGCAAACCAGTTCGATTATAATCCCTTTACCTTCTTCTCCCAGCCATGGATACGATCGCGCCTGCCTTGAGCTCCACTCTGCTCTTAGATCGCGTCGGCGAAGTTGTTCTCACTCTTACCCCTTCCGTGTTATCATGGAGTCCCCTCTCCATTGTAAGTACTACGAAAGCAAAAAACCAGTTGGTCTGATTTTGATATTGTTAAATTTCGTAATCTCGACTAGCCTGAACTTCGAGCACAAATTTATTGTTTATAGCATATCCCTTCCGTATAAAGTGAAATCGATGCTTCCGTTGAAGAAAACATGTTGATTATTGTAATTTTTTCTTTATTTAAACCTTTCCTTCTATTTTTTTTCTTGTTTAAATCTTTTTTAGTTCTTTCAATGGCACTGTTGTTTTCATTACTGTCTCTAACCTACTTGTGAACTACCAGGAATCTTGGAATAGAACGTAACCTTCTAATTCTTTCAAACCTACTTGTGAACTACCAGGAATCAGATGAATCTTCTTGCTGCCAGATGATCTTCCAATCGGAGACTGAAACTGAGATCAGATTTTCAGATGTTTATGCGGTTGAATTTACAGGATTGGGTTTGATCAATGCTCGTAGCAGCAATGATGGATCTACTGTTTTGAGCGATAAGACTGAGGTTTGTAATTTTTCTTGCAAATCCTTTGGATTTCTTATTTTGTTTTCGCAGTTTTGTTAGCCTTATTAGATTTTTGTTCATGCAGGTGTATCAGTTTGTGGTGCATGGTTTCCTGAGAGGAAATAGTGGCACTTCTCCTTTCACTCTTGCTTCTTACATTTTCGGACATAAGGATTTAGAGTCATGCCGAGCATGGTTTCAGCAAATAAATATTTGTGTGGAGTTGGAGGTTGGAAGGCCCAAGAATCTAATGGTACACTGATCCGACTCCTTAGTTTTTCAATTTGCCCCAATCTCTTAAGCGAATTATGTGCATTCACATTATCTTCTAGGTTTTTGTTAATCCAATATGTGGAAAAGGAAATGGACGCAAAATTTGGGAAATCGTTGCTCCTCTATTTTCCCATGCAAAAGTGGCGACAAAGGTGCGCTAACAAATGTAATGTTGGAAGAATTTTACATTTTACATTGAAATCGTCTTATTTTTCATGCTCCTGGCCTTCGATTGAGTGGGTTTAATTCACTTGGTTCTTCTTTTTTTCAGGTAATAGTGACAGAAAGGGCAGGGCATGTATATGATATATTGAAATCTTTAACGGACAAGGAGCTTAGATCTTTTAATGGCATTGTTTCCGTGGTATGTACTTCCATTTCACATGGATCATAGGCACTTAAATGTCATAACTTCCCGAATGGTTTGATCGTTAACGTAATTTGTTCAAATTTATTGAAAAGTCTTTGCGTATTCTTGTTTTCAATGCATCTATGAGATATTAATTGGGAGTGGACTAAAAGATAGTGATGATTTTATAGAACCATGATGAAGTTATGCTCAATTTATTTCTTAGTATGTTCTTAAAACATATTAGAGTTTGCAATCCAACTTGGATCTAGTTTCCAAATCTGACTTATACTTGTAATAGTTTTGTTTTAATTTCATGTGATGTGAGGGATTTAATGACTTGATTTTAGTTTAAATTTTTTGAAGTTTGGTCATTTTGAACTGATTTAGCTAATGAGATGTTTCACAAGCATTTTTGTATGTAACCATTGAATGGTTTAGATGAGTGGTTCAAAATGTACTAAGATTGGATTTGTGATTAGCCAAAGCTTTTAGCTAATCAATGAACTTCGCGATATTATAAATAATGATAACAAGAAGCATACACAACTTTTGGCCAGTTAACCTCTTGCAATGTTGTCACATTTTTATTGGACCAAATCATTTGCACCAAATAAGTCTGAAGAATTACATCCCAATATGATGTGTCAGTTGATCAGTTGTTACTGCTACTTAAAGTCATGATAAATCAAGGGGAAATATGATACTATAATAATAAATTTCTATTGGATCATCTATAAGTGTTTTGTCCCTACAATTTTGGATCCATATGCCCTCATTCCAGCACTGTAGTCTCCTCCCTCTGGCCTCTACATGGTGATATCAAGCCTTCAGACAGCAACTGCTTCATCTGCAGGAGGCAAAACATGGCAAAAATTGAATTCAACCTGAATCTTCTAGCTCATGAGGTCTGTTTTAACATAATGTTATAAGGGCCATACGACTAAAGTTCAAAAGAAGAATGTAAGAAAGCATCCACTGAATGCAGTCCTAAGTTTTTGGAACCTAGTCAGCCAAATCTGATGAACCACCATCTCAGTGATGGGCTGTTAGGGCTTCAGAAATCTTAGAGGAGGGGGAGGGAAAACGAGAGAGAGGGAGAGAGAGAGGAATTTTAGAAATAGAAGAGAGAGAGAAACACTTTTCCATCATAATCAAGCATACCCAAATACACAAGTCTACCGACTTATATACGTGCCGGATAATTAGGGACATATCAAGGGAATTTAAGGAAATAACCAGAGCAATGCAGAAAGGAAAACGCCTCCTTGATACGGCGTCGGCTATGTCGGAACGGCTCGCCCACCGCGCTCCCGACGTTGGTAAACTCGCCACACCGGAGGTTGCCCCTCGCCCTCGTCTCCCACGTCGGTCGCCATAACAATTGCGCCGTCTAGGAAATTTGCCTTGTCCTCAAGGCAAAAGTCCGGGAACTAGAGGCGCAGGTCGGTGCGATCTACCCACGTGACCACGCCGCCTCCGAGGGTGGAAATCCCTGCCATAAAACCAAGACCTGCTCCACTGACTGTGATGCACGCTGTATCGTGCGCGTCTCCGCGATGCGCTGTGGCTTGAATGCCGGAGGGGGGCTGCTAGGGCTCGGCGGTGGAAGTATCTCCTCGACGGGATGATCGCCAATCACCCGCTTGAGTTGTGATACATGGAACACGGGATGAATGCGGCTCTCCTGAGGTAGGCGGAGGCGGTACGCCTGAGTGCCCACCCGAGCGATGATCTCAAAAGGCCCGTAGAATTTGGCCGCCAACTTGGAGTGAATTCGCGGGGCCACTGTCACCTGGCGGTGTGGCCAAAGTTTGAGGAAGACAGAGCCCCCCTCGCTGAATTGGCCGTCGCGGCGATGGCGGTTGGCCGCGGCCACGATCCGATCTTGGGCCCGCTGGAGGTGCTAGCGCAGTTGCTGAAGCATGGCATCCCAGTCTCGGAGTAAGCTATCTACCTCGGCGGCGGCACACTTGTCGGGGATGGTGCGACTCAGAACTGGAGGCGGTCGACCGTAGACGGCCTCGAAGGGTGTAGTGCCGGTGCTGGAGTGGATAGCCACTTCATGCTGAAGAATGCTGGCATCCTCCCAATAGGGTCGTGAGATAGCCGTCAGACGGGCTGTCGACGGGTGGCGGGAGAGCGCATCAGCCGCTCGGTTGGACGCCCCATCCCGAAACTCAATGTCGAAGTCATACCCGAGGAGTTTGGCTATCCAGATTTACTGTGTCGGGGTGGCGATCTTCTGGTGGAGGAGGTAGCGCATGCTATGGTGGTCCGTCCGAACGGTGAAGTGGCGGCCCAACAGGTACGACTGCCAATGTTGAATGGCGAGGACCAGGGCCATCAACTCGGACTCATAGGAGGAGCGAGGTCTAACGGTGGCCGCGAATGCCCGACTGAAATAGACGATGGGCTGACCGGCTTGCATCAACACGACACCAACTTCTGACCCGGAAGCGTCGCACTCCACCACAAATGGCTGTGAGAAATATGGCATGGCCAGGACTGAGGCGGTGCTCAAGGCCCGCTGGAGGGCCCGAAAAGCTTATGCCGCTGGAGATGTCCACTGGAAGGTGCCCGTCTCGGATTTCTTCAGCAAACTGGAGAGTGGCTTGACGATTTTTCCGTAGTCCTGGATGAAACAACGATAGTATCCTGTGAGGCCCAAGAACCCTCTAATGTCGCGGAGGGAGCGAGGCGTGGGCCACTGAAGCATAGCCTGCACCTTTTCCTGGTTCATTGCCACACCGTTGGCGGAGATAGTGTGGCCCAAGTAGCTAACCTCCGTTTGACTGAAGACGCGCTTCTTGGAACACAGAAGGAGTTCGCTTGGAGTGTGGTGAGGGTGGCTCGAATATGGTCCAGATGATCCTGCCATGATGAGCTGTAAACGAGAATATCATCGAAGAACACCAAGATATACCTGCGCAAAATCGGTCGAAACAGGTCGTTCATGGTAGCCTGAAAGGTGGCGGGGGCATTTGTCAGGCCAAAGGGCATGACAAAGAACTCATAATGGCCATCATGTGTGGGGAATGCTGTCTTTGGAACGTCTTCCTCCCGCACCCGTATCTGGTGGTAGCCGGCCCGCATATCCAGCTTCGAGAAGAACACCGCTCCCCGCAGCTCGTCCAAGAGTTCCTGAATGACGGGAATTAGATACTTATCCGGTACGGTAGCTTTGTTGAGTTCCCGATAGTCGACACAAAAATGCCAGCTGCCGTCCTTTTGGCGGACCAGGAGGACGGGACTCGAAAGGGGCTAGCGCTGGGACGGATGATGCCTGCCGAGAGCATGTCGCTAACCAAAGTCTCTATCTCGCCCTTTTGGGCGTATCCGTAACGGTATGACCGAACTAACTGAAATGGCGGACACCCCCTCGCACAGTGGAATGCGGTGATCGTAGGTCGGGGCGGGGGAAAACGAGTCCCGTCGGCGAAGAGGTCCGAAAAGCTGTCCAGAATGGTCTGAATGGCTGGGGCGGGGGTGGGGACAACCTCGGGCTGTCCCGCCACATGCCATACGGTGGCCTCCCACTCAACATCGGTGGATTTCTGAAGGGAGCGAAGGGAGACGGGTCGACGGAGTAAGGAGGCCTCACCCCCCAGTAAACATAGTGTCCCCCGCGGAGGAAGCGCATCGTCATGCGGTCCCAATTGACGCTGACGTCCCCAAGAGTCCGAAGCCAAGCCACGCCGAGAATAAGATCCACCCCGCCCAGAGGGAAGGCGTAGAAGTCGGCTCGGAAGGGGCTTTGGCCGAGCGTAAGAGTGAGCGCCGCGCATAAGCCACCGGTTGCACGTCGGCGACCGTCCCCCAAGCACACCGTGAAGCGGTCAGCGGTCCGCACTGGAAGATATAAGCGATCCACCAGGCCTTGTGAAATAAAATTGTGGCTGGCGCCACTATCAATCATGATCACGACGGAGGTCCCTTGAAGCGATCCCCGAATCGTCATCGTCTGAGGGCCCGAAAACCCGCCGACGGCGAAGAGCGGAAGGTCCAGTCGGTGAAATATGGCTGCCGGGAAATCCTCGGTGGTGGGCTCGAGCTCCAGAGCCTCAAAGTCCGCCAGAGTCACCTCGGGTTCCTCCTCGCCGATGCGGACCCGAAGGGTTTTCAGTGGGCAATCATGGGTGGGGGTATAGGGTTGCTTGTAGCGGAAGCACATGCCCTTAGCACACAAATCGTTGTATTCTTGGTTTGAAAGCCAGGTGTGGGCCGGAGGCTGAGGGGGCCGAGGCGGAGGTGCGGCCCGTCCGGGTCCCGGAGGGAGTTCGGGCTGTAGCGGCCGATAGGGAGGAAGAGGCCGGGGTGCCTGTCGCTGCGCCGGTGTAGGATGTGGTCGGCTTGTGTCCGGGGGACGGGTCTGAAACTCCGCTTCGACCAAGCGGGCGAGATCCATGACCTCCGTCATGGAGGGGTGGTGGTGAGTGCGTATCCGGGCCTGAATGTGAGGCCGCAACCCATGCATGAAGAAGCTGAGATAGTGGTCTGGTGGTAGGCCGGGAACATGTGTGGCGAGGGCGATGAACTCATCGATGTAGTCGTCAAGAGAGGCTGTTTGGCGACTCCACAGAGCCGCTCGATGGTCGTGCCAGAATAGCGCGTATCATAACGACTGATGAGTGCTTGCTGGAGGGCCGACCATTGCAAGGCCGGGTTGGTTTGGCAGAGCCTACGAACCCAATGGAGGGCGGTGTACTGACTTTGTGTGTCTCCGGTGTCTGCCGAAGGTCGAAGAATTGTACGGCGCGGACGATCCAACCCAAGGGGTCGGTGCCGTTGAAGGAGGGCACCTCGAGAGAGCGGGGACTGTCGGGGACAGCGCCGGGTGGGTAAATCGCGGCCGGGACAGTGTCAGGAGGAGTGCCAAGGAGAGACGGCGACTCGGCGGCGGAGGCGGTGGAAGTGGAGGGGCAGACGGACAGCAGGGAGTCGAGTTTCGAGTCCATGCGGAGGACTAGGGCCTGCAGGGAGGCAATCGAGGCGTCATGGTTCTCCAAGCAGCGAAGGATGGCTGGATTGGTGGCCGGGAGGGACGGCGTGGTGTCCTGGTTGCCCATGGAGCACAAGCGAGGTGGCATGCACGCAGAGGAGAGGCTGGCGGGACCGAAGGAGGACTCGACAGGGGCTGGAGGCGGCGCCGGTGCCCGTGAGGCAGGCGACGACTGAGCGCGAGCGACGCAGCGACGGATCTAAGGCGGGGCGATAGATTTGAAGCAGGGCGACGGATCTGAGGCGGGGCGACTGAGCGCTGCGACGGATCTGAGGAGGGGCACGCGAGCGGGATGGAGCGCGGGCGACGGAAGCCGCGAGGGAGCACGCGATCGGGACTGAGCGCGGCGACGGAGCTGGAGTCGGAACCGTATGTCGCTGGATCGGCTTCGGGCGACGGAGGCCGCGGACGGAAGAGGGCAGGTCGAACCACTTTGTTAGGGCTTCAGAAATTTTAGAGGAGGGGGAGGGAAAACGAGAGAGAGAGAGAGGGAGAGGGAGAGAAATTTCAGAAATAGAAGAGAGATAAACACTTTTCCATCATAATCAAGCATACCCAAAGACGTGTCGAATAATTAAGGACATATCAAGGGCATTTAAGGAAATAACTAAAGCAATGCAGAAAGCAGAACGCCTCCTTGATGCGGCGTCGGCTATGTCGGAACGGCTCGCCCGCCGCGCTCCCGGCGTTGGTAAACTCGCCACACTGGAGGTTGCCCCTCGCCCTCATCTCCCTCGTCGGTCGCCGTAACATGGGCACAATCAAAACTATCTCAAAATTTAACGGATCTCCTACAATGTCGAGTCTCCTGACCCAGGTTTCTAAAAATCATAAATCTATAAATAAATTGCAAAAAGACATAATAGTTGCTCCATCTTTTGAGCTGCCGTACCTCCACAACAACAGAGTCAAAAGATGAAAAAAAGAGTCGATGTTTTATCTATACGTTCAACACAACAACACTGAAGTATTAAAACCACAATGGAGCGAGTGTAATCCTACTATATGAGTGGTCATGCCTAAAAATGCCCTTGAACCACGATTATATGATCATGTATATACAGACCCATGAGTTTCCATTGGCCATGTTTACAAATCTGTAAGATGTTAGACACATGTAATGGGCATAAAGCTATTAGTCAGCTAAGTTTAACTATGGAATTGGCATCTTTGGTGCTATATTTCACTCTTGGTCTTCTCAAATCTCCTTGGATGAGGTGACCGATGGTTTATATAAAGGATCCTTAAATCAAAGACCATTGATGTCTTTTGACTATTTAAATTTGCATCCACTGATGGATGTTGGAAGAATCTGGTCACCTGAAAAATATGAAGCAAATAGTTGTAGCTTGATCTAGTACCAAGTTTAAATAAGATCTACGGACGTTCTACTTGTGAACTGATGTAGGTGAAAATCAATTTTCAGCCCATGACTATGTATTTTGACATTGTACTTGTGATCTAAATTGCCATCAATCCCGTATTTCGTATAAACACCAAACATATGAGGTTGACTACTTCATTCGCGATGTTGATCTCTCTAAGTGGATTTTTATTACTCATATCTCCAGCTCAAAACATATCTCAGAGTGGATTTTTACTACTCACATCTCCAGATGTTCAAAAATTTCACGGAAGCTTTAAAACCTCTATTTAAAAAAAAATCGTTGTAGTTGGAGCCTAATAATATATATGATCCCAACTCAGGGAGAGTGTTGTATAGGAAATTAACACAAGTTTCCCTCAATGTTAATTGTTAGCGGATCTGGTCCAGCGAGACGAGTGTTGTGTGAGACCGACTTCAGTGGGATCCGACTTGACTTGATGTCCTCGGACTTCCCCCTTCGGATTATCCCTGCGGTCCCATGGTTGGTTGGTTGGATTAATCCCACACCGTCTGTATCGGGCAATCCTTTGTGCTTATGTATCCCCACCCCCTTCATATCAACACCAAGGTTTTGAGATGATAATGGGGCGCGGGTGGTTTCAACATGGTATCCGAGGGAGGTTGTCCCACTGCAGGGGAGTGTTAGCGGATCTGGTCCAGCGAGACTCGTGTTGTGTGGGACCGACTTCGGTGGGACCCAACTTGACTTAGGCTCTGTTTGGCGCGCCTGCAGCGACTGGAGAAGCAGTGGTGGGACGCAGTGGTGAAAAAATTAGCTGTTTTGCTGAGTGGTGGGAGAATCCGTGAAACTGTTTGGAGGAACAACGTTAGCAATGCAGAACAATGGATTTTCATACCATATATCAAGCGGAAGTATACCACAGAGGGCAAATGAAATCAAAATCTGGAATATAGCAACCATTTTGCAAATAAAATCAAAATAGTCAAAATCTGGAATGGAAGAAGATTACCAAATCAAAATATGGAATGGAAGAAGACTACCAAATCAAAATCCGGTGGAGTACTGGAAGAACAGATCTGAACAAGCGGCCCAAAACTCCTCTTATCCTCCCATCTTCCTCCTTGCGCATACAAGCCCCAACGATGCTCCATTCTTGTCACATCAACCTGGACTTCTCTTCGCGAAGACCTACACGGGCAGGCCGAGGAGGAGAACGCTTGGCAGGCCGGCGAGGAGAACGCTTGGCAGGCCGGCGAGGAGAACGAAGGGCTTGCCGACGAGGAGAACCAAGGGCTGGCCGGCGAGGAGAACCAAGGGCTGGCCGGTTACAATACGTCGGAGGAGGAACTTGTAGGCTCTCGCGAAGACTGACGCGTGCGAAAATGATAGACGCGCGATTCACGATTTGGAATCGTGAAAAAAAATCACGACTCCGAATCGCAGAAATTACGCGGTGTAGGGGCGGTGGATTTTGGCACCGCTAGCCCTAAAACTTATGTTTGGCGGGGCGGTGGAATAAATTGCGGCACACCACTTCGAAAACGCCCCGCCAAACAGAGCCTTAATGTCCTCGGACTTTCCCCCTTCAGATTATCCCCGCGGTCCCGTGGTTGATTGGATGGATTAGTCCTACACCGCCTGTAGTCGGCGATCCTTTGTGCTTATGTACCCCCACCTCCTCCATTAACGATGTTGTGTCATATGCGCAACTTAGTCCTTGCAGGAACTTTGCTCTAGTCATCTCGATTTCTGTCACCCTGGCTACTTATCGTGAAGCCCTTGCCTTACCTCACTGGAAAGCAGCTATGGATGAGGAAATGTCCGCTTTAACATCTCAGTGTACTTGGACTCTCGTCCCTACCCCTCCTAGTACTGATGTTGTTGGTTTTCGCTGTGTATTCATCATCAAGTTGTTGGTGTTTCCAAGGTGATCTGGAAGTGATCAAACATTTAGTCTTACTGCCAACGCGATATGAGCCTATGGGGTCACACACAAGAGTGTTTGAGGAAGTTGGAGAAAGAATTGTGTCGTCCTTACTCATATTGGATATGAGTGAAGGACCAATCCTACTACTTATTGGAGTTGGGTCGAGTCAACTGTATGCTCCACAGGTATTGTGAATACTGTATGGAGCGTGTTGGCAAGTCTTCGAGACGAGTCGTCGAGAATGTCTCGACGACTCTTACCTCAGTTCATTGAATGTATGAATCCATGTTGACTCGACGAATCCATGTTGACTCGACGAATTAAAAGTTGATTCGACGAATCCATGATTGACTCGACGAATCCGACAAACTCATGTACTCGACGAATTGACTTGTACTCGATGAGAAGTGAAAAGTTCACTCGACAAATTGACTTGTACTCGACGAGAAGTGAAAAGTTCACTCGACGAATTGAGTTGTACTCGACGAATTTCTTCAGTGAAAGGTTCACTCGACGAATTCTGTTTTACTCGACGAATTCTGTTTTACTCGACGAATTCAATTTGTTACTCAACGAATTCAATTTGTTACTCGACGAATTTCTTCAGTGAAAGGTTCACTCAACGAATTCTGTTTTACTCCAATATATGTCGTTGGTGTGCGGATATCATCTCTCTCGCCTGGTATAATTAGAATACGATTCTACGACCTAAACAAGTGATTCCTTTTTCGCGAATCAGAGAGAGCGACGGAAGAGTTCCGCGAAAGCTTCCGACGGAAGAGTTCCGACCGGTCGATCCCGCCGCCGCCGCTTCTCCCTGTCGTCGGACCTAGCAGTCCGTGGGAGACGTTGAGGGCTGTTCTTCTCTGACCTAGTTCTTGTGCGACAAGAAGCTTGGGTTCTTCATCGCTCGTGTGGACTCCCGTAGAGGCGTCGATCCATTTCAGCGCTTGGGACTCAACGATCGTTCTTCGGAATCTCATTTGTGGAGCATCTTTGTTGAGTGTTGAACTGTAGACTCAATCCCCTTCAGGTATTGCAATGCGTTGCTTCTCCTATTTCTTGATTCATGAAATCGCAAGTTCCTTGAACTGTTTAGGGTTGTTCTTGTTCTTTCTTTCCGCTGCGCATATGTGATATGCATTCTACATTTGATGTATAGAAAACCCAACACAAGTATCATTCTGATGGAGCAGTTTATCAATATAAGGCTCGTCTGGTTGCGAAAGGGTTCACCCAGACTTGTGGTGTTGACTTCTTTGACACCTTCTCTCCCGTTGCCCGCATCATCACAATTCAGGTCCTCTTATCTGTTGCGGTCAATAAGGAGTGGAAAATGTCGTAACTCGATGTTAAGATTGCATTCCTCTATGGTGACTTGCAAGGGGAGGTATACAAGGAGCAACCTCCTGGCTATGTTGCTCAGGGGAAGTCTCAGGTCTGCAAGCTTCGGAAGGCTATCAATGGCCTCAAGCAAAGTCCTCGTGCTTGGTTTGACAAATTCAGTCAGGTCATCTCTACTATTGGTTTTTTCAGAAGTACTGCAGATCATTCTCTCTTCATACAGAAGACCACTCACGGGTTGGTCGTTCTCGCTGTATATGTTGATGACATCCTTCTCACGGACAATGATTCATCTGACACAGCATTGACAAAGAAGCATTTGCATGAACACTTTGTCACCAAAGACATGTGCTCCCCAAAGTACTTCATGGGAATCAAGATTGCGAGAAGGCGCAACTCTATTGTTCTCTCCCAACGCAAGTATGCTCTTGACCTTATCAAAGAAACTGGTCTTCTTGGCGCAAAATCTGCTAGATATCCAATGGCTGTAGGTGAAGACAAACTTTGGAATGAGAATTCGCCTCTCCTTCCGAATACCACGCGGTATAGGCGGTTAGTTGACAAACTTATCTACCTTACCGTAACAAGACCTGACATCTGCTACTCTGTTGGACAAATTAGTCAGGTCATGCAAGCTCCCAGGGAGTGCCATCTATAGACAACCTTAAAGATATTAGAGTATATCAATGGGTCTCCTGGCAACGACCTTTTGTTTCAAAAGAATGACTACCTACGCATAGAAGCCTATTCTGATGCTAGTTATGCAGATGACAAAGGTGATCGTAAGTCCACCTCCGGGTTCTGCCGTTCTGCACGTTCGTTGGTGACAATCTTGTTACCTGAAAAAGTAAGAAGCAAGATGTGGTGTCCAGGTCAAGTGCGGAAGCAAAATATAGAAGTATGACTCAAACCGCGTGTGAATTAAAGTGATTACGAGTGCTTCTCATGGACTTAAGAGAAGTCTACAATCATCCTCGACCCATGTTTTGCGACAATAAAACAACCATCTATATTTCAAAGAATACATTCTTCCATGAAAGAACAAAACACATCGAAGTCAGTTGTCACTTCGTAAGGTAAGAAGTATTGAAGAAGCAGATCTCCACTCCGTTCGTCACTTCAGAAAAAGAGTTGGATGATATCTTTATAAAACTAGTTTATTCATCATTTTTAGATATATGTGACAAGCTGGGCATGATTGACATATATGGTCCAGCTCGAGAGGGAGTGTTAATGCACAAGATGGAGTGTTGATAAGGACGCGCCCAGTGTTGTTGATCCGTGTTGCTGAGTGTTAGAGTCCGGGCGGTTACTCATTGTGTAACCGACCGAGCCCATTGTATAGCTGAATTTCGGGCGGTTACCTGTGTTATAATCGCTCGAACTTCTTTGTCCCATTTTTATGTTTTTAGTCCCACATCATCAATTCTAAATTCTCTCTCGTCTTCTGTGCTATATAAAGAGGGGCATCCCCCATGTAATATTAGATTTTTTGGAAATAAAATATTCAGTTATTTTCAATTTCTCACATGATATGGTATCAGAGCTATAGATCCTGCAGACTACTTACCTGTAACTGTCCATCCTCGTTGTTCGGACAAGTCATTTTCTTCGTGTGCGTACTTAACCCTATAGCCCCACGACCTTCTCCTAGACTGTATTTAAGCAGATTTCGATTGTCTACCGCCCGCTCAGCTCTCATCTGTGCGGACTTCAACTGTCTAACCGTCCGCTCAACTCTCATTGCTTAGCGCCCTCTCCCAATCCGGTTTTGTGTGAACTTCAGTTGTTTTACTGCCCGCACTATCAACTGTGATCTCACATCGACCTGTTGTTACCTCGTGCAGACTCTTTTCTATGCTCGTTGTCATATCGAGCTTGGGCGGACACCTTCCTCCGTAACCACCCCTACTGCGAACTCCAATCCGGTGATCGCCCAACCTACCTGCATGAACGACCCTTATTTTCCGCGCGCGAACTTAGCCTTGTGTCCGCATGGTCTTCTCCCGTTTTGCGTATGGGCGGATTTCAGTTGTTTAACCGCCCGCTCAGCCCTTCCCCATCCACCTCTGTGCAGTCTTCGGTTTCCTAACCGCACGCCCTTTCTGCTATGGCCTTACAACGACCTGCTTATACCTCGTGTGGTCTCTCTCCTAGTGACCCCTCACCTCCGTCCGCCCCTTCTCGTTGGTTGGTGCGGTTTCCTGCCCTGTAACCGCACAAACTCTCTACTGCTCCCTGTTGACCTAAGTGCAATGGAGACTGCTGCGCTTCCATCTCCCTCTCTTTCTCCATCTGAGAACGGCCGCGGGCTTTCCTCTACTGATATTGAGGCCCTCATCATCGTCTCCAGACACTCCACCTCTGTTGCCACCTCTTCAGGTAGCGCGCACGTTCTCACACAGGGAAAGTGACTTATCAACTCCGGTGCCACCAATCATATGACTGGAAACTCATGCGTCTTTTCTCATCTGGAGAAACACACTCGATTACCACCGGTTTTTGTTGCGGATGACTCTCCTTATCCTGGTGTGGTCCAAGCCACCCCCACTATACAACTTCATGACACTCTTTATGTCCCAACTTTCCTTTGCCCTGTGTGTGGGACTGGTGTGGTCCTGGAGCCTAGGCGCAAGGCGCAGACGCGTGCCTGAGGTACACGAGGCGCAAAAATAGAAAAAAAAAGAAAAAATACAGTTTATTAATCCACTGCTTTTCGCGGATCAAACTAACCCTGAGATCATGTTTTCCCCACCTCAAAAAAAATTTCAGTAATCCGGTTGAAGAAAAGGTTTTGAAAGGCACAGACGTTCCTTTGGCGCACCTGGGAGATGGTAAGGCGCGCCTGGAGATGGTAAGGCGCATCTGGGCGCGCCTGAGGCACCTCGCCCGCCTCTGCCTTGCAGAGGCGAGGCCCAGTGCGCCTATGCGCGCGCCTTAATAACATAACTGTCAGTGCTCTTTCATGACAGCTACAATGCTTTGTCTCATTTATCTTTACTGCTTATTGTTTTCAGGATCTTCGCTCCAAGAGGATGATTGCTACTGTGACTGAATGTGGGGGTCTCTATTTCCTCGATGATGTTCCTGCTCCCTCTGCTTCTACCGCCTCTAACTCCCTACTTCAATGACATCTTCTCCTTGGCCATCCTCTCCACCCCGTCTGTTACACCAGCTCCTGCCCTCCTTCAAGACAGAGGTCTCTTCCTTAGACTGTGAAGCATGTCAGTTTGGCAAACATCATCGCTCTTCTTATCCTGCCAAGTTATGTAGAAGTTCGGTTCATCTGTTTGATCTTGTTCACTTGGACATCTGGGGTTCTTATCCTACTAAAACTGTTAGTAGGGGTAGTCTGTATTTCGTCACCTTTATTGATGTTTTTTCACGTTATACCTAGGTGTATCTTCTTAAAGAATGCTCATAACTCTTTTCTGTCTTTTCTGTTTTTTATAATGAGATTCACACACAACTTCTTTAAAAATTCTTCACACAGATAATGCCAAGGAATATGTTAGCAATCAATTCTCTTCTTTTTGCATCGCTAATGACATCATTCTTCAGACCACCTGTGTGTACACTTCTTAGCAGGATGGGGTGGCGGAAAGGAAGAATCACCATCTTCTTGATGTTGATCGGACTTTTCTCTGCGAAATGAATGTTTCCCGTTCATACTGAGGACATGCTATTCTCACAGCTTGTTTCCTCATCAACCGTCTTCCCTCCACTGTTCTTCAAGGAAAGACTCTTTTTTTATCCTGTATCCTGTCACCCCTCCGTTCTCTATAACCCCTCGGGTGTTTGGGTGTACTGCCTTAGTTTACTCTCCTGCCGCTAGTTGTGACAAATTGTCCGCTCGCGCTATTAAGTATATCTTCGTCTGGTACTCCCTGACTCAGAAAGGTTATCGATGTTACAACCCTATTCTCAAACGACAGTATGTTTCGGCTAATGTCACTTTCTTTGAGTCAACTCCTTATTTCGCCACTAACTCTCCACACCCCCCCTCCTCACGGATCCTCCTACATCTTCTTTCTCTCTTCCCATTTTGCATGCTCCTCCACCAGATAGTACACCACCACCTCTTCCCATTTTATTGCCACTTTCTCCTAGTCCTCCCCTCCATCTAGCTACTCCGGGGCTCCCACCGCTAGTTCTCAGGCCAGTTCTTTGCTCTTCGGAAGGATCTGACAACGATGACGTCTCGGACCTTGATATTCCCATTGCTCTCTGCAAAGGGGTCCGAACATGTACTCATTCAATTAACGATGTTGTGTCGTATGCGCAACTTAGTCCTTCTTGCATGGACTTTGCTCTAGCCATCTCGGCTTCTATCACCTCAACTACTTATTGTGAAGCCCTTGCCTTACCTCACTGGAAAGCTGTTATGGATGAGGAAATGTCTGCTTTAACATCTCGGGGTACTTGGACTCTCATCCCTACCTCGCCTAGTGCTGATGATGTTGGTTGTTGCTGGGTATTCGCCATCAAGTATCGTCCTGATGGAGTAGTGGATCGATACACGGCTCGTTTGGTTGCGAAAGGGTTCACCCAGACTTATTGACGCAGGACGGGCTATGAAAAGGGCGGTGACGACGCTAATGCAATCCTACATGAGTGTGTGGAATGAATGCAATCAAGCCCAACCTAAATGATGCATGTATGTTTTAAAATAAGCCGAAGTCCGATGCTAGCAAATACAATTATTAAAGTAATGCAAATCTACACAATGTGAATCTTTAATTTTCAAGCACGTGAACAATATCAAAGCTTTCTCCGCATGGAGGATTGTCAACCACAACTTGCACGAATAAATGTTATAGGAAAATATGAAATTGGAATCAACTATGCAAACAAGCCAATATCTCCACATTATATGTGATAAACATCCAATATCAAATAATTAAAGATAGAACACAGTATAAAATACTCACGAACAATAGGAACCAACGGCGGGAGGTGTTGGTGAGCGACCATTGCGAGTCCGAAATAATCTTGGCGACAGGAAAAAGACTTGAATGACTACTGGAGGTCAATCCCAACAACATGGAAGCAACAAAGTCCTGAATGTGGGCTGAAAATGTTAAGATAGCGTCTGACTTGGTTGAGGGGAAGGGAAAGGGTGTTGGATCAGAAGGGGAAAACTGCTAGTGGTTGGATATGGAGGGAGACAGGAGCGTTAGTTGCTGAAATGGGATGGGCAAGGTCGCATGTTTGCTGAATCTGAAGTGGAAGTAATGGATGTGCTGGGTCGCAAAGAGGGCTTGTGACTACGAGTAGGGGCGAGTGGACGATGGGTTCTGCTGTGGGGAAATGCCACGTGGGAGGCAGGACTGGAACACCGTCCAGGAGACTAGAGTACAACCTTTGATCGGCCAAAGGAAAATGACCGGGAAGGAGGGAGAGTGGGAGCTTCGATACCTTGCGGCCGATAATGGCTTCTGGGATCGGGGAAGACGATGAACAGTGGCGAAGTCTATGCGGGAGAGGGCAGTTTCTGAAATCGTGGGGCTTGGTTGTAGGGACAGGCGAGGAGGGGAACAGGAGTTGTGCGGTTTTCTGAAATCGTGTGTCTTGGCTGTCGTTACAGGCACTGGGAAGGAGATGAACAGTAGTGGTTTGGCAGTTTTGGGAGGGAATCATGGGAACAGGGAATGTAAGAGTGGCTTCACGGGAAATTACAAAGGAGAATAGTAATGCATGAAATAAACCGGGATGTCACACCCCGGGGCTCGCGGCGTCGCACCACGAATGATTGTCGGATCTAGATTTGCTCACAAATTCAACAATGCCTGAAAATGAGAACATCCGCCCCTATTTATAACGAGAGGGGCGGTTGGCACCGGGGTGAACGACTATGATTGTCCGTTACGCCCAGTGTCCTAAAACACTAAATAGAAGTCCAAAAAAAAAAATATATATAAATAGTAAATTGACGCTCCGGACGCGCTCGCGGTCTCAGATCGCCGATCCGATTAGTGCATCCTGAAAGTGCACAGTTAACCACACTAGAATTCTCTAGAGGGGGGGGGGGGGGTGAATAGAGATTTAAAAATACTTTGTGCACAGTTAACAAATATATATATATATATATATGTGTAATAATCACAGATTTAAGCTTCCCACACACACCAACAAGAATTAAGCAAATAAAGAATATAACAGCAAAAAGGAAAATCACAGCACAACACAAAGAAATATAGTGGTTCCCCAAACTTTGGGTAGTCCACTCTTCTACCCCCTTGGTAGGAATTCACTATCTTGTACTGAGTCTTTTGATAAAGAGACTCTTAGAACCAGCCTGAGTCTTTTGATAAGGAGACTCTTAGAACCACTACAACTGAATTTTTTGAAGAGAGATTCTAAAAACTCTTTTACACAGTTTGAAAATGAAATGAGAATAAGAAGAAGAAGTAGAAGAAGTAATTGAAACAAGAAAGAATCTTCTTCTTAGTAAGAAGATTAGAAGCACAAGAAATAGTGAATGAAATCTCTCTTCTATAGTGAGAAGGAGATTGTAGGCCTTTTTCTCTTTCAATGAGAGCTATCAGAGATTGCAGCAGTATGACTTCAGAAAGAGAAGAGGAAGAAGGCATGTTGTTTGCTTCAGCACACTATCACTTCTCTCAGTTTTTCTCACTTTTCTCTTGGGAGCTTTTCCTCTATTTCAAATGTATGGAGTGGATCACTTGTCATTCTTCTCTGCCGACTTCCCTCTTATTTATAGCTCTGTTTATTCAAAGAATACTATAGGAGAATAATCAATTAGCAGTCAGAGAAATAGTAAGAAAGAAAAGATTTCATCATCAATATTTCTGTAGAAGGAAAGAGATCATTCTGATTTCAAATAATATCCATAATAAACTTAATCAATTTAGCCAAGAATCAATTAGAAGGAAAGACTGATTCAGAACGGCTATAAAAGAACAATATAATTCCATAAGAATCAGATCTACAGAAAGAAGGAAAGAGATCTGGCGCGTTTTGAATTTGACATAGGAATCGACGTGCGTCGATTACTATTCGACGGAAGCGTCGATTTCAGACTGGCTGGACGTCGAGAGGAGAATATGAAAGGTGCGTCGACTTCACTAGATGCGTCGACTAGAAGTCAGAGTTACGTCGACATAGGTTACGTCGAATTCTGTTTAGAGCTACTTCGACTCATTCTGAGAGGAACGTCGACTACACTTTGACGTTGCGTCGAATACTATTCGACGCATATTTACTTAGACTAATTTTTCATTCTTAGAATTTATATTCTACTCATTTTTAGGGGTTAAGATAAATCATTTCCCCAACAATCTCCCCCTATTTGTCTTAACCCTACTCAGGAAGAAATTGTATCAGCTTTTAATCAACACAGCAAGACATTTATATAAAAAAGAAATGACTTCATAAACAGTATTTAAGCATGGAGGAAAGAGTATATCAACATTGTTCAACACATCACTTAGGAGGGGTAGGAGGAGCTTTTCTTTTCCTAGTGAATACTAAAGTTTTTAGAGAAGTGGGTTGCTCCTTCTCAATAACAGGTGATTCACTCAGCTCCCCCTGAGTCACAGCAGTTTGCTCCCTCTGAGATGGAACTTCCTTTTCTTTTACTTCTGCCTCTTCAGTTTCTTTCTCAGCTCCAGCTTCATTTGGCTCCCCCTGAGCTTCAGCTTCTTTTTCAACATTAGTTTCCTTTTCAACTTCTCTCTCTACTCTGCTAGCCTCCCCTTGAAAGAGAACTACTTGTTGTGTAGCTTCTCTTGCTATAGAGAGTACATCTGTTATCTGGTCCTCAGTATGTAGCTCTGGTACTAATTCATTCCCAATTTTCTTAAGCAGTGCAAGACTATCAGATTTTGAAGTAGGAAGGGACTTGTGTGAGAGAGATTTGTGACTTGAGGGCTGCTCTTCATCTAATTTCTCCCCCTTCTTGACCTTCTTAGCCAAGGAGGTTAAGAAAGACTTGGTCACTTTAGAGGAAGAGACAGAGGACTTCAAGCTTTGCACAGAGGCATTGACCCCATCTATTTGGGTTTGCATGTGCATGATGGAGGAGTGAAGTTGGGAGCAGTGTCCATCCAGCATTTCTTGAAATTTTTGGGCTGCTGACTGGATACACTGGGTGATGAGAGTTTTAGTGGATGAAGATAATTCAAGGTGTATTGGAGTAGGAGATAATGGTGGAGGGGAGGTAATGAAGGTGGAGAGAGGACTGTATCATTGTGATGAAGTGTGTTTGATGGAGGAGGTGAAGGAATAGAGGAGGGTTGAGCAAGTGATTGAATTGGTAGTTGTGAAGGTGTAGGTAAGATAAGAGGTGTGAGGGTAGTAGAAGCTATAAGTGTGGATGATGTTGGTAGAGAGGAGATGTCTGTATGTTGAGGAGGAGGGGAAGATGGATGCACAGGAGAATTAGGAAGAGAGGGAGTCCTTTCAGGAATGGAGCCAGGCTTGGGGATTTGCCTGGTCCATTTTGAGAAGAGGGCTATGGACATCATTTTTCCAGGAGGAATGAGAATTCCTTTTGACCTACATAGGTCAGGGAAGGAGTGGAAGAGTACCTGACTCATGATCCTCATATAGACATTCTCTTTGTGACAATATTTGTAGCCTATCATTTTTAGTAAGCAGCTGACCCAGTCAACCTTCTTTTTCAGCACAAGGGCCCCCATGATGTTCAGTTGCTGCTTGGGCACTGCATCATGGGCAGAGATTTTGCATAGTAAAATTTTTCCTACTATGTCTGCCAATAGCCTATATTCATCAGAAAAATCTATTTTCTTCAGGTGGATTGGTCTATCTTTGGAGAACTTCATGGTGATTAACAGACTTTTGATTTCCTCAGGGGTGAGTTCCACAGGTTCATCACCTGATAAGGGAATGACGATGGAGATTTATTTAGTTATTTTTAGAAAAAAAATTTGCTTCCCCTTTTTGATTTGAACAAGGATAGTGTTGGTATGTACCTGATGGAAGATCAAAAGTGTCCCTAAGGTGTTCTGCAGAGATTGAGACAGGTGTCTCATAGAGTGTTCCTGTGATCTCTCCTTGCTCAGATATCTGAACATGATTCATTAACTCAGTGAGTTCTGTCTCTAGTAGTCTGCATCTTGTGGAAATGAGTTTGTCTAAACCAGCTTCAGTGAAGAGAGCTATGATGCTCTTATAGTTTTCGGCGGCGGCTTGGAAGGATTCAAGATCAATATCGAAACCAGAGTTGATCTTGGGAGCCATTTAGGTCAGTGAGAGAGAGGAAGAGATGGCTGGACTAAGAAATGAGAAGGGTGAGAGATGCAAGGAGCGTGCTGAATTTTAACTGAAGAGTCTATTTAAGTCAGGTGAAACGTCGACACGAGACACAACTCGAGGTTTATTCGGTACAACAGTAGATGTGACCGAAAATATTTTAGTATTGCCGCTCTTTTTCATGAATTCGACGTTACGTCGAGTGGAAGTCGATGCATGCGTCGGAGCTGAGATGACAGGGTTCCCTATCGACGTATGCGTCGATATGAGTCGTCGCATACGTCGAGTTTATTAATCATTTTTAGTTATCGACGATGCGTCGATTAAGGAATCGACTTGATTTTTACTTTGTCTGAAAATTTCAGGTTTTTCTTGAGAGATTATTTCTTCCTAATCCTAAGGTTTTCTAAGTCACCCTTGGACTAATTTTATAAATAATTGGATTGATTGTGCCAACATTGTTTGGCAGTGTGGCCAATTTTATTACAGATATAACACCTAAATGTCTTTAGATTATGGCAATTTAAGTTTAGAGATGGATAGAAATGTTGATTAGGATAAAGTTGTTGATTAGGATAAAAGTTTTGATTAAGATAAGAGTTTTGATTAGGATAGAAGTTTTGATCAGGATGAAAGTTTTGATTACGATAGAAATTTTGATCAGGATGAAATGGTCCTGAATGGGGGTTAAGATAGAAAGTTTTTGAAGAATAGCTATGTCCTGTATTTAAGTTGCTCTGAGATTTTATGCGTCGATATCTATTCGACGTATGTTGAGAGTTGCGTCGATTTATATTCGGCGCTTTCTCTAGACTGAGTTGATCTGGAATCGATGCATGGAAATAGTTACGTCGATTGTAAGTCGACGTACTTTTATTCATGTGTCGATTTGAGGTCGAAGCATCTGAGAGATTGCGTCGAGTATGATCCGACGTACTATCATTCATGCGTCGATATGAAGTCGACGCAATTTTATCTTCACAGATTTTATTTTTTCCTTTTTCTGATTGGAGTTTTGTTTCTTTATAACTTGTTTCTTTTGACATAGTTGCTTTCTCAGAGGTAGTTTGAGAGTCTTCTTCT
Organism: Dactylorhiza incarnata; assembly: GCA_033032865.1. NCBI lineage: Eukaryota > Viridiplantae > Streptophyta > Magnoliopsida > Asparagales > Orchidaceae > Dactylorhiza > Dactylorhiza incarnata. The sequence goes on along the minus strand of JAWHQI010000126.1, from coordinate 6,480,705 downwards.
GAATGGTATGATGATGATTCATTAAGGTGGTTTATCTCTTTGAAGGCGAAGTTTTCTTCATTTTGTGAGGCTTCTTCTAAGTTTGTTGATTTTATGGGTTTAATAAATTTAACAGGGTTCATCCAAGCAGGTTTGGTAGATGGTATTGAACTGGTTGAAGGATCAGCCCCTAGCCCCAAATTCTTATATCTGATTGTTTGTTTTTCAGTGATTTCTTTAAGTGTTTGGCTTCTGACTTTTATAGATTCTTCAAAAGCTTTTGCCTGGGATACCTTATTCTTAAGGAGTTGATTTTCTATTTTAGCACTATTTATTTCCTTTTCTGTTTTATAGATTTTACACCTTAGTTCATAATTTTTTGAACATGTATCTTCTATTTTTCTCATATTAATTTGTTCTTTTAGATCCTTAATTTCTTGTTTAGCTTTTAGTTGATCTAAACAGAGTCTTTCAAAATCATTTTTAAAATCATCACATAGAAAATCTATTTCATCAAAAATGCTTACCTCATCCTTATCCTCAGATTCCTCTATGAGAGTAAGGCTATTTGCTTTTGCTGTTGAAGAGATGCTTCCTTCTGATCCTGTTTCACTCCATGATTCAGCAACATATTCTTCTTCTGTGCTTCCAAGAGCCATTAAGCATAGGTCTTCTTGCTTAGACTCTTCATTGTCACTTTTAGATGAAGTGCTGTCTTCAGAATCTGTCTCACTCCAAGCTTCTGCAATGAAGCCAATTTCTTTCTTCTTCCCATTTTTCTTGAGATCTTTCTTTTTCTCAGCATTTTCTGGACATTCTGGAGCAATATGTCCAGTTTTCCTGCAGGAATAACAAACAATATCTTTAGTAGGAGTCTTATCATACCTTGGTTTTGACTCTCTCCTTCTAGACCCATCTGGCCTGACCCATTTCTTGAATCTTCTGGCCAGGAGGCTGACTAGTTCTTCTTCAGTAACAGAGGTTTCTTCTTCTGTTGCTTTTAATGTAATATTTCTATCTTTTGAAGAGGTTGGAGTGTTTTCCCTTCTTTCTTTCTCTTCTCTGTTTTTCAGTAGTTGCTCATAGGATTTAAGTTTTCCTAAGAGAGCATCTGTTGAGATTTCCTTTTGCCCTCTTGTATCTCTTATTGCCCATATTCTTGAGTCCCATGAACTTGGGAGACTCATTAATATTTTGTCATTGATCTCTGTGAGAGAGAGATCTCTGTCCAAGTTTCTTAATTGATTGATGATCAGACTGAATCTGTCATACATCTCAGATATACTTTCTTCATTCTTCTTTTGGAAGTTCTCATATTGGGAGATCAATAGAGCCTTCCTATCTTTCCTTTCATCAGCACTTCCTTCTACTATCTTTGTAAGAGCCTCCCAGATTTCTTTGGCTGATTCACAGTCAACAACCTTTTGAAAAATTTCGTCTGAGAGGGTTGAGACCAAGGTTGTCAGGATCGCGATCCGGATCGTAGGATCGCACGATCCTACGATCCCGAGTTCAAATTTCGATCCGGATCTTAATCCGGATCGGAAGTGGGGTGCGGTCTTGTAGGATCGCGATCCGGATCGCTGGGATCGTTAGGATCGCGATCCTACAACGATCCAGCGATCCCGCTTCATTTTGCGTAAAATCGTAAATCCGTAAACCGGCCCGTTTATTCCGCCGGTTCAGTGGTTACGTAAAATCCCCCCCCCCCCACCCCCGATTCATTTGCGCAGCCCTAACTCTCCCGATCCCTCCCTCACTCAGCAACAGCGAACTCGACGAACTCAGAACTCCTGATCGCCGTTGAATCTCGCTAGGGCTCTCGAAGAAATTTCTCTTCCAGGCGTCGACGACAACAACTAACCTTCTTCCTCCTTCGATTTCAACGCAAGAGCTTCTCCCGGGCTGCACGTGCGCCGCTCGGCAGAGATTGTATCGTGCACCATTTGTTTTCTTTCCCCACTGTAAGCTCTCCTCTCCCATCCTTGATGCATCCTTGTCGGTGTTTGTTGCTTCTCTTGAAGCTTCAAGCAACGGATTGAAGATTGAACATTTCAGTTTGACTGTAAATGCACACTGTAAATGCACACTGCACCATTTCTCTTCTTTTTCTTTGTAGACCCTAATAACAAGTCAAGAAATGTGCAAGTAAATAGTGGTTCTTATTTGTTGGGTAGGAAATATGAATTATATTGATATGAGTTTTAAATGCTTTCTTGTCTTGTAGATGTCTGCTTCCGGATCTGGTTCAAAGCCCGTTGGGAAAAAGTCCCGAAAGAATGCATCTGGTTCTAGAAGTGATCCAGGTTGGGAGCATGGGATCGAAATTGATAGTACAATAAAAAAGTGCAATGTAAGTATTGTTCTGTAATTAGATCGGGCGGGATATATAGATTGAAACATCACCTTGCGGGCACAAAATTTAATGTTGAACCTTGCACTAAAGTACCGGAAAATGTGAGAATTTTATTTTTGAATATTCTTCATACTCATGGGGAGGAAGTAGTTAAGAAGAGAAGAAGTATTGAGGAGGCCGTTAATGATGATGTAGAATTGGAATTGGGTTTAGAAAAAAAACATAAAGTAAAAGAGACAATGGATGTTTTTGTTAGAAAATCGAGCCAAGCTACTATTAGTCATATTTTCAAGAAAGATGCACGTGAAAAGGCTTGCCAACAAATTGCTCGTTTTTTCTATACAAGTGCAATTCCTTTCAATTGTGTTAAGAACCCGGAATTCATAAGTATGGTGGAAGCAATCGGCCAACATGGCCCAGGAATGAAACCACCATCTTATAATGATATTAGAGTAAAATACCTAAAACAAGAGGTGGAGAGAACTCTTGAGTTACTAGAAGAGTATAAGGTGGAATGGGGGAAAGTTGGTTGTACGATTATGTCGGATGGATGGTCCGATAAGAAAAGGAGATCCATATGCAACTTCTTAGTAAATAGCCCAAAAGGCACCGTTTTCTTGTCGTCGATAGACACTTCTGATTTTTCCAAAACTGCGGATAAGGTTTTTCAAATGTTAGATGAAGTTGTGGAGAAGATTGGGGAAGAAAATGTTGTGCAGGTGGTTACGGATAATGCTTCAAACTACAAGGCGGCCAGACAAATGTTAATGGAGAAGAGAAAACATCTATATTGGACGCCTTGTGCTGCACATTGTATAGATCTGATTTTAGAGGATTTTGAGAAAAAAATTGACTTACATAAACTAACAATAGCAAAAGGTAGAAAGGTAACAACGTGCATCTACTCTAGAACCTTGCTCCACACATGGTTGCTTGATTTTACCATGGGAAGAGAATTGATTCGTCCTGCCGTCACTCGATTTGCAACAGCTTATTTGACATTGGGTTGTCTTTCTGAGAATAAGGGCGGTTTGATGACGATGTTTACTTCTGCAAAATGGAAGTCGAGTAGATTTGCTGGTTCTAAGGAGGGGAAATCTATTGCAAAAATTATTTTGAATGCAACTGGGTTTTGGTCTCATGTTACTATCTGCTTAAAAGCAGCTCTCCCACTCATCAAGGTCCTTAGAATGGTTGATTCCGAGACCCCTATGATGGGATTTATATATGAGCAGATGGATCGAGCAAAAGAGAAGATTCAAACTAATTTTGATAACATCAAGAAGAAGTAAGTAGTTTATTTGTTTTAATTTTTAAATTGAAGTTTGAATGTGTTTGAAGTTTCAAAGCAATTATTATTTAATATATTTTTTTGTAGATACGAGTGACAGGCACGGGCCTCCGGCCCGATCCAAGGCGACCTTTGTCGTGGGGGGCGTCCTTTGTCGTGGGGGCGACATTTGTCGTGGGGGGCGACATTTATCGTGGGGGCGACATTTGTCGTGGGGGGCGATATTTTTTGGGGGCGACAACATTTGTTTGGGATGGGGACATTCGGCGGTGGCTGGGACATTCGGCGGTGGTGGGAAAATTCGGCGAGAGAAGGGACATTTGACTACATAGACTGACTTTGATTAATTAACACAGATGGAGGATCTTGGAACCTCAAATCAATGTTTTTATATAAATGATGCAGGTCTCTCAACTCCAACATTTTGCTAAATTTAGTGAAAATTATATATACATATATAACTCAAGGCAATACATCTACAGCTCAAGTGAATGTGTATTAGGACTCCAACAAAAGAAGCTTCCTATATGAATCATTTACACCCCAACCTTATTGTTCATTTTACAGGAATTGAATAAGTCATTACTAATTTCTTATGGGGTAAGGATTCCAACACACTATCATCATTAAATACAACATGTGCATAAAACATGAAAACATTGCAACAAAGTATTTAAATAAATATCTATTTGCTCCGCTTGACCCTCTACCGGCCAATACTACGGAGCAACCCTATAAACATTCATCACAGAGTCTATTGTGCTTTGCTTAGCCACTACTTGACTAATACCTCAAAGCACACCTAGAGTACGTGTATCTAAAAGAAAATAGAGATGAAGTACCTGTAAAGTACACTAAAAAACATACTTATATGCTCCTTCTCCTCATCAAGCTCAAGCTTCAAATACCTAAAAAAATGAATAATCAATCAAAATATTTTATGAGAACCAAAAAAACATACTTATATGCTCCTTAAAACAAACACGTGCATATGTGAGTTAAGATAAAGCATACCAAGCCAATTATGAGACATGAAAAAGTACAGCTTCTATAAAAATGATGAAGAATGCACATTTTAGTGCCAGCGTTGAAGCAAATTAATGAAGCAGCGCAATTTACACTTGAGAAATTTCAACTACAACTTTATAATATTTATTTATGATATTTGGTTCTGATCTATGAACTGCCTCTAAGGATTGTTTTTTTCTTCTTCTTATTTTTTGTTTATTAGGCCATATTTTGTTAATCTTTAGGATTTGTGGCCATAAAATTCTGGTTTTCTTTACTAAAACATTTTCTTTGGGTTCAAATTTTTTATAAATATAATCACTTTTAACATAATTTAAATATGAACTAACATTGAGGCTTCCTGTATTACCCTTTATCTTTTTCAACTTTACATCCAGTGATCCATGGAGATTTAAATGAGAGAGACAGCAGCAGGTTCATGCACACAACTGTTTTATAATTATATATATTAAAAGCATTCAAAACCAAAGGCCTTGAAAACATTAAAAGCAATGGAGATCCAACTGAAGATCGAGATGGAGTCAACTTTGAGATCTGCGATGGAGCAGAGCTAGATCAAAAGCAAAGCTAGATCAAAAGCATGAGAGAAGACTGTAATATAAATACAACTATGACTGCTATTCATATTCACATGTCTTATATTGACATGTGCAAGCACATGACCGTAATATAAATACAACTATGATTGATCACCTTATAAAAACTCTTAACTAAGGAGCCGTTCATATGGTTGATAACAAAGGCAGAGCAAATTTGGAAGAAAAAAATAATTTGTTCATATGGTCACGTAAGGGGAATGCTGGCATGCAACGTGCAATGAAGATCGAACCCCCAGCCTCGCTCGACGTTCTCTCGCTTGAAAAATTCATGAACCGTGCGACACAACATAAAGTTCTTAATTCTAATCAGAAGTCTCAATTTTGTCCAACTAAAGCAACCCTTAAGCTTGTTGTGCTTCTATAACCTGATTTCGTCAAATGGAACAACCCAACTATTATACATGTTTTATCATGAAATCATAAACACATGAAGGAAGAAGATATAGCTTGAAAACCTATAAAAAATAATCGACTGAAAATGCCACCAGTAACTCCAACTATGAGGCAAGTAGATCAAAATGTTGAAGGGGAAAGCTAATGTAATATTAAAACTTTTTAGTTTACCTTCACCGCAATCACTCTGTGAGTTGGCTTTTTTCCTTCCACCGATCCTAGTCAGTAAGCACATTTAAATATTACTTTGGTATCATGAATGCCAAATTAAATGAAGAGCATTGGGAAAGCAATGCAGTGAGGAATCATGGTGTACTCGTGGAAAATCATGTAATGGCGATGACAAAATCGATGTACAGGGCTGGAATCACTTGCCATCGCAATGGTAAATGTCGTCGAAAATGGCAGAGCAGGCGGTGTGATCGAGAGAGTGGGAACATACCGTGGTCGTAGAAGGTCCACTGAGTTGTGTGACGGGGAAGAATGGCAGTGGCTCCTGGATATGACGGCGGTGAGGGAGGCGAACTGCGAGACGGAGAAAGATCCGAGTATCGGGAGCGCGATGATGAAGATGCGTGGAGGAGCGAAGCGAATGTCTGAGCGGAAGTGGGATTTCTTGGCTGCGGGGAGGAGGGTGCTCTAGGGCGAGTGCCGAATTCGGGGATCGGGATGAGATTCGAAGGGGGCTTCGCTTTTTGACGGGTTTTAAAGCAGTTAGGTTTCTTGCGAGTTCAATCGGACGGACTGTGCATTTCGAAGCCACATATCTAATGGTCCAAATTTTTTAGGCATTTTTGATCTCATGCTATTCGCAGACCACTATATTTCTTTTTAGAATAGTATAGATGAACCAATTTGGGCCTTCATTGATGAGAGATGGGCAAGTCAACTTCATAGGCCATTACATGCCGCAACATATTTTTTGAATCCTCATTATCACTTTAGCCAATCATTTAGGGCCGATGCAGAAGTTAAATTGGGGTTTTACAGTTGTCTCCAAAGAATGATTCCGAATGAAGAAGAGAGAAAAAAATAGATATTCAGATGGATGATTTCAAACATGCAAAAGGGTTGTTTGGACTAGAGTCGGCAAAAGGGACTAGGAACAAACGATCTCCAGGTAAAAAAAAAAATCAATTTTATGTTCTCTTAAAATTATTAATGCATGTAATGTAATTTTATATTTATGAATTTACAACATTTTCATATACAGCTGATTGATGGGATTCATACAGAGATAACTGTCCTGAACTAAAAAGATTTGCAATTCGGGTTCTAAGTCTGACATGTAGTTCATCGGGTTGTGAACGTAACTGGAGTGCATTTGAGATGGTGGGTTCCATTATTGTTGTATCATTGTATTTTTAAAAGCATGATTATATAATTTCTTATTGTCATTTCAATTTTTATTCTAAAGGTCCATTCGAAAAGAAGAAATCGGCTACACCAAAAGAAGATGAATGATTTAGTGTTTGTGATGTATAACAAAAAATTGATAGAAAGACAAGATAGAAGGGATATGCAGGTGAAGAAGAAGTTTTTTAATTTTGAAGATATCCCTTCTGATGATGAATGGATCACAGAGAAAGAAGATCCAGTTCTTCCCCGCAAAGGCAACTGGTTGGGGATTCTTCGAAATAGAGATACTCATGAAACATTCCCAACCATTTGAGGATTCTTCGAAATAGAGATACTCAGGAATGTTTCCTGAGTATCTCTATTTCGAAGAATCCCCAACCAGTTGCCTTTGCGGGGAAGAACTGGATCTTTGTTAGGAACGAAGTTCTAAAAGAGAGGGAAGGAGCAAGAAAAACTAGAGACGGCTAGAGGAAATTAGGGTTAGGAGGAGGAAGAAGAGGAATACCTTGATAGTCAAATAACATGAGAACCAAAAGAGGGGGTCCGGGTATATTAATACCGGACCCCGGACCGGCCAGCAAGGGGCCGGCCGGCCCAATGGGGCTGAACCGAAATCGGTTCAGCCCCTTTTGGTCGGCTTCAGCAAGAGGGGGCTGAACCGCTTGGTTCAACCCCGTTGTCGCCTTCGCCGTGCCTTTGCCTCCGCTTGTACTGACGCCCAAATAGACGGGCCTCGTCCGGGGGCGTAACATTCCCCTCCCCATCAAGAACCAGCTTGTTCCCAAGCTGGTAGTCGGGGTAGAGCTCCCGAAACTCCAGCAGGTCGACCCAAGTATTATGCTCGGACGAAAGATCCTTCCACTTGACCAACAACTCTGGACAGTACGCCGTGCCACGACGCTTCCACTTGACCACCAAAACATCCTCAGGAATTGGGCGCAGCTCGCCCCCAGTAGCAGCTTCAGGCAACGCCGAACTCGCCTGCACAGCATCACCGATCTTCCGTTTCAGCAAGGAGACATGAAAGGTGGGGTGAATCCTCGACCCTTCTGGTAGAGCTAAAGTGTAAGCGACGGGTCCGACCCGCCGAGTGATCCGGAAGGGACCATAGTAACGGGGTGCCAACTTCTGATTTGTCCGCTGGGCGACGGACAGCTGTCGATAGGGACGAAGTTTGAGAAAAACCTCATCCCCCACCTGAAATTCCCGCTCTGTCCGATGCCTATCCGCCTGAGCCTTCATTCGATCCTGAGCTGCCCGTAGATTCTCCCGCAAGGTGGCTAGCGTGCGGTCGCGATCGCGGAGGGCGCGGTCAACAGCGGCCACCGCCGTGCTACCCGGCTCATAACTGCGCAGAGAGGGTGGTGGTCGGCCGTACACCACCTCAAATGGGGTTAACTTGCTCGCCGAGTGATAGGACGTGTTGAAGCAGTACTCAGCCCAATGTAGCCAACTCGTCCAGGTACGGGGCTCCTCCATAACGAAGCAGCGGAGATAAGTCTCCACGCTCCGATTCACGACCTCCGTCTGGCCGTCCGTCTGTGGGTGATGCGCTGTGCTGAAGCGCAAAGAAGTCCCCTGTAAGCGAAAAAGCACCCGCCAGAAATTGCCAACAAAAGTAGGGTCCCGGTCCGACATAATCGCCTGAGGGACGCCATGTAAGCGTACAATCTCCCGAACAAACAATGTAGCCACGGACTCCCCAGTGTACGGGTGACTCAATGCGATGAAGTGACAGTACTTGGACAACTTGTCCACAACCACCAAAATAACCGACTTACCCTTCGAACGCGGTAGCCCGTCAATAAAATCCATGGAGACCGTATCCCAGACCTGGTGTGGAATTTCGAGGGGAGTAAGAAGCCCGGCAGGAGAAGTGGTCTCATACTTCTGTCGCTGACAAATATCACATTGGCGAACAAACTCCTGTACATCCTTCCGCATGCCCTTCCAAAACACATTAGCCCTGGTCCGCTGTAAAGTGCGGAGAACCCCAGCGTGGCCCCCCGTCGGTGTAGAGTGGAACTCGTGCATCATTACCGTACGCCAAGCGGACTGAGAAGGTATGACCACCCGACCGTGGTAGTAGAGACGATCCTGCTGCAAATGATAGCCGGGGGTGGCCGCCCGGTCAGACCGCAAGGCCTCCAGAATAACTCGTAAGTCAGGATCCCGCAGCACTTCCTCGTGAATCTCATCCAAGGACTCGAGCCGCGGTACTGATATGCTGGCCAACGCTCCCTCAGGCAACCTGGAAAGAGCATCCGCAACCAGATTGTCTTTCCCTTGCCGATAGACAATCTCGTAGTCGTACCCCAAGAGTTTGGTAACCCATTTCTGTTGAAGAGGGGAAGAGACCCGCTGATCTAAGAAATGTTTCAAGCTCTGATGGTCTGTCTCGATTTTAAAATGGCGGTCCAGCAGGTATGGCCTCCAGAGTGTCACCGCATGAATAATTGCCAGCATCTCCTTCTCATACGCCGAGAGGCCCAATGTCCGGGGAGCCAAGGCTTTGCTGTAGAAAGCAATCGGCCGCCCCTCCTGCATCAAGACGGCTCCCAGCCCCACTCCGGAGGCGTCCGTTTCCACGACGAACTCCTTGGTGAAATCCGGAAGTGCAAGGACCGGGGTAGTCGTCACCGCCAGCTTGAGTGCCTGAAAAGCTGCTTCTGCCTCATCGTGCCAAGAAAAAGCATCCTTTTGTAAGAGTTGTGTCAGTGGACGTGCGAGCTTCTCATAGTCACGCACGAAGCGCCTGTAATAGCTTGTGAGGCCCAAAAAACCCCGTAAGGCCCGAATGGTCTGGGGTTGCGGCCACGAAACCATACTAGCAATCTTCTTCGGATCTGCCTTAACCCCTTCCACGGAGACCAGATGGCCTAAATATTCAACTTCTTCCTGTCCAAAAGAGCACTTCGACCGTTTAGCAAATAACCGGTGTTTACGTAGGATGGAGAATACCTGGGCAACATGGTCCACGTGCTCCTCCCAGGTCCGACTGTAAATCAGAATGTCATCGAAGAAAATTAACACGAAGCGACGAAGAAGCGCCCGGAAGATTTCATTCATATTGGCCTGAAAGGTGGATGGACCACCGGTCAATCCGTTGGCCATCACTAGGAACTCGTAGTGACCGTCGTGGGTCCTGAAAGCAGTCTTGTGGACGTCTTCCTCCTTCATCAGAATCTGGTAGTATCCGGACCGCAGGTCCAATTTAGTATACCGGGTCGCACCATGTAGCTCATCCAACAGCTCCTCTATCAGTGGGATCAGAAACTTATCCTTCAGCGTAATACTGTTGAGGGCCCGGTAGTCAACACAGAACCTCCATGATCCATCCTTCTTCTTGACTAGGATAATAGGTGCCGAAAAGGAACTCGTGCTGGGTCGGATGATGCCAGCGTCGAGCATCTCCCGAACACTGCGCTCGATCTCAGCCTTCTGCATATGTGGATATCTGTAAGGTCGCACATTTGTCGGCTCCGCTCCAGTCTTGAGCATAATCTGATGATCGCGGAATCGTGATGGCGGAAGTGTATGCGGCTCCTGGAAGATGTCGACATATTCGTCAACCAACGACTGCAACTGGAGAGGTACCTCCCCCTGCCCGGGCTCGTCTGACCGCACCCCAAGAAGAACGGCCATTAGACTCCCTGTCTCTCCAAGCTGTTGTAGGCTGCGAAGACCAATTTCCTTCACGGGCGCTGATGTGATACCCTTCAAGCAAAACTGGTGCCCACCCTGCAGAAACTCCATCGTCATCTGATCCCAATCAAAAGTAACCCTCCGTAACTGTCGTAGCCACTGGACCCCCAGAACCATGTCTGACCCCCGAATGGGTAAGAGGTAGATATCTGTGCGGCCCACGTAGCCCTGCATCCGCAACTCCACTCCCCGCAGAACGCCCTGGCACTGTAACTTACTGCCATCGGCCACCATGACCTGGAAGGCAGCCCCAGTATCCACTACGTGTCCCACCCGCTGAGCGACCTCCGGATGAATGAAATTGTGAGTGCTCCCGCTGTCCACCAGAATGGTCACCCGCTCCCTTCGGACCCTCCCCCCGAACCGCATAGTGAGCGGTGGGGGGCTACAGCCCTCCATGGCATGCAGCGAAACACCAAGCTCCGTCAGATCCAAGTCGCCTTCCAAATCCGGCTGCTCCTGCGAACTCAACTCGTCCTCCTTCTCCTGGTGTAGCATAAACACCTGGACCTTCTGACATTTGTGACCCGGCGTGAATTTCTCATCGCAGTTAAAACAAAGCCCCTTCTCCTTCCGTGCCTGTAGCTCGCCCCACGAAAGTCGTGTCACCGTCGGTTTCCCGGCTCCCGCCGGCTCTCTCCGGGCTGGTGCCGGCGTGGCCGCAGTCCTTCCTGAGTTGCGGGTCCGTTGCCTGTTGAACCGCTCCTCGTGGATGCGGGCCAGACTAATGGCGTGGTTCAGACTTCGTGGCATGTAAGCATGAATCTCATCCCGCAAATGTTCCTTCAAGCCCGACACAAAACAGCTCTGAAGTGTCTTCTCCTCCCAGTGTACTTGGTTTGCCAGTTTCTCAAACTCAGTCCGGTATTCTGTTACCGTCCCCTTCTGTTGCAGCTTCTGCAGAGTGGCTTCTACATTCTCGTACTCTAAAGGCCCGAAGCGAGCTGTAAACCCCTCCACAAAATCCGTCCACGGCACAAAATCTCTGTCTCTAAGGAACCACTGAGTCCACTGGAATGCGTCACCCTCCAGATGGAAGGACGCCAACTGCACCCACTGCGCTGCCGGAACATCCTGATAATTAAAGAATAACTCGGCCTTGTGAATCCATTCCAACGCGTCCCCTCCGTGAAAACTTGGAAAATTCATACGCGTTAATTTCGGAGGAAGATATGCCCTTGGTGCGCCTTGTCCCCGCCATCCTTGATCATAACCCGCACCCGGGTGGACTTGATGTTGTCCGATCCACGGTGCTCCCGGTCCCATTGGACCGCCGCCGTATCCTCCCGGCCTAGGGTTCGGTAGGAGTTCCCCCGCCGCACCTCCCGGAGGAAACCCCGTCGCCGCCGCTCGGCCAAAAGCGGGCATGTTGCCGCCTCTAGCCTCGCCGAAACCTCCAGGTGGCCCACCGAAGTCGCCCAGGCCGATACGTCCCTGTCCGATCCGGCCAAAGCCGGATCGGCCCCAGCCGAGGTCGCCCGGGCCGCAGAAGCCCCCGCCCGAGTCGCGCGCCGCTCCACCGCCGCCGCCGCCAGTTGCGGCCCCGATCCCGCCCGCGCGGCTTCCGCCGGCCTCGCCCACGCCTCCTTGCGGCTGCACCGGCCCGATCCAGGGCGTACGCCCCTGTCCGGCTCCTCCTTGGAAGCCCGGCGGAATTTCCAGGTGAGATCCCGAGTTATCGGATCCCGGGTGCACCGGTCCGCCATTCTCATCGGCCGCCGGCCCTTTTCCTCTCAGATTTTGCACCACGAGTGCTTTGATTTCTTCCATGCGAGCATCCATGCGTTCTTCCATCGATGTCTTCATGTGTTCCATCGAATCGGACAACCCCGCAAAATTTTCCTCTAGGGTTTCCAACCGCGAGATTTCCTCTTGCGTGCGAGTGGTAACCATGGCGGAGGAGATCCTCTGATACCAAATGTTAGGAACGAAGTTCTAAAAGAGAGGGAAGGAGCAAGAAAAACTAGAGACGGCTAGAGGAAATTAGGGTTAGGAGGAGGAAGAAGAGGAATACCTTGATAGTCAAATAACATGATAACCAAAAGAGGGGGTCCGGGTATATTAATACCGGACCCCGGACCGGCCAGCAAGGGGCCGGCCGGCCCAATGGGGCTGAACCGAAATCGGTTCAGCCCCTTTTGGTCGGCTTCAGCAAGAGGGGGCTGAACCGCTTGGTTCAGCCCTGTTGTCGCCTTCGCCGTGCCTTTGCCTCCGCTTGTACTGACGCCCAAATAGACGGGCCTCGTCCGGGGGCGTAACAATCTTCCTTCTCTGTGATCCATTCATCATCAGAAGGGATATCTTCAAAATTAAAAAACTTCTCCTTCACCTGCATATCCCTTCTATCTTGTCTTTCCATCAATTTTTTGTTATACATCACAAACACTAAATCATTCATCTTCTTTTGGTGTAGTCGATTTCTTCTTTTCGAGTGGACCTTTAGAATAAAAATTGAGATGACAATAAGAAATTATATAATCATGCTTTTAAAAATACAATGATACAACAATAATGGAACTCACCATCTCAAATGCACTCCAGTTACGTTCACAACCCGATGAACTACATGTCAGACTTAGAACCCGAATTGCAAATCTTTTTAGTTCAGGACAGTTATCTCCGTATGAATCCCACCAATCAGCTGTAGATGAAAATGTTGTAAATTCATAAATATAAAATTACATTACATGCATTAATAATTTTAAGAGAACATAAAATTGATATTTTTTTAGCTGGAGATCATTTGTTCCTAGTCCCTTTTGCCGACTCTAGTCCAAACAACCCTTTTGCATGTTTGAAATCATCCATCTGAATATCTATTTTTTTTCTCTCTTCTTCATTCGGAATCATTCTTTGGAGACAACTGTAAAACCCCAATTTAACTTCTGCATCGACCCTAAATGATTGGCTAAAGTGATAATGAGGATTCAAATAATATGCTGTGGCATGTAATGGCCTATGAAGTTGACTTGCCCATCTCTCATCAATGATGGCCCAAATTGGTTCATATCTACAAAAAAATATATTAAATAATAATTGCTTTGAAACTTCAAACACATTCAAACTTCAATTTAAAAATTAAAACAAATAAACTACTTACTTCTTCTTGATGTTATCAAAATTAGTTTGAATCTTCTCTTTTGCTCGATCCATCTGCTCATATATAAATCCCATCATAGGGGTCTCGGAATCAACCATTCTAAGGACCTTGATGAGTGGGAGAGCTGCTTTTAAGCAGATAGTAACATGAGACCAAAACCCAGTTGCATTCAAAATAATTTTTGCAATAGATTTCCCCTCCTTAGAACCAGCAAATCTACTCGACTTCCATTTTGCAGAAGTAAACATCGTCATCAAACCGCCCTTATTCTCAGAAAGACAACCCAATGTCAAATAAGCTGTTGCAAATCGAGTGACGGCAGGACGAATCAATTCTCTTCCCATGGTAAAATCAAGCAACCATGTGTGGAGCAAGGTTCTAGAGTAGATGCACGTTGTTACCTTTCTACCTTTTGCTATTGTTAGTTTATGTAAGTCAATTTTTTTCTCAAAATCCTCTAAAATCAGATCTATACAATGTGCAGCACAAGGCGTCCAATATAGATGTTTTCTCTTCTCCATTAACATTTGTCTGGCCGCCTTGTAGTTTGAAGCATTATCCGTAACCACCTGCACAACATTTTCTTCCCCAATCTTCTCCACAACTTCATCTAACATTTGAAAAACCTTATCCGCAGTTTTGGAAAAATCAGAAGTGTCTATCGACGACAAGAAAACGGTGCCTTTTGGGCTATTTACTAAGAAGTTGCATATGGATCTCCTTTTCTTATCGGACCATCCATCCGACATAATCGTACAACCAACTTTCCCCCATTCCACCTTATACTCTTCTAGTAACTCAAGAGTTCTCTCCACCTCTTGTTTTAGGTATTTTACTCTAATATCATTATAAGATGGTGGTTTCATTCCTGGGCCATGTTGGCCGATTGCTTCCACCATACTTATGAATTCCGGGTTCTTAACACAATTGAAAGGAATTGCACTTGTATAGAAAAAACGAGCAATTTGTTGGCAAGCCTTTTCACGTGCATCTTTCTTGAAAATATGACTAATAGTAGCTTGGCTCGATTTTCTAACAAAAACATCCATTGTCTCTTTTACTTTATGTTTTTTTTCTAAACCCAATTCCAATTCTACATCATCATTAACGGCCTCCTCAATACTTCTTCTCTTCTTAACTACTTCCTCCCCATGAGTATGAAGAATATTCAAAAATAAAATTCTCACATTTTCCGGTACTTTAGTGCAAGGTTCAACATTAAATTTTGTGCCCGCAAGGTGATGTTTCAATCTATATATCCCGCCCGATCTAATTACAGAACAATACTTACATTGCACTTTTTTATTGTACTATCAATTTCGATCCCATGCTCCCAACCTGGATCACTTCTAGAACCAGATGCATTCTTTCGGGACTTTTTCCCAACGGGCTTTGAACCAGATCCGGAAGCAGACATCTACAAGACAAGAAAGCATTTAAAACTCATATCAATATAATTCATATTTCCTACCCAACAAATAAGAACCACTATTTACTTGCACATTTCTTGACTTGTTATTAGGGTCTACAAAGAAAAAGAAGAGAAATGGTGCAGTGTGCATTTACAGTGTGCATTTACAGTCAAACTGAAATGTTCAATCTTCAATTCGTTGCTTGAAGCTTCAAGAGAAGCAACAAACACCGACAAGGATGCATCAAGGATGGGAGAGGAGAGCTTACAGTGGGGAAAGAAAACAAATGGTGCACGATACAATCTCTGCCGAGCGGCGCACGTGCAGCCCGGGAGAAGCTCTTGCGTTGAAATCGAAGGAGGAAGAAGGTTAGTTGTTGTCGTCGACGCCTGGAAGAGAAATTTCTTCGAGAGCCCTAGCGAGATTCAACGGCGATCAGGAGTTCTGAGTTCGTCGAGTTCGCTGTTGCTGAGTGAGGGAGGGATCGGGAGAGTTAGGGCTGCGCAAATGAATCGGGGGTGGGGGGGGGGGGATTTTACGTAACCACTGAACCGGCGGAATAAACCGGCCGGTTTACGGATTTACGATTTTACGCAAAATGAAGCGGGATCGCTGGATCGTTGTAGGATCGCGATCCTAACGATCCCAGCGATCCGGACCGCACCCCACAAGACCGCACCCCACTTCCGATCCGGATTAAGATCCGGATCGAAATTTGAACTCAGGATCGTAGGATCGTGCGATCCTACGATCCGGATCGCGATCCTGACAACCTTGCATAGATGGTGATAATTTTCTCCAAAAGATGCCACTATTTCAGATCTTTTTCTTTCACAAATGAAAAAAATACTCAAGGGCTTCATTACTACTGACAACACTCCAAGACACCTTTCTGAGAAAAGCTATTTTTCATTGGAGAAATTTCCGAAGAACATATGAAAACATTGTTGCAAAACTCGTAGTGCGTCACCATCTATAAAGAAAAACTGCGATAAAGCTATCCCAAATGCACTCTCAACTCTACTAAGCCTGGAACCTTATGCTCTACCCCTTTTATAAGAATCATAATAAAGAATACTAAGAAAATAGTTTCTTAACATCTAACACCTTCACATATCTTTTTTAATATAGCTAGTGAGCTACGAGCAAGGACTATTTACATTTCAAATGTATGAACAGGAATTTAGTGGTTTCGTTCAGATTATTGGGTTATTCTTGACTGTGTTTGGCCTTTAATTTGCTTTTTCTCAATCCCCAAACCAGTTAATCTATGTGTAGGTAATGGAAATTTGTATCCAAATTCCTAACCCATCACATAGAAATAGAATCCATACACAGACTAAGTTGCTTAGTGTTATATTGAACTTAAGATGAAACTCAGATATTTTTTTATCAACATAGGTTAATATGTATTGTGCAAGACCAATGCTCTGGATGTTGAATGAAGGAAGCATGGTTATGTGCACATAAATCAAAATGGATTCTTGAGTCTACCCTCTCTGATGTCTTTGGCTTTGATTTGAGGGCATGATTCCGCAGCAAACGTGACGGTATAGGGGGCCACTATTTCAGTGGTAATCTGTGAGCAGCCACTTTGTGCATCTATTGTCAAAGGTTCGGTCTTTCTCCTCTGAGAGAAGCCACTTTGGGCATAGGGCCAAAGGTTAGGTCTGTTTCCAATCTTCCCCCGCCCATACCCCCAATGATTGGGGACTATATGGGTTCTGTTGTTGTTGTTGTTGTTGTTATAGGTTAATATAAGTAATTTTCATCATTTTTATTTGAAAATTCTTCTGGAAAACTCTGTCCTTCATTACAGGGAGGGGATGGACTCTTCAATGAAGTTCTTAATGGCCTTCTGTCTTCCAGGCATAAAGCTCCTTATCCACCAGCTCCTACTGAGCTTAATGCTACTGATATGAACTGCGAGGATAAAAAGAATGCCATAATCTCTCTTAACAGTCACAGTGACAGTTTCTTGGAGACTTCACGTAAGAGTGATGACCTGGAACCTCTTCTCTCAGCTTCAGTACCTAATAAATCAGGTTTCTCAAAAAGAAAGATGTATTTAGATTTTATTACTTTTAATCAGCACATTTCTCTATATACAGAACTCAAAAACCATAGTTGAGACTCTAATTATTTGTTTGGTTGGCTCAGCTGTGACAAATGAACAGGCATCATGTTCCATAGGTTAGTATATTTGACATTTGGTTATCTTGGTATTGTCTAGATTCCTGTAAACTTGTGATCATTAGAGTGATTGGGATTGTAGTCCAATAGGTTAATTTGAATTCTTAATTATAAATGCTTGTGTAACAGTACAGATCAGAGTGCTGCAGTTAGCTTCCCCAACGACTGGTTCAGAGTTGGAATCATTCCTGCTGGCTCAACTGATGCCATTGTAATTAGGTACCTTCTTTGGTTCTGTATTATTGGTCACGTCTTGGCTTTGAAAGTTTCCATTTTCTCAGGGAAAAAATATACATTGATGTTGTATGGCTATTTGAATTATTTGTTTTGTATTTTTTGGCTGCTTTTGTCAAAATCAGTTTTTGTGTGATACTTATCAACATTGACTGAAACTAAAATAGCAAATCAAAATGGTCATTGCAGTTAGCTGTTACCAATTGAAAATTTTAAATAAAATAGTTAATTTCTTTTTTTATTATGATTTAACTCTTTTTAAGATGCTTCTTTATTAAGCTCAAACTATGGGTTTGCAACTGTAGGCATTCTCTATAAACCTGCCAATGAGGCGGGCTCTTGATTGGGTTGACTCTAAGTGGATGAGAGTTAGTTAAATAAAATGTGATTAGTGGTACAGAAGGACCTTGATGATTGGTAGGATCTCAACACTGAGAGCTTGAGTGGCAGAAACAAGCTATGGAAAACAATAGTGGCTGATGAGATGCAACTTATTTCTATAGTATGATGGTGGGTGTTGTAACATTTTGAATCTAATGAGGGCGGTCCGATGAGTTGGGGGGGGGAGAGTGTCTCGTGATTCGTGAACATGGAAGTCCGGACAAAGGCAATTGATATGATTATGACTCTCGATAGTCACAAGGGTAGTAAGGCGCAGGAGTGCCGCCTATCATGCGAGTCTACTCTCGCTTGTTTGCAAAGGAACCAGAAAGGGAAGGAAAATTTATTCTTGGGCATCATGGACACTCTTACACAAGGTGGAGGAGAAAGGAGGGATAATTTAGTCTTAAAGCATCATGTTCATTCCTATATAAGGAGGTCAGGGGGATGGTTTACACATTTTTGGACCTAGAGTGTTTTCTAAGCACTAGGTGTTGGGTGACGTTACGAGTGGGGGTTTTGACGGGTTAACGAGAGGAGAGATTGGAGAATCGAAATCCAAGGGGAGAAACCCTCTTGGCCAGCCCTAGGCTCCACTTAAAATTCCAAGTCCAAGATACAAGATACCAAATACAAGAGAGAGCCGGGTTATATAACCCCTCTCGACAAAAGTGTAAATACGATCAATAAAATAAATGTGACAATAAAATAAAGATACATCAACTCGCGATCTCGCCATATCACGCCGATGTCATGTCCGCCGGCCTCTTCCTCCGAGAATAAACCCGCCAAGCTGTCGATGCCCCTTCCTCTGTGCTGTCCTCCTCCGTGTTTGCAGCAATACCCCCATCTGGAAAATTTGCCTTGTTCTCAGGGCAATACTCAGGAAACTGGTTGCGGAAATTGTCGTGGTCCCACCACGTCGAGTCGAAGTGAGGGCGTTGTCCCCATGCAACTAACACCTGCTCCCGAACTGCCATCCACTGTGCGGGTTTGCGGTCCAAGATAGCTTCTGGAAGGTGGACAAAGGAGCCGTCTGATGCAGTGTCTGGTGGAAGGGTCTCTTCGACGGAGTGGTCGCCCACCACCCGTTTGAGTTGGGATATGTGGAAGACTGGATGGATTCGACTGTGGGTAGGAAGGCGTAGGCGGTAAGCCACCTCACCGATGTCGGTGATCACCTCAAACAGACGTAGAAGCGAGCATATAGCTTGGGATGGGCACGCGTTGCCACATAAGTCTGGAGGTAGGGTCGGAGCTTGACGAATTCCGCATCCCCCACCTGCAACTGGACATCACGACGACGCTTGTTCGCATGGTGGAGCATTTTCTGTTGGGTGCGATGAAGATGGGTCTTCAAGACCTTGAGTGCGCACCACCCCAACATGACATTCCGATCCAAGAGCTGAGTGCGCACCGCCCCAACATGACATTCTCTCGGAAGGTGCTGAATCACGGTGGGCGGTGGACTTTCGTAGACGTCCTGGAAGGGAGCATGCCGATCGAATAATGGAAGGAGGTGTTGCAAGAGAACTCGGCCCAACCCAGCCATCTGCTCCAGTTACGACGGCGGTCAGAGGTAAAACATCGTAAGTAGGTCTCCAAGCAGCGGTTCAGAACCTCAGACTGCCCGTTCGTCTGGAGGTGGTAGGCCGAGCTCATCCGCAACTGCGTCTCTTGGAGTTTTAAAAACTCCTGCCAGAAAGTACTCATAAAAACCGGATCGCGATCGCTGACAATGGAACAAGGGAAGCCGTGCAGTCGGACCATGCCGAAAATGAACATTTCGGCAACCATTGGAGCTGTGAAAGGGTTCCACAAGTATAGAAAGTGACCATACTTGGACAGACGGTCTACCACAAGGATGCAATCGTACCCAGAAGATCGCAGAAGGCGCGTAATGGAATCCATTGCCAGATCATCCCATATGAGATCGGGGATGGGCAAGGGTTGTAGAAGGCCTCCTGGAAAGTCGGTCTTGACTTCGAGCATTGGCAGACAAGGCAGGCCACCACAAATTCCTCCACGTGTTGCATCATTCCTTTCCAATAGAGCGCCGCTGCGAGGCGGCGATAAGTACGAAACACTCCTGAATGACCCGTGGTCGGTGCCACGTGGAACTCGGTGAGGAGGCGTGGGATGCTGGATGAGGATGACGGAATGACCAACTGGCCCCGATAGAGCAGACGACCCCCAAGGAGGGTGTACGAGGGGCAGGCGTCGACATCAACCCGTAAGCTCTCCATAATGGCGCCTAAGGCCGGGTCGGTCTCCACCTCCCTCTATAAAGTTTTGGCCTCCTGCTAAACCGGGCGTGATATGACTATCAACTCCGTTGACGCTGTCTGGCGGGATACGGCGTCCGCCGCTAAGTTGGATTTGTCCGAACGGAACTCAACCGTAAAGTCATAGCTCAATAACTTCGCCACCCAAAGCTGTTGTGAAGGGGAGGTCATCTTCTGGCTTAGAAGATACCGAAGACTGTGATGGTCCGTGCGGGCGATGAAGTGCCGCCCCAAAAGATATGGACGCTATTGTTGGACTGCCAGAACGAGCGCCATCAACTCGTTCTCGTAAGCGGAGCGGGACTGAACGGTGGATGAAAAAGACCGTCTGGACTATGCAATAGGACGCCCGATCTGCATGAGCGCCGCAACGATGCACGAGCCTGACTCCACAATGAAGGGCTGCGAGAAATCGGGCATGAACAGAACTAGAGCCGTCACCAAAGCCTGCTGTAGGGCTGAGAAGGCGCTAGACGCCTCGGGTGACCATCGAAAAGTCGGATCGGTCGTCTTGCGCAGAAGACGTGTAAGACGAAGTGCCAGCTTGCCGTATTCGCTAGTAAAACACAGTATCAGGCCGAGGAAACCTCGGACCTCCCATAAGGAGCGCGATGGCGGCCGCTGTAAAATCGTCGCGACCTTGTCGGGGTCCATCGACACTCCATGCGCGGAGACAATGTGATGCGGAATAGAGACGCTGACTCAGGACGAGTTTTGGGCCCGTTCGGGGCCAACTGGCCACCTTACATATATAACATCTCCGGATCGACGATTCAACTCCACGGATGCGTCCGGCTCGTCGTTTACCTATATTTTCATATATTATTTTGTTGCGTTTCAGTTTTATTTAGTGTAATCGGTCCCTCCGCATCCCCGACCAATCATAACCGTTGATACCGGGGTGCTCTAATTTTGTTTTATTATAAATAAGAGGCATGAGGGCTGCTTGGAGGCTATTGCAGATTTTGGAGAGATTATTCTTGAAATCCGGTGATCCCCTCGCGGTGATGACTCTGTGAGACCCTAGGTGACAACTCCTAGGCGGTTTTTTTCCTCCACGGTATCTACTATCCCTAACCTTCATTTTTCTCCTCCCAAAACCCTAGCCGACCCTCTCCAACCTTCCCAAACAGCAGCCATGTTCCCCATGCCGCCAGCCACCATGTTTTCCCCCCAAACCACCTAACCAGCCCTCTGAAATCCGCCCAGATGTCCTCCCTGCCGCTCCACCCAGCACCAAACAGCCCGCTGCCACTGTTTCAGCCCCCACCCGCCCAGATCTAGCTATACCTGCTTGGATCTGGGCGCCCAACTGCTGCCCAGCCATGCTACTATCTGTTTCCCCTGCTCCCACTCCAAACAACCGCCCAGATTTCACCAAGCAGCCGCCCACCTCCCTTTTGCCCTCCCTCTCCTCGGATCCGGTCCCTACCTTCCAAATCCAGCCCCCTTCATCAGATCCAACCATTTTCCCCCAGATCCAGCCATTTTCCCCCAGATCCAGCCATATAATTTCAGATTCCTCGCCGCCGCATCGCCGTACCTTGCTAGATCTACCCTCCTACGACAGCCCCCATATTTTGTGAGTGCTTATGTGTTGTATGGAACTTTAATTCTCATTATTAATATATGGTGTTGTGGTCTTATGCTTGCTTGGATCTATAGTTTTGTGATTGTTTGTTCTAGATTATTTTTGTGGTTTGCAGGAACTATTCGTCGTGTGCTCTTGCTTTGGTCCTCCACGCGGAGGAAAACCTAAGCTTGTTCGCCTAATAAAATAAGTTTGCATTGCTTCAATTATCTAAGCGCGATTTAATTATTTATCGCTTAATTTGATTTCGCCGTCAGATCTTGCATCTTATATACAGTAGTTTAGGGTTGACGAGTTGTTTCCCTGACACTTCACTTAGGATTGCATGTTAGTCGTGCACCCACGTAGCTTACCCTACATCACAGTGTGACCCAGGTAGGAGATCTCGCGTTGAGCAAACACACATTTCTTCAGATTGGAGACCAAGGAATGACATCGTAATGTCTCCAGGGTGGTTTCCAGGTGGCACAAGTGATCCTGGCATGTCAAGCTGTAAACAAGTATGTCGTCAAAGAAAATCAGAACATACTTACGAAGCACCGTCCGAAAGATGTCGTTCACTGTAGCTTGGAAGGTTGCCGGTGCGTTGGTTAGGCCGAATGACATAACCAGGAACTCGTAGTGGACGTCGTGTGTGCGGAAAGCGGTCTTCAGACATCCTCCACACACACCCAAATATGGTGGTAATCGGAACGGAGGTTGATCTTGGAGAAATAGGTAGCCCCACTAAGCTCATCCAGAAGTTCTTGTATAACTGGAATATGTTACTTGTCCGCTACGGTGGCTTTGTTAAGCTCACGATAATCCACGCAGAATCGTCAACTGCCGTCCTTTTTTCAAACAAGGACCAGGTTGGAGAACGGGCTCTTACTCAGTCTGATCAGGTCGGAGGTCAACATGTCTGCCACCAAGCGTTCGATCTCGTCCTTCTGTATATGGCCGTAGTGGTACGGGCGGACTGAGATCGCCTGGATGCCATCCTAGAGCGGAATACGGTGGTCGGTGGTGCGCGACAGTGGTAGGCCTGAGAGAGGCTCGAACATTGATGCAAAGGCCTCCAATAGGCAGGACAACTGAGGTGGCAGAGAAGAAGGCCACAGGGGTTGGATCTCTGTCCCCGACGTCGTGATCTGCCATAGGAGGGCGCGAAAATCCACAGAGTGCGTTCGCTAGGCCACACGAGAAGAGATGGCGAGCCGCTGGAGGGAGGCGTCACCTTGAAGTGTGTAGGTCCGATCGACCTACTGAAAAGTCATACGCATGGAGGCCCAATTGTGGTTGATGCGCGGAGTGTTTGCAACCACATGATGCCAAGGATGCCGTCGGCACCGCCTGAAGGAAAGACAGAGAAATCAGCGGAGGCGCAATACTAGGCCAACTGGAGAGAATGACCGTGATAGAGGCCTCGAGTCGGGGAGCGATGTCCTTCACCGAGGTAGACCAAGAATCTCATCGTCAAGTCAGAAGTCAACTGCAAGCGTGCCACCAAGTCGTGGGAGACAAAGTTGTAACTCGCCAGTCGCCACACTATCAATCATAATCACCACCGGTGTCCCCTGCAACAGTCCCTGGAGCTTCATGGTGCGTGGTCCTGAAATTCCCCTAGTAGAAAAACACGAAAACTCCAAACGCTGAAAGGAGACTGTCTTCTGGTCCGTCAGAGGGGCCTCATCGAGGAGTAGGGTCTCAAAGTCAGCGGTCGTCACCTAATTATTGTCAACGCACATGAGAATCTGTAGCTCCTTAAGCGGGCAATCGTGTGTGAATTGGTTTGCTTATAACGAAAGCACAAACCCCTTCTACGCAAATCCTTGTACACGTGTGTAAAAACGGTTGTGGGCGGGCGACCGCGGTGGCCTAAGGGGAGTGGCCGGCCTGGGTGGGGCGTCTGGGAGCCGTGGTTCCCCTACTGGAAGCCGATGTGGCACCGGAGGAATGTACGTAGAACGAGCTGGGGACTGGGGGTCTCCGGGGGTAGACGAGTGCGGTCCACAGGTTGAATTGAGAAATCCGCTTCGACTAAACGGGAAACCTCCATAGCGTCGAAAATATCACGAGAATGATGAGTGCGCAAGCGGGAGCGAATGTGGGGTTGGAGATCTTGAAGAAAGAAGCCCATGCAATGACCTGGAGGAAGGTCGGGGATGTGGTTGACGAGCTCGATGAACTCGTTAATATACTGATCCACTGAAGAAGTATGGCGGAGGACACAGAGGCTCTCCACAACATTATCGGAGTACCAACGATCATAGCGCTTGACCGGCGCCTGGGTGAGGTCGGCCCAGGAAAGGAGGGGAGTGGACTGGCGAAGCCAACGAACCCAGTGGATGGTGGAGCCCTGCATTGCAAGGAGCATCAGGGAAACTTTTTGCTCCTCTGGGGTGCCCTGAATATTGAAAAATTGAACTTCGAGGGAGCGCGGTGCGTGGGCTAAGGCCAGTGCGGCTAGCGGAGGAAGGGTCGACGAGGTGGCTGGTTGGCCGATGAAATAGGAGGGGTCCTCCCCTGGTGGCGGCGTAGAGGAGCGACTGTCCACCCGGGCATCACGGGCCTCCAAGCGTTGGAGAATCGCTTGGATCGACACGAGGGTGCTGGCTTGGTCGTCGAGGCGACGCTCGACGACATCGAGGCGACGCTCGACGACATCGAGGCGAGCGTTAGTCATGGCACGAGTATGAGGACGCTTCGACGGAGGCGCAAGGAGCTGGTGAGGAGTGTCGACAATCGACAAGGACCCGACTGTGAAGAAGGCGAGAGCAGTGCAACGGCTGGCGGAAGCAGCAACCGACGTAGTATCACGGAAGTCGTGACGGGCGGGCGTGCGGAAGCAGGAGCTTCGACGGAAGTCACAACGGTCGAAGTCACGCGGAAGGCGCGACGGACGGAGGCGCGCTGTCAGCTTGCTGGTAGACGGAACCCTGCGGCACGCTTGGATCAGGAGACACGCTTGGAAGTCAGACCAATGTTACGAGTGCGGGGGGGGGGGGGGGGGGGGGGGGTTCAGTGGGTTGACGTGAGAAGGAGAGATTGGAGAATCGAAATCCAAGGGGAGAAATCCTCTTGGCCAGCCCTAGGCTCCACTTAAAATTCCTAGTCCAAGATACAAGATGCCCAATACAAGAGAGAGCCGGGTTATATAACCCCTCTCAGCAAAAGCGTAAATACAATCAATAAAATAAATGTGACAGTAAAATATAGATACATCAACTCGCGATCTCGCCATATCACCCCGGCGTTATGTCCATTGGCTCTTCCTCTGAGAATAAATCCGTCATGCTGTCGATGCCCCTTCCTCTGTGCCGTCCTCCTTCGTGCTCGCAACAGATGTAAGGAGCTTCGTCATTTTATGTCTTCATCTTTCTTTCTTGCAATGAAATCTACATGAGCATACCAACTAGGTCAGACCTATCGCTGCTTCCCACCTAGCCTTAGGCCACGGAAATCACTCAATCAAGTGCCTTCATCATCGCCGCCCATCTCGCGCGATGCCAGCTTACCCTTCTCGCGCGACAGATAGACAAACCAACACTTTGGTCTCACACTCCATTGTCGACCGATCCGGCACCCAACTGAGATTCCACTCGCTCAAAGCTCTCCCCTCTTGCGAGCCGTTCTTACTCGGCGGAGCTCTCGCCTTTATTGCACGATGAACTGCCGCTTGCACTAGTGCAACATTTGATTCCACAACAACTTCAATTTGGTATCTAAGCCTCGTTCAGACCCCGAGGATTATAACTTTTTAATTATGAGCTAAACTTCGTGGGATATGTTCTTCTTGTCATGAATTGACTTTTAACTATGCAGGGAAGTATATTGAGTTTTAATTTCTTATTTTGCAACTTTGCTATGTTGTGTTTCATTTTCTGTTGCGCATTAAGGTAGAAAATGATTAAAGCATGCTCTCTCTCTCTCTCTATGAAGCGGTTGATAAAATGGTCAAATACAGAAAATGAAATTATACATTTGCAGTTTTTGTTACTGTACCAAATTTAGGAAAATAGAAATCAATTCTTATATAATTTTGTAATCTCTTCTTTAAGCACGAACAGATCCTCCCCTAATAGCTTGAGTGGCTCATGTGAATCCAGTTCACTTATTGTTTCGATTGAGGACAACTATAGTTGTCTTTTTTTCTTAAAAGATGAAACTTATGTGCACAATATTCATCCGCCTACGAATGTGAAAAAATGGAAGTACAAATGCTAAAAATAGTTTGTTAAATTTAATAATTGATGAATTGTAAAATATTAGCAACAATCTAAAAAAATATTACAACGAAAAAAACTATGGAACAAAAGAAACATCATTGGTTAAATAATATTGCATTGTTAAATTTGTGTTTGAAAAATAAAATAGAAGTGACATCTGGTATATATAAAGTTTATTTTGATGCTTTTCTAGAATTAAAAGAAAAGAAACTTAGATGAGATATGTTACATGATCGGGTGGAGAGATCGAATGCCCTACCGGGTTGTCGGGGATTAGAGAGAAGAAGGAAGAAGGGAGGGAAAATAGAAGACCTCTTGATGTGGAATGGAGATGCGGACCCGCGGCGGAGGACGAGTTTTGGGCTCATTCGTGGTCAATTGGCCACCTGCCATATATAGCATCTCCGGATCGACGATCCGACTCCACGGATCCGTCCGGCTCGTCGTTTCTAGTCGATTTCATATATTACTTTATTGTTTTAAACTTGTTTTTATTGTAATCGGGCCCTCCGCATCCACGGCCAATCATAGCCGTTGATGGAGGGTGCCCTAAGTGTCTTTTATTATAAATAGGAGGTTATGGGGGCTGCCATCATGATTGTAGAATTTGGAGAGAGAATCCCGGATTCCAGCGATCACTCCACGGTGCCGACTCCATGGAACCCTAGGTGACGACTCCTAGGTCTTCTCCCGCTCCCCAAAGGTAACCCTAACCCTTAGCCACCTTCCTCCACCTTCAAAACCCTCCACCGCCTCCCCTACAGTCGTCCAAAAACACCCAGCAGCCACCTCCTCGCTGATGTCCAGAAAACTGCCTTCAGTTTCTGTTGGGAATATTGCCCTTCAATGTTCCTTGGATTTAAAGATGCATCACATACAATGCTAAGTGCATAATGTATTTGATAAGCCATGTTTATTTCATGTTAAGTGCAGGCTTAGGTCATTCCAAACATTGGAATAATATTACCAAGAAGATCAGCTTAGATAACAGACTGGTCTCAGCTGAACCGCTGAAACTAAGCAGTATAGCCGTTGAGAAGAAATCTGTCTCAGCTAGAGTAAACCGCTGAGAAGACTACCCGTCTCAGCGGATCCGCCGAGACGCAGATTATTATATCCGCTGAGACTGAAGCCTGTCTCAGCCCATCCGCTGAGACAGATTCAAACCTGAACTTTACTCTGACGGGATCGACTTTTGCTGGAGGTACAAGAAAGCAAGATAAACTTTTCTATTCTTGTCCATGCTGTGACTAGGCACTCCTAAGGGCAATTGAAGATTGCTGGAGGTATAAAAATATCAGCTAGGGCAAATAGAAGGGAACTAAACACATTCAAGAGAAGATTGATTGACGGCAAGAGCTTTGCTGAAACTACTGAAGTTCCTCATCTTCTATCAGTGAAGTTATCTCTCACAAGCTGCAAGCAGATCAATACAAGAGAGGTAGATAGCTCTTGCTGATTCATTTCAGAAGAGCAAGTTGATCTTCTTCCCTCTACTAAGGAAGAAGACCAGGTGGAGCAAGGACAAGAGCTGCTATTGTCCAGTCCTGCTCCAAGGTAAAAATCTGTTGTGCTCTACAACAAGAGAATCAATCTGAAGGTGTATTTATATATTCTTCTGTTGTAATAGTAGAATCATTCATTTCTATAAGAACACATTTGTTCTGAGTTTGTAAAGCTGTGAGCCTGAGTGTGTAGGGCTGTGTGCCTGAGCTGTAGGGCTGTACTCCCAGCCTGAGTTATAGGGCCCCTTGATAGGCCTGATCTAGGTGACTAGGAGAGTCACTGAGCTGTAGGAGTTGGAGAACTCTGAGGTAGGACTTATTGATAAGTCTGAGGGTAGGGATGATTGCCTGAGGTAGGGTTTTGGAGGAAACCTGAGAAATCTCGAGGGATTTGTGTTGTAAGCTCTTTGAGCTGAGTGGTTGGAGGAGATTGCCTTGTCTAACACACTGTTAGAAAGGTGTAGAGGGAAAGTGGAGTACCCAGACCTTGGGGAACCACTATAAATATCTGTGTGATTTTTTGTGTTCTATTTTGCATAGCTTAAACAATTAAAACAATCAACTGAAAAAGCAAAGAAACCTATTCACCCCCCTCTAGGTGAGTTAGACTACTACCAGATTAACTATCAGTTTCCCTGTCTGCTGCCGCCCTTCCAGCCACCTTTCCTCCTTGCCGCATCCCTCCAGCCACCCCAGCCTACCGCCGCCCCTTCCAGCCACCACTTCGCTGGCTGCCGCCCCCTTCCCAACCACCCCAGCCCCTCACCGCCTCCTCTACAAGCCTCCCACAGCCACCCCACGCAGATCTGTCCTTCCCCAGTCCGACCACATCCAAAACAGCCATCCCTCCCCTCAAACCGCTCAGATTTGTCGCTCCAGCACACTAACAGCCTTGTCTCCAACCTCCTCCTCCACCCAGTCCTCCTCCTACCCGTAATCAGCCCCTTCCACCAAGATCTACCCAGATACATTCCCCCAACTTCCAAAACAACCACCTCCATCCAGATCTAGCCCCATAGACACGGATTTCAGCCACCGCACCATCCTCTTCGCTGAATCCACCCTCCTACGGCAGCCCCCATATTTTGTGAGTGCTTATTTGTTGTATGAAACTTTAATTCTCATTATTAATATATGGTGTTGTAGTCTCATGCTTGCTTGGATCTATAGTTTTGTGTTGTTTGCTCTAGATTATTTTTGTGATTTGCAGGAATTATTCGCCGCGTGTTCTTGCTTTGGCCCTCCACGCGGTGGTAAATCATTGTTTGTTCGCTTAAAGATATTATTTTGCTTTTGCTAAAATTATCTAAGTGTGATTTAATCATTTATTATTATGTCTTGAATTCGCCGTCGGGTGTTGCATGTGGCACAGTAGTTTAGGGGGTTCGAGTTGTTTTTCCGACACTTCACCTAGGGTTGCATGTTAGTCGTACACCCACGTAGCCTACCCTACATCAGTTGGTATTAGAGCCCAAGGTTTGTGCCACATTTATATACGTAGTGGTAGGTCATATAGAGTCTTTAGGTTCATCTATGACTAGTTTTCGTCGGCGTTCCTCTTCTTTATTTGGGGATCTCGAGTCTACCTATACCCGACCCCATAGAGCCCCTTCTGAGAGGTCCTCACGTTATCATCATTACACCTTCCCACGACATTATGATGGTAGGGTTGAGTACCCTTCAGGTCATCATCGTTACTCCTCGCGGCTACTTGAGGAACGAAAATCCGTATATTCTCGATCCCATAGAGCTTCTCCGGAGAAGTCCTCGTACTATCATGTTGATCATCCTCGCCTGCTGTCACACGTTCGTAGGGATCACGTCCACCCACGAGCACGATCTGATTATATTAGGAACTACCGTCTAGATGACTCTCAGGAGCCCTATAGAGGCCACCATCCCTAGGATCACATCAAATATCAAGACCCTCCTAATGTTCCACAAACAGAGATACCTGAAGCCGAATTTCAACGATTAGTTCTTGGTCAATTCGATCGTTTGGATGCTCATATTGATCACATGAGGTCTGCCTTAAGAAGAATCAATAGGAAAAAGCCTAGGGCTTTAGGTCAAGCCACCGATAAGTCTAGTAGTGTCCCCACTGACATGAGAGACCTAACACCTGATTTTGATTCATCTCGTCCGGATGAGACTCGGTTCCCACTTGAACTTGGAGTCCAGGTCGATCATGACCATTTCATACATGTGGAGAGTGATACTAGTATGACTAGTGAGTATGATCACGAGAGTGGGGACGAGCGACCCAATGACACTGTAGTGGTATATCCACCTTCTACACCTCATTTAGACTTAGTTTCCCCTTCGCCTAGAAAGTCAGGCCTTGACATTATACCTAGTGGCCCACTATTGAGTATGAATTTTTCTTACTTTTCCCTTAGCGTTGTCCCGAGCCACATTGCGACCGAGGGCCGAGAGCCTAGTGTTGACCTCATAGTGACTGCCTCACTCGCCTATGAGGACACTACCTCTATCAGCGACATTCATCTGGAGGATCATCCCACTATTATTGGCTTCATTGTTGAACCACTCCATGAGCCTCTTGATGAGCCACTACTCCCTTGGGACAGTCATGGGCCTAACATTGACTTTGTTATGGATGTCCCATTTATTTTCATAGACCCTATTGTTGGTGACGGTTATCTTTTAGAGGAAGATCTTGTCATTATTGACCCCCTTGGGAAACCCTTCGTTGAGTCTCCGAGAGACCCATTTGACGAGCCCACCTTCCCAGGGAGCACTCAACTTCGTATGCTTGGCCTATGCCTTCGCACTAGTGAGCTGAACATTCGAGATGACTTTTCTTATATACCTCCTGGAGAGCCACCTGACAGGCCTTATCATTTGAGTAGTACTCGACACACCCCTACGTTGCGTTCTTCTGTCACCATCTACGTCAGTCCTTTGGGTGATGGCATTATTCACGATGAATTTTTCTATCTACCGCTAGGTGAGCCTCCCGATAGCTCACAACCCTTGGAATGTATTTGGCACCCATAGTTCTGCAACTCAGTATCGATGTCTCAAGAAGTCATTTAGGTATTCGTCGCCCACTAGACGTATATTTCTATATTCCACCGAAAGAACCTCCTGATAGGCCATCACATTTTAGATACATCCCAGTCATTATTATATTTCCCCTAGCAAGTGTATCGTGTCTTTCGTGTTTCATTTGCATCATTTGCATGAGTCTGTTGAGTCAACTGTTCATCATTTACATGTATTTGTTGAGTCGTTTGTTCATCGTTTGCATGTGTTTGATGAGTCGGTCCGGCGGAGAATCAATACTGATAATAAATCTTATAAATCGCATGCGGATGTTCATTGGCAAGAGCAGGTATTTCATGAAAGTGAGCAGGTCATGGTGAGAATCCGCGCTATGAGGCTCCGTGGGAGGCCTACTAAAAGTTTGAGCGTTAGGCGAATGGATTCCTACACAATCATGAGACGGATCAGAGCAAATATCTATGATCTTGATATCCCGACGAGCATGAGTATCCGTCCCATATTTAATGTTGAGGACTTAACGCCGTACTAGAAGCCTCACGAGCCCGTGGACCCATTTCGTGGAGATCCTCTTGAGCCTACACCCCAACATCCTTTGGAGCCTACACCTCCACATCCTCAGTCCTGCACCCAGTCCACTTCTGAGCCCCACCTGCCTTTGGGTCAGTCGCCTATGGCTTCACGGTATGCACTTGTGATCGCACCGGTACCACCATCACTCCTTTTGACTTTTGAGAGCATAACTGATATCGTGTCCTACGAGTGTATATCCACGTCTGACAGACAGACACAGGAGTACCATTAGAGCAGATGCCCGACAGACAGCGACAGGAGTACCATTGGCGAGGCTGATTGTAGAATTTGGAGAGAAAGAATCCCGGATTCCAGCGATCACTCCACGGTGCCGACTCCGTGGAACCCTAGGTGACGACTCCTAGGTCTTATCCCACTCCCGAAAGGTAACCCTAACCCTTAGCCACCTTCCTCCACCTTCAAAACCCTTCACCGCCTCCCCTACAGTCGTCCAAACACCCAGCAGCCACCTCGTCCCTAATGTCCAGAAAACTGCCTCCAGTTTCTCTGTCTGCTGCCGCCCTTCTGGCCACCTTTCCTCCTTGCCGCCGCCCTCCAGCCACCCCAGCCTACCGCTACCCATTCCAACCACCACTTCGTTGGCCGCCGCCCCCTTCCCAACCTCCCCAATCCCTCACCGCCTCCACTACAAGCTCCTACAACCACCCCACCTAGATCCGTCCTTCCTCAGTCCGACCACATCCAAAACAGCCAGCCCTCCCCTCAAACCGCCCAGATCTACCGCTCCAGCCAACCAACAGTCTTGTCTCCAACCTCCTCCCTCCACCCGGTCCTCCTACCCATAATCAACCTCTTCCACCAAGATCTACCCAGATACAGTTCCCCAACTTCCAAAACAACCACCTCCATCCAGATCTAGCCCTATAGCGCCACCGATTTCAGCCACAACACCGTTCCTCTTAAGCCGAATCTACCCTCCTACGACAGCCCCAATATTTTGTGAGTGCTTATTTTTTGTATGGAACTTAAATTCTCGTTATTAATATATGGTGTTGTAGTCTCATGCTTGCTTGGATCTATAGTTTTTGTTGTTTGTTCTAAATTATTTTTGTGGTTTGCAGGAACTATTCGCCACACGTTCTTGCTTTGACCCTCCACGCGGAGGAAAACCATTGTTTGTTCGCTTAAAGAAATTATTTTACTTTTGCTAAAATTATCTAAGTGTGATTTAATCATTTATTATTATGTCTTAAATTCGCCGTCGGATGTTGCATGTGATACTGTAATTTAGGGTTGTCGAGTTGTTTTTCCGACACTTCACCTAGGGTTGCATGTTAGCCGTACACCCACGTAGCCTACCCTACATCACCTCTAGGATTCCCAAATTTAAGATACAACCATGCATAAAATAAAATACATGGCATGAAGAGTTTATTAATACCCTCAGCCCAACTACAATAAAAAGGAAGATACATCTGGTTGCCAAAGATATCCGCGCATCTTAATGATTCTCCGCCGACGTGTCACCAACATGTCTTTCGCAACATTAATAATACCCGCTACATTGGTGGGCGTCCCTCTCCCTCCTCTGCTTCCATAAAATGTCATCTTCTGGAAAATTTGTCTTGTCCTCAAGGCAAAAGTCTGGAAAATGAGCGCGGAAAATTGACCAGTCAATCCATGTGGCATCCGATGGGGGCCTCTCGACTGATAGTACGTGTATCCATGACGAGCTGAGGGAGGTAGTCTGGTGAGGCGAGCCCGAGAGCCTGTGGGGGCAGAGTCGCCTCGACAGGATGGTCTCCATAACCCGTTTTAACTGTGAGACGTGAACACCGAGTGGATGTGTTTGTATGGGAGAAGGCAGAGGCGATAAGCTGTGGTGCCAACACGTGCAACAATCTCAAACGGGCCTTAGAACTCGGCCGCGAGCTTGGAGTGAGTTCGTGGGATCACCGAAATCTGGTGGTGCGACTGAAGCTTGACGAACACGGTATCCCTTCAGTGAATTGGACATCTTGGAGGTGGCTGGCAAAGGCCACCATTCGGTCCTGCGCACACAGAAGATGATGACGCAACTGGAGAATTATGGAATCACGATCACGATGTAGATCGACAAGGATGCTACAACGCATTCGCTGGGAGAGTGCGCTTGACGGATTGTGGGGGTCTATTATAGATTGCCTCGAATGGAGTGTTGCCGGAACTGGTGTGGAAAAAGGTGTTGTATGAGTACTCGGTCCAGGATAGCCAATCTGCCCATGCCCACGGGTGGTCGTACACAAAACATCGTAGATATGTCTCCAAACAACGATTCGTCACCTTGGACTGCCCGACAGTACGAGAGTGGTAAGTTGTACTTATACGAAGCTGAGTGTCTTGTATCTTGAACAACGACTGCCAAAAAGAGCTCAGGAATAAAGGGTCGCGATCACTCACAATGGAGTGAGGGACCCCATGCAAATGGACCTCCCCATCAATGAAAGCTGCGACAACCACTGGTGCAGTAAACGGGTGTCAGAGGGGAAGGAAGTTGACGTATTTGGATATACGATCCACATTCACTAATATGCAATCCCACATCTTGGAGTGAGGGAGCTTCAAAATAAAATCCATGGAGATATCCTCCCAGATCCGCGCCGAAATAGGAAGTGGCTGAAGGAGACCCCCCTGGAAAAGTGGCCTCGTACTTGGCACACTAACTCGGCAGGCTGCCACAAATGCTTTGACCCATTGGAACATGTCGGGCCAATACAGAGACGATGCGAGGCGGCGGTATGTCCGGAAGACACTTGCCTTGAGTGAAACTCCGCGAGTAGGCAAGTGATGAGTTGAGATTGGGGCGGTGCTAATGGATCATTGGAGGACCTGGAAGGTTGTGTCCGCCTCTGGTGTCCACTAAAATGCTTCAGTATCGGATTTCTTCAACATATTGGAGAGGGACTTGGCAATTTTGCCATAATCCCTGATGAATTGCCGGTAGTACCCAATGAGGCCCAGAAAGCCTCGGGTGTCGATGAGTGAGCGGGGTGTTGGCCACTGTAGGACGGCATGGACCTTGTCCTGGTCCATGGTGACTCTCTGCATGGAGATCGTGTGCCCCAAGTATCTGATCTCGGTCTGACCTGAAGTGCACTTCTTGGGGTTCACCGGAAAAACATGCTTCTGAAGGATAACTAGTGTCATCCGCACACGATGGAGGTGATCTTGCCGGGAGTTGTAAACTAAGATGCCATTAAAGAAAACCAAGATATACCTGTGTAGGACCGACCAAAATAAATCATTCATGGTCTCCTGAAAGGTGACGGGCTCATTCATCAAGCCAAAAGGCATGCCGATGAACTCATAGTGGTCGTCATGTGTGCGGAACCCAGTCTTTGGGATATCTGATACGTAGTCGTTGCACCATATCAAGGATCATGATCAAGAAAGAGGAAATTCCATTGCATGAAGATAAACACGAATATAAACTCCGGAGACAAGCTCTTGCCTAGCACTCAGAGGCTGGGTCCTCCAAAGTGCTCTTCTCTCCAAGAGAGTGCAAAAGACAAAACAAGATCCCAAATATGAAAAGACTCCTAACCTAAGGGCTCCTTTTCTAGAGGAAGCCCCTGCTACAAGGCAAATACACTACAGGATAAAATACATAAAGGTCAATTACATAATTAATTGTGAAGTATAAGATAATCCATAAAGGCCGCCGCTTCTCCGGGAGAGCTCTCATGTAGTGAAGACGGTCTTCCGAGCTGCGCGTGCAAGACCTATGCGTATCAACACCCACAACTTAAAAAATTGAGCTTGTCCTCAAAGTTGAGCGAGACGACATGGCGTGCAAGCTTCCCTAATGACCGGAACGCGTCAGTTGGCCATGGTCGTGGTCGAGAAGTGGTGCTCTTGTAGGTACAAAAATAGTACGCTAAAAAAAGGGTACATAGGGCGCTAAGTGGGTCCGCGACACATGAGTAGAGGATGACCGCCATAAAAAGGGGTAAGTCGATGAAACACAAAGAAGGAAAAAGATAGGGGGGGGGGGGGGGCAGTGGGCGTTATTGGGTCAGTCACTGAAAAGGGGAAAGAAGAGGGAAACATGGGTAACTTGTAGGGGCAACCTGTGTGTGCCCCAATCAGAATAAAGGGGGAGAGGACAAGGGTGCAGGAGGGTGGCGTGACTTGGGTCGACTGAGCTATGCGGAAGAACGGTCTTGGAAAGGGACAACTCAAGCACGAATGAGACGGGGGGGGGGGGACTCGATTGCAAGGAGTGGAGGCAAAGAGCTAGTGAGCGGAAGGAGTAGGTTGGCAGTTCTAGCGTGGAAGACGACATGCGTAATGTTGGGCTGAGGGGACGTCGCGACGGAACCGGTCGACGTTGCTGGGATGCATGCCACAACTGATAGAGGAGGAAAAGGTGAGTGTGTCTTTGGGAGGGCCTCTCGCACGACTGGGCACAAAAAGAGGAGAGGGCGGGGGGAAGGAGGAGGCTTCAACCTGTTCTATGAGGAAGCCCACTTTGAGGAGCCCGAAGATGTGGGGCTCGCAAGGGTAGGCTAGGGGTAAGGAAGAAGGTGGTTGCGGAGGGGGTATCCCGGGATACCGACGAGATGCTGTGGGAAGACGCGCCAGAAGGGAAAGAGATGAAGTGTGCTGGACGGTTCGTGGGGTTGATTGCTTCCGACTGCGAGCTGAAGCTAGGCAGTGTCTGTATGGAGGGTGCGACGTCTATTCGTGGGAGCGATGACGTGGAATGTTTTGGGCGACCAAGGTCGCGGTGGTCAGCGAGTAAACGGTTGGATGGATCGGAGTTGTCGGCGTAGTCCATAGGAGGGGGACGCTGGATTTGAAATCCAGTAGTGAGGGCTTGGCAGCTCGTCCGGGATGGTGAACAATGGCTGGAATGACGCTTGAGGAAAGAGCCGACGATGAAGCTCCTGCGCCATGGCGCGGATGTCGTCCAGGGCTGCGTCGATTCCAGCGCAACGAGCAAGTGTAGATTCCGGATGGAGGGACATAAAGAAAGCATGGAAAAGGGTTGGCTCCCGACGGCCGAAACTGGCGGGTGAAGAGAGGCAGGTCGGACCAATTGATACGTCGTCATTGCGCTGTATCAAGGATCACGATTAAGAAAGAGGAAATTGTATTGCATGAAGAGAAACACAGATACAAACTCAGGAGACAAGATCCTGCCTAACACTCGGAGGCCGGGTCCAAAGCGCTCTTCTCTCCAAGAGAGCCCCAAAGACAAAACAAGATCCAAAAGATGAAAAGAATCTTAACCTAAGTGCGCCTTGTATAGAGTGAGCCCCCACTTCAAGACAAAGACACTAAAGGAAGAAATACATAAAGAAAAATTACATAATTAATTGCGAAGTATAAGATAATCCATAAAGTTCGCTACATCTCCAGGAAAGCTCTCGTGCAGTGAGGACGGTTGTCCGAGCGTGCGCGTGCAAGTGTATACATATCAATATCCTCCTCCCGTATCCGAATCTGGTGATAGCAGGAGCTGAGGTCCAGCTTGGAAAAGTAAGAGGCCCCAATAGCTCGTCCAGTAGCTCTTGTATGACCAGAATGGGATATTTTTCCAAAATAGTGACCTTGTTCATCTCCCGGTAGTCCGCGCAGAAACGTCAACCGTCGTCTTTCTTGCTGACCAAGAGAACTGGGCTCGGAAAAGGACTGACGCTGGGGCGGATTATACCTGCGGCTAGCATGTCACCCATAAGTGTCTCAATCTCATCCTTTCGCGCGTGACTGTAATGATACGACCGAACAAATGCGGACGCCACACCCAATTGTAATCAGATGCAGTGATCCGTCAGACGAGGCGGTGGAAGACGGACAATGTCGGCGAAGACGCCCAAAAACATATCCATAATAGCTTGTAGGGTGGGGGGGTGGGGTGGTAAGCATGTGTCTGCCTACTCAACTATGTGCCACAAATATGCGACTAAAGCGACATTGGTCATTTTTTGAATGAATCGGAATGAGACGGATGCACTCAAGAGTGTAAAGTCGCCTGAGAATAGTAACGATGTCTCATCCTGGATGAATCGCATTGTCATGCAATCCCAGTTGATGTTGACGTCGCCCAGGGTGCGAAAGCATGCCACCCCTAGGATAATATCCACCTCATCAAGTGCAAAGGTGTAGAAGTCGGCCCGGAGAGGGCATGTGCCCACTGTGATAGCTAGCTCAGAGCAAAGTCCGCCACTCACCCGACGACGACCGTCTCCAAACAGACAAAGTAGATGGGGCCGGGGGTCAACGACAACGCCAAACGATCTACCAGACGCTGTGAGATGAAATTGTGGCTCACACCACTATCAATCATGACGACCACTGGGATTCCTTGAAGTGTTACAGGAAGCTTCGTCGTTTGGGGGTCACAAATCCCGCCGACGGTGAAGAGTGGAAGGTCCAGGCGGTATAGTGTTGCGGGCCGAGGATTGACGACATCAGCATCAACCTCGAATGCCTCAAAGTCGGCGAGGGTAACCTCGGTCTCCTCTTCACAAGTGACAACGAGGACTCAGAGGTCCTTCATTGGGCAGTCATGGGTTTGGAGTATGGATGCTTGCAACATAGGCATATGCCCTTCGTTTAAAGATCGTGGTACTCTTGATTAGACTATCGGGGGTGTGCTGGGGTCCGGGAGGGCGCGACAATGGGACTGGGTGGCCGGAGAGGTCGTGGGCCTCCATCTATGGTGGCTGGTACGCTGTCGCGGGTCTGATAGCTAGACGAGGTGGGGTCATCATGGGTGGGCGACCGGTATCCAGCGGCCTGACTTGGAATTTAGCTTCCACCAACTGTGCGAGGTTCATGTCCTTGGCACTAGAAGATGGTTGGTGTGTGCGCATGCGGGAGGTCATGCATAAAAAAGTAAGGTAGTGGTTGGGAGGGAGACCCGGCACATGCCTGGCTAAGGCAATAAATTCGTCGAGGGAACACATCTGGCAGGCTCCGCAGAGACGCTATACGTCTGAGCTCTAGTAACGGACATCGTAGCGACAAATAAGGTCATGTTGAAGATCTGGCCAGGAGAGGGTGGGCTTGGACTGATGTAGCCAACATACCTAATGAAGAGCGGAGCCCTCCATGCCGATGAGAGCCGTGCTGACCTTGTGCGATTCCGGGATCTGATGAATTCCGAAGAACTGTTCCGCGCGGGCAATCCACCCCATGTGGTCGGTGTCGTTGAAGGAAGGAACGTCGAACGAACAGTGTGCTGGAGGAAATCCCGTTGGTTGCAGAAGTGGATCCCTTGGAAGGTTCAGATGCGCACCGAGAAGCGATGGGGACACCGCGTTGGAGGTCGAGGAGGAAGACGCTCTGCCGGCGAGGAGGGCATCAAACTTAACATCATCCGCAGCATGAGGGCTTGGAGCGAGGCGATGGACTCATGAGCTTCATGGCGGCGGGAAATGACTGGATCCATAAGAGGCTGAGGCGTTGGTGTGTCAGAGGGCGCCATGGAACCGAGCCGTGGGAGCATGCACGCGGAAGCAAGGCTGCCATGGTGCAGGAAGCTGGAGCGGCGTTGTTGGGATCAGCAGAATGGCCGTCGGGGGGAGGTGCACGAGGTCAGGTGGAAGGCGTAGCGAGACAACAACGTGCAGAACGGCACTGTGGCGTGGCCGAGATGGTGACGAGGACGTTACTATGGGGTCGTCGACGAGGATCGAAGACGATGTGGGAGGGAACGACTCGGTTCGATCGGGTGAACATGACTGATGCGGCAAGGCGGTGCGTGGAAAGAGCTACGCGGGCGGACGTGGTCACGATCGGGTTTTTCTTCGGGCAATGGAAACCGCGGCCGAAAGAGCGTCAGGTTGGAGCAAATGTTACGTGATCAGGTGGAGAGATCGAATGCCCTAGCGGGCTGCCAAGGATTAGAGAGAGAAGGAAGAAGGGAGGTAAAATAGAAAACCTTTAGAGTTCCCAAATTCAAGATGCAACCAAGCATAAAATAAAATACATAGCATGAATAGTTTATATAACACCTCGGCCCAACTGCAATAAAAGGAAAGATACACTCGATTTCCAAAGATATCCGCGCGTCTTAATGATTTTCTTCTGTCAACGTGTCACTAACATGTCTTTCGCGGCGCTGGGTAGGCTGTGAAAGGTGAACTCTAGCAAATGCAACTCTAGGTGCGGTGTCAGGGAAATAATTCCTATCTAGCACTTGGATAATGTATGCATGCAGATAATGATTCAAAGATAAATTACAAATAATAATAAGGCATAAATCTCACGTAATTCTCTCAAGCAGATTTCAAATAATTTTAATAGGCAAGCAAATTAGGCATTCCTTCTATTGGAGGGTTAAAAGCTACATGCGCAAGCGATAAATATGTTGCAAATCATGATTGGTCTCAAAACAAATATGCTATATGATGGGGATCAACTGCAGAATCGACACTTGACTTCGGGCCACCCGACGGGGCCCACATTTGTGTACTCACGCAGGAGGCGTTGACCGGATCGCCGATCTGAGACCACGAGCGCGTCCGGAGCACCGTTTCTAAATTTTAAATTTTTTATTTTGGATTTTATTTTAGTGTTATTTGGGCATCAGACATAGCGACCAATCATAGTCGTTCACGTTGGGTGCCTTAGCTCCTCTTCCACTATAAACAAAAGGGAGGACTGCCAGTTTGAGACATTCTTAGCCTTGTGAGAGATTCCAGAACCGACAATCACATCGTAGTGTGACACCGTAAGACTTTGGGGTGCGACGTCTCTGTTAATTGCAGTTTTTTCGTTTTACTAATCCCGTATTTTCCTTGCTAAGCCCGTAAGCTCCCTCCCTGCCGTATATTTCCACGGCCTAATCCAATGGAACCACCGATGCTTCCCCTTCCCTCCCACGATCGACGACGCCTTGACCTGCTGATAACGCTTCCAACGCATATCCTCTGCCTCCCTGCTGTACGCCGTCGACGGCCTTGGGTTTCTCTTCCTGATCCGCGCCGGTGGTGACTCTCCTAGGCCCAGCCGCACACCCTCGCCCCTTCTTCCTTCATTTTCGACGCCGTCGAAGCTTCCCCTCTACCAGCAAAGTCGCAAGCCTCCATC
Organism: Dactylorhiza incarnata; assembly: GCA_033032865.1. Taxonomy (NCBI): domain Eukaryota; kingdom Viridiplantae; phylum Streptophyta; class Magnoliopsida; order Asparagales; family Orchidaceae; genus Dactylorhiza; species Dactylorhiza incarnata. The sequence goes on along the minus strand of JAWHQI010000126.1, from coordinate 6,440,446 downwards.
TCCATACCACCCTGTTGGAAAAAACATTATCTTGATTCATCTTACAAATTATGTAAAAGTGATTTCATCCTCTAGAATTTATTACCAATGTTGTATAGTGAGGGTAATATGGTCTTTAAATGTCTTAGGATGTCACACTCACATTAGAGTGTCAAAGTCTAGTAAAAAAGGGGTGCAAAATTCAGTTGAGTTAATTCTGCGTCGAAAAGAAGTCGACGCAGCTCGATTGAAAGTCGAAGTAACTTCGAATAGAAGTAAGGATAACTCAGATTGACAGTCGATGCATCCTTGGAAGTCGACGCAACATCAAATTGTATTCGACGCAGAAGCCAGAGTCAGTCGATACATCATTTAAAGTCGACGCAACTTCGAATTGTATTCGACGCAAATATCAGAGTTTAAAGTCTACGTCTTCATCTCGACGGATACGTCGATAGGGAATCGACGCAACGTCGATATCAGAGTTCACTCCAAAGCTGAGGAAGATTTCGAAGCTGCTTCCAGTAGAACTCAGAGGTGCGTCGATAAGAAGACAAAGTTATTCGATGCAACGTCGAATACAAACACAGATTTGGTAAACTCCCTCGAATAGATTCTGATTCTCATTCAGAAGTTATATATGAAAGTTATTTGAATTCTAACAAGTCGTATATGAACAAGAAGAAAAATAAGAATTTCAGAGATTCAATAATATGATGAAAATGAAAATTATTCAAAAGGTTTTGACGGGCAGAGAACACAAATAGAAAGAGAGCAATAATACCTCTTGGACATTCCAACTAGAGAAAGAACAGATGAGGAAAAACATTTATCTTGATTCGATAGAAAAATAAGATATTTAGAATTCAAAAGAAAGGAGATAATAATAATAATTATTCTTCTGCTCCAACTCTCTCTCTAACAGAATACACGACAGATCTCTGTATAAATATACAGAAGGCTTATTCTTCTTCGTCTCTCTCTCAAAAAGAAGCATACAGAATATATAGAGATCAACAACTGGATCAGGGCTATTATAATCCTTGCACCTTTCTCATGCAAGGATTCATTATCTGAAGAAGGATCCAGAAAAACACTTAGTGCCTACAATCTTCATTGACTGCTACAGGAGGATTGTTCTCAGAAGAATAATCTTTATCTTCTTCTATTTCTATCTTTCTGTAAACTCAGTAGAGTCCTAAGAATCTTTCTTCAAAGGATTCAGTCTGGTTCAAGATTTCCTTAACAAAAGATCTAGTTCTGGTTCAAGATCTCCTTAACAAAAGATCTAGTTTGGTTCAAGATCTCCTTATCAAAAGATCTAGTTTTGGTTTTAAGAGTCTCCTTAACAAAAGACTCAGATCCTGTGTCTAAGAGTCACCTTATCAAAAGACTCAGACACTGTGATAGTGTATTCCTACCAAGGTGGTAGAAGAGTGGAGTACCCATATTTTGGGGAACCACTATAGCTCTTGTCTCATCTGTGTTGTGATAATTTTCTGTGTTGTCCCTTACTTAGTTTTATTATTCTTTGTTTATTTTATTCTGGTTAGAATTTTAGATGCTTAGTAATTATAATTGTTATTTTTCCGCGCACATTTTAGAGGAAAGTTTAAATCTCTATTCACCCCATCTAGAGAATACTCAGGGGAGTCACTGTGCACTTTCAATTGATATCAGAGGTAGGTTGATCAGAAAAAAGTTTAACACCTTGATCAAAAGATCCTCTCACTCACATTTCTCTATTTCAAAATTATTTTAAGAAAATGAGTTCTAAAGACTATGCATCCACTAGACCACCAGTGTGTAATCTGAATAAGTTTGCACTCTGGAAAGCCAGAATAAAACTATATATGAATTCTATTAATGAGGACATCTTTGATGTTATTTTGTCAGGTACTCCTATTTCATTCAGAAAAGATGCTAGTGAGACTGTGACACAAGAACTTGTCCCCAGAGCTGAGTGGATTGATGCTGAGAAGAAAATGAAAGCCTGTGATGCAAAGGCTATTAATATCTTGGTGTCAACTATGTCAGATGACATATTCCAGAAGGTGGCTGAGTGTCTATCAGCAAAGGAAATCTGGGAGTCATTGTCCAGATTAGTTGAAGGGAGCTCAGATGAAAGAAAGGACATGAAGTCCCTTCTCATATCCCAATATGAGAACTTTCAAAATAAATCTAAAGAGAATATTGCTGAAATGTATGAAAGATTCAGCATCATCATTAATGAGCTTAAGGGTCTGGATATAGAGATCTCATTAACTGAGATCAATGACAAGCTGCTCATGTGCTTCCCAAGCACTTGTGACTCAAGGATCTGTGTCATCAGAGAGTCCAGATGCCACAGGGAGATCTCCACTGATGTCTTAATTGGCAAGCTTAAGTCCTATGAGCTGCTTCTGAAAAGTAGAACTGAGACTGAAGCAAAGGAAAAAGTCTCAACTCCAAAAGAAAGGACCATAACACTGTAGGCAGCTGAAGGAGAGTCTTCTACTTCTGAAGAAGAGATGTTTAATCTCTTGGCCAGAAGGTTTAGAAGATGGGTCAAGACTTAAGACTCAAGAAGAAAGGAAAGAAGCTCAAACAGACAAAGGTTTGATAAGACTCCAAAGCAGGAAGTAATCTGCTTTGCATGCAGAAACCCAGTGCACATTGCCCCTGAATGTCCTGAAGAGCAGAAGGACAAAAACAGCAAGAAGGAGCACAAGAAGAAGTCCTTCAGAAAGAAAGATAAGAAGAAAGGAAGAAGTTTCATAGCTGAAACCTGGAGTGACTCAAAATCTGAGTCAAGCTCTTCATCTGAAAGTGATGAAGAAACTGCTGCTGAAGAAGCTTGTCTATTGGCTTTGGAAGATTCATCTGAAGAAGATCAGGTATCTCTATTTGATGATTTTTATTTTACTTCAGAAGATTTTAAGAATTGCTTTAAAGAATTTTGTCAGGATTATCTTAAGGTTCAAAAAGAAATTATAACAGTTAGAGAAGAATTATAAGATCTTATGAAAGATAATATGTACTCGGTGAATTATGAATTAAGGAATAAGATATATAAAAATGAAACAAAGATAAATGAATTAACTAATGAAAATGTAACACTAAAAGAAGAGCTTACAAATGCAAAGACCTTTGAGGACTCACTCAATGGTAGGAGTCAAAAGTTAAAAGATATCACACAGAATCTCTCTATGAGATTTAGATATCTTGGTTTAGGAGCAGATCCATCCACCAGCACAGTAACTTTTAGCAAACCAACTTGGAAAAATCCAGTAGTATTCATTAGACCTAGTGGAAATTAAGTGAATGAAATAAGTGAAATGTGTGAAGAACAAAATAACCACCCTGATAAAATTACTATATTTAATAGGGTGAATCCTAATAATGAGAAGAGAACTCTAGGCAAGAATCATTCATAGAAACCAATGACAACAATCAAATGGCTAAAAACAAAAGAAAAATCATTAGACATTCTTCTGATTTACTATATCAAGATAAATTCGATGCAAATTTCCAGTACCAAGATAACAAATCATGGTTTGATAGACCTATTTTCTGTCATTCAAAATGGTATAATGAAAGACCATTCTATTCTTTCATATTGCCCTATAATGGTAAAAACAAATGACCCAAAGTAACCTAGGTACCTCTAATGTTTGAATTTCATGTGCAGGAAAACTTAGGGTCCCTTCCTCGGAGACAATATAGAGAAAGGGAAATTAAATCTTAAATATGCAACTACAGACAATCAAAGGGGTGACCTTTTCTCTTAGCCCCTTGATAGAGCTTTCTAATTCACACATATTATCTAATAAATGCTATTTTCAATAAAAATCTATTGCAGGGAAAAACACCAAAAATTTCTTGAAGAAACTTCAAATGTTAATTCAGTGCTGCTTCGAATTGAATTCGACGCACCGTTGAGTTCTACTCGACGTCAGCTTCGAGAGCTGCCTGAGATAGTTAATTTTAATAGCACTCGACACAGCGTCGAATTCATATCGACGCATGCGTCGACTTAATAGTTGCTGCAAGAATTCGAAGTCACGTCGATTACCACTCGACGCAACGTCGACTTTTCAAGCGCGCGCACACCTTGCTTCTAGAAGTTACCTCGACTTATTTTGGGCGCGCTGAATCTATTTCCTTTCGACGTTGCTTCGATTAAAACCCTAAGCTACGACGAATCACCTTCTTTTAAGCAACACAGACGTTAGATCATCTCACGCATTCGAATTTTCTCTCTCTTGCTCTCTTGTTTTCTTGCATTCTTGTTCCCGTTTCTTTCTCCCTTCCTAGTTTGTTTTTGCAGGTACTATCATAAGATTCAATGACTCCAAAGGTGAACTCAGGATTCGATGTTGATATCGAGTCGTTTAATGCTGCGATAGAAAACTTCAAAGGAATCTTGGGTCTATTTCAAACTGCAGGACTCACAAAATTGATTTCTACAAGAGGCATGATATATAATGTCGAATTGACAGAATTGAAAGACAACATTCATATTGGAGAGGATGAGTCTCTCCAAGGGAGAATTTCTGACAATGATATTCACATTACTGAGGAAATGTTGAGCCTCACCTTCGATTTACCAATAGGCGATGACTCATCTGAAATGACGGCGGCAGAAACTCAACAAGCACGGCAAATCATGAATTTCAACCAAGAGAAAACAATAAATCTAAAGAAGAATGATTTCTCGGAAGAATACAGGTTCTTGACAGACAAAGTAGGCAAGGTCCTACTATGTAAAATTTCTGCGCACGATGCGGTTCCCAAATAGCAACTGCAAATCATGGGAGTGTTGGTTCTCAACAAAAGAATTCACTAGGGGAGGTGCCTCCTGAAACTGATTGGTCACAAGTATGCCCACAAAGAAAATGCATACATGAGGATCATGAGTCAAGTACTATTCCACCTTGGTGTTTCCGTATTTCTTTTGCTGTGTAATTCTGATCATCCATATATATATAGTGAGGGAAAGATGAGGAGAAAGAAACAAAAAATATAGAGCAGATGTTATGAGAAGTGTCTATTTCAAAATGAAATTTGCTTAGTGAGAAGGACATTGTATGAGGATTTTTTTACTATTTAAAACTCAAATTATACCCATCTAATTTAGCATTTCTGTTTCTTAAAATAATTTTTATTTTAATGTAGCACAACTGGAATGCGGGACCCTGTAACATCTGCGTTACAAATTATTCTTGGGAGAAAAATCTCTTTGGATGTAGCCCAGGTGGTCAGATGGAAGACCATTACTTCTTCGACGGATAATCCTTCAACACATTATGCTGCTTCTTTTGTAGGGTAATTATGTTTTTTAGACCTGATTTTTTTGATGTGATAAAAAATAAGAAATTTACATAGATTTCACACTATGAATTCATATTTTTCCTATTTCACACCCTTATGTTAACATTTTATCTATGAATGACACTCTAATATGCTACAATCTCTAAGTGATGCATGGTAGATTGTGAGTGCAGGTGTTCTAAGATGCAACCTTAAGTGGAGTGTAGAATAACTACCGAAAAACCTAATGATGATGCAAATACAATTAAAATAGTCATATTAAAATTTAACAATAATTAATTGATCAAAATAGAGTCTATTCGGGAGCGCATTCACTTGCAGAAATTGAATGGGATAACAAACATTAATTCACACACACTGGAGCGCAAGTATTTTCAAGCCCTCAACGAATAAACCTTGCAAATTACACGATTTCACGAAAACAAAAGCATATAATATAACATCCAATAAAATGTAGTCCAAGTAAATAATAGGAAACAAGAACATCAAACTACGGCTTACACATGTAGGCGTGGGCGAAATTCGACGTTGTTGGAGGGAGGAAGAATGGCAAAGCAAGCCTTGAAAAAGCTCTGGATGGGTGCAGGCGTGCAGCTGGCAGTCGGTGGACTGCTGGGAAGTAGGGCTAGCCTGGACATAACTGAAGGGATGCGGTTGGGCTGGTGGAAGGAGACTGCAACTTGTATGGAGAGGGGAGGCTAACAGGCTGATGTAGGGTTTTCGTGGGTGATGGAAGGGGAAGTCTCAGTTTGCATTGGAGAAGGCTAGGGCTTCGATTTGCGGCAATAGGGGAAGGTGTCATGAAGATGGAGAGGAGTCAGGGGTTTGGAGGAAAAGTCGTGCAGCTGGAGGAGATGTGGGTCTACAGTTTGCGATGGGGAAGACCGAGAAGGATTTGGTTTGCGAAGGAGGTCGCGGGGGCTGCGGCTTGCGATGGAGGAGATTATGAGCATTGCGGCTTGCAGTGGAGGAGATCATGAGGGCTGCGGCTTGCGGTGGAGGGGATCATGGGGGTTGCAACTTGCGGTGGAGGAGATCGCGAAGGCGACAATGGGAAGGGGAAATGGGAAAACCGAAGGAGTCACACCTTGGGGTCACGACGTTACATTGTGGGGTCCGACGGTTCTGGGTTTCAACTTCCAAAATTCAATCCTTAACATATCAACTTGCACACAAATAAATAAAGGGATATAACTAAAGTACCTGAATCAGATGGTTCTTAATGTCCAAACCGATCGAATGTCAAATATAACTCCAAAATAAAAAATAAAAATATGAAACAGACTCAGAACGACCATTTGAACACATCGATGGACTCAGATGGTCCGGTCGGACAACAAATCACTGCCTCCTAAGAGAATGGATCGTCGATCTCCATCAACTCCCCCTACTTGAAAGTAATCATTTCTAGTGAAACTCTCAGCGTAGCCTGGGGGCGAGTCGCTCGAGCTTTTCTTGGGAGATGTAAATATCATCTGAAATTGGGCGATCACTCCAACGAATGAGTTATCTCAGTGCATCTCGCTCCTTTGTGGCATTGAAGTCACGAGCAACTATCTGAGTTATGCCCCTTGCTGTCACTGGTGTCTCTGAGCAAAATGTATCTCCGTTTGGCATATGAGTTGGTGGTACCATCGGTGGTGCGAGGTGACCCTCATGGTGTGACTCATCAGGCCGAGGCTTGGGTGGAATGAGAGGAGGTAATAAATGTTGTGGCCATGCTTGAGGATGGAGAAAGGGTCTACATGTGCATGCTCCTCGTAATAAGGAGTCAGATCCTCTGCATTGAATACTTGATTTATCCTCATATTTTGAGGGATGTCAATCACATATACGCTCATACTAATCCTTCGTATGATTGTGTAGGGGCGGGGCCCATTCGTCGATCGCTTAGTTTCTTTGATGTTCTCTGAGTGAACCTCTTAGATCTTATGTGAATCATTACTTGCTTTCCTTTTTCAAAAACATGCTCTCTTTTGTGCTGATCTGACTGGGCCTTATAGTAATCATTACTTATTGCATTTTTTGTCAGATTGTTTATGAAGCTCATGCAAATGTTGTATAAAGGATTTTGCAGACGTACTGGGTCGGGATTCTATAGGAATGTCGCTCGGTTGAATGAGCTTCTTAGGATCATAACCTAACATAATGCGCAATGGACTCAGACGCGTGGTTGTATTAACTCATAATCTCAGGCGGAGGGACTATCTTCACTAGACGTCACAGAAGGATTCCTAATAAATGATTGACAACCTCGGTTTGTTCATCCATTTATGGGTGATATGTGGTGGAAAACTTCAGTATCGTTCTAGTTTTCTTCCGCCATATTTCCAAAAATAGTTCATGAACTGAACGTCGCGGTCGGAAACTATAGACGTAGGTAGCCTGTGATACTTGAAAATCTTATTAAAGAACAAAGCAGTCACATGAGATACATATGCAGTGTTTCGGCATGGAACGAAGTGGGTCATTTTCGAAAAATGGTCAACCACAACAAAAATAGAATCGTGCTTCCTCCGAGTGTTAAGGAGCCCAAGTATGAAATCCATACTAATGTCAGTCCAGGGCCTGTTTGGGATAAGAAGCAGAGTGTACAAACCAGTGGATTGGCGTCTCCCATTCGCGGTCTGGCAGACTCGACAGTGTCTAACAATTCTCGCAACATCCTTCTTTAGGCTAGGCCAGAAGAAGCGATTCTCAACTAACGCAACTGCATTGTCCTAATCAAAATGTCCTGCAGCTCCACTAGTAGTAGCTCCCAGATAAGGAAATCTCAGAGGGATGTTTGTGGTACCCAGAGTCGAGAGCCAAATAATAGGTAATCATCGGGGATCACGTAACACTCGGGGGGGGGGGGGGGGCTCATCAGGGTACCGTAAATGTCGCTAAATTCTGGGCACTCCGGGTAGTCGTAAAGTAAACGCTCGAAGCCCTCGGCTCGTGTGCTCACAGTGTTGGTGCCAAAAAAGTCACCAAGTCCACATCGCTTGAATGGAAGGGTAGGGGGTACTGTTGAGTGGACGACTACTCCGGGTCACGAATGAATAAGTGGGAGAAGTGGTGTCGCGTACGGCGAGACAAGACTTCCCGCAACGACAACTCTTTGTTGCGGGTGATATTATTGTTTGAAAGCTTGGATTACATAAAGTTACATGCTGAAAACAGTAAAAAGTAGTCTGTTGTGATGAACTCGTGGTTTCAGAGGAAAGTTTGCCCAGGCTGCTCTCACGGCCTCAAAAAGGGAGTTCGCCCAAGCTTTTGTATAGAGCTCGCCCAGGCTGTAGTGAGCTCACCAACTCTGTTGCTCCTTGTCTCGTGCTCTCGAGACCTCAGAGGAGTTCGCTTAGGCTGTGTTGAGTTAGCCAACTCAGCGTGCCTCTTGTCCTTTCCTTTCTGGTCAGAATCCGGCCCTTATTTTTAGGAATTGGGGGCAGCTCGGACAGGCAGGCTCAGGAAAGTCGGGCTGCCCTGAGAAGGGAGGTGTGCGTACACCGAAGAGTGACCACTCGACCCTCTCGGGCCAGGAGAAGGGAGGTAACACGGACACCGAAGAGTGACCGCGTGACCCTCTCGGTCCCTGAGAAGGGAGGTCCCGCGGACACCGAAGAGTGATGTGTGGCCCTCTCGGGCCCTGAGAAGGGAGGTTGGGTGGACACCGAAGAGTGACCGTGCGACCCTCTCGACTCTCAGAAGGGAGGTCGTGTGGACATCGAAGAGTGACCGCGCCCTCTCAGGCCCTGAGAAGGGAGGTCGTGTGGACACCGAAAAGTGACCACACACAAATGAAAACCGCCTAAGCCGATGTGGGCACCTGGATCAATCGTCTTGAAGGAGGTGATTGCCGACTTCTGGGTAAACACATATTATGTAAAAGTCTGACTCGGCGACTCAGGGTGTCATCAGATTTGTTCTCTACACCCGCTCGGTGCTTCAGAACATAATGATAATCTTGCATGAATTCTACCAACTCTGCGTGTCGGTGGCCCAACTTCTTCTACGAATCAAAGTATCATAGATGTTGAAACCCTGAAATCGGGATCAAACAGTTCAAAACAGGTAGGTAGCTTGCCCTTACTTCTCTTTAGCGAGAGCGCAAGACCGGTCACTCAGAGCCAAGTAACCTCTCACTGTTGTGGACTTAAAAAAAATAGATCCCGTGAGCTGTAGCGAGGAGGTCCCGCCACTAACCCGAAAGATCTAGAAGATCTTCCCCTCCCAAACCAAAGATGAGTTGGGCACCTTGGAAGACAAAGCTCCCTCTCTCTCTTCCAATACCCAAAATCCGATCTCTCTTCAAGGTGCCAATGTGGGTCTATTTATAGCTTTCCTGAAACTAGTCTGCGGATAGCCAAAATGGTCTGTCAATAGTAGAGTTCTGCTGCTTGAAAACACTATCCGCAATCCAAATCAAAAATCCCGATTGCAAAGCGCGGCCCTCAGATGCACTCGCACCTGGCCGAACAGGTGGGGCAAGTGTGACCCAAGGAGTCCACTCGCCCCCCTGCCTGGGGGCGGGCGTGTGGACCAAGCTGTCCACTCCTCCCCCCTCGCCTAAGGGGCGGGCGAGTGTACAACGTGGTCCACTCGCCCCCCTGTTTAGGGGGCGGGCGAGTCGACCAAGTGGTCCACTCGCCCCCCTCCTTTGGGGGGCGGGCGAGTGGACCACTTGGTCCACTCGCCCCCCTCCTTTGTGGGGCGTACGAGTGGACCAAGTGGTCCACTCGCCCCCTTGCCTCGGGGGCGGACGAGTAGACCAATTGGCCCCCTCCCCCCTCCCCCCTCCTTGCCTAGGTCTCATGTCGAAAAGACCAATTCGTCCGCATCAAGATGGGTTCGCTCGACAAATATGGGGGTTGTACACAATCTCCGCTCTTTGCGAGCTTGTCTCAAGCTTGGAAAGAGAGTCCAACCCGCTCATTTGGCGAGCAAGTAGGATTTTTTAGGGAATCTTCGAGTGGGTCCCGCCAGGTGGCTATAAAACACTGGAAGGGGGGGGGGGGGGCAAGCTTCAACTCAGGAAACTCACCCCTCTCTCCCTCATTCTAGTCAGAGATGCATCCTCCTCAGAATATTCGTGCTCGTCTCAAAGCTCTCTCTTGGAAGAGTCGAGGTGTCCTGGCAAAGCTCAGGGCCATCGTTCAGGAACATTCGCTTCCCTCTTCAGCGCGAGCGGAGAGGTCACTGCCTAAGAAGCACCGACTTGAGACGGTGGGCGAGGCGGCGTCTTATCCTCACTAATGTCTGAATTCATTTTGCACCTGGGGACCTTGGACATGGTGCCGCTCCCTCGCCCCCTTCTTTCTTGTTTGGTCGCTTTTTAACTTAGTCGAGCTTTTTAATGTACCAGCTCGACCCGAGCGAGAAAGGTGGATCCCGTGAAAGAGGCGGGCCAGAGAGTGCGGGCGCTCGGACGAGTCTCGCTTCTCACCCTCGAAGTCCCATTACACACTCCCCAATCCCTGGTGAGTAGCTTCACCTGACCTCAATCATCACGCCTGTCCTCGTAATGATGACTGCCTTAATTTGCAATATCTCCGTTCTCAGTCGCAGAGGATGCTTGACAGGGAGGGACGCCAACTCACGACCCTACCCAGGAACTCGCCACTACCAGCACGTCGGTGGACTCAATTCCACCCGACGCGAGTCTGCCAAGCGACACAGTCCTGGGGGACCACCTCTGAGGGCCGGTGCAGGGAAATCCCTGGTCCTTCCCCCTGCCGGTACCTATGGCACGCTGCCGGAGCACTCCTCGGGACAGCGACGCGAGCCCGCACCTCCCCGCCACGAAAAAGGGATGAGGACCTCGCGAGGTAAGCCTACTGCGAAAAACCCGTGCGTGTCAGATGTATCAGTGACGAATCTCTTAATCATGCAGAGCCAAATGAGGCCTCGGCTGGCGGGTCCGGACAGATAGGGGCCTTCTCGCCACCTCCCTCTCCTTCGGCGATTGACGAGTTCGTCGGGGATCTGTCCAACATTCCTGAGCTGAGGGACCGTCTGGTCAACATAATTCGGAGGCAGGGACGCTTGCTCCATGAGCTCCAAGAGGGGCGAGGGATCGTTGAGCCGAACCCCCTCGCCCGCATCCGCGCGCTGGAGCAGCGGATGGAAGTGCTGGAAGCGGACTTCACCCTACTCGCAGAGGAGGTTCAACTTGCTTCTGGAGGCGTGGTAGAACCGATAGAGGACCATCTGCGCCGAGTGGAGGCTACCATGCACACTATGAACGAGGAGATCGTCTCGACTCGTGAGTGTGTCGGGTCCTTGCGTGGGCTGAAAGTTCGCACTCGAGGCCGAGGCTTTTGGAAGTGGACCCAACACTAAGCGAGGCCTACCTAACTCTTCTTCCTTGCCGCTTTTAACTTATCTTCCTACAATATTGTACAATAAAACAACCATGCATAACTACTTGCCTTGCCTTGCACGGTCATAATTATCTCTCCCCCCTTATTCCTTCTTCTCTTTTAAGCGTCGTGGTTTACACGCAATATATTTGTGCGCTTAACATGGTTGTCAGTTGAATGCAGGGATGAGAGATAGGGTGACGTGTGGGAGTGAGTGGGAGAGGGCGAGTGGGAGGGGGCGAGTGGGTTGTGCATGCTTGCGCAACCTCCCACTCCTGAGCCCCTCTTCTACTATAAATACTCCCTGCCTTCTTACTTAATCGTTTTCCTTGCTCGCCTTCCCTCTCTTTCTTCTTCACTTCCACTCTCACTCGCACTTCTTTACCCTTTGAGATGGCTCCCAGCCGCTCGTCTCATGGTAGGAATGGGCGAGAGCAATGTGCGGTGAACTTCTCTGAACATCCCTTCCCTGACGGGAGGGTGTCAGAGGAGTTCCTTGCATTTGAGAATTCCTGCCTTCCCGAAGGATTTGTGGCTTGTCGCCCAGCAGGGGCGAGGCTATCAACACCTTTTATGAAGACTGGCTCGCGTTCCCACTTTCTCACTTTGAGGTCGGACTCCGCCTCCCCCTTTGGCCTGAGGTGAGACAATTCCTTAGGTATTTTGGGATTGTCCCCGCGCAACTCAACTCGAACGGGGTCTCCATGTTAACCGACTTTGCTTGTTATTTGCGCGAGGAGGGGATTGAGTTTAACTTGACGGTCTTCCATAAGGTATTCATTTTTCGGGCAACCACCGACAGAGTATGTTTTCTCACCGGTGCGCATGTTAAGGTGAATGAAACCTTGAATAAGGTCCATTACTGGAACTACAAGTTCGTTTTCGTTCAGGGTGATCTCGGAAGGATCCCCTATTCGCCTATTCAGAGGCCCGAGAAAATATGCAAAGCACCTCGCGTGGATGGCGGGGCGGCCGAGTTGTATGAGTACCTTGCGGGTATGGGCTTCAAAGTCGAATACTTGCGGAGGAACATTGACCGATTCGCCTAGGTGCCGCCGGGGACAGGTGCTTTCTCCTTCCCCTGATTTTTCTTTTCCCACTTAACCTTTCCTTGAGCTTAAACCTTTTTTTTCTTACTTCTACAGGTGAGTGGATTCTCCCCCGACATCCACCACACGCGAGAGGGAGCTCCTCCACCTCTACTCGCTGACTCGCTCAGATGTCTGCGACTGCTTGTGCCTTACACCGGAGGCTTCCGTGCCGAGACAACGAAAAGAGGAGTTGGTGGTGGAACTGGACTCTCCTCCCCTTCCGAAAAAGGAGCCGAAGATGCACCGGGGGAGAGCTGTTCGCAGGGGCGGCTCTCGATCAACAGCGAGGGAGACAGGAGAACCCAACGACCCGGACGCGCTGGCTCACCATCCCAACTTCGAATTGGGGGGCAATACCATTGACCGACTTGGCGAGCCCGTTCTTTACTGGGACGAGATGATGAACAGAGTCTCGCTCTCATGCCTATAGCCCTCTTGGGTCGAGGGAAAGTCTGGCCGCTCGCCGAGGCCTTAGACTCTCGAGACGATTCAAGCAGGTCGACACGGCGAGATAGGTTGCTGAGGAAAAAGCTGCTGATCTCGCTACGCGCCTAGGGGTTGACGAGAGGCTCCTCGAGCAGTCATCAGGGGAACTGGTTTGCACTCACCTGAATGAAAACTCTTTTTCCCTTTTTGCTTTTACAACTTTTTTACCGCAGGGGCCAAATGTTGCCAGCTCGCTTAGGAGGCGGGTTGAAGAGTTGGAGCAGGAGGTGGAGAGTCTGAAGACCCAGCTCGCCGAGGCCCAGGCAAGGAGGTGAGTGGGAGGACATGGTGAATCTTCGCGGGCGACGAAGCTTCTCCACTTCACCCCTGCCGAGGTCGAAGTTGCCCGCAAGAAGATCGTGGTAAAGACCGCCGAGGCCGTGGTCAACTCTCTTCACGAGGCAGATGCGTTTCGGGGTGAGTGGAACGAAGTTACTGCCGACATGCTACTTCCGGAGTACTTCCCCTCCACCTCGCACCCCGATTCGCCTTCCTCCAACCACGGTTACTCGCTTTCAGCCGGATATTGAGAGTCGAAGAGACCTCTTCCTGCTTAGTTAATTGTCCTCCTCCCTTTTGTTTGGGCGAGTCCCTCTTTGTTTTTCTTTATGTATGGATCATTGGGGGCGAAGCACCCAACCCTGACACCCTGTAATCCCTTCTGATTTATAAAGAATTTTCCTTTTGTTTGTAGAACATTTTTTTGCCTCTCGAGTGAGTTCTCCTGTCCTGCCGGCATTAACGAGCCCGATCAACGGTCTCTTCTTGGGGCCTTAACCAAAGGTAGACTTTCATGGCTCTCGAGTGAGTTCTCCTGTCCTGCCGGCATCAACGAGCTTGGTCGGCAGTCTCTTCTCGGGGCCTTAACCAAAGATAGACTTTCCTGCCTCTCGAGTGAGTTCTCCTGTCCTGCTGGCATCTACGAGCCCGGATAGCGGTCTCTTCTCGGGGCCTTAACCAAGATAGACTTTCTTGACTCTCGAGTGAGTTCTCCTGTCCTGCCGGCATCAACGAGCCCGGTCGGCGGTCTCTTTTCGGGGCCTTAACCAAAGATAGACTTTCCTGCCTCTCGAGTGAGTTCTCCTGTCCTGCCGGCATCAACGAGCCCGATCTGTGGTGTCTTCTCGGGGCCTTAACCAAATATAAACTTTCCTGCCTCTCGAGTGAGTTCTCCTGTCCTGCCGGCATCAACGAGCCCGGTCGGCGGTCTCTTCTCGGGGCCTTAACCAAAGATAGACTTTCATGCCTCTCGAGTGAGTTCTCCTGTCCTGCCGGCATCAACGTGTCCGGTCGGCGGTCTCTTCTCGGGGCCTTAACCAAAGATAGATTTTCCTGCCTCTCGAGTGAGTTCTCCTATCCTGCCTACATCAACGAGCCCGGTCAGCGGTCTCTTCTCAGGGTCTTAACCAAAGATATTCCACATCATTATAATTAACATTCATGATAACGAAAAGCAATAAAGAATTCTCGTCGTTTGATCACGGAAAAAGCATTTCAGGTCATCACCACTCCAAGTGTTACCGAGGGGGATCCCCTCGACGCTTTAGAGTCGATATCCCCCGACTTAAGGGATTCCAAAATTACATAAGGTCCCTCCCAATTGGGATGGAGCTTCCCTATATTTGTCGACCTTCCCGCGGCATCGAGCTTCTTGAGGATAAGGTCCCCCTTAACAAATTGTTTAACTCTGATGTTCTCGTCAAAGTACTTGGTCATCCTGCGTTTTACTTCCTCTTGTCGGATTGTCGCCAAGTCGCGGAGCTCCTCCACCAGGTCGAGTGAGAGCCGTTGCTCCTCGTTTTCCTCCCTCCAGTGCGTGTCACCTTCTTCTGCGACCACGACCCGGGGGGACCTCACTTCGAACTCCACCAAGAGCACGGCCTCAGAGCCGTGAGAGAACTTGAAAGGCGTCTCCTCTGTCGCTGTGTTGGGAGTCGTTCTCAAGGCCCACAGGACCGAGGGAAGTTGCTCCACCCAGTTGCCCTTCAGGTTCTCCACCTTCAGCATGTTGACTATGACTTTGTTTGCCGCCTCCACCTGTCCGTTGCTTCAAGGGTGGTGCACAGAAGCGAAACAGAGGTCAATGCCCAACTGATTGCAGAAGCTAGTGAGTTCCTCGTTAGCGAACTGTGGCCCATTGTCCGTTACTATGGCGAGGGGGAGCCCGTACCTGCAAACTATTCCCCCCCAAATAAAATTTCTTATTATCTATGAGGTTGTTTTTGCCAATGTCTTGACCTCCAGCCACTTGGAGAAGTAGTCAATCATGACTAGAAGAAACCTTCTTTGTCCGCTAGCCTGCGAGAACGGACCCACCAGGTCCATCCCCCAGATGGCGAAGGGCCAGGGTGCTGTGATGGTTCTGAGACTCTGCGCGGGTTGAAGCTGGAGTGACACAAAGAGTTGACACTTCTGACATTTCTTTGCAAACTCCATGGTATCTTTTCGGATGGTCGGCCAGAAATACACCTGCCTCAACACCCTTTTATCTAGAGTTCGGCTCCCGGAATGGCTTCCGCACTCTCCGGAGTGGATCTCTTCCAGAACCTTTGGGAACTCCACCTCCGCCATACATCTTGCCAGAAATTTGGTCAACGTCTTTCGGTAGAGGCTCCCCCCTCATGCAACAGGTAATAGACCGACTTATATCTGAATCGCCTTTTATCCGGAACTCCCTCCGGGAATCTCCCTGAAGTCAAAAAGAGAATTAGAGGATCCATCCATGAAGGCTTCTGATCGATCTCCATTAACTCTCCTTCCTCAATCGATGGCCGAAATAACTCGATCACCGTTCCCCCTGCATACGGGCCATACTTCGCCAACCGGTCTGCTTGGACATTCTCTTCTCTTGGAACATGTTGGATGGAGAAGGTGCGGAACATTCCAATGAGGCCCTTGACCTTCAACAAATACCTTTGCAGGGTTGGTTCCCGGGTCTCGAACTCCCCTCAAATCTGGGAAGCCACTACCGTTGAATCTGTGAAGACCTTCACATCCAGGATCCCCAGCTCCCTCGCCAGACGGAGCCCGACTATCACAGCCTCGCACTCGGCCTGGTTATTTGTGACGGGGAAACGGATGTCGATCGCCTGCTCGATCCTCGTCCCCTGCGGGCTTACTAGAACCACCCCTCCTCCTAAAGAGGGCCTTCCTGACGCCCCATCCGCGAAAAGCTCTCATGCCACTGGCTGAGGAGATTCTGACTCTTCCGCCTCGGTTACGCACTCCGCCAGGAAATCCGCTACCGCCTGCGCCTTCACCAACAGCCGAGGAACGAAAGCGATATTGAACTCACTGAGTTCTACCGACCACTTCGCCAATCTCCCTGAGTGCTCCACCCCTTCCATAACGCTGCGAAGGGGGTGATCGGTCACCATCTTGATGGAATGGGCCTGGAAATAAGGTCGGAGCTTCCAAGCCGAGATGATCAAAGCAAATGCCAACTTCTCCAGGATAGGGTACCTGAGCTCCGCCTTCTTCAAGACTCGGCTAACGTAGTCTACATGCAACTGCTTCTTCCCCTCTTCCTGGACCAGGACCGAGCTCACCGCCTCAGCTCCGACTCCCAGGTTATGAAACAAATCTTCTCCTTCTCTCGGCCCCTGTAACAATGGGGCCTGCATCAGTTGCTCTTTCAGTGCGCGAAAAGCCGCTTCACACCCCGTTGTCCATTCAAACCCCTGGCTCTTGCGCAGGGCTCTGAAGAAAGGCGAGCATTTCTTCCCTGCACGGGAGAGGAACTTGCTCAGCCCTGCCAGCTTTCCTGTTAACCTTTGAACCTCCTTCGCACTCCTTGGCGATTCCAGATCCAGGATGGCCCTGACTTTGTCGGGGTTGGGCTCGACCCCTGCCGGGGTGAGTAGGTGACTAAGGAATTTCCCTCGACTCGCACCAAAAACACACTTTGAGGGGTTAAGCCTCATCTTGAACTTTCGAAGGGTGGCAAAGTCTCTACCAAGTCCCGCAAATGAGAACCCACATTCTTACTTTTCACCATCAGGTCATCCACATTGACCTCTAAATTCCTGCCCTTCTGTTCCTTGAAGATTCGGTCCATCATTCTTTGGTAGGTTGCTCCTGCGTTCCTTAACCCGAAAGACATCATTCGATAACAGTAGCACCTGTCATCCGTGATGAAAGAAACATCCTTAAAGTCTGGTGGGTGCATTCGAATTTGATGGTAACCGGAAAACGCATCTAAAAGACTCATCACAGGAAAACCGATGGCTGAATCTACCAGCGCGTCGATTCGAGGCAAAAGATAACAATCCTTGGGGCATGTTTTATTTAATAAGGAGAAGTCTACACACATTCTCCATCTTTTGTCCCCCTTCCTCACCATTACAATGTTGGAGACCCAGCCTGGATACTGGATCTCCTCTACGAAGCCTGCCTCCAACATCTTCCCTACCTCCTCATGGATCGGCCCAGCGAGAGTGGTTGCCACGACTCTTTTCTTCTGGCGGATGGGATAGACGTTGGGGTCGAGGTTGAGTCAATGGCACGCCACATCCGCATCGATTCCCGACATCTCCGCGGTGCTCCAAGCAAAGATATCAACATTCTGCTGGATGCATCTTCGGACCTTTTCCTGGTCCTCTTCGCTCAGTCCCCCGCTGATTCACACCTTCTCTGGCACTTCCCTGCTGTTGATGATCTCCTTCTCCTTCACTTCCTCCGCCGCCTCTAGCCTGGTCAAGCCTTCCATCGCCTTGTCCACTTCCTCTGCCTCTTCCTTCCACAAGATGGTGTTCACCGCTGTGATGTAGCACTGCCGTGCCACTTTGGGATCCCCTCTGATCCGAATCTGAACCCCTCCTATGCTATACTTCAAGCATTGGTGGTAGGAGGAGGGTACACATTTGAAGGCACTGATGAGGGGACGCCCGAAAATAGCGTTGTAGCTGCTCGGCGCGTCCACACTGACGAACCGGCAGTTCTTCGACATCCCTCCCAGCGTTACGAGGAGCTCGGCTCCTCCCTCCACCTCTTTCCTCTCTCTGGAGAACCCGAAGAGTGGTCCATCTGTGGCCAGCACCATCTTCGTATCCACCTTCATCTCGTCGAAGGCCTTTTTGAAGATCACGTTCACCGAGCTCCCGTTGTCTACCTGAATCTGGGAGACCGTGAAGTTCTCGATCGCCGCCTGGATAACCACCGCATCGCAGAACGAATCTTCGTGGTCCGGCATACCCTTTGCCGATAAAGTGATCTTCTCGCCCGGGTGCGGGGCTCGGGACGTCGAAGCGACGCTTCGGCGATAGATGGCATGGAGGCTCCCCTTTCGGGTGGCCTCTATCCCTACCCCACCATGGATCACTCTGATCCCACCCGGGGTCCCCAAGTCGGTCCTCTCTTCACACGAATCTTCTTCTCTCCTGGATCCTCCTAACACTCCTTCTAACAGTAGCTGCTCTCCCTCGACCGGGGTCCTTCTCCCTTCCCTCATCTCCAGAAATTCAGGGCAGGTGGCTGTTGCATGCCCTTCCTCCTGGTGGAAGTCACAATAAGGCAACACCCTCCTCCCTCTTCTCCCTGTAGGATTCCTTCTTCTGCCTCTTCCTCGACCAATCACCATAGCATGCTGGGGCGGGGGTTGGAATGGCCTCGAACCCGGTTGCCACCCCGCGGGGTTCAACCGTCCTTGCCCTCCCTGAAAGTTTTCTCTCCCCTGGAAAGGCCCCCTTCCTTGTCCTTGAGGGGGCCCTCCCGACGGTCTCCAGGCTGGGCGGACGACTGGTGGTTGAAACCTCCAGCCCTGCTCCTGCCCACCGGGTGGTCCCTGGCACTCCTGTCTCTTCGACTCTTCCTTCTTCTTTCTTCCTTGCTCCTAGGCTCTACCCTGCACCTTCTTCTCTTCCTCTGTCCACTTGGCCAACCTTGCCACGAACTCATGATTGGTCGCCTCGCTCTCGATCTCCCGAGCGGCTCGCTCCATCAGTTCCTCGAAGGACAGAGGAGGGTCCCGAGCCAGTCCCATTCTGAACAGCCCCTGCTGTAGCCAGATGGTAAAGGCTAGCTGCAAGGTGTGCCCTGGCACCTCGTGAACGAGAAGGACCTCCTCCTGGAAACGATCCACTTAGCTCCCCAATGACTCCTCCGACCTTTGCCAAATCAGGAAAAGGGCCTCAACCTCCTTCCTCCTCTTCTTCGAAGTGGAGAACCTCAGCAAGAAACTCCGACGCAGGTCCTCGAAGCTGTAGATGGTCTCTGACGGGAGTTGATGGAACCAGTCTCTTGTCTTCTACTTGAAGGAAATGGCGAAGAGTCTACACTTGAAAGCGTCCGTCATCTGCCGGATTGAGACATCTACAAACCATTGGAGATGCTGGAGGGGGTCATCCTTGCCCGTATAGTAGGACATGTTGGGCTCTCTGAACCCCTCCGGGACCGGCGCCGAAAGGATCAGCTCGCAGAAAGGGCTCCCCCATCCTCCTTGGCGAGCTGGGAACACTCGCCTAACCTCCTCGCCAGGGTAGCTGGCACCTGGCGGGCTGGGGAATAGCACCTGTGCGTGAAGGTTCCTGTCTTCCTCTGATGCTGTCTCTTTCCCTGGTCGCCTTGCTTGTGCTGTCTCCTCCAGAGACGGCGAGAGCACGAGTACTGGTAGTGTCGAGCACTCGTCCGAGGGGGGGGGGGGGGGGGGGGGGGGGGGGGGGGGGGCGGGGGTGAGTGTGATCTGCATGGTCTCCAGGATCGACTTTCTGAAATCATCGAAATCACTCTTTCTTACGTTCTCGCCAGGAGGTGGCGAGTTCCTTGGCTCTTCACTTCCAGTCATGAGACTCACTCAAAATTCTTCCGAACAAGCTACTTCCACGCTCATCGCACCAGAATGTTGAAACCCTGAAATCGGGATCAAACAGTTCGAAACGGGTAGGTAGCTTGCCCTTCTCTTGGGCGAGATCGCAAGGCCGGTCACTTAGAGTCAAGGAACCTCTCACTGTTGGAAAAAACAGACCCCGCGAGCTGCAACGAGGAGGTTCCGACACTAACTCGAAATATCTAGAAGATCTTCCCCTCCCAAACCAAAGCTGAGCTGGGCACGGGTAGGTAGCTTGCCCTTACTTCTCTTGGGCGAGAGCGCAAGGCCGGTCACTTAGAGTCAAGGAACCTCTCACTGTTGTGGACTTGGAAAAACAGACCCCGCGAGCTGCAACGAGGAGGTTCCGACACTAACCCAAAATATCTAGAAGATCTTCCCTCCCAAACCAAAGCTGAGCTGGGCACCTTGGAAGGCAAAACTCTCTCTCTCTCTCTCTCTCTCTCTCTCTCTTCCAATTCCCAAAATCCGATCCCTCTTCAAGGTGCCCATGCGGGTCTATTTATAGCTTTCCTGAAACTGGTCCGCGGATAGCCAAAATGGTTTGTCAATAGCCGAATTTCGCTGCTTGAAAACACTATCCGCGATCTAAATCCAAAATCCTGATCACAAAGCGCGGCCCTCAGATGCACTCGCACCTGGCCGAACAGGTGGGGCGAGTGCGATCCAAGGGGTCAACTCGCCCCCCTGCCTGGGGGCGGGCGAGTGGACCAAGCGGTCCACTCCCCCCCCTCGCCTAGGGGGCGGGCGAGTGGACCACGTGGTCCACTCGCCCCCTTGCCTCGGGGGCGGACGAGTGGACCAATTGGCCCACTCCCCCCTCCTTGCCTAGGTCTCATGTCGAAAAGACCAATTCGTCCGCATCAAGATGGGTTCGCTCGACAAATATGGGGGTTGTACAATAGAGCTTGATGGTCTGAGTAGAAGACAAATACCTTGTGTAGGAGATAATGACACAAGTAGCGTATGAAACTACAACGTAGAACTCACGATCATAATTTGAGTACTTTTGTCGAGCATGATTTAGCTTCTCACTAAAGTAAGCAACTAGATTACTCTCTTGACTAAGTACTCATTCTATACCTACTTTCGAGGCATCACAAGGTTATCAGTGTTATCACATTATTAGATTCTTTTAGGAGTGTTTGAGGTTTAGTTCCACATCGTAGTTTCTACTTATGAGTCCTTGTTAGTCCTTTAAATACTCCCTTGAGGGATGAATAAATGACACCTTTCATTTCTATTTTGTTATTTCAACATGGTATTAAGGCTATGTTTATTTCCTACCTAAATTTCTCGGCTTGCTTCTCTCCCGCTATTGTAAATTTCTTTTATTTCAACATGGTATCAGATCAGGAATTTCTTCCTCCCTGAAATTTCTCGCCCTAAAAATGTTGGCGACCTGAAATTTTTGTGGAAGACTTCCCCTCGCCCCGTTGCATCGCAGATCCCATCTATTTCTCCCCTAAGCCACTTCCGTCGTCTTGCTCCTCTCGTTCTCGTCGACGATGGCATCACCTGCTGTTCCCACCCCCGTCGGCGTGTCTGTCTTCTGATTCCGTCAATGGGAACGACTTCTGATCCCCACTACGACATCAACGATGGAGGGCTCTCATCGATGTTATCCCCATCTTTTCTTCTCTCGTTCGACAATCTCCCGTCTGGTACGAAGATTCTGTCATTCTCCTATCCCGATCCCGCCGCCTGAAGTAGATCTCGCCGCCTGGAGTAGATCTCGCCGCCTGGAGTAGATCTTGGCTGGATCTGGGCCCGATCGTCGGCAAAGAAGGAGACATGGCTTCTTCTTCGATCCTGGCTGCTGCTCTCGATGAGCATCTCCCACATGAGCTGTTCTCTGCTCGGTCGAGCCTCTGCCAGCACATATTCTCGGGGATTTCCATTGCCGAGCTCTCCTTTGCTACGACCTGCCGCCGTCCAGCCATTCAGCTCCTGCGATTCGACGATTTCGTTGCTTCCTCTAGCCGCAACTCCTCAATTTCAGCCACTGCAACCCCTTCCGGGGTGTTAATCTCTTGTCAATGATGGAGTTTCTTGATTAGTTGGTAGTTTTTTTGTGTCTTTAACAGTCTTGCATTGTCGTTGTTAATGTTTGTTTTATGTCTTGTTTTCATGCCTTCTTGCACGTGTGTTCCACGCTAGGGGGAGTTTTTGAGACGAAAGCGACTCAAATGGTATTTCCCTCCTCTCGCCTTAGTCCCACACGGTCCTCCCGGCTTTTGTCTTGATTTATTTGTGTCCCTATTTTTCTTCGTTGTTGGGAAGGCAGTATGATCTTTGCTGGTTGACCTTATCCCCGGTCACCCATCTGTTGATTTTATCTAACGAGTTCATGGTCGGTGGACCGATGATTGGTGGGATCGCTATGGTTCAGAATATCCCCGGTCGGATTCTCCACGATGGCTCGTTTGTTGATTTTATCCAGCGAGTTCATAGTTGGTGGACCGATGGTCGGTAGGACCGCTATGGTTTGGAATATCACCGGTCGGATTCTCCCCGTTGCCTCGTCTGTTGATTTGTCCCGCTTAGCCTACCACCATTACTTTTCTTTTTATCATGTTTTCAAGCTGGAGGTTTCCCCTCCAGCTTGAGGGGGAGTGTTGAAGTTATTAGGGCTATCACATTATTAGAGTCTTTTAGGAGTGTTTGGGGTTTAGTCCCATATTGTAGTTTCTATTTATGAGTCCTTGTTAGTCCTTGTTAGTCCTTTAAATACCCCCCTTGAGGGATGAATAAATGACACCTTTCATTTCGATTATGTTATTTCAACAATAAGCAACCTCAAACGCCTTATTAAACCAGAGAGGCGGATAAAGGGAGCAGATGATAACTTCTCCGTAATTTCTTCGAACGCTAGTGTGGTTGCCTTCGTCCATACAAAATCGCCCTTATGAAGGTAGTTCGTAAGGGGGGCCATAATCGAACTGAAACCTCTGACGAACCTCCTGTAGAAGGTGACAAGTCTGTGGAAACTACATGCCTCATGAATATTTATCGGGGTGGGCCACTTACGAATGCACTGGGCCTTGTCAGGGTCAACCGATATACCGAATGTAGACACGATGTAAGCAAGGAAATAGGCAGACACGGATAATAATGATCAGTTCTTCACATTGTTATTGAAATGCTCTTTCTGAAGGAGATCAAATATCAAGCGAATATGGTGCATGTGTTAGAATCTTGTGATCTAGAAGTAATCTTGTGATATGAACCTATAAGGTCACACATTAAGAATGTACGGAAAATGGATAAATGATTGTGTTGGTTTATGCTATATTAGATATAAATGAAACCAAATCCTGAATTTCCTCTCAAAACATTTTGCGAAATCTGCCTCTCTAAAATATAAAAGGGCGTGTAGTTTTGAAAACTACAAGATGCGCGTGCTTTTAGGACGTGCTTTTGAAGTGTGCTCATAGGGTTCTCAAGTATCCGACTTGGAGAGCAAGCAACCATTATTATGTCCCTCATTCCCGTAGTGATAACACTGAGAGATGAGAAAGAAGAGAATCTCTGTAGAAACAGAACTAGCATTTCGTATCAGCAATCATCTTCCAACCCCGAGCCTGTTGGACGAACTGCGAGGTGTTTCCGACATTCGTGTGGATACTTGTACAGACGTGGATCTTGTTTCGCGTTTTGGTTCTCAAACGCCAGTAATTTTTCACGAAATTTGATTTCGTCACAGGTATAAACTTATTTCTTAATTAGCTGGTTTTCGCATAGATCCTGTCGAGGGTTTCCTATATTTTCCGCTGTGCATTTGATGCTATAGATACCCAACAACAGGTGCTCGGTACGGCCTTGTCTGAATATTAATATATCATTGAATATACTACCATAAATTTTCCCACGTAAGACCGCAAAATCTGCGTAATCATCCTCATGAACATGTTGGGTGCGTTTGATAATCTAAATGGCATAACAAGCAACCTCAAGCGCCTTATTGAAATCAGGGAAGCGCAGAATGGTTGAGGATGATAACTTCTCCTTAATTTCTTCGAAAGCTCGTCTGACTGCCTTCGTCCAAACAAAATCGCTCCTACTGAGGCAACTCGTAGGGGGGGGGGGGCATAGTCGATCTGAAACCTTTGATGAACTTCCCGTAGAAGGTGGCAAGTCCATGAAAACTACCAGCCTTTTGAATATTCGTCTGGATGAGCTACTCACGAATGGACTTGAAATTGTCAGAGTCAACCGATATACGAATGCAGACACAATGTACCAATGGAAATGAACAGACATGGATAAGAATAAGCACTTCATCATATTGATATATAAGTGCTCTTTTCATAGGAGATCAAATACAAAGCGAATATGGTGTAGGTGTAGGTGCTCGGTGCGGCCCTGGCTGTATATCAATATATCATCAAAATATACTACCAAAAACTTGTCATGTAGGGCCGCAAGATCCGCGTCATCACCCTCATGAACGTGTTGGGTGTGCTCGATAATCCAAATGACATAACTAGCCACTCATACAGATCATCCTTCATCTTGAAGACCGTCTTCCACTCCCCCCTCTCACTCTAATCTGATGCTACCCACTACGCAGGTCGATTCCAAAAAGATTTGGGCACCAACCATCACGTCCAGAAGGTCATCGAGGCGGGGTATAGGAAAACATTATTTCACCGCGATCTTATTGATTGCACGGCTATAAATACCACATGCGCCAGCTCCCATCCTTCTTCGAATAAAGAAGGTACTGTTGGAGTTTCTGAGGTGATCTCAAAGCAATCAACAGTTAGTCTTACTGCCAACGCAATATGAGCCTATAGGGTCGCACATAAAAGTGTTTGGAGAAGTTGGAGAAAAGATTGTGTTGGCCTTACTCATATTGGATATGAGTGGAGGACCAATCCTATGACTGTTCAGAATTGAATTGAGAATGTCTCAAACGGGAAACAAGTACTATTGATGAATCGTCTAAATGGTTTAAACGAATTCTTTAGGACTTAGCAAAATTCGGGGAAAGTGTTTCGACGAATGGATTTATATCTATGAATTCGTTTAAAGTTTTTAGACGAAACTATGTCAATTCGTCTAATCGTATTTGTCTAAATTGTTTAGACGAATTTATGATGATTCGTCTAAAGTGTTTAGTCGAAATTGTCTGTTCGAATTCGTCTAAATTGTTTAGTCGAATTTAAGATAATTTGTCTAAAGTGTTTAGTCGAATTATAATACATTCGACGAATTTAAATCCTGGCAGAATTATTCTGTTTTTCCTCTGGTCTGCGGATAACCTATTTTATGCCTTGCGTATAAAAGAGACGCGATTAGGTCTTCTAAAGACATAAAACATATCGACTTTTTTTTGCGATATCAGAAGGGCCAAAAGACGGAAGCGTTCCGACTCATCGTCCCCGTCCGCCGATCTAGGTTTCGCCGACCGTCGCCGCCTCCTCTTCAACGGACCTAGCAGTTCGTGAGGACGCAGAGGTCTGTTCTTCTCCGACCCATTTCTTGTACGACAAGGCTTTGGGGTTCTCCTTCCTTGTGTGGATCTCTGTAGAGGGGCCGATCCATTTCGGTCCTTGGAATTCGAAGTTCGTCTACCAGATTTCTTCTTGGAGCATCTTGGTTGAGTATTGACTCAATCCCGCAAAGGTATATCGCATTATGCTTTCCTAATCTCTTGATTCATGAAATCCACAAGTTCCTTACCTTTTGGTTGTTCTTGTTATTTCTTCCGCTGCGCACATTTGATGTGCCTTTATCATCTTGAATGGTATATAGAAAACCCTACAGTGGTATCAGAGGGAGGTTGCGATCAAGTGCGTGTAAATCAGGAAATTTAGAAGTGTTATAAATGCCCAGATTTCTTCTTGGAACATCATTTTTAGTGGTGTTTTTGTGTGGTTTCTGGTGGTGGGATTTCAAAAATTGGTCGGGGCGCTGCCCCTTGGACCCCGTTAGGGGTTCTGCCCCTAAGACCCCGCCAGGGGCGCGGCCCCTTGGAACCCCGCCAGGAACGCATGTGATTGCGTTGCGATTTCATTGTTTCAGAGATTGTTTCTCCTTTGCAGTAACCGTTCCTCAAAATGGTTTGTGAAACCAAATGTCATGGATTTTGAATCTGACAGTGAGAGATGAGCATGTCTACTGCATAAGTGGAGTTGGTGTTCCTGTATTCAATGCATGTAAATCTGTAGATTTAGAAATTTTCTAAATGTTCAGATTTAGCCCCTCTTATCAAAGTGTTGATAATTTGTTTTTGTGCACATAGGGGATGCATTTGGTTTGCGAATGTTGTATTTCTATTTTGTGAATGTGCACTGTGATTAAATGTTAATCACGATGAAATGTTCATCTATTGAATAATAAAATCCCTTATCCAATATTAAGTATACGAATGCCTTCCGATGGATGACACTCTTCCTGCCTCCATCGATGAAGTGTGAGCTTGCCAAAGCAAGGTACATTAATCTATCTTGGTAAAGGTGCGAGCGGATATTTGTGATATCCCACTGTCGACATCGGGTCTATCTTAACTAGGTAACCTAAAAGGTTGAGTGCCTAGAGGCATAGGGTTGGCATGCTCCATATGATGGATGCGAATAAAAAGTTATTCACCAACCATACAAGAGTTGCATAGTGATGCAATTGACAAATGTTGTTTACCTAAATAACCGCATTATGAGAGGAACGCCAAATCGACACGTTGTGTGGGTGAAATATGAATCTTGTCCACTAAGAGAGTAGCTCGCATAAAATCTCCGAATCGAAATTAAGGGTTGTCGATTTGATTAAAATAGTGAGAGCTTTTAATAAAAGTCCTTATTAATATAAAATGTATTTTGAAATACATTACTAAAAGTTTTGCAAATTTATTGTAGAATTTCCATGGCAAGTGGATCACACTCCACCTTGTCCCTGAGGGCTATCCTTGAGAAGGATAAGCTCAACGGGACGAACTTCCTTGACTGGTACAGAAACCTGTGAATTGTTCTCAGGCAAGAGCGCAAGCTCTATGATGGCGTACGATCGCACGCGCATGTTTATTCCCGCAGGAGGTGGTGATCGGCGACCCGGTTGGGCGATCCGAGTCCGCGGATGCGCCCGGAGGGTCGTTCCGAGTTGAATCCATACATAACTTTATTATTTTTATGCTGCGTTTAGCCCAGATCGGCTCGGACACTTGCGGCCGTCCGATCGGGAGCCCTAATTTTATTTTAAGTTTAATTCCTGCATTCCTCCTATAAATAGAGGGGTTTTGATGTTAAAGGGGAGATTTGGAAGTTGCCCTAGAGCAGCCGTCCGGTCCAAGTTGGGAGTTCCCGATTCCTGCGCTCGTACCCCCCCTGCTGCGGCTGTTCCGCTTTCCGCCCGACGCCGAACCCGTAAGCCCCGACCTCCCCTCCCTCCACCCAATCGCCCCTCCTTCCTCTCCCCGTAGCAGCTTTCCCATCCTCCCAGCCCTACTCCATTTCCCCGACCTCCACAACCCGCATCCACCCCGTCGCATCAGCAGCCTTCCCATCCTCCCAGCCCTACTCCGTTTCCCCGACCTCCACAGCCCGCATCCACAGCCCGCATCCACCCCGTCGCATCACATCCACCCCGTCGCCCCCAAGTCCTCCCATCAGCAGCCTTCCCATCCTCCCAGCCCTTCTCCGTTTCCCCGACCTCCACAGCCCGCACCCCCCCACCATTCCGTGGAACCACCATTCCAGACGGAGGCACGCTCGCCGCGGATCTCCCCTCTAAGTCAAGCCGCCTCGTGCAGGAGCGAACCAAGGTATATTGGTGTTTGGTTGATTATTAGACTTCTTGTGTTGAACTATTGTGGTGGATGTTATTTTATGTGCTATTGTGTTGCTTGCGAGCGATTTGCGGGACCTTTACCGGCGCATTTCAGCCGATTTGCACCTCTTTCGTTGGTTGATCTGGACTGTTTCTGAGCATTAATATTTACTCTTGATTGTGTGGTTGCGCCTAAAGCTTTGTAAGAATTATTTGCTAGTAGATCTTTAATTTGCAATTGCTTCATGTATACACGCGCACCCTAGTCCATATTACTCTCCAAGAGTCGCGTTTAGGAGTGTCTGCATTTATCGGCGGACTACCACTGCATCATTTGGTATCAAAGCTAGGTTCCGCATTTCATTGCATGCTCCGTAGTGGTAGGGTCTATAGAAAACCAATGTCTGTTCAGAATAACACCGACGATCGGGCCGCCTGTTCGAATTCGGACATGACGACCGCCGAGTTTCAGCGCTTAGTCCTGGAACAATTCACCACCATTAAGAACGACATCGCTAGGGTCAACACTAGAGTCGATCAGATAGGGTCCCCTAGAGGTCCGACACCTGCACCACGTTATGAGGAACCCTTGGAGGACCCACGGGATGCTCCCCTCCCACGTAATCGACGAGCGAGAGAGATACCACATCGGGACCCTGCACCACGTCATGAGGAACCCTTGGATGATCCACGGGATGCTTCTCCTCTTGACCGACGTGTGCGAGAGATACCACGCCGGGACCCAGCTCCTCAGAGACGGACTCCTGAGCCGGCATATGATTATCGTCGGGACCCCGCTCCTCGGAGACGGACCCCCGAGCCTGCATTTGATTATCGTCGTCACCCTAGGCCACCATACGAGCCTCGCCCGCCGCCGGCCCGCCGTGGTCGCGGGCCACCCGTGCGACACGAGTACGATCTCGAAGAGCCATATGACGACTATGTGGAGCCCCGTCGGGAGCGCACCCCGGTAGAGGACGATCTCATTCGGCGCCTTCGAATTGATGCTCCCACCTTCGACGGTCATCTAAACCCGAAGGCCTTTAGTGACTGGCTCCTAGATATGGATCATTTCTTTGACTGGTACGAGATGCAGGATGAGCGGCGAGTTCGGTTCGCTAAGATGAAACTGATTGGCCAGACAAAAATGTTCTGGCTCAGCGTAGAGAGATCTCTGGAGAGAGGTGGGTACTATCCCATCACTAGGTGGGCGGAGATGAAACAACGATTGAGGGACAAGTACCTCCCCGACTCTTATCGAGATCAGCTTCTTGACCAACTCCATGCGTTACGGCAGGGATCGCTATCCGTTGCCGAATATATGACACGATTCGACGAGTTGATAGTGAGGAGTGACATTTGGGAGGAGCCTATCGTGACCGCATCTAAGTTTAGAGCTGGGCTTAGGGCTGAGATTCGGAGAGAGCTCATCCCACACCGCATAGAGACAGTCGAGCAGGTATTCCAGCTCGCGCTTGAGTATGAGAGCTATCTGCGCCTCCCGGGATCGAGGCAAACCACACACCGCCCCGATGCCCCGCCTCGCACCACCACGGATGCGAAGGGGAAGGTTTTGGTTTCGGCTGCCCCTAGGGCCGGGCCTGGCCAGTGCTTTCGATGTTTGGGCAGAGGACACCTTGCTGCTCAATGCCCTACGAGGAACCTGTTGATCGAGGACGATGGCGAGGAGAGCGCTGAGTTAGATGAGGTTGTGGTCGAGGAGATCACAGCAGAGGTGGGGGATGGTTGGGAGAGCGACGCAGAGAGATCGTTAGGACTGGGCGTCATCCGTCGCCTCCTGCACACCCCTCGTTCCGAGGAGGATTGGCGCCGCACATCGATATTCTATACATATTTTCAGAGTACGGGCGGACCCTGCAAGCTTGCCATAGACAACGGTAGTTGCGTGAACATTGTGGCGAAGAAAGGCTTAGAAAGGATGCAGCTAGCTGCCGAGCCACATCCCCACCCATACCGCGTCCACTGGGTGGACAAGTCTGCCATCCAGGTCACGCAGAGATGTCTTGTGCCGATCCGTTTAGCGCCCGTTGAGGACAAAGTGTGGTGCGACGTCATCCCGATGGACGTCGCACATGTCCTGTTAGGCCGCCCCTGGTTGTACGATCACGACGCCACGTGTTATGGACGTTCCAACACGTGCGTCTTCTTTGACAAGGGGCGGAAGATCACCCTCACCCCGACCCAGCCCAGGGACCCACCCAAGGGCCAGGTTGAGTCGTCTATTAGTGCCGGGTCCTCCAGGCCCGTACACATTTTGAGGATGAGTGATTTTCTTCGAGAGAGTTTAGACTTGGGGATGATGTACGTAGTGGTAGCCGCCGTGGCCTCCGACCCCACCACTGATCTTGAGAGTGTAGATCCGGATATCCGTCGCCTGCTGGACGAGTACACTGACATTATGCCGGAGGAGCTCCCCGACGAGCTTCCCCCTATGAGAGATATCCAACACGCTATAGACGTGATCCCAGGGGCATCTTTGCCCAACCTTCCCCACTATCGGTTGAATCTGACTGAGCATGCTGAGCTGAAGCGACAGGTGGACGATCTTCTGCGGAAGAAATTTATTCGAGAGAGCCTGAGCCCGTGTGCCGTTCCTGCCCTTCTTACCCCGAAGAAGGATGGGAGCTGGCGCATGTGTATCGATAGTCGCGCCATCAATAAGAATACGTTGAAGTATCGTTTCCCGATCCCCCGCCTCGATGACCTCCTCGATGCGATGGCTGGCGCCCAGGTCTTTACGAAGATCGACTTGAGGAGCGGGTACCATCAGATTAGAGTCCGGGAGGGTGATGAGTGGAAGACGGCTTTTAAAACAAAAGATGGCCTATACGAATGGTTAGTTATGCCGTTCGGACTCTCGAACGCGCCGAGCACATTTATGAGGGTGATGACACAGATTCTCCAGCCCTACATGGGCAAGTTCCTCGTGGTGTACTTCGATGATATACTGATTTATAGTCAGGGACGCACGGAGCACCTGGGTCACATTCGTCTAGTATTCGACCTCCTTCGGAAGGAACATCTATATGTTAACCTGAAGAAGTGTTCGTTCCTGTCCACGTCGGTCCATTTTCTCGGATATATTGTATCTCAGTCTGGCATCTCGGTTGACCCTGATAAGGTCAAATCGATTCGTGAGTGGCCCGTTCCGGCCAACATTCACGAGGCACGGAGCTTCCATGGACTGGCCACCTTCTACCGGAGGTTTGTCCTTGGGTTTAGCTCGATTATGGCCCCTATTACGAGTTGCCTTCGCAAGGGCGACTTCGTTTGGACTCCCGCGGCTACCAGAGCATTTGAAGACATTAAGGAGAGACTCTCGTCAGCACCGGTTTTGCGCCTCCCAGATTTTTCCAAGGCATTTGAGGTCGCATGTGACGCTTCTGGGGTAGGTATTGGTGGAGTGCTGAGCCAGGAGGGTCATCCAGTCGCATACTTTAGCGAGAAGCTCAATGTGGCCCGGCAGAGGTATTCCAATTACGATCGAGAGTTCTATGCCGTTGTACAGGCGCTCCGATATTGGCGTCACTATCTCCCACATAAGGAGTTCGTCCTGTATTCGGATCATCAGGCCTTGCGATATCTAGATTCGCAGAAGAAGTTAGGACACCGTCACGCGAAATGGGTGGAGTTCATGCAGGAATACCACTATGTTCTCAAGCACCGAGCTGGTGTTGAGAACAAGCCGGCAGATGCGTTGAGTCGCCGGGTCACCATTCTTCACACCATGAGCGCGCGAGTGGAGGGGTTTGAACGGATCCGCCATGATTATCCCGAGTGCCCTGATTTTGGCGACATTTACTCCGCATTATCGAGGGACTCCCCCGAGCCCCGCGAGGGTTTCCTCATTTCGGAGGGTTATCTGTTCTTTGAGTCACGTCTCTGCGTA
Source organism: Dactylorhiza incarnata (assembly GCA_033032865.1). Classification (NCBI taxonomy): domain Eukaryota; kingdom Viridiplantae; phylum Streptophyta; class Magnoliopsida; order Asparagales; family Orchidaceae; genus Dactylorhiza; species Dactylorhiza incarnata. The sequence goes on along the minus strand of JAWHQI010000126.1, from coordinate 6,408,733 downwards.
CCTCAGACGTCTCTGCGGGACTTCCTTGTCTGGGAGTTACATGCGGGCGGCGCCGCGGGACACTTCGGGCGCGACAAGACGATTGCGTTAGTGGAGGACCGTTTCTTCTGGCGTGGCCTGAAGAGGGATGTTACGCGGATCGTTCGTCATTGCCGCACTTGGCAGATAGCCAAGGGTTCTCGACAGTCTACGGGCCTGTACACCCCTCTGCCCATCCCCCACAGACCTTGGGCGGACATTAGCCTAGATTTCGTTCTAGGACTTCCGCGCACGTCGCGGAAGTTTGATTCGATCTTTGTCGTTGTAGACCGCTTCTCGAAGATGACCCACTTTATTCCATGTCATAGGACATACGACGCCCCCCACGTGGCGGCCCTGTTCTTCAGGGAGGTATTCAAGTATCATGGGTTACCCACGTCTATCGTCTCCGACCGCGACGTTCATTTTATGAGTTATTTTTGGAAAACGTTGTGGAAGAAGACCGGTACGACACTGAAGTTTTCCACCGCCTATCACCCACAGACGGATGGACAGACAGAGGTTGTCAACTGTAGTCTAGGGACCTTGTTGCGTTGTCTCGTTGGGGATAGTCCTGCCTCTTGGGACTCGGTCTTGCCCATAGCGGAGTTTGCATACAATAGCTCGGTTAACAGGACCACAGGATTGAGTCCATTCCATGTCATGTTAGGTTACGAGCCTAGGAAACCTGTTGACTTAGTGGATGTCCCGTTATAAGCTAGGCCTAGCGAGTCCGCCGAGTCATTCATTCAGCATATACACACACTACATGAAGCAATTCGAAGAAAGATCGCAGCCAATAATGATATCTACAAGACTCAAGCCGATCGGCACAGGAGGGAGCAGGTATTTGATGTTGGGGAGCAAGTTATGATACGCCTTCGACCTGAGAGGCTCCCCCAGGGGGCAGCGAAGAAGTTAAGTGCTCGTCGGATGGGTCCCTATACAGTCACTCGACGGGTCGGCGCGAATGCATATGAGGTTGACATACCACCCACAATGGGGATTCACCGAGTGTTCAATGTAGAAGACCTGACCCCATACTTTGAGGAGCGAGTGTACGAGGACCCCTATTCCTCACCCCCCACTGAGCCACAGTTCGACCCTCACCCACCCAGTGCCACTACACCCACCCTATCCAGGCAGTCGCCGGTGGTAGAGCACAGTTTGGCGGATCCCCCCTCTCGACCGGCCGGCCCAGCTGCACAACATTCTGATGGAGATACATTGATATGAAAGTCGCCTGCACCCACGGGAGAGGCGTTACGGATCGTTGGTCATGACTTCACAGCGACGGGCAGCTCGATGGTCCGACGGTACTTGGTTCATTGGCACGCCCGCCCAGCTTCTGACGACGCATGGATTTCTGCTGAGGAGCTCGAGAGACTCGCCCCTGACCTTCGCCGAGAGTACGATCATCTTCACTCACCGGAGATGAGTGCTTTCAAGTCTGGGGGAGTTGATGGCGTACGGTCGCACGCGCATGTTTATTCCCGCAGGAGGCGGTGATCGGCGACCCGGTTGGGCGATCCGAGTCCGCGGATGCGCCCGGAGGGTCGTTCCGAGTTGAATCCATACATAACTTTATTATTTTTATGCTGCGTTTAGCCCCGATCGGCTCGGACACTTGCGGCCGTCCGATCGGGAGCCCTAATTTTATTTTAAGTTTAATTCCTGCATTCCTCCTATAAAAAGAAGGGTTTTGATGTTAAAGGGGAGATTTGGAAGTTGCCCTAGAGCAGTCGTCCGGTCCAAGTTAGGAGTTCCCGATTCCTGCGCTCGTACCCCCCCTGCTGCCGCTGTTCCGCTTTCCGCCCGACGCCGAACCCGTAAGCCCCGACCTCCCCTCCCTCCACCCCATCGCCCCTCCTTCCTCTCCCCGTAGCAGCTTTCCCATCCTCCCAGCCCTACTCCGTTTCCCCGACCTCCACAGCCCGCATCCACCCCGTCGCATCAGCAGCCTTCCCATCCTCCCAGCCCTACTCCGTTTCCCCGACCTCCACAGCCCGCATCCACAGCCCGCATCCACCCCGTCGCATCACATCCACCCCGTTGCCCCCAAGTCCTCCCATCAGCAGCCTTCCTATCCTCCCAGCCCTTCTCCGTTTCCCCGACCTCCACAGCCCGCACCCCCCCACCATTCCGTGGAACCACCATTCCAGGCGGAGGCACGCTCGCCGCGGATCTCCCCTCTAAGTCAAGCCTCCTCGTGCAGGAGCGAACCAAGGTATATTGGTGTTTGGTTTATTATTGGACTTCTTGTGTTGAACTATTGTGGTGGATGTTATTTTATATGCTATTGTGTTGCTTGCGAGCGATTTGCGGGACCTTTACCGACGCATTTCAGCCGATTTGCACCTCTTTCGTTGGTTGATCTGGATTGTTTCTGAGCATTAATATTTACTCTTGATTGTGTGGTTGCGCCTAAAGCTTTGTAAGAATTATTTGCTAGTAGATCTTTAATTTGCAATTGCTTCATGTACACACGCGCACCCTAGTCCATATTACTCTCCAAGAGTCGCGTTTAGGAGTGTCTGCATTTATCGGCGGACTACCACTGCATCACTCTATGTCTTCGAAGGGGAAGCCCCTACAGAGCCGACCGGGAATACTCCGCGAGCAGACAAAGATGCTTACAAGAAGTATCAGGATGATACCTTGGATGTGGAATGCCTCATGTTTGCTACCATGTCCTCTGAGCTTCAGAAGCAACACGAGAGCATGTGTGGTTATGAGATAATCGAGCATCTCAAGAAAATGTTCGAGGGGCAAGCTCGACAAGAAAGGTTTGACATATCTAAGGCATTCTTTCAGTGCAAGATGCGAGCTCGAGATTCAGTAGGGACTCACTTACACAAGATGATTGGGTATATAGAGAATCTTGAAAGACTGGGTTTTCCCTTGGGCCAAGAGTTGGCCACAGATCTGATCTTGCAATCGTTGCCGGACAGTTATGAGCAGTTCGTCTTGAACTATAACATGAATGAAATAGACAAGACACTGCCCGAGCTCCTAGGCATGTTGAGAACTGCTGAAAATAATATGAAGAAGGTTAAGCCTGCTAGCCCCATATTGATGGTGCATAAAGGCAAGAGCAAGAGTAAGGGATTAAAGAAGACAAAGATAGGATCTAAGTCTCATCTTGATCCCAAATCTTCCGCACTGAAAAAGAAAGGTCTGGCGAAGGAAAGAAAGTGCCACCAATGCGGTAAGGCAAGACATTGGTGGCGGAACTGTCCCTTTTATATTGAGGATCTGCAAAAGAAGAAGGAAAGTGTGACTTCCACTTCAGGTATTTACGTTATAGAGATAAACATTTCTGCTCCTTCATCTTGTGTATTGGATACCGGATGCGGTTCTCACATTTGTACAAATGTGCAGGAACTGAGAAGGAGAAGAATGCTGGGTAAAGGGGAGGTAGACCTGCACGTCGGAAATGGAGCAAGAGTTGTTGCCGTTGCCGTTGCCGTTGGTATCTATTGTCTTTCTTTGCCCACTGGCCTTGTAATAGAATTAGATAACTATTATTTTGTTCCAGCCATAACTAGAAACATTATATTCATTTTATGTCTTGACATGAAAGGTTTTTCATTTATAATTAAGAACAATTGTTGTTCAATTTTTATGAACGATGTTTGTTATGGTGTAGCCCAATTGTTTAATGGTTTATATGTTTTGAACTTAGACCATCCGATCTATAATGTAGAAAATACTAAAAGACTAAAAACAAATGACTCAAATCCTACGTACCTTTGGCATTGCCGTTTAGGCCATATAAATGAGAAACGCATATCCAAGCTCCATAGAGATGGACTAATTGACTCATTTGATTATGAATCATTTGAGAGATGCGAGTCATATTTATTAGGCAAGATAATGAAAGCTCCTTTCATTAGTTGTAGTGAGAGGGCTGATGATCTCTTGGGTATAATACATAGTGTGTATGCGGACCCATGAGTTCTATGGCTAGAGGTGGGTTCTACTACTTCGTTACATTTACTGATGATTTCAGTAGATACGGATACATGTTTCTTATGAAGAACAAATCCGAGACCTTTGAAAAGTTCAAAGTGTTAAAGAATGAAGTAGAGAACCAAATGGGAAAAAGGATAAAAGCACTCCGATCTGATCGAGGTGACGAATATCTGAGTAATGAGTTTCGTGATCATCTGAAAGAGTGTGGTATTGCATCACAGCTCACTCCGCCCGGAACACTGCAACATAATGGTGTTTCTGAGAGGAGGAATCGTACCTTGTTAGACATGGTGCGATCGATGATGAGTCATACAGATCTGCCTGTTTCTTTTTGTGGTTTTGCTCTAGAGACTGCCGCTTTCACACTAAATCGAGTTCCAACGAAGACAGTTAAAAAGACACCATATGAGATATGGACTAGGAAGCGTCCTAGTATGTCGTTCATTAAGATTTGAGGCTGTGAGGCCTACGTACGACGTCAAATGCTTGACAAGATGGAACCCAAATCAGATAAATGTTATCTAGTGGGGACCGTGCGGTATCCTCGGGAGACCAAATGGTACTACTTCTACCTGCCGTCTGAGGGCAAAGTGTTTGTCGCAAAAACTGCTGTCTTTTTGGAGAAAGAGTTCTTATCCAGAAAGACTGCAAAGGTAGAACTTGAAAAAGTTCAAGAACCACAAACAATGATCGAACCGGAATTGGAACATGAGCAAGGACTACAAGAAGTTGTAGCTGGAGAGCCTGCTTAAGAAACACAAGTCCTACGTAAATCTGTTAGACCAAGATTTGAGTCTGAGAGATATGGATTTCTCGTGTCTCAAATAGGTAATGTGTTGCTTATGGATCATGATGATGAGCCTACAACCTACCAAGATGCTATGAATGGACCTGACTCCGAGAAGTGGCTTGAGGCCATGAAATCTGAAATGGACTCCATATATGCAAACCAAGTTTGGACCTTGGTGGAACCACCTGAAGGGGTACGACCCATAGAGTGCAAGTGAGTCTTCAAGAAGAAGACCGACATGGATGGGAATGTACAGACATTCAAAGGCAGGCTGGTGGCTAAAGGTTTCAGGCAAATTCATGGTATTGACTATGATGAAACTTTTTCCCCTGTGGCCATGGTCAAGTCCATCAGAATTCTACTTGATATTGCTGCGTATTATGACTACGAGATCTGGCAAATGGATGTCAAAACGGCTTTCCTTAATGGAAACCTCCATGAGGAAGTGTATATGACACAACCCGAGAGTTTTGTATCTCCAAGTGAAGCCACTAAAATATGCAAGTTGAATCGATCCATTTATGGATTGAAACAAGCTTCTCGAAGTTGGAATCTTCGTTTTGATGAGAAAATCAAAGAGTTTGGTTTCATCAAGAACGAGGATGAGCATTGTGTTTACAAGAGAATTAGTGGGAGCATTGTTGTCTTCCTGATATTGTATGTGGATGTCATACTGCTGATCGGGAATGACATTCCGACCCTGCAAGTTGTTAAGAACAACCTAGGGAGCTGCTTTTCTATGAAGGACTTGGGTGAGACGACTTATATACTTGGTATTAAGATCTATAGAGATAGATCGAAGAAGTTGCTGGGTTTGACCCAGAGTACATACATTGAGAAGGTGTTGAAATGGTTCAACATGCTTGAGTCCAAGAAGGGATTCTTACCCATGTCACATGGTGTGAGTCTCTCTAAGGACCAGTGTCCTAAATCTTTGGAAGATAAGTTCCGCATGAAATTGATTCCATATGCTTCGGCAATTGGATCAATCATGTATGCAATGTTGTGTACTCGACACGATGTTTCTTATGCTTTAAGCATGACGAGCAGATATCAGTCTGATCCTGGTGATAGTCACTGGATTGCTGTCAAGAATATCCTAAAGTACTTGAGAAGGACTAAGGATATGTTCTTGGTGTATGGTGGAGATGAAGAGCTCGTTGTAAATGGTTACACGGATGCTAGCTTCCAGACTGATAGGGATGATTCAAATTCCCAGTCAGATTTTGTATTTTGCCTTAATGGAGGAGCTGTAAGCTGGAAAAGTTTCAAGAAAGAGACAGTTGCCGATTCTACGACTGAGGCCGAGTATATCACTGCTGCAAATGCGGCGAAGGAGGCTGTGTGGATTAGGAAATTCATCAGCGAGCTTGGTGTAGTTCCTAGCATTGTTAGTCTCGTAGTTCTCTACTGTGACAACAATGGTGCAATAGCCCAAGCTAAGGAACCTAGATCTCATCAGCGCTCCAAACACATACTTCGGCGGTTCCATCTTATTCGAGAGATTGTCGATCGAGGAGATGTGAACATTTGCAGAGTACCGACTGAAGAAAACATAGCGGATCCACTGACAAAGCCTCTTACGCAAAAGAAGCATGATGTTCGTGTTAGATCAATGGGTATTAGATACCTGAATGATCGTCTTTAGTGGGAGCCTTGTGGATTATATGTTTGTTGGTTGTTTATTCATTTGATAAATTGTGATATGTACTGTGTTTTTCATTTTACATTTATGACAAGCTCTTATTGTTCTGTCAATAGTTTCTATTTGATAGATTAATTAGCATAATAGATGCCCTTAGAATGTTTGCTTCCATAGGAATTTAAGTACGTGACTTGAATGTGAGGGCCTATGTATAACAAGAAGCTTCATTCTTACATGGTCCCTAGTCGGAGTATCATCTTAGAAGTTGAAGGGCAATGCTGATACGTTAAGATTAGCCTGTGCGTTGATTGATGACCGGTTCTCTTAGGTCATGATATTGTGATATCAAGTCATCACATGAGTACTTGTTAGTGAACAAGTTGTACTGGACAGACCCACCTTGAGACTACCTTGTGGATTGTTATATGAACGTGTCACAAGTAGGTCTCAACTGACAATGGTGTTTGTAGTTCTTTGACCTGAAGTCACATCATTCATCAAGTGAGGAAGAGCGTACTTTGATGTCATCTAAAGTCTTCCTTGAGAAAGGTTGATGATAAGGGTGGTTATTGGGTATATTACGATTCATTTGAGTGTTTGTGTGTGGACAGATATGGAATTTGTCCTCCTTTATGACCTTTTCACAGCGTTTTGTCCTTCGCTCTTTCTACTTGAACCATTGAATTCTGTTGCGCCTCAAACCCCCGAAGGTCTAGATCGCGCGCCGGATTATTACCAATGTAATCGTAAAAAGTTAATTTTTCGGGAATTTTAGACCAAGCAGCCGACATTCTCGCTTCCGCTTCGTCCACACGGGTGCTTCCACCCGCAGGTAAACAGTCCCTGTGACTGCGGTGAACCTTTCAACTCGCCAGAATCATGACCACTTGTTCGTTTTGACTATCGTCGCGACCATGAAAAAAAAGGCCTTTTCGGTTTTCTTACGCGTTACTCACCCGTCCTCCACTGGAAACATGGTGCCTCAAAGAATTCCTCGATGCCTGTCGTGGCCTTGCGCCTACCCCGAAGTAGCTCGAGCGAAGCGAAGCCCTTGCAAGCAGCAGAACAACCTCCCGCGCCCAACCGGCCAGCAAGAAGAGGGATCGAAACTGCGAGCCGGAGATTTTATCGAGTTACATCCATGGGCCCCTTGATGGAATGAGACCGAGAAATGCATGGCCATGCTGGGTTGAGCCAATATATGATATTGAGCTTACCGCTCTCTTAAGGTCTATTCTAGATCAGGAAACTAGGATTAAACAATGATGAGGGTGACCCGGTCCATGCCTCTAGTTCTATTCGGATGTAAGGGACAAAGGAACAAGACAACACTGATACATTGGTTAAGACAGGCTTATTGAGTTATGAACTCTTATTGCTTGGGTAGCATTGATGTATTGCTAGATGCCGCTCATTGTTTGTGAGACTTTTGTTGATACTTTGTGATCAAGTGGGAGACTGTTGAAGTTTCAGAGGTGATCTCAAAGCAATCAACAGTTAGTCTTACTGCCAACGCAATATGAGTCTATAGGGTCGCACATAAAAGTGTTTGGAGAAGTTGGAGAAAGATTGTGTCGGTCTTACTCATATTGGATATGAGTGAAGGACCAATCCTATAACTGTTCGGAATTGAATTGAGAATGTCTCAAACGGGAAACAAGTACTATTGATGAATCGTCTAAATGGTTTAGACGAATTCTTTAGGACTTGGCAAAATTCGGCGAAAGTGTTTCGACGAATGGATTTCTATCGACGAATTCGTTTAAAGGGTTTAGACGAAACTATGTCAATTCGTCTATTCGTATTCGTCTAAATTGTTTAGACGAATTTATGATGATTCGTCTAAAGTGTTTAGTCGAAATTGTCTGTTCGAATTCGTCTAAATTGTTTAGTCGAATTTAAGATAATTCGTCTAAAGTGTTTAGTCGAATTATAATACATTCGACGAATTAAAATCCTGGCAGAATTGTTCTGTTTTTCCTCTGGTCTGCGGATAACCTATTTTATGCCTTGCGTATAAAAGAGGCGCGATTAGGTCTTCTAAAGACATAAAACATATCGACTTTTTTTTTCGCGATATCAGAAGGGCCAAAAGATGGAAGCGTTCCGACTCATCGTCCCCGTCCGCCGATCTAGGTTTCGCCGACCGTCACCGCCTCCTCTTCAACGGACCTAGCAGTTCGTGAGGACGCAGAGGGCTGTTCTTCTCCGACCCATTCCTTGTACGACAAGGCTTTGGGGTTCTCCTTCCTTGTGTGGATCTCTGTAGAGGGGCCGATCCATTTCGGTCCTTGGAACTCGAAGTTCGTCTATCGGATTTCTTCTTGGAGCATCTTGGTTGAGTATTGACTCAATCCCGCAAAGGTATATCGCATTATGCTTTCCTAATCTCTTGATTCATGAAATCCGCAAGTTCCTTATTCTTTGGGTTGTTCTTGTTATTTCTTTCGCTGCACACATTTGATATGCCTTTATCATCTTTAATGGTATATAGAAAACCCAATAGATACCGCACATGGACTCAAACTATTGTGGACAAAATTCTCCTGAAGAAAGCCATCAACTTACTGCTTTAGCTCGGCGTGTTCAGTTGGGTTCATGCGGTAGTGGGGTAAGTTGGGTAAAGATGCCCCCGAAACTACTTCATAGGGGGGAGCTTGTCAGGGAGCTCCTCATACATGATATCAGAATAATCATCCACCAAATGACGGATGTCTGGGTCAGTAACCACACTGTCTATAAGGGCCACATAAGCCAAGGTGGCAACCACTACGTACACAACCCCGGTGTCTAAACTCTATCTCAAAAAGTCACCCTTCCTCAAGATATGCAATGGTCTCGAAGACCCCGCGCAATGAATGAGTAGACCCTACCTTCCAAGGTCCTTGGGTCGAGTTGGGGAGAGGGTAACCTTTCGACTTTTATCGAAAAATACACGTGTTTGATCTGCCATAACATGTGGTATCACGATCATCTAACCATGGTCGTTCTAGCAGTACATGCACTACGTCCATACGGATAACGTCACACCAGACCTTATCCTTGAAGGACGCTTAGTGTATATGAACTAGGCATCACTGGGTGACCTGGATAGCATACTTGTCCATACAAAGGACTCGATAAGGATGTGGATGTGATTCCGTTGTGAGTTGCATACGCTCCAGTTCTTTCTTAGCTACGATGTTACACAACTACTACTATCAATGGCTAACTTGCAGGGACCACCTGCACTGGGAAAATAAGTATAAAAGATAGCCGTGGGTGTCAGTCCTCTTCTGCACAAGGGAAAAAGACGGCGAATCACTCCTAACTCTAGTGCAAGCTTGTAGATGTCGGTTGACATGTTCGACAAGTCGGCCGAAATGGCTATTTTGAGGAGAAAATGACACATTTTCGCCATATTTGCCAAAAGTTGCGTTTTCCATTATTGAGGGTGATATATCAGACGAAACTGGTATATCGCCGAAAACAGCGATGATAAATTGTAAGCTTATATAATATAATATATGAAAAAAATTCGTTGTTTTCTCTTTTATTTTTCGACACCGCCTCATTTCACTTCCGACATGCCCTAATCTCTTCAGTTGCCATTTCAATTCTCTCCTCTCTTCCCCTCTGGTTCTCTCGCGATTCTATGCCTCTCTGGGCTCTGGTTCCCTGGTGGTTCTTATATTTGGGCTCTAGTTCTCTAGTGGTTCTTTCGAGATTTCTCTGGTTCCACGCTACCGTCTGCGGTTACTTCTTCTTGACACTGTGAGCTTTATAAGCTTTTGGTGGTTTGCGTCGAGGTTTTGTGGTTCTCGACTACTTTTTTGCTCTCCTCCATGGCTCATCTTCTCTGCAGTCGGCATGGTGAGGTTTGTAAAGAATTTTCATTTTTGCGATTTCTGCGGCCTTTTTTGGTTTTTGCGGGAAGTATGAAATGAGGCTTTATTGTTTTATCATCTGCGACTGCTTCCTCCATTCCTCCCTTCCTCTTTTCCTCTCTTCATCTTTTTCTGTAGGATGTGAATTACAGGATTTTTGCGGCTTTACCGTTCTATAATTTGCGTTTGCTTCCTCCCTTCCTCCATTTTTGTGGGATGCGAATTAAACTGTCTCTACGGCTTTATTGTTCTTCCATCCGCTGCTGCTTCCTCTCTTCCTCTATTTTTGTGGGATGCGAATTACCTGGTTGTAGTTATTAAGAAATTATTTAATGGTTGTTGCTCTGGTTTAGGGTTTAATCATGCGATCATTTCTGCTTAGTAATGGTTTAATTGCTGCCATTCTTCAATAGTAAAATTGTTGATATGTGTTGAACAGTGCTTTATTTTTAGGGGCTTTTTCGTTGGCCCTAATTTTATATATTATTGAAATATTGCAACGTATGTAAAATAAAGATGTGAAATAAAAATTCATCTGTGGACTCGAGTTTCAACCTTAATTTTGCAACAAATAGGGAGAATTTTGTATGATATTTGTTGAACCTAGTACCCTCTCTTTGTTTACTTACACTGAGCATGTCTGATGATTGATGAATGATTATATTGAGTTGCTCTCGGCAAATGACATTCCATTTTATATTCTTATTGAATAATGACAAATGAGGAGAATTTTTTGGAATAATGAATTGATTCAATAATTGAGGAATGTTGATTGTCTGATAGGTGCTCTATATTTGTTCTTTTTTGCTATAGTCTTGGGTGGGACTTTTTGGTAGAATGTGAGATTGCCATTCTCATATTTGCCTCATTGGTAAAAGTCCTCAGAAGAGCTGATGAGGACACACCTTCAATGAGATGGTTGTATGGTGATATGAAGAAGACTAGAGAGGATGTTGATGCTGCTTTGGAGTTTAAGGAGAATAAATATCTTCCTATATGGAAGTTGATAGATTGAAGATTAAACAACAAAATGAGCAGCCCTCTGCACCTAGCATGCTATTTCCTGAATCCCTTCTTCTATTACCCAAATAGGGAAGAGATATATGCTGACCCAAAGTTTATGGGTGGATTTATTGAATGTCTCACAAAAATATACTCTCACGATCCTTCTATGCAAGATTCTTTTACTGTTGAGGTTGAAGTTTATCAGCTAGAGCAAAAATTATTTGCAAAAGACATGACAAATAGGCAAAAAGTCATCATTTAATCCAGGTATATTTTCAATATTACATTGTTATAATATTTTTACCAAGCAATTGTTGAATTATGTTTGTGTATTAATAATTTTTATCTACTAGTAGCTCATTGTTGGAAGTTCTTTGGAATTAAAACTCCAAATATGAGAACTATAACCATGAGAACTTTGAACTTTAGAACTAGTTCCTTCGATTGTGAATGAATTGGGGCACTTTTGAGATGGTAACTTCTAAATATATATATATATTTATTTATTCAGTTGTTCTTCTTCAAAAGAGATGATACAGTTTAAGCTGAAATGATCTTGTATTTGTGAAGGAAAAGTTTGAATGATCTTGTATTTGTGAAGTTCAATTTTAAGCTGAAATCTAAATATTCAGATCCATCTCGAAACTCATTATTTACAAAAAAGTATTGATGAAGGAAAAGTTTCTGAGTGGTTAGTGAGTCCTGTTGAGGATGATGCAAATGATGATGATGAAGTGTGTGTTGGAGAGGGGCTGACTTGGGCTCAGATTGGTGACATTGATGATATTGATGTGGGTGTTAGGAGAAGAGTTAGGTCATCTTTGAAACAGACATGCACAGAAAAAGCGAAATGAAAACGTCCTATGTCGAATAGGGACAAGGATGAGAATTCTGAGGAGGATATTCATGTTGCATTAATGCTTCGAACTTCCTAATACTACACAACATATCAAGAATCATGATGTTATTTAAGTGAGTTGTGTTCAGTTGATTCTTTTCGTCATGTTCTTTAATATAGTTTTGACTATAATGTTCATTTATTGATTTCAGGAAAATAATGTTTTAGTAACAGATGTTTTTGAGCACTCACAATTTTGTAATAAGCTGAGGTACAACTTTATTTTGCATATTTTTATAACATTATCAAAAATTTATCTTAATATGAATTTGTGAAGTTATATTACATGATTGAAAGTACGTAACATTTATTATTTGTTATCAAATATGTAGACTCTTTTTTGTAAAATCATCCATTAAAATGTAGTTGAGTTTTATCCTTTGAATTTAAGTTTACACTTCATTATATAAAATAATTTTAATCTAATTAATAAATGAAAAATATTATGTTAAAATTATGTGTGTATATATATATATATAATATTAAAATTTGACATTTTGAAATGTCCCTGATATATCCCCCGCAATTCAACATCCGACATTTAAAACTTAAACTGACATGTGTCCGACATCCGACATATGCAACCTTGTTCTAGCGACCTCTAAGTGTTCTTTCCCAACCGTCTTCCACTGTCGCCATAATCTACTCAACGAGACATCCTTAGCCTCAGTGTTGGGCTCATCCTCCTCTTCAATCAACAAATTTCTATTGGGGTATTGTGTGGCCATGTGTCCCCTACCTGAGCATCTGTAGCACTGGACACTCCTGCCTTGGGAGCTCCAGGAATAATCACTTTGCCTTTTGCATCCACGGGGATGCAAGGAGGTGATGTGGCAGTGGTTGTGGTCGGGACTAGCCTCCTGAATGTGAAAGTGTCAAGTTGAGGGGTGACCTATCTCAGGCCCGCTGTGCGGAAGTACTGCTCATACTTAAGGGCGACCTGAAACATCTGCTTCACTTTCTCAACTCTATGAGGAATTAGTTCCCTCTGGATATCGGACCTAAGTCCGGCCCGAAAGTGGGACGTGGCCGCAATAGACTCCTTTAAAATGTTGCTCCTCACCACTAGCTCATTGAATCATGACATACACTAGATAGCAGATAGGGTCCCCTGGTGAAGGGCGTAGGGCTGAGCTCTATAAGAGGGGGAAAATATTTTTCCTTCAACTGTTGTTTCATTTCTACCCATCAGTTAATGAGGTAATATCCGCTCGATCAAGAGATCTCTCAAGGCTCGTCCAGTAAATCTTGACTTGCCCATGTAACTTCATCTTGGTAAACCGCACTCGACTCTCGTCACTCATGTTGGAACTTTAGTTTTGATTTGAGTTAGGATCCACCTTTAATGTCTAAGTTTCTATCATAACTCATCTTATAACTTAGAACAAATCCCATTCAAAAAGAAGGTTGAAAAGAGACATAATTAATAGGCTGAAAAATAAGAGAAGAATAAAAATAACACATGTTCTCTGCGTTCGACGAACGGCTACCTGCGTTCGACGACGACGCTCTGCACTCGACGAATGATATTCATTCTGCGCTCGACGCTTTTGCTCAAGCTCAGCGCTCGACGCTTTTGCTCCAGCTCAGCGGTCGACGCTTTTGCTCAAGCTCAGCGGTCGACGCTTTTGCTCAAGCTCAGCGGTCGACGAATTTATCCAGGCTCAGCGGTCGACGAAAAGTTGCGTTCGACGAACTCAAGTCTGCGTTCGACGAACAGCTCAATACTTCAGCGGTCGACGAAATTATCCAGGCTCAGCGGTCGACGAATCCTTCCGTTCGACGAACTCCAGTCTGCGTTCGACGAATATTCAGCAGATGTTCAGAACAATGAATCAAATGTTCAGTTCGACGAATCAAATGATGAGGTCGACGAACTTGAAGCTGAGCTCGACGAATATCTTCAGCATTATTTTATATCATTCTCAGTTCGACTAATATGCTGTCAGAGTTATTAAAGCAATATTTATTATTTCTATTTATATATATATATATTGCTGATTTAACATTACAGCTGTTGAAGCATTAAATGCTATAGCCGTTGGCAGAAACAATAAATATTGTAGCCGTTGCAGCAAGCTAAAGACGACAAGTTATGTTCTCGAGGAATCCTGAAGTAAAAGAGACGTTATCTATTTCCTCTTCCGTCGGCAAGGATTCAAATCAGCCCAGGAAAGAGGACAATAGCTTTACACGACAGCAGGAGACAACTCTTCATTACAACAGATTATTATATAACAGATTATATACAGCTGTTTCTCTCGACAGATTACATATACAGAATATATCAATATTGCTGTATAGGAAAAGAAAGAGAAAGAGAGAAACAGAGAAGCAAAAAGAAAGAAGAACATATCAGAGTTCTTGATACAAAGAACAATATATTTATATCTTGCTTTTTGCTAACTCTTCTCTTGCAGATCATCTACAACCTGAGACACCAATCTATATCAATTGCTCAGGGATCTAAACTGCAAGAAGAGAAGAGGAGTATTGCAATCTAGAGAAGGAGCTTCATTCTCAAGCTGTCATCAAACTAAATCAGACAGGGAGAGCTCTCTTCAACATCATCTTCAAGTGTCTTCTCAGCAAAGAGAAGAACAACATAACATTTTCTGTTTTCTTTATTTCTCCCATCTTGTACAGGGTTATAACTCCCTTCAAAAGTTAACTCCCGGTGACAGGCCACCTTAGCAAAAACCTGCATCTTGGTTAGGGCACCTGATCAAAAGCTCCCTTGGTTTTTAAGCACCTTATCAAAAGCTTATTGGTGATTTGGGCACCTGATCAAACCTCCATTGGTGTGTGGACACCTTATCAAAAAACCCTTGGTGTGAGGGCACCTTATCAACAACCTCCAGTGGATTCCTACCAGTGGGTAGAAGAGTAGATGTACCCAGGTTGATTGGAGAACTACTATATATCTTGTGTCATCTGGTTTGCTTTGCTTGTTTGTGCTTTGTTTTATGTTTTTATGAGCTGTGATTTTTATGCCCTCCTAGTGTTTGATTTTATTACTCACACATCACACATACATATATATAACATTACTTTTAAATAAACATAAACAAGAGCCTTTAAGATATTAAAAACTAAAACTCCTTTCAACTCATCTCATAGCACTCAAAGTAGCGGTCCATGTCCAGGAGTCAATTGTTAAATGTCTTCAGGTCCAGGTGAGCGTCGAAGGATGGTGCGTCGATGCGGATGCACTGGGTAATGTCATCTTCGGTTGGGGCCGCTTTGCGGCGTGGCTTCTAGGAGTCATCATAATGTTCGTCATAGTCATAATCATATCATGTTGGTGGAGCACGACCTCTACGAGCCTATGGAGGGGGAAGACGAGGTTCATCGAGAGGGCGGTAGTGTCTCAGTGGGGATGGGCCCTGTCGATACTCGTAGGACTGCTCGGGATTCCTTCTCGCAAGTGGAGTGAGATCTCGACGAAGCACGTCTCTAGCTCGTCTCTCAGGGGGTGGTAAAGCTTCCCGGGGATCGTCCGAGAGATCATCATAACGTAGAGGTGGAGCCTGCCCTCTCAGTGTTTCTAATTGATTAACTCTAGTGCTAACCCTAGCGATGTCATCCCTAATGATGTCAAACTGGTCCCATCTCCTTGAAGCATTAAATACAAGTCTTTGGAACTCGGCGGGCCGAGGGTGTCATGTACGAATTCAAATCGGCAACCCGGTCTTTGGTGAGATTCGGGTCAAACATAGATGATCAGAAGAACCTACACCACTACATAACATATATTGTGGCCCAACTTTGGGCTCTGATACCAATTTAATGCATGTTAAGTTGTGAGTGCGGGTGTTCTACGATGCAACCATAAGTGGAGTTCAGAATGACTACTGAAAACCTAAATGATGATGTGGATGCAATTAAAAGAGTTCGATTAAAATTTAAGAATAATTAATTAATTAAAATAGTCTATTCAGAAGCACATTTACTTGCAGAAATTGAATGGAATAACAAATATTAATTAACATACATTGAAGTGCATATATTTTTAAGCGCACAACGAATAAGCCCTGCAAATTAGATGATTTCACGAAAACAAAAGCATATAATATAACATCCAGTAAAATATTGTCCCAATACACAATAGTAGGAAACAAGAACACCAAACTACGACTTACACGTGTAGGCGTGGGCGAAATTCGGCACTGTTAGAGGGAGAAAGAATGGCAAGCAGGCCTTGGAAACACTCTGGAAGGGTACAACTGTTAGTCGGTGAACTGGAAGGAAGTAGGGCTAGCCTGGACGTAATTGGAGGGATGTGGTTGGGTTGCTGCAAGTAGACCGCAACTTGTATGGAGAGGGGAAGCTGACAAGTTGATGTAGGGTTTTTGTGGGTGATGGCAGGGGCAGTTTCAGTTTGTGGTGGAGAAGGTCAGTTTGCGGCAATGGGGGAAGGAGCCGTGCGATTAGAGGAAAAGTCGTGTGAATGAAGGATATGTGGGGATGCAACTTGCAATGGGGAAGATCGAGAAGGATGCGGTTTGCGAAGGAGAAGGTCGTGAGGGTTGCGGCTTGTGATGGAGGAGATCGTGAGGGCTGCGACAAGGTGAAGGGGATACGGGAAATGAGTCGCACTTTGGGGTCATGACATCACACCATGTGGACTGATGGTTATGGGTTTCAACTTCCAAAACTTGATCCCTAACACATCAGCTTGCATGGGTATAAATAGAGGGATACAACTAAGGCACCAAATCTGACGACTCATAATGCACGAACCGATCAGATGTCAAATTCATCTCGAAAATAAAAAATAAATACATGTAACAAACTCAGAACGACCATCCAGACACTTCTGTGGACTTGGATCGTCCGAACGGACAACAGATCATCGTCTCCCGCGGGAATAAATGTGTGTGGGTGGTCGATCCCCATCACTAAGTCTCTAACATAGCTTCAAGTTGTTGTAGACTGTCATGAAAATCTAAAATAAGGTTTTGACATAAATTAGTATGAAATTGTGATGGATCTGTAGGGTTTTCTTCTCCATTCATAAATGAACAACATATCATATATGCGCAGCAGAAATAAACAAGAACAACACAAAAGAGTTACGGATCTTGCGACTTCATGAATCAAGAAATAAAAGAAGCAACGAATTGCAATATACCTGAAATGGATTGAGTCAACACTCAACCAAGATGCTCTAAGATCTGATCCCAAGATCAAACTCTGATTTCTAAGTACTGAAATGGATCAACACCTCTATAGGAGTGCACACAGTGAAGGAGAACCCCACGACTCTTGTCGAGCAAGATCTGGGGATGGAGGAAGAATGCCCTCTGCGTCTCCCACGAACTGCTAGATCCGACGACAGGGAGAGGCGGTGGCAGCGATCTCGCGGAATGTCGAGACCTATGCGGAACTCTTCCGCTTCGGCCCTGATGGTTTTACGAAAATGATTATCTCTACATGAAACCTAATCGCTTCATGTTTTATACTCAGGGCATAAAACACATTATCCGCAGACCAGAGACTTAATTGGAGTTAAATATGTATTGTCGAAACAATTCGACGCAACGCCGAGTACAAGAATTGCGTCGAGACCATATAGACGCAACGTCGAGTACACTGCGTCGAGACAATCTCGACGCAGCGTCGAATATAACCCGTCTGTCGTGACAATTCGACGCAACATGAAGTCCAAGACTTGCGTCGAGACAATCTCGACGCAACGTCGAGTACATCACGTCGAGACAATCTCGATGCAACGTCGAAGTACAAGACTTGTGTCGAGACAATCTCGACGCAACGCCGAGTACACCACGTCGAGACAATCTCGACGCAGCGTCGAGTACAATTCGACGCAACTCCAATCAGTTACAGGATTGGTCCTCTACTCATATCCAATATGAGTAAGACCAACACAATCCTTCATCCAACTTCTCCAACACTCTTATGTGCAACCCTATAAGTTCATATTGCGTTGTCAGTAAAACTAACTATTTGATTGCTTTGAGATCACCTTGGAAAAACCAACAGTCTCCCACTTGATCACAAAGTATCAACAAAAGTCTCACAAACAATGAACGGCATCTAGCAATACATCATAGCTACCCAAACAATAAGAGTTCATAACTCAATAAGCCTGTCTTGACCAATGTACCAGTGTTGTTACGTCCCTTTGTCCATTACATCCGGATAGAATTAGAGGCATGTACCGTGTCACCCTCATAATTATTCAATCATAGTTTCCTGATCTAGAATAGACTGTCTGAAATTGGTGAGCTCAATATCCCATATTGACTCAACCAAGCATGACCTTGCATTTCTCAGTCTCATTCCATCAAGGGGGTCATTGGATGTAACTCCTGTCATATAGGAGGACAAATCTCATATCTGTCCACACACAAACATCCCAATGAATCTTAGCATACCCAACAACCACCGTTATCATCAACCTTCTTCAAGAAAGACTTTTGATGACATCAAAGTACGCTCTTCCTCACTTGATGAATGTTGTGACTTCAGGTCAAAGAACCACAAACACCATTGCCAAATTAGACCTACTTGTGACACATTCATATAACAATCCACAAAGTAGTCTCTGGTGGGTCTGTCCAGTACAACTTGTTCACTAACAAGTACCCATGTGATGACTTGATATCACAATATCATGACCTGTGAGAACCGGTCATCAGTCAACGCACATGCTAGTCTAATTATACCATTATTGCCCTTAACTTCTTTGATGATACATAAACCAGGGATTATTTAAGAATGAAGCTTCTAATAAACATAGGCCCTCACATTCATGTCACGCACTTGAATTCCTATGGAAGCGAACATTCTAGGGGCATTTATTATGCTAATTATTCTATTCTATAAAAACAGTTGACATAATAAAAGAACTTGTCATAAATGTAAAATGAAATATGAAATACTCTATTCATCACATGAATAACAACGGACATAAATATAATCCACAAGAATCCCACTAGAGACGATCGTTCAGGTATCTAATACCCATTGATCTAGTATGACCATCATGCTTTCTCTGTATAAGAGGCTTCGTCAGTGGATCCGTAATATTCTCTTCAGTCGGTACTCTGCATATGCTCACATCTCCTCGATCGACAATCTCTCGAATGAGATGGAACCGCCGAAGTATGTGCTTGGAGCGCTGATGAGATCTAGGTTCCTTAGCTTGGGCAATTGCACCGTTGTTGTCACAGTAGAGAACTACAGGATCAACAATGCTAGGAACTACATCTAGCTCGCCGATGAATTTCCTAATCCATACAGCCTCCTTCGCCGCATTTGCTGCAGCGATGTACTCGACTTCTGTCGTAGAATCGGCAACTGTCTCTTGCTTGAAACTCTTCCAGCTTACAGCTCCTCCATTAAGGCAAAATACAAAACCTGATTGAGACTTTGAGTCGTCCCTATCAGTCTGGAAGCTAGCATCTGTGTAACCCTTTACGACGAGCTCTTCCTCTCCACTAAACACCAAGAATACATCATTCGTCCTTCTCAAGTACTTTAGGATATTCTTGACGGCTGTCCAGTGACTATCACCAGGATCAGACTGATATCTGCTTGTCATGCTCAAAGCATAGGAGATATCGGGTCGAGTACATAACATTGCATACATGATTGATCCAATTGCCGAGGCATATGGAATCAACTTCACGCGGTCCTTATCTTCCAAAGATTTAGGACACTGGTCCTTAGAGAAATTCACACCATGAGACATGGGTAAGTATCCCTTCTTGGACTCAAGCATGCTGAACCGTTTCAGCACCTTGTCAATGTATGTACTTTGGGTCAAACCCAGCAACTTCTTCGATCTATCTCTATAGATCTTAATACCAAGTATATAAGTTGTTTTGCCCAAGTCTTTCATAGAAAAGCAGTTCCCTAGGTTGTTCTTAACAACTTGCTGGGTTGGAATGTCGTGCCCATTCAACAGTATGTCATCTACATACAGTATCAGGAAGACAACTATGCTCCCACTAATTTTCTTGTAAATACAAGGCTCACCTTCGTTTTTGATGAAACCAAACTCTTTGATTTTCTCATCAAAACGGAGATTCCAACTTCAAAAAGCTTGTTTCAATCCATAAATGGATCGATTCCATTTGCATATTTTAATGGCTTCATTTGGAGATTCAAAACCCTCGGGTTGTGTCATATACACTTCCTCAAGGAGGTTTCCATTTAGGAAAGCCGTTTTGACATCCATTTGCCAGATCTCGTAGTCATAATATGCAGCAATAGCAAGCAGAGTTCTGATGGACTTAACCATAGCGACAGGGGAAAATGTCTCATCATAGTCAACACCATGAATTTGCTTGAAACCAAGCAAGCACCGATACGCCCCTTTTCAAGGCGTATCCGTATCCGACTCGTATTGGACACGGATACGCCTCGATTCGAATGCGATTCGAATCGATACTTAAGGCCGCGAGAACGACATTCCGTTCTCTGTTGCCGCCTGCCGGACGAACCCTAATTTCCTCTCCGTTTTTGTCGCAACTGCCGCTGAGTCCTGCTTCCGCCGAGCCCTGCTCGCCTGAGTCCTGCTCGCCTGAGTCCTGCTCGCCTGAGTCCTGCTCGCCTGAGTCCTGCTTCCGCCGAGCCCTGCTCGCCTGAGTCCTGCTCGCCGAGTCCTGCTCGCCTGAGTCCTGCTCGCCTGAGTCCTGCTTCCGCCGAGCCCTGCTCGCCTGAGTCCTGCTCGCCGAGTCCTGCTCGCCTGAGTCCTGCTCGCCTGAGTCCTGCTTCCGCCGAGCCCTGCTCGCCTGAGTCCAGAGGCTCACGTCGTCGCCTGTCTCAACAGGCTCACGTCGTCGCCTAAGTCCTGCTTCCGCCGCACCAACTTCATCGTCGTGCCTGCAGGTCTCAACTTCAGTTCAGGTATTCACCAACTTCATCGCCTGAGTCCTGCTCGCCTGATTTCAGTCAAGTTTTTTGTCAAGTCATCTCTATTTTTTCAAGTCAAGTTTTTTTTTTTTTTAGATGGAGGATTCATCATCATCCAATTCAAGCATTAGTTCATTTGCTGTTAATGCGATTTTTGATTCTAGCAAACCTTTATGGGCGTACGCTACAATTATGAGTGGTAGACAACAAAATGCAGCGGGGGGGAATATAAGATGGAATTGTAGTTTTTGTAAAGGAGATTTTACCGGATCATACACACGAATTAAAAGTCATATGCTACGTTTGGGAACTAATGGTGTACGCAAATGTGGAAAAGTGACTGATATTATGTTATTAGAGTTAAACAACATTGTGAAGCAACAAGAAGAACAATCAAGGCCAAGAAATGTTCCACTTCCTAGTAGCTCTATGACTATGAGTACGAGTGATCCAAGGAAAAAAAGGGGTGCTTTAGGTAGTTTGGAGAATGCATTCAAAAATGAATCTCGAGCACATTTATCTAGTGAGATTGCTAGAATGTTTTATTCTGCTGGATTACCTTTTCATCTTGCTAGAAATGTGCATTATATGAATGCTTTTAAATATGCTGCAAATAATGCTCTTGATGGCTATATCCCACCTGGATATAATGCCTTAAGAACTACTTTACTAGATCAAGAAAGAGCAAATATAAAGAAGCTACTGAAGCCAGTTGAAGCTACTTGGAAAGAAAATGGTGTCAGCATTGTTAGTGATGGTTGGACAGATGTTCAAAGGAGACCTCTGATTAATTTTATGGCAGCTTCGGAGCAGGATGCAGTGTTTTTGAAGGCCGTAGATAGCTCCAATGAGTATAAAGATAAACATTATATTGCTAATTTAATGTTTGAGGTCATTAATGAAGTTGGCCCAGAAAATGTAGTGCAAATTATCACTGATAATGCTCCTGTTTGTAGAGCAGCAGGTTTGCTTGTGGAGGCTAAATATCCTAGGATAGTTTGGACTCCTTGTGTAGTTCATACATTGAACCTTGCTTTGAAAAATATTTGTGCTGCAAAGAACACTGAAAGAAATGAAAATGTTTACATTGAATGTGGTTGGATTTCTGAAATTGCAGAGGAAGCCAGCTCTATTAAAACTTTTATCACCAATCATTCTATGAGATTGGCTATTTTTAATAAGTATAACACATTGAAGTTTTTATCCGTGGCTGAGACAAGATTTGCATCTACTATTGTGATGCTAAAGCGGCTAAAGAAGATCAAGCAAGGACTTCAAAGCATGGTTATTGGAGAGGATTGGAATGCTTATAGGGATGATGATATAGTGAAAGCTCAATCGATCAAAAATATTCTTCTGAATGATATTTGGTGGGATAAAGTTGATTATATTCTTGCATTTACAGATCCAATTTATGAAATGCTTAGAATATGTGATACAAATAAGTCCATTCTTCATTTACATTATGATATGTGGGACACAATGATTGAGAAAGTTAAAAAAGTCATCTTCAGTCATGAGAGTTTGGATGTTGATTGTACCTCTTCTTTCTATAATGTGGTGTATGATGTACTCGTTGATAGATGGACTAAGAGTAACACACCACTACATTGTTTGGCTCATTCAATAAATCCAACATATTATTCGTCTGAGTGGCTTAATGGTGGACAAAATAGAGTGGCACCACATCGAGATTCAGAGATTTCTGAAGAAAGAATCAAGTGTTTGAGAAGATATTTTCCAAACTCAGTTGAGAGATCGGAAGTATCAACTCAATTTGCGAAATTTGCAGGTATTTATATCAATGATAGATGTACTAAACATATATATTTTCATTTGATTAATATTTTTTCCTCGTCTTTTCTTATTATATAATTTACAGGTGGTTTGAGTCCATTCAATGCTATTGACAGTTTATCAGATAGAGGCTCAATGGACCCTAAAATCTGGTGGATAACATATGGGAATGCAACACCAGAGCTTCAAACTATAGCACTTAGACTTCTTGGGCAGCCATGTTCATCTTCTTGTTGTGAAAGAAATTGGAGTACTTACTCTTTTATACATTCAATTAGAAGGAACAAACTGCATCCTAAACGAGCGGAAGATCTTGTGTATGTGCACACAAATCTTCGTTTATTATCAAGAAAAAGTGAAGAATACCGGACTGGTCCAAGTAGGATGTGGGACATTGGTGGAGATGAATGGGATTCTCTATCAGGTGTCGGCGCACTTGAAGTTGCAGATCTATCACTTGAGGAACCAGATATGGAGGCTATGATATTCACGGATATTATTGATGAGAATGATGAGATATAAAGACTGAGTTTTATGAAACAATATTTAATATCAAGTTTTGTATGATTGTAAGATGCAACTTTTATTTATTTTTGAAATATTAAAAACGTATCGGATCGTATCGGATTTCCGATTCTTCAAAAATTTGGTATCGCCGTATCGGATTCGTATCGTATCGGACTCTCGTATCCGTATCGGTGCTTCGTAGCTTGAAACTTTTAGCCATTAATCGTCCTTTGAATGTCTGTACATTCTCCTCCATGTCGGTCTTCTTCTTGAAGACCCACTTGCACCCTATGGGTCGTACCCCTTCAGGTGGTTCCACCAAGGTCCAAACTTGGTTTGCATACATGGAGTCCATTTCATATTTCATGGCGGCAAGCCACTTCTCAGAGTCTGGTCCATTCATAACCTTTTAGTAGGTTGCAGGCTCATCATCATGATCCATTAGCAATACATACCTATTTGAGACACGAGAAATCCATATCTCTCAGGCTCAAGTCTTGGTCTACCAGATCTACGTAGGACCTGTATTTCTTGAGCAGGCTCTCCAACTACAACTGCTTGTAGTCCTTGCTCAGGTTCCAATTCAGGTTTGTTTTCAATTTGTGGTTCTTAAACTTCTTCAAGTTCTACCTTTGCAGTCTTTCTGGATAAGAACTCTTTCTCCAAAAAGACGTCAGTCCTTGCAACAAACACTTTGCCCTCAGACGGCAGGTAGAAGTAGTATCTTTTGGTCTCCCTAGGATACCCCACTAGATAATATTTATACGATTTGGGTTCCAGTTTGTCAGCATTTGACGTCGTACGTATGCCTCACATCCTCAAATTTTAATGAAAGACATACTAGGACGCTTCTCAGTCCATATCTCATATGGTGTCTTTAGAACCGTTTTCGTTGGAGCACGATTTAAAGTGAAAGCAACAGTCTCTAGAGCAAATCCCCAAAAGAAAACGAGCAGATCTGCATGACTCATCATCGACCGCACCATGTCTAACAAGGTACGATTCCTCCTCTCAGAAACACCATTGTGCTGTGGTGTTCTAAGTGGAGTGAGTTGTGATACAATACTACACTCTCTTAGATGATCACGAAACTCGTGACTCAGGTATTCGCCACCTCGATCAGATCAGAGTGCCTTAATCCTTTTTCCCAGTTGGTTCTCTACTTCATTCTTAAACTCTTTGAACTTTTCAAAGGTTTCGGATTTACACTTCATAAAATATATATATCTGTATCTACTGAAATCATCAGTAAATATAACGAAGTAGTAGTACCCACCTCTAGCCATGGAACTCATGGGTCCGCACACATCACTTTGTATGATACCCAAAAGATCAACAACCCTCTCACTACAACTAGTGAAAGGGGTTCTTGTCATCTTGCTTAATAAATATGACTCGCATCTCTCAAATGATTAATAATCAAATGAGTCCAATAATCCATCTTTATGGAGCTTGGATATGCGTTTCTCATTTATATGGCCTAGACGACAGTGCCAGAGATACGTAGGATTAGAGTCATTAGTTTTTAGTCGTTTGGTATTTTCTATGTTATAGATTGGATGATTTATGTTCAAAACATACAAACCGTTAAACATTTGAGCAACGCCATAACAAACATCATTCTTATAGATAAAACAACAATTGTTCTTAATTATAAAAGAAAAACCAATCATGTCCAAACATGAATTTGAAATGATGTTTCTAGTTATAGTAGGAACAAAATAACAATTATCAAGTTCTAAAATAAGCCCAGCGGGCAAGGAAAGACGGTACATTCCTACGGCAACGACAACAACTTTTGCTCCATTTCCAACGCGCAGGTCCACCTCTCCTTTACCCAGCAGTCTTCTCCTTGTCAGCTCCTGCACATTCGTACAAATGTGAGAACCACATCCGATATCCAATACCCAAGATGAAAGAGTAAACATGTTAATTTCTATAACAAAAATACCTGAAGTGGAAGTCACACTTCCCTTCTTCTTCAGATCTTCGATGTAGAGGGGACAGTTCCTCCTCCAATGCCCTGCCTTACCGCAGTGGTGGCAATTTCCTTCTTTAGCTAATCCCTTCTTTTTCAGTGTAGAAGACTTGGGATCAAGGCAAGACTTAGGTCCTACCTTAGTCTTCCTGAATCCCTTGGCCTTGCCCTTGCTTTTATGCACCATCAATATGGGGCTAGCAGGCTTGGTCTTCTTCATGTTGTTCTCGGCAGTTCTTAATATGCCTAGGAGCTCGGGCAGTGTCTTATCTATCTCATTCATGTTGTAGTTCAAGACAAACTGCTCGTAACTGTCCGACAATGATTGCAGGATCAGATCAGTAGCCAACTCTTGGCTTAAAGGAAACCCCAGTCTCTGAAGGTTCTCAATGTACCCAATCATTTTGAGTACATGAGTTCCCACTGGGTCTCTAGCTCTCATTTTACGCTGAAATAAAGCCTTGGTGATGACAAACCTCTCTTGTCGAGCCTGCCCTTGGAACATTTTCTTCAGGTGCTCGATAATCTCAAATCCACACATGGTCTCGTGTTGCTTCTGAAGCTCAGAGTTTATGGTAGCGAGCATGAGGCATTCGACATCTAGGGATTCATCTTGATACTTCTTATAAACATCTTTGTCGGCACGGGACGTATTCCCGGTCGGCACTGGGGGGATCCTCTTCCAAGATATAGAGCTTACGCTCTTGCCTGAGAACAATTCTCAGGTTTCTATACCAGTCAAGGAAGTTAGTCTCATTGAGCTTGTCCTTCTCAAGGATAGCTCTCAAGGACAAGGTGGAGTGAGATCCACTTGCCATGGAATTTCTACAAAATTATGCAAAATTAATTTCAGTATTATATTTCAAAATACATTTTATTTAATAAGGACTTTTAATAAATACTCTCACTATTTTATTCAAATTGATAACCCTTAATATCAATTCGGAGAGGTTAAGCGAGCTACTCTCTTAGTGGACAAGATCCGTATTTCACCAACACAATGAGTCCGCTTTGGCGTTCCTCTCATAATGCGGTTATTTAGGTAGACAACACTTACCAATTGCATCATTATGCAACTCTTGTATGGTTGGTGAATAACTCTTTATTCGCATCCATCATATGGTGCATGCCAACCCTATGCCTCTAGGCACTCAACTTTTGAGGTCACCTAGTTAAGTTGGACCCGATGTCGACAGTGGGATATCACAATTATCCGCTCGCACCCTTACCAAGATAGATTGATGCACCTTGCTTTGGCAAACCCACATTTCATCGATCGAGGCAGGAAGAGTGTCATCCATCGGAAGACATTCGTATACTTAATATTTAATAAGAGATTTTATGATAATCGATTAACAATCAATCAATGTGCACATTCACAGAATTACAACATTCACAAACCAAATACATCCCAGATGCGCAAAAAAATAAAATTATCAACACTTTGATAAAAAGGGTTAAATCTGAGCATTTAGAACACTTCTAAACCTCCAGATTTATATGCTTGGCCACATGCAAAAACAACTCTACTTATGTAGTAGACAAGCTCGTCTCTCAATGTCAGATTCAAAATCTAAAACACTTGGTTTCACAAACCAATCTGAGGGACGGTTACTGCAAAGGAGAAATGATTTCCGAAATATGAAAATCGCAACGCAATCACATGCGTTCCTGGCGGGGTTCCAAGGGGCATCGCCCCTGGCGATGGTCTCACTGACCGATCAGCGAGCGGGATCAAGGGGCAGCGCCCCTGCGGGGTACGGGGCAGAGCCCCGACCAATTTTTTATTTTTATTTTTGAAAACACACCACCAGAAACCTTGCAAAAATACATCAAGATTGATGCTCCAAGAAGAAATCTAAACATTTATAACACTTCTAAATTTCCGATTTTCACGCACTAGATCGCTAACCTACCTCTGATACCACTGTAGGGTTTTCTTCTCCATTTATAAATGAACAGCATATCATATATGCGCAGCGGAAATAAACAAGAACCCAAAAGAGTTACGGATCTTGCGATTTCATGAATCAAGAAATAAAAGAAGAAACATCACATTGCAATATACCTGAAATGGATTGAGTTAACACTCAACTAAGATGCTCCAAGATCTGATCCCAAGACTAAACTCTGATTTCCAAGTACTGAAATGGATCAGCACCTCTATAGGAGTGCACACAGTGAAGGAGAACCCCACGACTCTTGTCGAGCAAGATCTGGGATGGAGGAAGAATGCCCTCTGCGTCTCCCACGAACTGCTAGATCCGACGACAGGGAGAGGTGGTGTGAAAGTGCACAGTAAACCTCAGTAGAATTCTCTAGAGGGGGGTGAATAGAGATTAAAAATACTTTGTGCAATTATATATATATATACATGTAATAATCACAGATTTAAGCTTCCCACACACCAACAAGAATTAAGCAAGTAAAGAAGAAAAATAACAAGAAGAAAAATAGCAAGAAGAAAATCACAGCACAACACAAGAAAATATAGTGGTTCCCCAAACTTTGGGTAGTCCACTCTTCTACCCCCTTGGTAGGAATTCACTAACTTGCACTGAGTCTTTTGATAAGGAGACTCTTAGAACCAGACTGAGTCTTTTGATAAGGAGACTCTTAGAACCAGTACAACTGAATTTTTTGAAGAGAGATTCTAAAAACTCTTTTACACAGTTTGAAAATGAAATAAGAATGAGAAGAAGAAGTAGAACAAGTAGAAGAACAGAAAATGATATGTGTAAGAAAGAATCTTCTTCCTAGCAAGAAGATTGGAAGCACAAGTATAGTGAATATTATCTCTCTTCTATAGTGAGAAGGAGATTGTAAGCTGTCTCTTTTGTGAGAGCTTTCAGAGTTTGCAGCAGAATGGCTTGAGAAGATGAATGCCTTTTCTTTGCTGCAACACACTATCTCTTTTCTCAATTTTCTCACTCTTCACTTGGGAGCACTTCCTCTTTTTCAAATGTATATGGTGGATCACTTCTTGTCATTCTCTGTCGACCTCCTTCTTATTTATAGCTCTGCTTAAAAGATATTGTTAAAGGAGAATAATCAATTAGCAGACTGAGAATTAGAAAGAGATTTAGAGTTTCCATAATCAATATTTCTGTAGAAGGAAAGGAATTCATTCTGATTTCAAATAATATCCATAATAATCATAATCAAATTAGCCAAGAATCAAATAGAAGGAAAGGCTGATTCAGAACGGTTATAAAAGAATAATATCATTCTATAAAGATCAGATCTACAGAAAGAAGGAAAGAGATCTGGCGTGTTTTTTTTGAATTACTTATAGATATCGACGTGCGTCGATTACTATTCGACGTCTACGTCGATTTCATCCTGTCTGGACGTCGAGAGGAGAATAAGGAAGGTGCCTCGACTTTATCAAATGCGTCGACTAGAAGTCAGAGGTACGTCGACTATGATTACGTCGAATTCTTCTAAGAGTTACTTCGACTCATTCTGAGGGAAATGTCGACTATATTTCGACGTTGCGTCGAATACTATTCGACGCATATTTACTTAGCCTAATTTTTCATACTTAGAATTTATATTCTTCTTAATTCTAGGGGTTAAGATAAATCATTTCCCCAACATGGTGGCAGCGATCTCGCGGAATGTCGAGACCTATGCGGAACTCTTCCGCTTCGGCCCTGATGGTTTTACGAAAAGGTTTATCTCTATAGGAAACCTAATCGCTTCCTGTTTTATACTCAGGGCATAAAACACATTATCCGCAGACCAGAGACTTAATTGGAGTTAAACACGTATTGTCGAAACAATTCGACGCAACGTCGAGTACAAAAATTGCGTCGAGACCATCTCGACGCAACGTCGAGTACACTGCGTCGAGACAATCTCGACGCAACGTCGAATATAACCTGTCTGTCGAGACAATTCGACGCAACATGAAGTCCAAGACTTGCGTCGAGACAATCTCGACGCAACGTCGAGTACATCACGTCGAGACAATCTCGACGCAGCGTCGAGTACAAGATTTGCGTCGAGACAATCTCGACGCAACGTCGAGTCACCACGTCGAGACAATCTCGACGCAGCGTCGAGTACAATTCGACGCAACTCCAATCAGTTACAGGATTGGTCCTCTACTCATATCCAATATGAGAAAGACCAACACAATCTTTCATCCAACTTCTCCAACACTCTTATGTGCGACCCTATAGGCTCATATTGCGTTGGCAGTAAGACTAACTATTTGATTGCTTTGAGATCACCTTGGAAAAACCAACAGGATCTTGTATGTGAATACCTCTTCAGATTAATGTTTCTGGCCTTCTAAAATTGGTTATGCACTATGTTTTCTGGACATGATTGTGTCATGGGCTTCTGACCGGTGATCGATGGAGGCAGGGATACAAGGGCAAGTCAAGAATGATGGAGGAGATGAGAGAAGACAAAACTTGGGGAAGGGGAAGATGAAACACTAGAGGAGGAGAGGGCTTGAGGGAGAAGGAGAGAAATTAGAGAGAGAGAGAACTTTCATTAATTCATTGATTGATTTCTTATATGACTCTTAAGGGTCTATTTATAGGACCCCAAATGGCTGTAAATACCTAAAAGAAAAGCATAAAATATTTAAAACACCTAAAACACTATGAGTCAGACTCATACAATATTAAAACACCTAATACATTATGAATCGACTCATACAATATTAGCACACCTAATACACTCGACTCGATACCATATGACTCAAGACAATACGACTCAATATAAAGAGACTCTAATACTAGATAACCAACGACGTGAGATCCATAACACTCCACCCTTCCTTGAAATTGAGCTTGTCCTCAAGCTAAAACTTCAGTAGGATGATCGACTCCTCTAGCTCCTTGATTTCGCGCCAAAATAACTCCTGGTGGCACGTCGCGGCGGCGGTGGAGGCGATGAGTAGCGGTGGCGCAGTCGGAAAGACGAGCGGAGGAAGGAATGGGACCGGCTGGTTAGGCGGAGCGATACTAAGCAGAAGTGGCAGGGCGGCCGAGGGGACAACGGCCGGCGGCCGAGGGGACAACGGCCGGCGGAAGGAACGGGTCTGTAGGGGCCCACATAGTAGGTGGCCTGAGACGAGGCGGCGCGGTGGCTGGCGGGGCTGGTAGAGCAGGGAACGACAAAGCAAGGGCCGACAGAAGATGCGGCGAGGTGGCCGGAGGGGCCAGCAGAGCAGGTGTTGATGGAGCAAGGGTCGACGAAATGGGCGGAGAGATGGCTGGCAAGGCCAGTAGAACAGGTGCCGGCATAGTAGGCGGCGGAATGGCCGATGGTGGCAACTGCGTCGGGAGGCGTTCAAAATGGGCCGACAGTGGCAGGACTGGCAGAAGAGGCGGCGGCGCTGGTGGGGGCAGAACTTCAAAGTATCTCGACCTCCTCAATTGATCAATTTTGGCGTCGAGGCGAGATAGAGAGTCCTGAAATGATGTGAACAGCAAATGGAAAATAACCGAGTAGCTTCATGTACATCTTGGTGACGTGAACCGGTGGACTTGCTACAGTGTGGGGCTCGATGAGACGTGGTATGCAGCTTCTCGATAGAGGAGTCCTGATAGGAGGCGTGGGTGCTGGGCTCGATGCTCTGAAATGAAGGGTGGCAAACGCTGCTCTGTTGGGACGGCGAGGATGGAGTGGCGGGAATCGAGCAGGGAAGACAATCGTTGGGAGGGGATCGT
Organism: Dactylorhiza incarnata; assembly: GCA_033032865.1. Taxonomy (NCBI): domain Eukaryota; kingdom Viridiplantae; phylum Streptophyta; class Magnoliopsida; order Asparagales; family Orchidaceae; genus Dactylorhiza; species Dactylorhiza incarnata. The sequence goes on along the minus strand of JAWHQI010000126.1, from coordinate 6,377,678 downwards.
GCAGAGACGTTGAGTAAGGCTTGGGCTAGCAGGAAACTGCAGGGACTTGGAAAAATCGTGCGCATGTGAAGCAGAGGGCGTGAGTGGAGATGGACGTCGTCGATCAATGTAGGAGATGATCCCGGAGGGGTTTCGATCGGAGGAGACGATCTCTTCGTCGATTCGAGCGTAGGAGACGGTTCCGCAGGGGTCGAACACAACAGAGAGAGGCGAGGGGAAGTTTTATGTCGTGATTCGCAGCGGAAGAAGCAAGGGGAAGGAAAGAGTGGATCTGATACCAATTTATTATGGGTTGATGGCCGGCCAACGATGGAGGCGGGGATACAAGGAAAAGCCCTAGAATGGAGGTAGAGGAGAGGAAATTAGAAGAAGCTTGGAGGAGAGGAAGAGAGGAAACACTCAGGGAAGGCAACAAAGCTTAGAGAGGGAGAGAGAGGAATTATAAAGAGATTAAAGAACTGGATATTTCATTGTTTGTTTCTCTCATACAGAGACCGGTCTATTTATAGACCCACAATACTATCCTAACAAATAAAAAAAAATAAGACTCGACTTGATTCACTCCATTCGACAAGATACAACCCATAACACTCAATACGATACGACCGACTCAACTTGACTCAACTCGATACATAGGACTCGACTCAATACATAAATACATATAATAATATGTAACTAGATTACTGACTTTTGGACCCATAACACTCCATCCATCCCCGAAATCGAGTTTGTCCTCAAACTCGAACCGTCTCGGATGATCTGATGCTCTGGTTCCTTTATTTCGCTCCAGAACAGTTCCTGGTAGCGCGTCGCGGTGGCCGGGGCAGCGATGTGTAGCGGCGACGACGATAGAGAAACGGGCGGTGGAAGGATAGGGTCCGACGAGATCGGTGGAGCGGCGGCGAAAAGCGGCGGTAAGGCGTCCGAGGGAACAATGGCCGGCGGGAGGAACGTATCCAAAGGGGCCCACCGAGTAGGCGAACGGAGAAGAGGCAGCGGGGCTACTGGCGGGGCTGGCAGAGCAAGAGCCAGTATAGCAGGCGGTGAAGTGACAGCCGCAGGGACTGGTGGTGGAAGAGGCGGTGGTGTCGGTGTCGGTGGAGGCTGCGTCGGGAGGCGGCTGGCAGGGTCCGGCAGTGGTAAGGGCGGTCGAGGCACAATCGGCGGACCCGGTGGAGCAATTGGTGGCGGTGGTGGAACTGGACAAGCTGCGATGGAGGGGTAGCGGCAGGTGCTGGCTAGGAGGGCGACGACGCTGATGGAGGTGGGCCCCAAAGTGTTCTGATGTCACCAACTGGTCGATTTTGTTGTTGAAGCGAGATATGGAGTCCTGAAATGATGCCGACATCTTCAACAACATCGAACAGAGGGCGGCCTATTTATAGACCCACAATACTATCCTAACAAAAAAATAATAATAAGACTCGACTTGATTCACTCGATTCGACTCGATACAACCCATAACACTCAATACGATACGACCGACTCAACTTGACTCAACTCGATACATAGGACTCGACTCAATACATAAATACATATAATAATATGTAACTAGATAACTGACTTTTGGACCCATAACACTCCATCCATCCCCGAAATCGAGTTTGTCCTCAAACTCGAACCGTCTCGGATGATCTGATGCTCTGGGCTGGCTAGGAGGGCGACGACGCTGATGGAGGTGGGCCCCAAAGTGTTCCGATGTCACCAACTGGTCGATTTTGTTGTTGAAGCGAGATATGGAGTCCTGAAATGATGCCGACATCTTCAACAACATCGAACAGAGGGCGGCCTCATCCGCGACACTAAACTTAACGTCCATCTTAATTAGTTGATTACTTAATTAATTCAATAAAGAATTAATTAAAAAATCAATTAATTGGAAAGGGCGTGTAGGATTGCTGAAGCATGCGACTTGCTGGGTTTTGGAGGGCTCGAGGCAGGAAGGAGGATGGCTCGAGGAGATTCGTTGGGATCGACATAAGAGGGCGTGACCGACTCGATAGCAGGAGAAGGCGATGGAGACCATGCGTGCAAGCAGGGATTGAAAAGCAGCGTCTATCCTGATTCGAACGAATGCAGCGACGATTGGGAAGAAGATCCCGTGCGGTCGTCAAGGTGAAGGAGCGACAGAATCCATTCAAAGAAGAAGCGGCTGGCGGAGAAATCGCAGTAGCATACGGCAGTTGGCGCAGAAGAACTCGTGTGGTACCGCTGCAGACAACGACGAGGGTGTCGTCGCTCACCGCTGGGCGCAGGGAGTGAGGGATCCGCCTGAAACAGTGGATGGACTGACGAAGCCACGACTGGAACGACTTGCGCGAAGGAGGAAGATGACGTGCTTGGTGGAGACGTTGACAAAGGAATGGCGTCGGTTGGCGGAAGCAGTGACATCGGTGGAAGACGACAGTGGTTTTATCTCTTATACCAAATATGTTATGTGCTTATTTGGCCAGAGATCGATGGAGGCGGGGATACAAGGGCAAGCCCTAGAATGGTGAAGGAGATGTGAGAAGACGAAGCTTGGGGAAGGGGAAAGAGGAAACCCTAGAGGAGTAGGGGGCTTGAGGGAGAAGGAGAGGAATTAGAGAAAGAGAGAACTTTCATTAATTCATAGATTGATTTCTTACATGACTCTAAGGGTTTATTTATAGGACCCCAATGACAACATTGTAAATGCCTAAAAGAAAAACATAAAAAATTTAAAACACCTAAAACACTGACTCGACGAATACAATATTAAAATACCTAATACACCATGACTCGACTCATACAATATTAGCACACCTAATGCACTCGACTTGATACAACATGACTCAAAACAATTCGACTCTATATAAATTGACTCTAATATTAGATAACCAATGGCGCGGGAGCCATAACAGATTGCTCACCAAGGGTTCTTTCATATTCATGTTTGATGTCTAACCATATGCTGTAGAGGTTATGAGTTCAGTTTCATAGATTTTGCTTGTATAATATATCGAGGCTTTGAAATTTACATGCAAGTGTTTGTTACCCATTTGATGTCTGACGACCCCGAGGAGGGAGTGGTATTGCTCGGCGCAGAGGAAGAAGATGAGGAGAACCACTCTGAGGGTCATAGCCAGCTCAAGTTTTTCTGACTCGGGACGAGGCTATATAATTCGTCGAAAGCCTAATTTTATATTAGGAATGCAGGCACACGCGCACAATCAATGAACAAGATTAATAAATAACTCTAATACAAGGAGCCTAAATGTGTCAATCATGCAAATCTTTGGCGTACAATTATTTACATAATAGAAATTTAAACTTGCACAATTATAATTAGTTCTAATAAGGCTATCAGATCACAATGGTACGCATACAAAAGTGCTAGAAATTAAGTACATGACTAATAAGTTATACTAAGTCTACTAGAAATAAAGATGCAAACATTACGAGTTGGGTTTCACTATGAATAAAGATAAGTCCCTATACAATGTAAGGAAATATGAAACTAAAATAAAAAGTCAGTGAGGGGTCGGAGTGAGGGTAAAACGGGTTCAACTGATGAGTTTGGATGGAAAAGGGAGCGAAGCATGGGTGCGAAGTATATGAGGATGTAAAGAAATATTAATAGGGAAATGTGATATATAACACTATGGTTTTGAGTATTTAAGAATTTTGGTGGAGGGGGAAGTTTCTGACGAGGATTACCTGAGAAGGAGCCTAGATATGGTGGGAAGTGGTTGGAGAGGGAAGGAATGGTTGTAGAGGCGGAATATGATGTGGTCGGTGGCTGTGGGGAAGGAGGAAATAGGCGATAGTTGCAGGTGGGGGAAAGGAGGTGTTAAGTGGTGGTTGACAGGAGCAACGACTGGGTTGGGATGCCTCAATGGTAGTGGGTGCAGGTAGCGGCAACGAAAGCAAAGAGCTACAACGTCGGCACCGTAGAGAAAGAACTCTCAGCTTGACACTGTGCATCGCCTCTTCGACGCTAGATTTGATCGAGGGTTCCAAATTTACTCCCAAACTTCTCAATAATCCTACCCTAGGCTACTACAAGATCTAAATAGTTGATTAGATTTATGTTAACTGCCGCAAAGGGCCCGGATTGTTTGATTGCGACTTTTATCCTAAACTTTAAAATATGATTTCAAAATAATAAAAGAAATATTTGCATAGAATATAAATATGTTAGGCGGTTGCTTCCACGGATTTCGATCGTTCATATACCAATCCTATAGCTGTTGATCATGAAAACTGACTTTGATCGGTCCCTGTGTACGTGATTAGCATGACGTGACTGATCGCTATCACTTTTTTTACTACCAAGGTAAAGATACAAGTAGCTCCGCCTACATATACACAGTTACCACATAAAGACCTAATAACAAAACTTATTAAAAAAATAAAATAATAAAGATGCACTTGATATTTGCTGATTAAAGTGCTAATACTGCTCCTCGTTAGTTACCGTGGGATGATTGGAGTGGGCACGCCAGATCCGACCACCAGTGTTGCTCGATTGCATGGTCCTATCCGGAACATTTTCTAGTGGGCCCTCCTTCGTAATAGTGTTTATATGTATATGCTTTCTCTAATAAAAACTTAGTAACTGTTTTATGTTGTTCCTTTTCAAACCAAGCTTTATCTTTTCGCTCTCCAAATGTATAGGTCTATTACCATCATATACTATAACACAGACTTATCATCTATTGTGTACAACCTGTATTAGGCGAGTAGGCCCAAGACCAACCTAACTCGCCCCAGGGTAAGGCAGGGCGAGTCGGTACGCCTCAGGCTAACTCCCCCCAGGGTAAGGCAGGGCGAGTCGGTACGTCTCAGGCGAACTCGCCCCAGGGTAAGGCGGGGTGAGTCGGTACTCCTCGGGCGAACTCGCCCCAGGGTAAGGCGGGCCGAGTCGGTACGCCTCAGGCGAACTCGCCCCAGGGTAAGGCGAGGCGAGCTCGACTCGATTCGACTCGCGAGCCCTCCCCCTCTATTCGCAGACCAATAGGGCTGCAATTAGTACTTCCGAAAAAGCGTGAGGGGTTGTTCACATACCAATTGGGTCTGCGGATAGTAATTTGGTTAAGGCGGAGGTAGGACCCCCAGACCAATAGGACTATTTTTCCCTCATAAAAATCCCCCCCCCCCCCCCCATAGAGAGCCAGAGCTTTCTTTCGTTCCTTTCTGTGCTATCTGAGGTGCGGACTCAGTTCCTTGTTTTAGGATGCGAAGTGATAGCTTCCAGGTTAGTGACGGGACCTCGCTGCAACATGTGGTTCTGTTCATAGGCATTTATCCACCTAACAGCGAGAGCCAGTTCCAAGCTCGAAATACTTAGCTCCGGGGATCTAACGAAGAGAGAAGTAACTCAAGTTACACCCCCAGTCTCGAACTCAGTTGAACTGGTATCCGGGTTTCAACATTTTTGGTGCGGTGAGCGTGAAACAGTAGCTTGAGAAGAAAATCTCATCCGACGACCCCGTGGCTGAACATGGCGAGCAGGGGACCGGCCAGGGGAACTTGCATCAGGCGGGCGAGTTCGTGACAAAGAGTGACTTTGCGGAGTTCAAGAGATCGATGGAGGACACCATCAGAGCTCTGCTTTCGCCTCGAGCCAAGGAGGGAGGTCCAACCCCCTTGAGTGTCGCCTCGCCCGGCGAGGCGACAACAAGCTAGCTCCCCTGGAAGGAAAGCGCCCTAGAGGAAGAGGATCAGACTCTCCATGCGCGGGCTCTCTTCGCGAGTCCGCATGACACTCGTTACTCCAGAGGCAATTACGACAGGGTTCTTCGCCCAACTCGCCAGATCATGCCAGCCAGCCCTTTCTGCGAGTTAGTGTTGACCGCTCCCGTGCCTGAGCGTTTTACGGAGCCCGCGATGAATTACTATTCCGGGAAGGATAACCCCGTCCCGCACCTGCAATGGTTCGAGGACGTGGTCTCCATCAGGCAGATGACGGACGCCTTTAAGTGCAAGTTGTTCGCGATATCGTTCAAGGGAAAGGCCCGGGACTGGTTCCACCAGTTACCGAGAAGCTCAATCTATGGCTTCGAGGACTTGCGCAGAGGTTTTCTGCTCCGCTTCTCCACCTTAAAGAAAAATAAGAAAGGGCTGAAGGTCCTTTTCCTCATCAAGCAAGGACCACAAGAGATGCTGGGGGAATACGTAGACCGCTTCCAGGAGGAAATTCTCTTGGTTTAGGAAGTCCCAGGTCATACTCTCATGCTGGCGTTCAAGCTCAGACTGCAAGGGGGACTCTTCATGATGGAGATTACCCGGGACCCACCGATGTCATTCGAGGACCTGATTGATTGGGCCGGGAGGCAGATCGAGAGCGAGGCGACAAATCATGAGTTTGTGGCCAAGCTGGCCAGGTTGGTATGAGGGAGCGAGAAAAGAGTAGGCGAAGGCAACATGCAAGAGGTTAAGAAGAAGGAAGAGCCGAGGAAGCAAGAGGGGAAAACATTCAGAGAAGGTCGGGATCATCGAGATCAGGAGAGGAGGTTCCAAGTCCCGCCAAACAGGCCGACATGGAGGCCCGCAGGAGGAGGCTATCCAGGGAGACAGGGAAGAAGGTTCTCTCCCGAGCGTCAGGCCCGCTGTAACTCCCCCGAGTGAAGGCCAAGGCAGTGGAGGCAGAACCAGACACCTCCCCGGGAAGCAAATGTGATCAGACGAGGACGGGGCGTGGTCGAGGAGTAAGACCGCGACAGCCTCGAGGTGAGGAGTGCATGACGATGCCTTATTGTGACTTCCATCAGGTGGTAGGCCACGCAACAGCAACATGTCCCGAGCCCTATTGGGGCGAGTTCGCCTGAGGCGAGTACGCCTCAGGCGAACTCGCCCCAGGGTAAGGCGAGGCGAGCTCGACTCGATTCGACTCGCGAGCCCTCCCCCTCTATTCGCAGACCAATAGGGCTGCAATTAGTACTTCCGAAAAGCGTGAGGGGTTGTTCACATACTAATTGGGTCTGCGGATAGTAATTTGGTTAAGGCGGAGGTAGGACCCCCAGACCAATAGGACTATTTTTCCCTCATAAAAATCCCCCCCCATAGAGAGCCAGAGCTTTCTTTCGTTCCTTTCTGTGCTATCTGAGGTGCGGACTCAGTTCCTTGTTTTAGGATGCGAAGTGATAGCTTCCAGGTTAGTGACGGGACCTCGCTGCAACATGTGGTTCTGTTCATAGGTATTTATCCACCTAACAGCGAGAGCCAGTTCCAAGCTCGAAATACTTAGCTCCGGGGATCTAACGAAGAGAGAAGTAACTCAAGTTACACCCCCAGTCTCGAACTCAGTTGAACTGGTATCCGGGTTTCAACATTTTTGGTGCGGTGAGCGTGAAACAGTAGCTTGAGAAGAAAATCTCATCCGACGACCCCGTGGCTGAACATGGCGAGCAGGGGACCGGCCAGGGGAACTTGCATCAGGCGGGCGAGTTCGTGACAAAGAGTGACTTTGCGGAGTTCAAGAGATCGATGGAGGACACCATCAGAGCTCTGCTTTCGCCTCGAGCCAAGGAGGGAGGTCCAACCCCCTTGAGTGTCGCCTCGCCCGGCGAGGCGACAACAAGCTAGCTCCCCTGGAAGGAAAGCGCCCTAGAGGAAGAGGATCAGACTCTCCATGCGCGGGCTCTCTTCGCGAGTCCGCATGACACTCGTTACTCCAGAGGCAATTACGACAGGGTTCTTCGCCCAACTCGCCAGATCGTGCCAGCCAGCCCTTTCTGCGAGTTAGTGTTGACCGCTCCCGTGCCTGAGCGTTTTACGGAGCCCGCGATGAATTACTATTCCGGGAAGGATAACCCCGTCCCGCACCTGCAATGGTTCGAGGACGTGGTCTCCATCAGGCAGATGACGGACGCCTTTAAGTGCAAGTTGTTCGCGATATCGTTCAAGGGAAAGGCCCGGGACTGGTTCCACCAGTTACCGAGAAGCTCAATCTATGGCTTCGAGGACTTGCGCAGAGGTTTTCTGCTCCGCTTCTCCACCTTAAAGAAAAATAAGAAAGGGCTGAAGGCCCTTTTCCTCATCAAGCAAGGACCACAAGAGATGCTGGGGGAATACGTAGACCGCTTCCAGGAGGAAATTCTCTTGGTTCAGGAAGTCCCAGGTCATACTCTCATGCTGGCGTTCAAGCTCAGACTGCAAGGGGGACTCTTCATGATGGAGATTACCCGGGACCCACCGATGTCATTCGAGGACCTGATTGATTGGGCCGGGAGGCAGATCGAGAGCGAGGCGACAAATCATGAGTTTGTGGCCAAGCTGGCCAGGTTGGTATGAGGGAGCGAGAAAAGAGTAGGCGAAGGCAACATGCAAGAGGTCAAGAAGAAGGAAGAGCCGAGGAAGCAAGAGGGGAAAACATTCAGAGAAGGTCGGGATCATCGAGATCAGGAGAGGAGGTTCCAAGTCCCGCCAAACAGGCCGACATGGAGGCCCGCAGGAGGAGGCTATCCAGGGAGACAGGGAAGAAGGTTCTCTCCCGAGCGTCAGGCCCGCTGTAACTCCCCCGAGTGAAGGCCAAGGCAGTGGAGACAGAACCAGACACCTCCCCGGGAAGCAAATGTGATCAGACGAGGACGGGGCGTGGTCGAGGAGTAAGACCGCGACAGCCTCGAGGTGAGGAGTGCATGACGATGCCTTATTGTGACTTCCATCAGGTGGTAGGCCACGCAACAGCAACATGTCCCGAGTTCTTGGAGCTGAGGAGAGGAGCAGGAGGAGGTGGAGCCTGGGAGGTGCAGCAGGAGCGAGAAGGAGGAGAGGCGATGAGGAACGAGGGGGGAGGAGCCCCCGCCCCAAGAAGGTGTGAAGATCGAGGTGATCTCGGAGCTCATGGAGGGATAGGCGTTATCCACGGGGGAGTGAGGTTGGATGCGACTCGGAAGGGGAGTCTTCATGCAGTTTATCGTCGAAGCGTGGCCTCGACTTCCCAGAGCCCACCACCGATGGGGGATATCACTTTCTCGGAGAAGGATATGTTAGGGAATGAAAACCCCTTTCATGACGCGGTAGTGATCAAAGCCGCGGTAGAAAACTACACGGTCTCCCGCATCCTCGTGGACAACGGGAGCTCCGTCAACGTGGTTTTCAAGAAGGCGTTCGACGCGATGATGGTGGAGGAGAAGAGGGTTACTGCGACGGAGGGGCCACTCTTCGACTTCTCCGGGGAGAGAAAGGAGGTGGAAGGAGGGATGGAGCTAGTCGTGACGTTGGGGGGAACAACCAAGTGCTACAAATTTGTCATTGTAGATGCCCCCAGCAACTACAATGCCATATTTGGCAGACCCCTCATCAACGCCTACAGATGCATGCCCTCATCCTACCACTTGTGCTTGAAGTACAACCAAGGAGGGTTGCAGATTAGAACCCGAAGCGACCCTAAGGTGGCAAGGCAGTGTTACCTCAACGAGGTTAACGCCATCAGCTGAAAGGAGGAAGCTGAGGTGGTAGACAAGGTGATGGAAGAGATGACGAGGATGGAGGCGGTCGAGGAAGTGGAGGAGAAGGAGATCCTATCTGAAGACGGGAGACCAGGGAAAATGAAGATCAGCTGAGAGCTGAAGGAGGGAGATAAGGAGAAGATTCTGTCCTGCATCTAGGAGAACACAGACATCTTCTCTTGGAGCGCCGTGGACATGTCAGACATCGATGCGGACGTCGCTTGCCACCACCTCAACCTGGATAAGGGAGTCCCTCCCGTCCAACAGAAGAAGAGGGCGACCGCCACTACCTTGGTCGAGCCCATCAGAGAGGAAGTTAAGAAGTTGTTAGAGGCAAGGTTTGTGTTAGAGATCCAGTATCCAGGCTGAGTCTCCAACGTTGTAATGGTGAAGAAAGGAGAGGGAAAATGGAGATATGTGTATCGATTTCTCAATTCTTAATAAAGCTTGTCCTAAGGACTATTATCCTTTGCCTCGAATCGACGCACTGGTAGACTCAGTCGTCGATTTTCCTGTTATAAGTTTTTTGGACGCTTTCTTATCAAATCCGCATGCACCCTCCCGATGTAAAAAATGTATCATTCATTACCAACAACGGATGCTATTGTTACAAGATGATGTCTTTCGGGCTCAAGAATGTAGGTGCCACCTACCAGAGGATGATGGACAGGGTGTTTAAGGAGCAGAAGGGACACAACCTTGAAGTGTATGTTGACGATCTCATGGTGAAAAGCAAGAGTGTCGAGGAATAAGCTGAGAAGGGAGGCGAGAACACTGATCAAATAAAGTAAGGGTGGGCGAGTACACTGATTTTGTTCAAAAAAGAGTAGAAAAATATTGTTACAACACTTTAACAAAAATAAGCGACTAGCCTATTCGTCCTCGTCCCCCTCGTCAGACTCGCCGGAAGATTCGCCGCTTGGAGTCTTCGCCGGGGCAGAGCTTGCCGACTCGCGATACAGCTCGGGAAGGAGGGTCGCGAGATCAATCTGGGCTCCTTCCGCGGTCAGGAGGAAGCGTCGCCGGAGACGCTCCTGCGTAAACGTTTCAGTGGCGATGGCCAGCCTCCTGCGCGTGTCTGCGATATGAGCAGGGGTGAATTGAAGAAGCGGCGTGGCAGCTGACGATTCCTCGCCCGCTGGTTGACGGAGCTCCACTAACTCTGACTCCTCCTGAGCGAGGCAAGTACCGAAATAGTCGGATTCGCGTGCGCAACGACCAACTGCTCCTCCAAGGCAGATACACGCGTCGCTAGGGGCGACCGCGGTTTCCTGTGGAAGGAAGGGTTTGTCGAAAAGGTTGACGGGCGAGTAGGATAGGAGCGAGTGGCAGACCATACCTCGAGTGGAGGAGCCTCCTTTGCCTTGAGTGCAGCCAGCTCCTCGTCCACTTGGGCCAGCTTCTTACCTTGCTCCTCGAAGGCTAAACCCAGGTCGCGGAGTCGCCGATTCGATTGAAGTCCCCGTCGCACGGTCTGGTGAACCAGCTCAGCGGTGCGGAGGGCAGAGCGGCAGCTGAGGCGAGCTAGCTCGCGAATGGGCGTCTCCGCGAGAACCTCTGTGTCGTCACGACCATATAAGCTGAACAGGAGGTTATACGCCTCTTCGTTTGACTCCTCGAAATCTTCCTAGGAAGGGAGGAGCGAGCTCACGGAGACCCTGTTCACCGACGGGCCCCATATCAGCAACGGGTTCCCCTTGGTGTCGTCGATCCTCATCCCCAAGCCGAAGTTCACATGGGCTGCGGGTTCTGGATCCCGGCCCCGACGAGAACATCTTCGGGGAAGAACTCGCTCGAATGTGATCGCGAAGCATCGCAAGGAGGGCGAGTGGGGATGATGCGCTCACCCGCAAAAAGCAAAATAGAGGGAAAAAGACTCCGATTAAGTCTGGCCCTAGCAAGTGTAGAAGGGCGAGAAGTACTTTGGAGAGTACTACCCTAGGCTTACCTGCCCCCGGACCCACGAAGGCGAGCTGGTCCACGTGTCGCCGCAAGCAGACGACATCCATGGGCTTCTCCTTCTGGAACTTGTAGAGCTCCAACACGTCCCCCTTTAGGCGAGGCGGCTTGTACTCCGCTTCTGATTTTTGGAGGGGGCGAAGGGAAGGTTCCCGAACTCGCCTCGCACCAAGACGAATTTGTCGGTCCAATGATGGACCTTGTTGAGTGTCTCTGTGACTTTGGCGCACACGCTGGTGAAGAACAGGGTGTCATCGTCTGTTTCCTTCAGGGTTAGGACCTTGTGGAAGGCGAGGAGGTTGAACTCGATCTTTTCCTCGCGCAGATAGCAGACATAGGCGACCAAAGCGCTGATCGCGTTTGAGTTGACCTGCGCGGGGATCATCCTGAAATGTCAGAAGACCTGACGAACTTCAGGCCACAAGGGCAGCCTGAGCCCCACATGGAAATGTGCCAGGGGGAAGGCGAGCTCCTCGTGGATGAGCGTGTTGATGAACTCTCCTGGAGCTGTCCGCCTTGCGGTATAGCCTGGTGGCAGGTAGCGTGCTTCAAACTCACTCAACTCCTCGGCCAGGGTCTGCGAGCTAGGGAAATTGTGGGCTCTGAATTTGCGGACGCATAAGGCGCGCCCGTCCTCGGAAGGTTGTTTCACCATGGTTGGGGATTGGCAGGTTGAGGGTTCGGGGGGGGGGGGGGGGGGGGGGGGGGGGGGGGGGGGGAGGTTCAAGGCAGGGAGGATTATCCAAAGGCAGGGAAGGCGTGCCCATCTACGGTAAGGGACCCCCTATTTATAGCCCCCGACCCCGATCCTAGTTGCGTGCGAGTAGACCTGCTGGTACGTGAGTACGCAAAAGAGAGTACTCAAGCTAAGTATTACATGTGAATGAGAACAAAAAGCCAAAGAGACTAGCGAGAAGAAGGAATGGCGCTAGAAAACTGAATTTCATTAAATCTTAGCGCGAGTACAAATGTAACACCAGAAAAAAGTTGCGCACATTACAAAGACCGGAAGAGCCTAAAGGCATACAAAAAATGCAAAGGTTGGAAGAGCCAAGAGGCATCATTCGCGGCGTGCAGGTCCACGACCTCGGTGACTTATGCGGCGAGGGTGAGGAGCCCTCCAAGCAATATCGCGGGCAGCCCGCAGATCTTTTTGAGCCTTTCAGAGATTCTCCTCGCTCTGCCTTAGGTTGTCTTCGCCATGTCTGATGTACTCCTCCAGTAAGGAGGCCTCGCCAACGGTGCCCGCCACCTGCGCAAACCTGTGGAGGTCGTCCTCGGTGGCCTGCTGACGAGTTTCCATCTCATAAAGCCTATCCTCCAGATCAGCTACCCGAGTATATAGGCCCTCCTCTCCATGCAGCTGCTGTTGGAACTGCTCCGCTTTAGTGGGCGAGTACCAAGGTCGGCCTGCCGCTGGTTTATCTCGGCAGGCGGTATGGCCATCAAGGAGTCGTGGACTCTAAGGACAGCAATGAAGCGAGCCCACGACTCCTCATTAATGACTGGAGGGCTCGCGAGAAGCTCCCTCAAAGGCGTCGTCATGATAGGCGGTGGCGATCCAGGATGTGAATCTGTGGACGCCGAGTGGCTGGATGAAGCCGACGCGCGGCAACCTGGCGAAGCAAAGTCTGAGATGAGGAGAGTCAAGGAGAAAATAAAGTTGGAAATAAGGGAGGAGAACAATGAGTACCAGGGGAAGGAGCGAGATCTCCACTCGGGAGTCGAGGCGAGTTCCCCTGAAGACCACTGGTGGAATGGGCTCTACGAAAAACCAAGCCAATCCCCCCAGGCAGAGGACCCCTACCAATGACTTCTCGCCGGAAGGGGGGCGAGTTGACTGGCCGACCCCCGGAGGATGTTGAGGTGGTATACGCGGGGAGGCCTGAGTTGATCCTACTCGCCCCTGGGTCGAGGAAGACGCGGTGGTTATACCCCTTGACGACGCCTCGCCGAGTTGTTGGTCAGGGGTGTGTTCGCGACAAGGGGGAACTGCCAAGGAAAAAGCGAATCAACGCGAGTTCGATCTCAACAGGAAAAGAAGTAGGGTTCTTACCCGACAAGGTAGTGTGACAAGCAGGAAAGGGTGGCGACACATTCGTGTCGCCTGGAGCCTGCCCCGCATCTCTATTTCCGTCAATTGTTGCCTCAATCACGCCCCCACCCTCCCGGTGGGGCAGAATCAGCGACAGGTTCCTCGACAATAGGCGAGGTTGCCACCCTCTTAAGCGGAGGCCCGCACCTCGCGGTGGATTCAGGGTCAGTAGAGGATTTCTTGCTGAGAGGAGGATCGGTTACCCTCTTCCTTTTTAGCTTCCTCTTCTTTGCGGGATCAGGGGGCGTGGAATAAGGAACTCATCAATCAAGCCAAAAACGGAGGCCGACTCAGGCTCATCATCAGCGGGCATCTGGTTGGCGCCCACGGAAGAATGCCTATCCTCCAGATCAGCTACCCGAGTATATAGGCCCTCCTCTCCATGCAGCTGCTGTTGGAACTGCTCCGCTTTAGTGGGCGAGTACCAAGGTCGGCCTGCCGCTGGTTTATCTCGGCAGGCGGCATGGCCATCAAGGAGTCGTGGACTCTAAGGACAGCAATGAAGCGAGCCCACGACTCCTCATTAATGACTGGAGGGCTCACGAGAAGCTCCCTCAAAGGCGTCGTCATGATAGGCGGTGGCGATCCAGGATGTGAATCTGTGGACGCCGAGTGGCTGGATGAAGCCGACGCGCGGCAACCTGGCGAAGCAAAGTCTGAGATGAGGAGAGTCAAGGAGAAAATTAAGTTGGAAATAAGGGAGGAGAACAATGAGTACCAGGGGAAGGAGCGAGATCTCCACTCGGGAGTCGAGGCGAGTTCCCCTGAAGACCACTGGTGGAATGGGCTCTACGAAAAACCAAGCCAATCCCCCCAGGCAGAGGACCCCTACCAATGACTTCTCGCCGGAAGGGGGGCGAGTTGACTGGCCGACCCCCGGAGGATGTTGAGGTGGTATACGCGGGGAGGCCTGAGTTGATCCTACTCGCCCCTGGGTCGAGGAAGACGCGGTGGTTATACCCCTTGACGACGCCTCGCCGAGTTGTTGGTCAGGGGTGTGTTCGCGACAAGGGGGAACTGCCAAGGAAAAAGCGAATCAACGCGAGTTCGATCTCAACAGGAAAAGAAGTAGGGTTCTTACCCGACAAGGTAGTGTGACAAGCAGGAAAGGGTGGCGACACATTCGTGTCGCCTGGAGCCTGCCCCGCATCTCTATTTCCGTCAATTGTTGCCTCAATCACGCCCCCACCCTCCCGGTGGGGCAGAATCAGCGACAGGTTCCTCGACAATAGGCGAGGTTGCCACCCTCTTAAGCGGAGGCCCGCACCTCGCGGTGGATTCAGGGTCAGTAGAGGATTTCTCGCTGAGAGGAGGATCGGTTACCCTCTTCCTTTTTAGCTTCCTCTTCTTTGCGGGATCAGGGGGCGTGGAATAAGGAACTCATCAATCAAGCCAAAAACGGAGGCCGACTCAGGCTCATCATCAGCGGGCATCTGGTTGGCGCCCACGGAAGAATGCCCCCCCCCCCCCCCCCCCCCCCCCCCCCCCCCCTCCGAAGCCATCTCTCAACATAAAAGATTAGTGGCGCCACCCCACCCTATTTATAGAGGTAGACCAATAGGACAGTAAGCGCTCCCTCTCTCCCTAAGGGTGGACTTTTCTTTCCGACCTCTGGAGAGCTCGCAAAGAGCGGAGATTGTGTACAACCCGTATTAGGCGAGTAGGCCCAAAACCGGCCTAACTCGCCCCAGGGTAAGGCGGGGCGAGTCGATACGCCTCAGGTGAACTCGCCCCAGGGTAAGGCGGGGCGAGTCAGTATGCCTCATGCGAACTTGCCCTAGGGTAAGGCGGGGCGAGTCGGTACGCCTCAGGCGAACTCGCCCCAGGGTAAGGCGGGGCGAGTCGGTACGCCTCAGGCGAAATCGTCCCAAGGTAAGGTGAGACGAGCTCAGATCGAATCGACTCGCGAGCCCTCCCCCTCTATCCGCAGACCAACATGGCTGCGATTAGTACTTCTGAAAAGGCACGAGGGGCTGTTCGCAGACCAATTGGGTCTGCGGATAGTAATTTGGTTAAGGCGGAGGTATCTACCCGCAGACCAATATGACTATTTTTCCCTCATAAGGATTTGCCTATAAATATGATCCATAACTCCTCAGATCAGCACAGATCCACCCCCCATAGAGAGCCAGATCTTTCCTTCGTTCCTTTCCATACTATCTGAGGTGCGGTCTCAGCTCCTGGTTTTAGGAGGGAAGTGATTCAAAACTTTCGGGTTAGTTGCGGGACCTCCTCGCTGCAGTCTGTGGGTCTGTTCATATGCATTTGTCCACCTAACAGTGAGGGCCAGTTTCAGGCTCGAAATACTTAGCTTCGGGTATCTAACGAAGAGAGAAGTAACTCAAGCTACTCCTTCAGTCTCGAACTAAGTTGAACCGGTATCCGGATTTCAACATATTGGACTAAATATTAACATCTAAAATCACTCATTTTACTGCTAGTTTAATTATTGTTACACTTGTGCGGTTGTGCCTATTGATTTTCTAGGTTTCTAGTGATGCATTTCCATTCATTTTTTAACAAAAATAATATATGATTCTGTTTCGTAGATATGGATTTTTTGGGGATGTCAACAAGGAAAGTGAAAAGTACCGTTGGATGGGCCCTTCCCGCTATGGTTTTACAGGAACAAAAGTTTTCCTGGAACATAGGTTAATTTCTTTTCTCCAATGTCGTGAAATATAACATTGTTCCATTTTGTGAAATCCTTTTCTTGAAATTATTTCAGATCATATGAAGCAGAAATTGGTTTCGTACAAGCTAAGACAGTTGAAGCAGTTAACGAGACAGTTGTTGTCGAAGAACACCAATCACTACTTCCCCAAAGGAACCCTAATAAAAGGGTTTGTCGTGCTAATTGCGCTGTATGTACCATGGCACCAAATTCTTCTCAGACACTCACAAATGGAGGCACCGGTAGCCCTGATGATCGTTCTGAGGACTTCACATGGTTGCGCAGAAAGGGGCGTTTTCTTAGCGTTGGTGCAGCAGTTATTTCTTGCCGGAATGAGCGGGCGCCTGATGGTTTAGTTGTTGATGCGCATCTTTCTGATGGTTTTCTCCATCTCATACTGGTGAAAGATTGTCCCCGCCCTCTCTACTTGTGGTAATTTCGACAGACTCTTGCGCACTTCACATCATTTTTCTTAATATTCATGCTACACATTATTTTTACGCTTGAGAATTCGAAGGATCATTCATTGAGACCTCTTCTCCAACAATGCATAATTATAGAGACCTCCCCTCTAACTTTTAAAATGACCAACACCTTCCCTCTAAATTTGCATTGTTCACATACATGTTAAAAAATGGACCCGTGGACAACCAATTGGACTGTGAACTAGTCGCTTGGCCAATCCAACGTAATCAGCAAACTCAATTGTTAAAGAATGAAAACTAAAACCAACTGAAAATGTTGCACGATATCTGAAGTTGTGCCAGTTTTGAAGAATCAATTCTGATTGCTCGGAATTGTTATGCAATTTAGAGAGCCGCCCAAACTACAAGGGCATGCAGAATGAGGTTTGTTGTGTAAGAGATGTTAGGATCTTATGAACGAGTCCATCCCAGGTTTCTATTGAAAGTCTGTATTGATAGGCAAGTCAATCAACAACCTCAACTTTCACAACCCTTTGAATTTCTTTTAGGATGCGGGCATTAGTGACTAAGGAGATAATTAAATGTGGGCTACTAAGGGAAACACACTACACACCGCTCACAAACTTTTGTCGAATCCACAACAATCTAAATTTTTGGATGAGCGAGAGAGCGGAAATTCATTTTTTGTTAATTTCCAACTTTACTTACAAGTGGCTAAATATTCTAATTTCTATTGGCTAGTTGCGCTCGAACACGATGAACACATTAAAATGCGCTACATCAGAGTCCCTAACTTCAGAAAAACTCGTCTCGAGTTAGTAGTGTTGTGCATGGGAAGCTCCTCTTCAAAACGACTGCTCTCACGTGATTCATGATAGCCCAAATCATCCATGCAGCCACACCAACCTACCTCTGTATTGAAAAAATCACTTGGCAATATTGTTCTTAAATATTGTTAACAACAATATTCGAACATATGCATGCCAGATTCTTGGGGCCACATCTTACTTCTTACAGTCTTATCTCCATAATTGTTGTTTTACCAGTACTGGGTTGCCCATAAGCAAAAACACACTCCCAGGAGAGAGGAATTTTTGATATAAAATGATACGATACAACTCTCTGGGCTCATGGCCACCTCCTCAAGCGCCGTCACCATAGTCTAGCACATGTTATAATGTCTATGTACCCTTTGTGGCATTTTCGTAATTTCGGCTTTGTTTGGTGGCGGTCGTAAACGCATGGGTTAAACCGTCATTTGTTAACGACCACCTAAAAAACTTCATCTGTTTGAACATAAAAGTGGATGAAGTTCCTTAGGTGGGCGTTAACGAATGACATTTTGATCCTCATGTTCATGACCGCCACCACCGTGCCAAACGGAGCCTTCATATATGCTCACTCCCGCTTATATAAGAAAGTGAAGGGCAATCTCTTATTTCATCTTGGATAATTAGTCTAGTTTGGCTCTCTCATAGGAGAGAAAAACTCTATTAAGGTGATCATGCTCTCAAGAGATTAGATATTGAGTTTGCATGTACCCTGATTCTCTTAATCTACTTGATTCAAGAGATTAGATCATGCCCTCGACGATAGTTATTAGATATCAATTGGTTCGACCTGCCAGATCAGCCATGCGCTGAGATTCTCCATCATTTAGGGTTCTTCCAGCCGCAAATTTGTCTTCCTTTCTCACGACAGGACAGCTCCATACCAGCGATGCTCGATTTCGATCACCTTCCACACAGCAGCGCTTAGAATGTGTGACCGACGCGATCCTCCGCTCGGACTTTCGCCTTCCCTTCCTCGACGCCCAACGACTCCTAATTTTGTGTGCCCTAGCCGCACATTTCCCACTTAACCCATCTTTTGCGTGTCCCAGATGGCGTCTTCTGCATAGCTCCATCGCTTGCCTCGCACCGCCTCTCCCCGCTCCATCTTCCCCCAATAGTCGTGGTCGTTCTTTGAACCACACATGTTGATCTTCCGCCAATAACCAAGCTTCATATACGTCTTCATGCGTCCACAAAACAATCGTCCATTGCCATTTCATTGCACTCCACATATTCAACGCCATCCACACCCCCACTCCTCCTTCGACTCCTCTGATTCATGCCACAACTCGTCCAATGACCACCCCCGCTTCGGTCTCCACTTCGACCTCCACCGACTCCACTTTAGTGGATATGCTTGAAGCTTGATTATATCCCACTCCTCTGCGAGCTCGTTGATGACCATTGTCAACCATCAACCGTCAACCGACATCTCTGCCGCCCTTTCCTGCCAGTCGTTGACTACACGGGGTTCCTACACCCCACCGGGGACATTCACCTGGCCCACCTCGATCATGTTGATATTTCGGTGTTTGACGGCACCGACCCTCTCGGTTTGATCCCCCGTGCTGAACAATTTTTCGGCATCCAGTCCACCCCCGCTAATCAGAAGATCCTCATGGCGACTATCTAAATGGAGGGCTCTACGCTCCACTGGGTGTGTTGGACGCAAATTTCACCACTATGACGTGCGCCAAGCAGACAATGTGTATGAGCGTTTCAGCTCCATTCACCAGTCTGACATCATTGCGGCCTACATCGTTGAGTTCATTGAGGTTGACACGCATGCCTTTGGGCTCTCCCCAGACCATTATCTGGGGCACTTCCTAGCGGGTCTACAACCCCACCTCCACACGCACCTCCGTGTCTACATCCTATCTACTATGTTCCATGCTATGGAGCAAATTTGTCACCTCGACGAGGAACTCTATGCAGCCCAGCCACCCAATTGCTGCCACCTCCGAAACCTTAACTTCCACTCCATCAACTGGATCCCCCGCCTCCATTTGGACCTCCGTTGATCGATCTGCCAATGCCCTCCGCTGGTACCACCATATTTGGAAATATATGCATATATAGGGGGTTGTTCAGGTGCGAAGAACCACCGTGCGAAGGTGCGAACAGCTCATCCGGGCCATTGAACAGGGACAGATCCAGCGGCGGCGACGAGTTCCTGCAGCGGCGGCTTCAGCGGGGACTCCTGCGGCAACAGAGGCTTCGGCGGCAACTCCCTGGTTCTTCCCGACATCACTGATGTTTGCGGCGGTGACTTCCAGCGCGGAGGCCAGCGGCAAAAAATTGTGCGAAGAGGGAGCAAAGAGAGCGGCTGCCGGCAACATCGGGCTCGCCGGCCACCGGCCGCCCGAGGTTCGCCGACGTAAACGCCGACGAACCCCGAGCAGCCGGTTGCCGGCGTGCCCGAAGCCGCCACTCTCTTCACACCCTCTTTGCACAGTTTGTCTTCGCATATGAACAACTTCGCATATGAACGCCACCCTATATATATACATATAGATATATACATATATATCTTTAGCATATATAAAGAAATATCAAACCCATGAATTTTAAAGTCGTTGAAATGATTACGACCGTTGAATGTGGCATGATATTTCATCAGCCGTCGGATCAAACCGCTCCCTCTCTCTCTCCACTTTTTCATAGATCTCCTAAACCTACTAGGGGGTGACCTAAAACTATGAAGGTGTATAGTGCCCTACAACATGAAATTACGATTTTACCCCTAAATTTATTGAAAAATGAGTGTCATATGACA